>JAQMCX010000058.1:16204474-16325066 GCA_029814765.1 Acanthurus leucopareius | reverse complement strand
CTATCTATCTATCTATCTATCTATCTATCTATCTATCTATCTATCTATCTATCTATCTATCTATCTATTTTATTTTACTTGGGATAGATAACTTGTGCAACATGTGCAGGTTGATATTAAAACACATGTGCTTCCCCGTCTTTTCCCTGATGTCAGCATCAAACTTGAAGCTTTGCAGCACTCAACTCAGAGCATTGCGCAAGCGCGGAAAAATCACCACGAGAGAGGCGATGAATGAAGTCTTTAAATAATGAAAAAGCACTCTCCAATTCTAATTCATTGTCTGCAGAAAAGGAGGACATTAACGAGCATTGTCCTCTTTATTTTGAAAGGCTGATGAATATGTGAGCGCCGCTGTCCGTCCCCTCAGGGGAGAAGCGGTCCCGCGAGGTGGAGGCTGACCCGTGACGAGCCTCTCAGGTGAAAAGTTTATTGTGCTTGATCACACCATCCGTTTAGTCTGAAACAAAAGCAACCTTTTTTTTGTTGACTTTGCAGGTGTTATTAAAGGCAAACACTCAGTTGTGCAATGTTTTTAATTAAAGATTTAATTACAATTTAAACCTCAACATTGCACCGGCTCCAATAACCTGCAGAGCAATAATTCATAAAACTAGTCTTTACTCCTCAGGGAGGCTCCTTGTTATTGCGCTGGTTTTTGGTTTGAAACAGCACCGCAGCAGCGTTCAGGGGCAGAGCAACGAGCCATTTAAGAGATGTCAATTGCTCGTTTACCCATTTACCACCTCTCAGAAGTGTTGAAATATATCTGTCAAAAGACAAACGCAGAGCACAATTGCCGAACATCTGCTTTGCTGAACGAGCGTTTGCCGGAGACCTCACTCGGGACCCATTAGCATTGATTCCTGCGCCTGCTCTGATAAGGAATTCATCAAGTTTCTGACACCCGGCCAGATGTTGGGGAATTAGCGGTGTCTCCTGTTGGACATCCTGCTAATAGTTTGTCTTTCAGCCCGTAGCACAATAGAAATATTATTTGAAAGGTGGATGTTCTGTATGCTTTGGGGGCTGTAAATAATGGCGCCTTGACACCATTAACTATAAACCTGATGTTGTTGGTCCCTTGGTCTTGTTCTTTTTATACTGTGCACATTTAGCTCCTGCCTATGGTAACAGTAAATGTAATGAATTCGAGGAATCTGTTCATCTATTAGGTATATTTTCAGGCTTACTTCCTCCAAAATACAGAATAAGAACATTAGAAACTCATTAAATAGCTTCATATCTTTTTTTAATGTTTCACAATTGGCCACTTTCACTCATTTCCTCATCAGCACAAACGCCTGCGGGCTACAGTATACAGTATGCAGGGGTATGTAAATGTGTCAATTGAAGAATAACTGAACTCAAAGACAAAGCCATTGTGTTAATCAGTTTGCATCACAAAGGCCATGAAACACGTTAAGATATAAAGACACACTGTGGATTAAGGTACTTTGTGAATGCATATTCAACACCCTGCTGGAGGTGAAATAGCATCGATAATTGGCAAGCGCACCAACTTCCGCGCAAATGGATGCCCTCGGTTAAGCAATTATCAGATTTACGTATGTTAGCTCTTATACCATTATATCAAGTCATATTTTCCTTATGATGTTACAAATCCATCTTGCTTCAATCTAATTGTCATGGTGTGTTTAGTGACAAAATATTCTAGTTACCCGTGCAGGCTTATAATGTCTTGATTAAAGGAACGACTGCCATAAATATCTGCAGTAATCCACTAACTTGTTCTGTTGCTATATGTGGAAAGATAAACCCTACATCTCACACACATTCTCAGATGACTGAGTTAATTCATAATCATTCCGTTTTTTGGCAACATCTTTTCCTATTTAGAGCAGTTGTAGGAGGAGATCTGCACACGCTGGTGTGTTGCACGCAGCAGAGTTTGGTCATGTGCCGGTGTGCAAAGGGCCGTCCCGTATCCAAAATGTCTCACGTTCAGATCAAGGGCCAAGTGCCCTGCTAGAGCGCCCTTAAGCAAGACCTTGCACCCTGCACAGCCTCACTCACTGTCGTGCCAAATAAAAAAAAAGCCTCAGCAGCCTTGCATGTGCAGCTCGTGCTTATACACACACGGGTACCATTGAATTCATTGAGATAATGTCCGTGCATGTTACTCCTAATAATTACTAAATTATTAAGGAGTGATAAATTAGCTACTGGCTTTATTAAGATCACAGCCTCCGTTGCGTGACAAAAGGCGTCGGGGACCTGCTTGTGTCGGTTTATCCTCTTAGAGCTCACTCTCCCGCTTAGCCAGCAAATACTCTGCGGCTGAGAAGACGGCGGAAGGTAGAAGGGGTTGGCGCTGACCAATCAATCCGATATCAAACTTCGTCGACAGGCGCGAGCGAGGAGTACAACTCAGCCCTGTTTTTTTTATTTTCCCCCTCTGCACCCCCACTCCCTCTCAGCAGCCTCAGCTCTCTTCCTTACAAGCAAGCCCTATAAGCAGAGAGCGAGAGAGAGAGAGATTATAGGCTGCTACACACTGCCAACAGTCAGCTGCCATCCTCTGGGTACACACACACCGCAGCCAAGTATAGCTATCCATAAGATAACTTGAGATGAATGAGCGCGATCGTAATTCAGAGCCAGTTGTAGTCGGCAGCAGAGGGGCATTGTTGTGATACAGCCGCCAGTCTTCACACAACTGCATCCACGTGACCGTCACTGCTTTCTAATCCATTGAGAATCCACCAGAAAGGAGCCTTTCATGTTTTTTTCTCTTTCTGGATTGAATCGCCTGCTCTGGTTTCTCATCTCTGGGAACGATGACTTGTGCCGGGCGTCACTCAGCATAATGCTCATGCATGGCAATAGCACGGGCGATTCCCGGTGGAGGGTAAACATATACTACCTAAAACTCAGAAAAAACCCTCTATTTTGTTTACAGATTTTGAGTTGACACTCCCGGTATAAAATGACATTAATGACAGATGTTATATGATGTGATGGCAAGGAAAAACATACATGGCCCACTTTGAGATGTATACACGTTGAGGCGTTATTTATTTCATGATGTTACTTTTTTTCCCCTTGTGATGATTTTGCACGGAAGGTCAGTTTCGTACATCCCAGGTGCATTCGTAAAGATGCCGCCTGCATGTGAGCCCGCTGTCTTTTCTGTGTTTCGGAGAAAGCAGGGTCTCGGTTATTTGACGTCACGGTGTCTGAGAGGGGGAACTTGAAATGTGCGACTAGACGAGCCGGGCAGGCAGAGAGGGAGGGAGGGAGGGAGGGAGGCAAGGGGAGAGGAGGGTGGGAGGGGGAGGAGGGGAGGGATGAGGGGGTGAAAAGAAACGAAATCAAACGGAATGCAAGAGGTGCGCTTGCGCAAAAAAAGTCAAAAAACGGGATTTGAATCAATATTCCTTAAATCTGTTTATAGTTGAAGGATGGGGGGGTTGAACGCTCCTTTGCTTTTGACTTCCAAGGAGAGTAAAACAGCAAATTCTTCACTTCACAGCAGCCTTTCAAATTATACACAGTGTGTTTTTGTTGTTTCTCCCTGCATTTTAACGGATATAGCTTTAGAAAACATTAGATACGACACTGTATAATATTAAAGATTTCAGGCCTGTGCATGAGCTCTTGTTGTCATTCAAACTGATTTTTTTCGCCGTTTAAATGCTTATTATGGCGTCCATTGATGTGTGGTAACTCCTTTGGTTGTTTTTATGAAGCGGTTCCTTGTTAATCGGGTAGTGGGAGACGCTGAGGCAGCGCCACTTTTGGCAACGTATCCCACTCCACTTTCACGGTCACACAGTGTCCTCAGTTGCCCGTCTTCCAGTCTGCACGTTAGAATTATTATTTGCTTGCGCTCATTAAAAAATAAAAATAATAAAAGAAAAAGAAAAAGAAAAAAAATTTAAAAAAAACTTTGCATGTTGCATGTGCAACTTTTGTAGCCACAGACTTGATCCCATCTCAACCCTTGTACTCTCTGCCAAGTAGTGGCTCTCTGACTCTCTCCCCCCAATATTCCCATTCACACACACACACACACATACACATACACACATACACACGCACACACACAGCCAAGATACTAAGATGGCGCCTTAATCAGTGTCAAGTTCAAGTGACTCCTACTAGTCTGATACAAACAGCATGGTAAACAGTGTCGGCTATATGCGTAAGGATACAGGGAGCAGAACAACATGGTGATAATAATCAACGTCGCAGTCTGAAGGTCGCTTTTCATAATGTTTTTTTAATTTCAGTCAAAATTTCCGTTCACATTTCTTCATAAATAGTTGGTAAAACAAATCAACCAACATACAGTAGCCTAAAAAGTACAAGGAACCTTTGCCTCTGGTAGCTAAATAGGCTAACGCATAGGCCTGCTGTTGTAACATGGTTTGCCTCAATGTGGCACAGTGACACAGTTCATCAGTAAAACATTTTTGCTCTTCAGGAATAACTTGGAGTGTGACCCATTTCTCCCAGAAAGTGTTACAACATCACATTCTAGCTGTGTTTATACATCAGATATTTTACTCTGACCTCTGGACATGGGGCAGAAAGGTTGTGGGAATAAGAAAAAGTACTTCATTTAAATTAAGGTATAGAAAATAGCATATAAAACATATATTCCTTAAATTATTTAAATAAACTTATTTCATATATCACTGTCACGAGGTACCGTTTTTTTTTTTTTACATTTTATTTTAAAAGTAGTGCTGGTGGTCTGAAATTGTTCTCATATGAGTACAATATACTTTGTGTATGCATAATATTTAATTCTTGAGAATAGGTTACAATGCAATGCTGTAACTCTTTTTGCCACTGAACGTAATCTCCCCCCAACCCACATAGATCTAGAATTCCTTCCACTAAATTTTGTTCAACACAAAAAAATGTCATCTTGACAAGTTATTCACACAAAACAAGCAAATGTGTAATCAAACTGCTCTATATGCAACACCACAACAAATAACACGCTTAGTTTCACAGAAGAATTACATTTAAAACAATGCAAGCTGACAGACAAAAAACTTTTTTTATTTTTGAAGATACTGTGTTGTGACAGTTCCATTGTTGCCGATGCACACATTTAAACATACTTGCACAAAGACATTGCTGGAACTATAAAGATTGCCATACTGGCGCATATATTCGGGTGCTTGACCCAAATTTTGAAATACTCAAAATGCTGTCAGATTTGGAAATCATGAACTTCGCACACTCTTCTAAGACTTGTAGCCTACAGGAGTGCAATAGGCTGATGGGTTTATTCTTTTTTTTTTCAATACGGAGTTTATGCTACGAATTGACATCTATTTCTGATCCTATAAAAGTAAAATACACAAAAAGTTTAAATTTAACCAAAAATAAAGATATCAACAGAACCGTTTTATAGCTTCTCAGCTCAACTGAACTCAGTTCTACAAAGTCAATGATTTACATGTCAATGGTCTCATAAACAAAATAAAAGTGACGGAAATATCTGCATTATATATAGACAAATCCATAATATTCATATAGATGATTTCTTCGATCCAAATAAGACACATGTAGGCCTATTGGTTAAAAAGAAAAGAACAGAAGGATACAATCGCGATGTTGGAGCTTTAGAGTTTATCATTTGTTCAATGTTAAGCTGGTTATGACCAAAACTGTACAGTTCTTGTTAGAAAACATTTCCATAAATATCATTTAAGTTTCAGAACTTATACCCATAATTAAATTACAAATTGATAAATATGGCATCATGGATATGTATTTACAACGGTATTAACAAAAGGCAACGTTATATTCAACGGTAACAATCGTAACCTAATACCACATTTCTCCACCTGAAAACGGACGTTGACAATAGATTCGACCCCATCAAACAAGGAAATACATTCACGAGTATAATATTTATTTAGGATTTTTTTTTCTGTGTTCAAGTTCATGACAAAGACTTTGGCACGTTTCTTAAGACTGTTTGAAGTTCCAACAATCAATTGAAGAGGCGACAATAGCGCGTCACCGTCATATAAAACAGCGTGAAATAATCTTCCTTTTTATTCTTTTTTTTAAATAAAAATTTGAGAAAATACATAAAATGAAAAATAAAACAATTTTTTCTGAAATCTGTAAACTAAAAGATAAAAAAACATTTATTTATACTGAGAAAGTATTACGTTTATTTATTCGTGATTTAATTGATTTCCTCAAAACTGCGTAATAAAAGTCAAATTTCGTGATCCTGAGAACGGACGTGGCCTGCTTGGTGCTGGCTTTTGCTCTCATCTCCTGTTGTTGTTGTTGTCCCAATCCCATTTGTGTGTGGCTGACTGTGTATGTGTGAGAGAGACTGTGTTCGTATGTGTGTGTGTGTGTGTGTGTGTGTGTGTGTGTGTGTGTGTGTAGTGTGTATGTGTGTGTGTGTGTGACTGTGTGTGTGTGTGTGTGTGCAAAGGAGTGTGTGTGAAGTGAGCAGGAATAGTTTTTAAGGTTTTTATCCTCATTTATCCTCAACCCCGTGGTCCACATTGAGAGAGGTTCTTCTGACTTCAAACGTACCATTCATTAAAGTTGGGTGCCAGTCCTTCGCTGTGGCCAGACGTGTTTTGAACGGCTAACGGCGGTGTTTTTGTCGGGTCTTCAGTGCTGGCTGAGACAAGCACTGGCGGTGTGGACGACTCGTATCCAGAGCTTGCTGCTGGAGACGATTCAGATCCTTGAGACTCATGTACCTGCAAAAAAGAGAGCAAAAAAATATTGTTAGCTGACGTGAATAAGCATTTTAATTTTTGTCCTAACAATGCATTTTAAGTGGCTTGGTAAAAGGATGTAAAACTTAAACGAGGGATTAACTCTGGATTTTTATAGCTGGACAGTTATTAAATAGCAAACTTGATACAGAATCGGCAACTTCTACACTGCAAACAATATGCATATAATTCGCCATTTGTGGGTATCTTGAAAAAAATGTAGTTTTCCTGAATGTAAAATGTTACTAAACAAGATTAAAATGTTTTTCTTTGAAAATAAGATACTTTTTAAACAAGACAAATTAGCAGTTGTAAAACTAACAGCGAGCGTCAGGCATGTGAGATATTTACAACTAATTTAGCACTATTTTTAAAAAAAATAGAATTAATTAAAGCGTTTTAGTGTCACTATTGGAATAAATTACATCCTAAATGTTGTTTTCTGTAATGTGACAGTGCTAAAACATCTCGCTTCAAGTTGTGATAGTCCCTGTCTATGGCAGAGGAGGAGGAGGTGGGGGGTGGAGAGTGTGTGTTAATGTGTTTAAGGAGTAATGAAGACATTAATTACCTTCATGTGTTTCCTGAGAGAGCTGGGGTGTGTGTATGACTTGTCGCACACTTTGCAGATGTATGGCTTGTCTGATGTGTGCACATGCATGTGCTTTTTCCTGTCGCTGCTGTTGGCGAAGCGTCTGTCACAGCCATCAAATTCACACTTAAACGGCTTCTCACCTGCAGGATTAAATACACACACATACCGTGAATTACCCCAATTGCCCATGCAAACAAACTCCCATTGTAACACCATCTGTAAACCCGAAGCCCGGAGATGTAATAGTCTATAGCCTCACAGAGTAACCTATTTTCGGGGCCACATGGATACAGCTACCACCACTACACACTGCTCTGTCAGGCTTTATTTATTCAAGAGGCCTGTTCCTTCTACTACTACTGGCCTAATCTGTGCGTCTGCTCTTATATAGTAAACACTGAATCAACAGGGCATTTCTGCACCACGCCATGGCTGGATAAGGGCGAAAATTATAAACACAGCCAGAAACTGATTTATCTTAATTCCATATGGCTTTCAGAAAGCTTGAGGGTCCTAATTCAACTTAAACAGCCTTTACATACAGCTCATGCAGCCAAACTTTGACAAGTAAGTAAAGTACCTGCGTTTACCACAGACAACTTCTTATAGCATTAAAAACTACAAGAACTCAAGAGGGTTAACACACCAAATGGGGTTGCTGAATAGAATCACCCTCGGCATTATTGAACAGTAATTCAGTGCCATTTTTGTAAATAATTCAGAAAAAGACTACACTCAACTACTTTAACAACAATTTGGAAATTCTCCAACATAACAAATGTGGGCCTAAGTTCTCCATTGGTTCTTGTAAACACCAAAACCACCTCAATATTTTTTTCTTTAAAAAACTCTTAAGACACGCCATTTCTACTCAGGATAGCCTCACTTTTCGCATGTTATTTTACGCACGCCATGCCATGATTTTGTTGTTGCCTACCTGTATGTGTTCTTTTGTGGATTTTCAAATTTTCCGATCTGGCGAATATTTTCCCACATCCGGGGAACGGACATGGGAACGGTTTCTCGCCCGTGTGCACACGGATGTGGTTGACGAGTTTGTACTTGGCCTTAAAAGATTTCCCTTCTCTCGGACAGTCCTCCCAGTAGCAGATGTGATTGCTCTGCTCGGGGCCGCCGACGTGCTCCATGGACACATGAGTGACCATCTCGTGCATGGTGCTGAAAGTCCTGTCGCAAGTCTTTTTGGGTCTGTTCATCTGGTTTTCGTCTATCCATTTACAGGATAATTCTTGTTTAATCGGTTGCCTCATGTATCTAAAGAAGGCCCCTGGACCGTGGTGTGTCGGCACATTCATCCCCATGTTCATGTTGATAGGATGGCTGTAGTTGTGGAGCTGAGCTCCGTAGGGGTCGGTCCGAGGGCTCGCGACCGGACGATACGGATCAGGTCTTCCGAAAATGTCCCCGCGTAGGCCAAGATGCATTTGGCTGTTAACTACATGTCCACTCGGTGAAGTGTGGCTCACCCCCTGGTCGTGAAGTCCTGGAAACAACAGATGTCCGGGGTTATCGGTGATCCCGGGCGGCCCGTGAAGGCTCCCTGCCGAAGCTGCAAAGATCCCATGCTGGGCACTAGGCGCCGTGGACTCTCCAACACCCCGGTTCCGAAAGAGAAAGTCCCGTGTTGAATTGAACGCTCCTCCACCGTACGAGCCCACCTGCCCGCTGTGAGAGTGTCCCAGGGCAGCTGCATATCCAGTGGCTTGCGGGGTGAAAGCTGAAGTCTGACTGGAGGCGATGTCGTGAGCCACCGGGCTGATTTTGAAAGCTGCGGAGTGGGAGGAATCGGTGAAGGGATTCAGTCCCAGACTCGCGTCTCTGTTCCCGATTTCGTGGTGCCGTGGTGTCCCGAAGCCCCCCACTCCTAACGATGCAAACTGCGGACCGCTATCAAGAAGCATAGTCATGAGCTTGAAGCAAACTTAGGAGACGGGAAGAAAACAGAAAATAGAATTAAAATCCAGTTTAGCGAAGCGCGCAAGCTGCAGACACAGCGCCGAGATTTACCACGTTTTGCGAAAAAATCCTTAAATAAAAATACACACCAAGCCAAAACGGGGAAAAATCCTATGCGTAAAGAGTTGGGAGGAAAAAAAACTCCCGTTGACTGCGATCCGTGAGAAAGAGGATCAAACTTCCCCCCCTTTCCAGGCGGATGATGTCCTTGGACTGATAAAGTCAATCACTCACTCCCAGAACATAAATGAACTCGGGAGGCAGTGCTACGACAACCAATCAGCGCTTAGCTACCCATCTGACACGTGACTGCGAAGGAGGGTGTTAATTGGCTAGATTTCTGGTGATTGGCACAGTTTGGTATTGAAGATGGCAGGTCGTCTCAATTGGTTTCATTTGATTGGCTCTTACAGGCATTATTTTGCAGGTATAACGGAGCACTCTGGCGCAGATCCCGTATGTGTTATGTGTAGCGCACGTCTCATGCAGCCGTACGTGCTTTTCACTCCTCAAGTAATTCCACAGCACTTTTATGATTGAAAATAGGTTAAACATAATCGGTTTAGTTTTTTTTAACCAACCAGGCTATATTCAAACTTTGAAGAGACCACTTGGGCCTGTGTTAATTTATAAAAATAGTGAGTAGCCTATTAATGAAGTTAATCTACAACGTAAAATGTAGTTGGTTTAAGTGAGTGAAAAACTTTTAAATACATTTGAGGTGCAAGTTTGCATATTTGAAATCAAACAGAATCTATCTATCTATCTATCTATCTATCTATCTATCTATCTATCTATCTATCTATCTATCTATCTATCTATCTATCTAACAAATGCAGTTTATATATCATTGACTTATCTATGTTTTTTTTTCTTTCTCATGTGACCAGTTTTTCTCTTATTAACTGAAAACTTGAATGTACTTGGCACAGCTCCAAAATGTGCCTTTCTTGAAGCCGCTTAAAAGGGGAGGGGGGTATTTTTTTTCTTTGCAAAAGCTCTATAGGGTGTAAGACGGAGGAATAAAAGACAGAAAGAAAGATGGCAGTAATTGTAATATCCTGAGATTTTTTTCGCTCAGCCAAAAATTCGTGCCATTGAGCAAGTTTCACAGGGCTGCCGCTGACTCGCTGCAGGACACATAAAATCTGATCAAGTTCAGAGACGCGCTGAGTGCTTCAAGCGGCGCTTTTTAACTCCAAGCCTTTCACATCTTTTCCCCCTCAGTCTGTCCCAGGAAGGAGCTCACATTCTTTATTTTAGGGGGATCTGGACCCAAAAAAAAAAAAAAACTTCAAATCAGTCCTTCATTCTGCTTTCGCCCTCATCCAACCGCATTCACTCCAGAACATTACCTCGAGAAAGAGTTATAGATTGAAAAGGTGAGTTTTCTAACTTATCCGTCGTTTTTCTGTGTCAGTAAGAGGGGGCATGGGGTAGGCCTAGTGTGGAAATGTGTAAATCTGCAGTTTATTATATTTAGCTAGCCTGTGGAGGTTGCATGGGATTTAGTTTTCTTTAAATGAACGTAGGCTCCTCAGTTCTGGGGCCTGTTACTCATATGGTAATTTAATTGTTGGAAGGACCTGCATAGCTTTTTTATGGCCGTCGTGCACATTAGTACAACACTTGCGCTTTTTTCATCAACTTTTCTTGAAGCAAAACGACGAATGAGATTCACTTCATTTCTTTTTCCTCCGTAAGCTGCTCTCTCCTCCTCTCCCTCTCTCTCTCCCTCTCCCCCTCTCTCTCTCTCCCCCTCTGTTTGCCTGCATCTCTCACCCCCTCCCTTTTCTCCCTCTCTCTCTCAACACTAGGCATAGCCTCTCACAGTTTACTCCCTCCTTCAGCTTCATACACACTCGTCTCCTCACACAGCATGCGCGTGCACAAAACAGACACAGCATGTCACACGTGCACACACAAAAATACGTATCCCGCAGACACACACACACACACACACAGTTAACTGAGTTTGCCTTTGCAGTTTTTGCAGTATGAGATTTATGGCGACCTTTGTGAACTTTCACAAGTGACAAGCAGCCTGTTAAGTTTTTCTGTATCCCTCCATATTTTACTGCCTTGTTGAAACGTGAAGGCTCCGAGCGCCACATAAGGTCATGTGCAGTGTATTTGCAGCCATATAACCACGATGAAATAATTAAGTAACATGGTTTAGATGAGTCACAACTGTGACTGTTTGTGAGCGACTGAGCAGCAGCGTAGGAACTGAGCTCTTGCTGAGAAAAAGGGGAGCTGTCAT
Source organism: Acanthurus leucopareius (assembly GCA_029814765.1). Classification (NCBI taxonomy): domain Eukaryota; kingdom Metazoa; phylum Chordata; class Actinopteri; order Acanthuriformes; family Acanthuridae; genus Acanthurus; species Acanthurus leucopareius. Next base: position 16,313,494 of record JAQMCX010000058.1, on the reverse strand, counting down.
CAACTGTGCCCTAATATAAAGCAACTGTTGCTCGAGAGTTAAATTATTTAAAACTACTGCAGGCCTCTTCTGATGTACTGGTGTTTTTTGAATATTTTATTATTTTAATAATTCTTCAAATGTGGATATGACGAGTGTGGGCCTTAAACCTGCATTTTCCAATTAGGCGATGTCTTTGTCCATGCAGCAAAACAAACACAGAGGGTCAGGTCTGCAAGAATTTTAGGTGATGTTGTTTTTATTTTAATTTCAATTTTTTCTAGGAAATAAATCTCTTATTTCCCGAAAGTAGCTTGTATATTTTTTACTTTTTACTTTTTTTTTTTTTAACCACACAATAGAAAATGCAGAAACTTTTATAAAAGGGGGGAGACAGCTTTACAGCCCTGTTGTAGGGCTGCACTTTTGTTAACCGTTTGTCTCACTCACACCAGCCATTTTCCCCCAAAATATTTTACAACGCTCCTCGAGCATGCCGCCCTCCGCTCTGTCACAGCCTCACCTCTATTTTTAATTTATTTAGGCTGATTTAATGGTGGAAAATTTTGGACAGTTATATTTTGTATTTTTGCAGTTCCACGATTTTGCGCCTACATTTATTCTAACTTTAGATAAATTAATTTTAATTGCATAGAATGATTAAATGAATACGCATCTTGGCCTGCAAATATCCCACACAGTTGAAAATCGTTAATAATGATTTAAAAGTAGGCGTAATGCAACGTTTTCTGCGGGACTATGTATAATTTGATGATTTAGTTATCTCTGCTAGGATTACCTCATTGGGCGTTGGGATAGCCCATTGGTTATAACATAATCTTCTTCAAACGGAGCATGCGCGTTACCTTAAAATATCACAATATTGTAGTGTGCATACCTCTGTGACAGTAGGCCCATGCAGTTGGAAAAGAGCAGAACATAACCAACAGCCTAAATGGTAAACAACTCACATTTATACATTTATTCTAACTAGATTTGTAGGATTCAGTAGCTTTAAACGTTATTTCAGTGTATTGTTTGATAAATGACCTAGATGCATGAAAATTGTCTGCTTTATAAACAAATTGGCCAATAGCAGTACAATTATCTGGATTTTTTCTTACAGCTAAGAGGAGAATTTTTTTTTTTTTAGTCCACATTGTCTGGCCTGTAGCCACACTGCTTGGCTGGCTCAGGCCGCTAGTGCTATAGACAAGTTTGTGGACTCTAAGTTAACTCAATAGTGACCAGACAAAAGTGAAATCTTCATCTCCCGAAGACAACATCAGGACCACAGCCCAATATTTCTTCCATTGATCAAAAACTAGTGTATATCACTTTTTTTCCCCTGTATTTACATTTTAAACAGACAGACAGAAAATGGTGAATGTTTCCCAACGGCACAGTTAAATGAATGATACCGTGATTGAGTGTTTTGCCTAAATAGACATTGTACTGAATGAACTTGCAGGTTTTTGTTGTGGTTTAATGTGACACGACCCACCTCTCAGGCTACATCTGTGCCTTGATTTAATAAGAAAATTGATCGTTGTGATACCTGTGCTGCATTAGGTGCACAACACTTTTCTCATTTCTTTTAAATTCTACAGTGCCAGCAACAGCATAAAGGATCAAGCTCAGATCTGCACTCACACCATAATCCAGCAGATTTAATACATTCTCAGAATAAAAATAAGATTCTATTTCGGCTCACATTTGTTTCAGCGAGCATACTGTTTATGCCTGCAACTATTGCAGCCACTAATTTTCAGAGGGCATTATATTTTGACAAAAAAATTATTTACATTATGTTGCATTCTCATATACATGTAGCCTGTATAAAATGCTATTTTTGATTTCTTTGCAAGTGTATCAGCTGATAGTTGCAATGGGTTTTTCATCACTGATAACAGAATATTAAATGCCAGATGACAATTTAATTGTAATTTTGAATTTCACAGTGTAATGTCTCACTGTGCTGCATCAATATCGGATATATTTTCTTGTTGTGTATGTTTGTTTTTGTTTGTTTTCAATGGAGAAACATTGGGGTGTTGTTATTATACATTTGCATCGATATATTTAGCCCAGGTTTATACTTGCATATTGTAAAATAATAACCGAACTATCATCATCTATATTTCATAGATTATATGGTCAGTTGGGTCTTGAGTGACTGCTACAGTACTTGGTGTTTGCCTTTATATGGCTGATGGAGAGGGCTAATTGACTTCTTGCTGTGATTTACTGGAGCATCTGTCTGCAAATGGACTCATCCCAAACCTGTTAATTCATCTAAATTTCATAAAGTCATGGCAAGACTGTGTACTGCCATCCCTCATCAATTATAGTATCTCAGAACACTCCTTACTAATGCACGCAGTTGTTTAAACATGAACACACACATGCATAAAAACACACACACACACATGCATTCCTGTTTGTACCGCATAGTAACTTTATGTCTGTCTGTCACACACAGATTTGGATACTTGATGAAATAATTTTGTGCTCCTCATCACTCTCGCTTTATTTTATTTTTTTTAATGTGATGTCTTGTGTTACACAGACATTCTTTGGCAAGAGTACCATTTGGTGATTCTCACACAGACTGGGAATAGTTTAATATCGATTAACATGTATTTATATATATTTACGTGCGTGTATGTGTATGTGTGTGTGTGTGTGTGTGTGTATGTGTGTGTGTTTGATCATGGACCTCGTTCAAATGGTTTTCCCTAAAATGTGAAGTGTGTGTTTTTTAAAAAGAATTCTTCACATCGCTGTCCCAGGTTAAAGAATTAAAATTTGCTGTATTTTTCGGTCCAGTCTATGACATGGTGTAACACTGAAAGCTCTGGTCTTCCAACTGCCATGTGTGTTCTGCTTAATTTCATCTCTTCATATTGCTTTCATATGCTGGGAAGGATTTGGACCTGAAGGATATAACATGTATTCCTTGATGTGAATGTTTTGATTGTTGGAAGTGATATTTTGTGTGCAACAGTCACTAGGATTTTGTATGGCCTGTCAAACAACGAGCATAAATAACCGGACTCATAAAGCTGGAGGGTTGGAGGGGATGGCAGATGTAAAAATGCACCCAAAAAAAGTTACAATAAATTCAAACTGCATATAAATTTACATTGAGGTTCCAAATTTAAAAAACGGTCCATTTTCACAGATTTAACCAGCAATAATGGAGAGATGTTACAGTAACATGACAAAGTTCTTTAATAAATTAATACTTGCATGTTTTGGGCATTACTCAATTTATTTTATTGTTTATCACTGTGGAGATGACCTGAACTCCTCAACATTAATTAAAATTGTGTAAAACTTATTTGTCAAATTTTAAACATAAGTTTACTTATTAATTACTTTCACACATTTAATTGATTATGTTATTATAACCAGACTTACACACTGCAGAAAAATTAATAGACTTGTAATTGATGTAAAACTGCTTATTAGGCTAAACTATAATTAAGTTATGAGCACATTAGACGTCATTTGAACATTTACGCAATTTTAGATGATACGAGTATTTAAAAATCTCAGGCATTCAAACAAAATATTACAGTATGATCTTCAATTATCAAACAGGCCTAGGGCGCTCACTTCACTTGCTGTGACTCAGTGTTAATCGAAAAGGTGAGTCTAGACAACTTCATGGAATCAGCGTTTGTCATTTAATCATTTAAAGTGCAGTTGTTCCACATTGTCCTATTTTCTTGTTTTGCCTTCTTGCTGCAAAATGAGGACCTGGAATCATTTGGGGCGCAGGTCTGTCAGTCCTTTATGCTTCCTGAATGACAGATTGGAAACTTTCGGTTTATATGCCTTCAGACCTCAATCGTTTTCGGAAAGGCATCGGGTTAAAGGTTGACAAACATGAGCGTCCATTACAATCATGACGGAATTAGGCCAGTGCTGGGCCTGTCTACTATTTTGCGGCATTTAATGTCAAGTGGGCCCCTTGCTTTGTCTCTGCAGGTGACGTCAGCATAACATTGTGGAAAAGGGAATTTTTTTTTCCTCACTTTTTTTTTTTTTTTTTTTAAAGAAAAAGTTGCAAATTCAGGCTGCTTTAGTCTCTGGAAATAAATAGGGTTTTCCCCTTAAACCTATAAGCTGCTGTCCAGAGCCCACGTAACGTCGTGTGGACTTAAATAAAAGCAACGGATAAAAGAATTTGGCTGAACTGGTGCAGGTAGAAGAAAAGTGCGTTGATCAGAATAAGAGGCTCGTCTGAGTGCAGGGCTGTGTGCTGCACTAGAGGAGAGAGGAGAGCATGAAGCTGCTGTCCTCACAGCACCCCAAAGTAAGAAAGTTTATCTCAGTTTCAGGAAGAGTGGAGCCTTTCCACTGCTGTTTATTAGGTTTTATACTTTACATTTTTACGTAACCCATTTTTACATCAGTGAGGCTCCAGTCTGCAAGGCGCGTGTAACGCACTCCTGATGTTTATTAATTTATTTTAGCTTAATGTGAAGGGGTCTATGTATAGAAGCTGGGCTCAAAGGTAAAATAGTACATCATGTTCTTGTAGTCTTTTCCAATGACACTGCTGGAAAATGTCAGTGTGAAAAAAGTTTTTTTTTTCTCATAAGATTATGGTATGTTGGTGGTCTAGTGCAGCATATAGAACTACTTGTTGCTTTGTCAGAGTTTTTCTTTTCTTTTAAAACTTGTGCCAAACATCTAATTTTGTGTACTTACAAAAGCATAAGTACTATGAAATAAAAAATAAACGCTAAAATGCCATTACAGTCCATATGAGAGCTTAATAACTTTTATGTTAGGCCTACATAAAAAAAATACTGCCTGAAACTCAGTGGTCATAGGCTGATGACACAATATTTTAATTAGTTTTAAATAACTGATTTAGTGGATATAACTCGTTTTCTCTAACACTGATTATTTTGAAATGTGGTGTTCAACTCAAACACAGGGCTTGACAATAATTGGCCTGGACACGCAATGGCCAGTCTCTCTATTATTCTTGCAGTGCAGGAGTGGGACATTTGCTTTGGCAAGATGTCCAGTGAATTAAAAGACGGTGGACGGGCTGTGATTGTCTTGTGTTTCTGGTCATGTCTGCTTTTTAATCACTTGACTTTTATCACATGATTAGCATTACACATTAACCTTTACATTTTTTCATATGTGGAGATTTTGGAGAAAAGGGGGTCTCACGCGAAGGCGCCTGAAGTTAAAGAGGCAGCAATATTTTGCGACTATCGCGGCACATTTCAAAGCATTTTCTCTGCGATATTTGAAAACGGAGTCGTGCAGTGAACGCCTGCGTGTCCCTTTTAAAACAAACCCAGCGCCTGTCAATCACGGCGCATTCCAACCAATCCCAAAGCTCCCTTTTTAAAAGCAGGTTTGCCTGCTGTGCTTTTATATTGCACCATGGCCTGTTTCGAAGCATTTTTACTACCACGGTTATTGCCACAAATCAAGAGGGCAAAGTGAACGGCATGGGACTCACACCAACTTTAACGAAATTGAGTCTGGTTCCTACTTCTGCGAAGTTCACGGCCAAGAATTTCACATGCAGATGATATACAAACAAGGAAAATGGAAACTGAATTTCTAGGTGTATCCTGAGTGCTGAATTGGTTTGATTTTGCAAACTCATAGCCAAACTCACAACAAAACATGACAAGCCTTTCGAGGTTTAGTGGCTGCCCTCTCTCTTGCGTCAACCCCGGGGAGAGCAATACTGAACCCAGCGTGGTGCTGCCACCTTTGGCAGGAGAGCACATGGGACACCCCACTGGCAGTTCCTTAAAACTCTGCCCCTCGCACAATTTGCGAGACTACCCCGAGACGAGGTCCAGTGCATATGTTGACCATTCGGTTCCCAATTTTTCAGACTCTGGATACACCAGCCACCGGTTCGAGCACAGCCCTAGGGGCATTATCATTGGAGCCAATCTTTCTGGAGCCGGCATGCCACCCGTCACTGATCAACTGGCATCAAGAGCTAACCAACATGGCGGGATTGGAAGGTATCGTGACTTTTCTGGCTGCAGGGACAACAGAAGTCATGCTTTTTTCACAAGTTATCAGGAGCAGGCCCACGCCTCCACCGATGCATCCCGAGATCTCGGTAGCCAGATGATGCTGGGTTTACCTGGCGACCTCCTCACCCGGACTCACCCTTATGGTCAGGCTATCAACCCCAAGGGAAACAGCCAGCAACTTGTCACACAATTCCTGGGTCTGTACAAACCCCTCAACATGGCAATTCAGCGAGGAGGAGGCGACGCTTTCCTCAGGTGCTCCAAACAAACAGTGAGGCATGAGCTGGTGTGTAAGTGGAGTGACGGCCAAGAGGGGGCTGGGAAGCTGCCTTGCTCCAGAGCCTTCGGGACCATGTATGAACTTGTCACCCATGTGACAGTGGAGCATGTCGGAGGACCAGAGCACTCCGAATACGTTTGTCACTGGGAGAACTGTGCGAGGGACAGGAAGCCTTTCAAAGCCAAATACAAGCTGGTGAATCACGTCAGAGTCCACACAGGGGAAAAGCCCTTTCCCTGCCCTTTTCACGGCTGTGAGAAAGTTTTTGCAAGATCAGAAAATCTGAAGATCCACAAGAGGACTCACACAGGTTAGTGGATATAAATGCAAAACAAACAATTTATTAATAATAATAATAATAATAATAATAATAATAATAATAATATTAACAACAACAACAACATGTTTTGAAATGTGTCACTTTCATTCATTTCTGACTTGGCAAATTGTTTATTAATATTTATCAGTTAACTGTGTGAACTTATTTTTATTTTTATATTTTTTTAGATTTAACTGATTATGAAAGCATGCTATTTTTTCGTATTGTTGTCATTATTGTTATCATTATTATTGTTGTGATGTTTAATTATTTATATTAAATTAGATTGATATTTATATATATTTATTTATGTATGTACTGGTGTTTTTTTCAGGCCTGCATTGTTAAAAAACGTCCTTGTGCAAACCTTCTCTTGCTGCTTCTTGCGGTCTCTGTTACTGGCTGCTTTTGCAGGAGAACAGCATGTACAGGCTCCATGCAGCAACCACAAATGAATAGTAGTAAGCCAGTTACAAACGAGTGTAGTCTGCAGGCCTAGTGGTTTGGGTGCCTCTCCCACTTCATTCAGTGAAAATTATTAAATAAATGCCGGGACACCGGAGAGCTGTGACGTAGCCGTTACGCTGTCTTTGCCTCCCAGGGACTCATCTCCTGTGCTGAAGAACAGAGCACATCACACTGTGATGCAGTAGGAAATAAAAAGGAGAACAAACGGATGACCTCAGTGAGAAAAAGGATATAATCATCAATATAAACAAAATGAGTCACGTTAAAAAAAAAAAAATATATATATATAGGGTTCATTTATGGCCTTAGCCTAATTTCCCCCACTTTGACAGGCCTGTTACTTGTCTCCCAGGATTGCGAAATTGTGCATTAAAATCCATTTCATTTTAAAACGGTGACTTTTTTGCGGTTTTTCCTTCTACGCTCCTGAAGTGAGCACAGATTCTAATGTCCCCCATAAAAAGCATTTACTGTGTAGTCTGATTTTTTTCCTTATTTTCACACACCACTCCTTTTTAGCAAACGTGAGCTCACAAGGTGCATTTATACTCAAGTGTGGGCATTTAAATTGAAATTATAATTAACGAATGAGTGAAAGACCCTTAGAAAAGGAGGCTGGAGGAAAAAAAATATTAGGGGCCCTCTTTTACGTGTGGTGTAAATTGTTTTACTAATAACAGAGAGAGACTAGGTACAGAAAAAGAAGGCTTCATGACATTTTTTACTCTACATTTGCACATGCGTGGTGTGTTGCTAGTTAGGCGATTTATATCAGGAAAAATACATCTATTTTTTTTTAGGAAATTCCTAAGTACACTAATCATTAAGATGCAGAATGATAATTGAACAGAAACTATTAAAGGTTTATTTATGAGTCCAGCCCTTACTGATTATCCCTTGCATCAATGTGTGTGCAGGAGGGACAGTGCGCAGCTGTAGGCAATTTCGAGCTAGAAGATCAATTAGCATGTTGATGGCCATAATTCATTCTGTGCGTGATAACTCAATTTAAACAAATCTTTGCGTTTGCTGTCACAGGTTCATGATAATCTAATGCATGTTTAACCACAGCCTTGTTGATTTAGTCTGCAGATAATCAGCCTCACTTGTTGAGATCAGGACCAAAGTTTCAGCAAATTACTTTGAACTCTGTGATTTAATGACTCATCACAGGCACTGAGAGTCTTAGCTGACATCGACTCAGAGCAAATTTTTGGCACATTTGTAGCAATTTACCAGAACAATGTGGCATTTTAAACATTCATAATCAAGGCCCGAAAAGCGGCGCTGTGTTTGCAGAGTCACTGACTGACAGATGAAGATTACACAGTCATTTCACAGTGTTGAGGGAAGCCTGAATGTGCTTTTCTGCTTTGCAGGGTCATTTTAATACGACATGGCTGTATAGAGCGCAGTCATCTGACTTGGGTTACATTAGTAATAAAAAATATGGCCAGAAGAGCATGCAGGGGCCTGTATTTTCATAATTTGCATAACTGGCCGCCATTTCTTTCTCTGCACGTTTAGGTGAAAAACCTTTTAAATGTGAGTTCGAGGGCTGCAACCGGAGGTTTGCGAACAGCAGCGACAGAAAGAAACATTCTCACGTGCACTCCAGTGATAAACCCTACATGTGCAAGGTCAGGGGCTGCGACAAGTGTTACACCCACCCAAGCTCCTTGCGAAAGCATATGAAGCTCCACTGCAACAAGACCCACGACGCCAAAAGCGGTGACGCGCGTCCAGGTGACGGGGGTCACATCGCGGAGGCCAGGTCAACCCGAGTCCCGGATGGAGCCCAGATCAGCCCGACTCATCCCCCCACCTCCACCCAAGATGTACCCTTGTCCCCAGAGAGTCGAGACGAGTCGACCCCGAGGTCACGTTTCCATCACACGTTTGACAGCAGTTTGGACTACTCCACACACAGGTCACAGCCCCTCTTGGACCCTTTGTTGCTACAGAGAGGCAGCTACAGGTCCCAGTCCTCCCAGTACCCCTGCGGCCAGACAGGTCACACGTTCGCTCAGAGCTCAAGGACTTTCCCCTCCACGTCCCCCTTTCAGAAAAGTATCGTCAATGGATGGTACACATGCCACAGCGGCGTGGACTCTTTCCCACCAAAGCAATGTAATAACATCCCGTCTCTTTGAGGTCCTGTTGGGACACATGCGGGCGACCTCCAATCCATGGGCCTATTTTTTCATGTTATAGCTAAAACTTGCAGCTGTATCTCCAGTAGGCTACCTTCTGTATTTTTGTGAATGTTGTATCAAATATTTTGTGACACGTCCTGAGTCATCCTATTGAAATCTTGCATTGCGAAATGTGGCGAGCTTTATTTGTTGTTGTGAGGCCTGTTTGGTTGGAGTTGGCTTGTAGCCTGTAGCCACATCTCCCCACAGTGGGTTATAGGACCTTTAACAGAGTGTTCATACCTAATTGTTCGCTGTGTTACATAATTATTAAAGATATCTATCTAAAGTGAGACAAAAAAATGACAAAGGGTTTAATGGAAGTCTGCGTGTGGAGTCTTCTGAACTTCTGAATGTAACCCTTTTTGTAGGGGTCTTTGTTGAATGTAAACTAGTGTAATGTATGTCGGAAAGATAGAAAACATTATTCATGTCTTTGTGTTTGTCGAAAGATGAAATAAATATCAGAAATATCTTTTCTCGAGTAAAATTTTTAGAACTGGTGATGGGCCTGAAGCATGTATGTCTGTAATTAAGATACTGCGAGGCTCAGTAGTTTTTCCTTTTTTTTTAAAATCTCCTCTTGATTAAGTTCATTTTTCTCCCCTTTTCATTACACATTCTATTCTTGTTTGTATTATATGTATATTTTACATTTCTGTGCAAAGTAAGACCAGTGTGAGCATAAACCAGTGTTCGTGATACTGTTAAAACGTTTAATTAGCATACAGTTCTACCGTAAGCCTACTGTATAATTAATTATGTATTTTATATTTTATTAAAGTGTCTATATTCTCTTTGATCAGGCGTGTGTGATTAAACCCAATCAAGGGTTAGGGTTATCCTGGACTCATTTTTTCTTTTTAAAAAAAAAAATGTTTATAATTTCTAGTACGATTTGCATGCAGTTTTGTGCATAGAGACGCACCGCCTGGACACGGAAGTTATTCTTACGTGCAAAGTTATATTCAATGTTTATAGATGTCCGGAGCTGGAGAGGCCTTTATTAAACTGGTTTGGTTGCGGTACACCTCTCTTGAGTGAATGTATTAAACTAAAAAATGACTAAAATGGCTAAAAGCTGATGTGCAAACGGCCCTCCGGAAACCAAAGAGCGCTCGGTTCGCCTTTTCAATCAGAGTTTTGCTGATTTAACTAAACCACGCGTGTGCGTGCGTCTTCGGGATACAGGTGTCTTTGCAACAAGGTCACGCACAGTCAGTCTTAACATGAGCACGTTCACATGTGCTTTTTGCTTCCTCTAAGAATTATTTTGCAGATTTTTTAGCTTATTAGTCATTTTTTTAAATTTTGTGCGTCTTTTTTCCACCTCACACACACATCAACACACACACTCACACTCACACACACACACCCTCATATACAAGCACTCATATACACGCACACAAACATACACACAGGAGACACATGCATGCACGCAAACATAAACATATTACCTTGAAGATTAGGAGGCTGCAAACACAAATATATACCACATAGTCAAAATATTGTATTTTGCAAAAACATATAACTAAATAGGCCGTTACTATTTCCATCATTATTTTATTCAAAGCACAATCCGAAAGCTTTTATTTACTCTTTAAAGGCTTTTACATTCCAAGTATTTTGAGCTGCTCACTTTGAGTCTGAATGAGCAGGTTTGCTGTGTTTCACTGTTCAAAAATCTCAGCGCCTCTCAGAGAAAACAGATATGTGATGTTTTACTTGGCTGTTGATGAAAGTTAAAAAAGTTGGACTAAAGATTAACAAAAGAGATGTTAGTTTTCCTTTTTTTTTGGGTACTGGGGTATATGTTTGCTTCACTTCACCTCAGTTACAGATTCGCTGACATTTCTACATGTTTGTTTGGTTTTTTTTGTTTTGTTTTGGGGTGTTTTTTTTTTTTTGTACCTTCTGGAATGTAAATTTAAGCAGACGCCTCATTATTTTTTAGAAATAAGCTGTGAGGATATCTGTTTAAAGCCACGGCAGAGGATGCATTCAGTTTCACTACTAATCCCGGTGCAGAGCTTAACTCCTCTGTGAGTTATTATTGTCACACAGCTCATACACTCCCTGTTTCCTGTGGCAGAAATTACACCTCTCTCTAACAATATTTCCTAAGGAGTGACTGATGGGACACTGAGTGACCAGGTTGAAGTTAAAGGGGCATTTAACGGTGTGTAGCTCAAGATGACATACACACTGAGTTTCTGTCCTTGACCCGCACAGGAAAGGACTGCATGAGCTTGATTATTGTGGAGGTCAAACCAGTCACAATTATGATGAATAAGGTAATATGGAAAAAAAACCCCTGTGCCTCACTGCCAGAAGCAAAGCTTTATAGTTTGCACCTGTGTGTACGAATGTCAGCATTTATACCATTAAACATCTGAATGGTGGCTGCCATTATATATACCAATTTACTTCACATGCATCAAAAGAAAACCAGGTCAAAAGGACATAAATTTTACATTTCTTTGAAATATATACTTACAGTTATCTGACAGCTAACCAGCTGTAACAGGGTTGTTTTTATTCCAGTGAAAAGATTTGATGAAGGATCAGTTGTCTAGATTGGCCACGAGAATACAAAAATACAAAGGGGTTAAGACTGTATTAGATGTTTTCCTTCCAATGTTGACCATATTAACACGCTTTAGGTTATTTAAAAAGTTCAGAAGACTTTGGTTATGGTGCTGTTAATTGGATGTTATTTGTAAGACAAAATAAAAGCGGAATAAGCGTACAAGCCGCTCATTTTATTTTTGTTGCAACGTTCATTCCTCTAAATGTAAAAGAAAAACTGTTTTAATCCTCTGTGAGAATGTGCAAAGCGCCTACATTTTATGTGCTTAAAGTGTAATTGTTCGCGAGATGATGCAAAGCTGTGATGAACTTGTTTATTCATTCTCTGTGCCGGTTAAAAGTGTATGTTGCACATGATACTCATGGGGAGACATCTTTTGGGAGAGTTAGATATTTTTGATGATGCGTCTTGTAAAATCCCTCTTGAGTTTGACCGCAAACATTTTTAGTTTTAAGCTTTCTGTGAAGCATATCTGGGAAAATTGTCCACAAGTTGTAGTTTCTGGATATTTAATTTAAAAATGGCAACACCCAGTTTGAATTGCGTAATTCATCCAACAGCTAATACCTGCTTGTACTTTGGGGTTGAAGTGGGGCTGGAGCTAATCCCAGCCGGCCCTGGAGGAGAGGCCGGTTACACCCTTGACAGAAATCATATTTTTATATTTTGTTCTTCCTAATGAACAGTGAATAAAGTACCACTTCATTAGTAATAGGCACAATAATAATCACAATGATTTTCCTGGAGTTGAGGATTTTGTTTTAAGTAGTAACACACGGTGGAAGATGGATCATTTAAAGTGGTTGATAATATATAATATTTCACTGGTAAAGTGCTTCGTTTTGCAGGTAAATTGAGGTGAAGTGGGTTAACTTTGATCAAAGTACTTTAAAGATGTGATGACTGAAATTTCTGAGATCGCTTTCTCTTTTATGCAACCTTATCAATACCTTGCATCAAATGCTTTTGCTGGTACTTTAGTATTGATGTTTTTTTAAAAGTAATGTCTGTATTTCTGTCTCAGAGTTTATCTCCTAAACCCCAACTATTGTATGCACTGTCACATTCTGCCTTTTTCTCCTCCATCTCCAAAAATAGTGCATTCTCTCCATACAAAACGTGATAGCGGTGATCAAACATTATTTTGTGCTCAGAAAAGCCTCTCTGATTTTTCCGTTTGTCGCCTGAGTCCATGCACAAAGCCAAAAGGCAGCGGCCTGTGAATTTCTGTATTTCCAGTGTGTAAGCTTTTCGTCATACATTCTGACCAAGCCTTGGTAATATTCCATAATCAAAGAACCCTGCCACACCCTTCCCCCCAGTAATCACAACTGATTAGACCTCTGCTTCCTAGTTTGCCACTTGTCAGCCGCCATCTTTACTCTTGCACTCTGCCTAGCAACAAGCACAGGCGCCATTTTGGACAGGGCATAGAGGGTATGCATCATTTTAATGTAAATAAATCAATTTCACCTTGGGATCCATTGAATTGCTATCTTGCCTCCCTGGGTCGCTGTTATGCCATACTTGGGTTTAGCCCCAGCTGTGCACTAGGGGGTGGGCTGCTTTGTCACACCAGGTCTTTATGCATCATCATAACCATGTATGACATCTTGCGTAACTTACACTGTGCGGCTCCCATACTTTTCCAAGTATGGTTTAAGCACTCGGCTCGGGCTGTGTCAGCGTTGACTCTGACTGACCAAGTGTGATTTTAATTGGATCACTGGCTTCACCCCCCCTCCATCCTCCCCAGGTCAAGCCAGTGGTGCTGTTGCTCCCCAACTTGCTTTCTTTTCATCCACCCCTCTGTACCCTCCTCCCCTTTTTTTCACCAGGTCCTCTTGTTCCTCCGTCTCATCTATCTCTATCCCTGCAGCTCCTGGCTATCTTCACCCTCTATGGCTCCTTCATGATGGCCCCCTAATCTCTGCTAGTGTGGTTCCACGGTAAGTAGATGTCCTCTGCCAGATTCTCCCTCAAACACGCATGGAGCTTGACTCATATATCTGCTTTTTCTGCTCACTGCCCCTCTTTCCATGGAGAATTGCAACCCCACATGGTAAACTGGATGCAGCTGCACTGCTGCTGTAATTTTTTTCATGTTCCAGTTGGAAAATGGTGGCTACTTAAGGCTGTGGCATCAAGGAGCCCGTGATGCTAACAATGCATAATGAGGGCAATTGTAACAATGAAAAAAGATCGATTCTTAAGAAAAAAATATTTAACAATATGTGATACAACTGTCAATAAGATGAAACAGTGGAGTGAAATGAATATGTAGCTCATGTCACTCGTTTCCTCTCTGAGAACATTAGTAAGGTAATCTGTTTCATGTCAAAGCCCGTGTTAATTTGACAGCTTGACAATTAATAAGCTTTTAAAACCCACCATCAGAGGCAGGCCTCTTATGTAAGACAATGCAATCATTTCAATTATGTGCACACATGTGTTTACAAACCATGAAATGGTGAATAGGAATGTTGCGTTGCAGCGCTGTGCTCTTATGATTTCACCAGACTGATCCTTTAGATTTCTTTCTCATCCTCATGCCGTTTTTCTGATTTCAGCGATGCCAGCCCCCTGTGTAGTCCAGCATTTACCAGGGCTTATTAAACCAGGCTCCTATTCACTCTCCCCAACGGTCGCTCCACTGTCAACTTAAACCCAAGCCCCTCGAACGCCCAGCTCTGTGACTATTGTTGCAGAATTTGCCAAAAACTGAGTATCGCCTAACAGCCAATATGCAGCGGGATAGAGAGAAAGGCCCCGCCTATCCTCATATCTAATGCATATTTGTCTTTTGATGCATTGCAATTTACCCTTGTGGATGGTTCTCGAAAAGATGTCTTTTTTCATTTTTTTCATGTATAATCCATGCCTTACATAACAGATATTTTACAGTTTCTGATGAGCCAGTTTCTGAGATTTCACGGAGACTTTAATTAACGGTCTCCTATGAGCTGGTAGGCTCAGGAGGTATCGATATGACTGACAATGATTAGCTCATGGATGGAATAAACAGCGCACTGAAAGCAAGAGTCTTCAGATAGGGCCTGCAGTATTTGCAGAGGCCTGTTGCAATGCAAAAGGACAATAAATAATATTTTGAGTCTACGTTTCAAAATTCATATGTCCAAGGATTTTTGGGAGTTGGAGTAGGTTGTGTGGGGTGAACAGACCTTTGAAGGTCTTTCAACTCCTGCAAGCTCCAGGCCTATGAGATGCAATGCCATCCTTTTAAGGGAATGACCATAACTTTGGTCCCCTTGCTTCTAATCCCTCCTCCAGACCCTTGTCATCAGAGATCAACCAGGCTGAGCCTTAATGTCCTCCACTCGCTGGCAAGGGCAGCTGGTAGCTTTCATGTATGTGAAAAGCCAGATGAATATGCTTAAATCTGCACCTTAGAGCAGGGATTGATGCCTTTATCTTCATCTATGATTCTTAACAGCACTGCAGATCTTTGAGAAATTATCAGTTACATTTAAGAGCCTCTCCTTAATGATTCACATTTTACAGAATGCGTTTGAAGCGTTTGTTAGAAAATGTTAAAAAGGCTTTGATCATGATGCCTAAAGAGCACAATGCTTTAGATTTTACAAAAACAGTGGAAAGAGACCCTAAGTGCCTGTTGTCTTTGCTGTCTCTCAAAACTATCACATTTCATTAGCAACAATCCAGTTCTGTTGTGAGATACAGCATTTGAATACTTTTTTTTGTATGATTTCTCAAATCTCTGCCGTTTGAGGTTGAGCTTAAAAAAGGGATCACACTGATCACGGTCCAGGGTGTTTCAAAGCAGAGAGTAATCGCGAGTGTTTAATTTTATCTTTTGCAGTATGCATTGCAAGGCGGCTGTGTAATCAAGCCTGTGAACTCGACATCTGAAGGAAGGATTCTGTTTCTGATCACATCCTTATTGAAGTCCATCCATTCGCTGAACATGGATGCGTTGACACACTCGAGCTTGCTCTCCTTGGTACGTGGCCGTCAAATTATTACATCTACTTGACACGACGCTGTATATTGTTTTCAGACGACGTCTAGTGTTTGTAGCAGCGCTGGGGCCACATTTTAGAGAGCCGCAAGTGAGGACACAACGGCGATCTCGCTGTTTAACCTTCAGCGTTACAAGAACACCCCAGGGCCTAAGTCTACAATGATGGATGTAGGGTAGTGGTGGGAGGGTTGTGGGGCCCCCCACACACACACACAACCCAGGAATTCCCCTTGGGCCTTTTCAATTACAGTTAGACCAAGCTCCACACTGTGATGATATGTTGCTTTAAGGCTGTGACATTAATGGAGGGGACAAATGTGATTTGGTGAGGTGTTGACCCTAAAGTGCGTGACACAGACAGAAGCACTCTCATGAGGCAACAGGAGGAAGTGCAAGCGAACCTATTGTTGCTTTATTTATTTACTGTCATCACTTAAACAAACCAAACAGACCAGAGCGTCATTTAGGTGCCTCTGAAGTTAAAGAGCTATTGATGGTGATAGTTTATCATTAGCCACAGGCTAAAGGGAGCACAAGGAGCATGAGAGAGAGTAATAGACCACTGGTGTGGCTTTGAGGAGCCCAGGTAACGGATTTAAGAGTGGCAAAGGGAAAGTAATGGACTGTCCCTTCATCTTTTTCATGATCAATAACGAAGCCTAACCTTGTATTGGACCAACGCTAAGACATGGTAATTGGATCTACAACATGTGTGTCTATGTAGGTGTGCGTGCAAGCACATGTGCACATTTAACATCAAAAACAGCTTTAGTGATTTTCGTCCCATGATCAGCACTACACCGGCATCACCGCTGACTGAAACCTGTAAAGTTTGTGCCCTTTCACAGACGACTTTCTAAAAGTCGGAACCTACTGCATCTATTTCAGTCCACAGGGAGTGATCCTGTGTTCTAGGTATTTGGGAGAAATACGGATCAAAAATCCATCCCATGTGCACAGACAGAGTGTTTCACATGGTTCCTTCAGGTCCATTATTAAAAATGGGATATGGCTGAGTTAATCAGAACATGTCCTCAGCTCCACTGTGGTATCTGATACACTTTCTGTACTGTTGCTGCTGTGAATGCTATTGTATTCCTTCAGTTATGTAATTGACAGGATTATGCAACCATCCGTGCAACTGGGGTGTGTCTGAGAAATATTAATCTGCAACAAAAAAGAAGATATTCCCTTGCAGATACAGTGCCTTCAGTGGAATGAGCTCAGCATCCCCACCCTGCTTTGACAGATATCAGGTCAACACCAAAACAAAGTCTGATTTCTGAAAAACAGTTGTGAAGAAGAGAGAAAAGAGTTTACTGTAGAAACACTGACATTCTTGCTTAAAAATGTACAGTGTAAGACTTTTAAGAGCACTAGCACTAAAAACCCAGCTATGAATTAATCACTAAAAACTATGCACACACTGTATTTGACTGGTATTGATCAAACAGATCATTAACTATGCTCTGTACATTAACCTAATTCAGAATATGCCACGTCTGAGGGGCCATGAATAATGCCAAGGAGCCTGAGAGCAAAAAGAGACACTCCCTCTCTCCAGCTTATTACCACGCAGCTGTAATGTAAGTACCATACTGTGCTTTTTTACAGCATGTGTTTTGAAATGCTGTACAATTACTTCCTTTTATCAACACAAAGTAAATATACCAGCCAGTTATATAAAAAAAAAAGAAAAACAGAGTAAACAGATCAGGAGCCAGTGTGGGCTGTTGGTAATCCAGACATGCAAACAAGGTGCCACAGGCAACGCAAAGTCACTGACATAATTATCTAAACACGCTTTATTATTCATCTCTCTATTAAACAGGCTTTGCTGTTGTTTCATGTTGTATATTCATCACCCATGATGCCAGTAGATCACATCATATCAGATCTGATCTGATTATAGCTATTGATATTGTAGTTTTTTTTTTTGTTTTTTTTTTAATATTCAGTTAATTTGTGGGCAGCCCAAGCAAGGATGGAGTCTAATAAATGTCTTTTATTGTCCCTCGAGAAAGCCAGATGTTGGGGGTGGAGTAGTGGGGTGTGTGTGTGTGCATATGTGTGCATGTGTGTGTGTGTCTCCTCCAAACTTAAAATGAAACCTTGGCCGCAGCATCACGGAGGACTGAAGTCCCCGTGTATTCTAGCTCACAGATCACAGAAGTTCTGAAAGACTGCTCTTTGATCATTTCCATTTCTAAAATAATTTCCTTTGAACATTTCAAGTCACTTGTGCTTTTATTTATAAAGCCTATTTAGACAATCAAGGGGTTGGAAATAATTAGGCTCGCGTGCACAAGAGTGTGGACATGTATTTCCTTTCAATCAGTTAAAACCAGCTCTGTTAATTAAAGTTCTGAGCTGTTACTCTGCCCAAATAATTTTCTTATTAGCTGCCGCATTCCTTAGATCTGTTGTCAGCAGAGCATATTTTCTTTCAGTTGCTCCTTTCTATTTCTTTCCTCTTACAGAAATCCCACTGACCCATATAGTTGATCTCATTTTTTGAAGCGTATAATATAGATTCCGAGTTAAGAGAACGGAGGCTCTATTATTAGTCCCATTTGAGGTGCACAGCCTCCTTCTAGGTGCTGCTGTGCGTTGCTGAATTCCCTGAGCGAAGGCATTACCATCTCATTTGGGTAAGGGTGAGATTACCTCATGCAACCGAGCTGTTTCATCACAGAGCATGCAGGGGGAGCTGAGCCGTTTACACAGGCGGCTGGAGGTAGAGACATTTACAGATACATTTTACAAACATCACACATGACAACTTGTGATGCCACCTCACTGATGTTTCCTCAAGACGTCTCTCATGAACAACAACATACTATTGATCCTCAGCACCATTTTAACAACCTCCTCACACCCTTTAACACATACACACCTGAGTGGCTATGGATTGAAAAACGTTAGCAGTTAGCGGCTAGCCTTTGCCAACACACACCCACCGTTGTCAATTAGGCCCAGTCATTGTGGGATCGGCCCTGGAGGAGTCCTGCGCAGGGCGAGAGGGATGAAAAATCAGTTAGTGTAAATAACGGCTCATCCCTCAGTGCCGAATTAATGTGCAATACTGACATTTTTGTGCTGATTAAAAGGCTGTGGCACGTGATGAGCTATCAAAACAAGAAATAGACTACTCGGATTAAAATTCTGCTTTTAATTGGAGAGATGAAAGGAGCAATTAGTTGTTGAGTTAAGTTCTTTTTTTCAAGTTAGCTTTTCCTCATTTATTGGAAAAAAGGAAATATAATAATGCGTTTTGACCACACTTTCTTCAGTGTTAGCATTTTTGTCTTAAATGTACAATATGTTAAATATCTGAATTAAAATGTTATATATTTATTAAGTTGTTTACTTGCTTTGACCCAAATGTTTCAAATAATGTTAAAGCTAAAGTAGCAGTGTGTTTCATTTTATAGCCCGTCGCTAATGTCACAGCAGTCAGAAAGTGAGGCAGGAAGTCAGCTAACATGACCGCACAAAATGGAGATAAAACTTTTAAACATGACTTCATCTGTGAACATTTGGGCCTGAGTCATTCAGATACACTTTCATCTGCTATGGTGGCTGTTTAACAAAGACAAAAACAAATCCCATGATCCCAAGATACTTCATGACATCAACAATCTACATCTTTGGTTCCCTTTTTTTTTTTTTAAGTTTCACTTTTTGCTTCCACTGTCAAAAATATGTAAATTTGAATATATGTTTATTAATGAGATCACAGTTAAAGGAGGTGCACTGAACTGTATTGTACTTGGAGGTGATATTTTTTTGTATTTTCTAAGCATAAATTTTAGAAACACCTTTGAACATAATGCAGTCCAGTTCAACACAACCACTATGACCTCAGTGCTAAAACATGTTATTTGATCAACACCTGATGCACTTTAAAAGCAGCACTGTTGTATTGGATTGCAGTGAAATCAGGTGAAACTGAAAGTGGCCACTGAGTGTGTTTCTACTTATTGTGATGATGGTTGTGGTTTAAACTGCTGTAGAGGTCAGAGGGTCAAACACTGCTGCATCCATCACAAAGTAGGCTCACTTTTTGGATTTTAAAAGATATGCACACCACTTACACTTACCGCTTAACATTTCTTTAAAACAGTTTCAGCACTATAAAGTTCATGACAGTGACATTTTCAGGCATGTATTATCAGACTGCACAAGTTTGAGCCTTGCTAGGCCAATAAACTGACACTCGCTCTTCTCATTTCATGTTATTCTTTTGAAAAAATACAGAGTACAGGTTCAGTCAGAAATCCTCCTTTCTCTGAGATCTCTGAAGTGCTGATGATCCTTCACAGAAGCAGCCAACCACCTTTCAGTTTCTCTCTTCTCCTCTCTTCCTCTTGGTAAGTGCAAAGAAAAGGAAACCTTTTTCCTGCTTATTGGCCCCCATCCTGTTCAGTCAGTGTGTTGCATCCATGCTGTTTATTCTGTACATTTGTAGCCGTGGGGCACTTTGTTTTACAGATGTACAGTTTCAAACGGGCAGTGTGGCAGCTGCTGCTGGAGTCTGAGGAGCAGCGCTGCTTTGCGGTGTTAAAGGATATGTTTCCTGTTGTGGATGTGGGGGTGAGATGACCAGTGGTGTCGTTCTGTTATTGCACCGACCTTACTCATCAATCAGAAATCAAAGCTTTGACAGTTGCCAACATTAAAGGGCTGCTGCTGGCGTGTCCTGTGCCAAGAGGCTTCTTTCTGCTGAGCATATTAATACACTGTAGGTCACAAGGAGACTCATCACTGATCATGAAGGGAAGGATAGACACTCCTGAGCCACACCAGGCATGATTCCAGTCAATATTCATACTGGAACATACAGCCATCAAAGACAGTGCAGTGGTGGACCACTGAAATGATTGAAGTGGTGTGAGCCTCGTTTTTTAATTAACCAGGAGTTTACAGCAGAAGAATTTAATAGAAAGAGGACACAGAGAGAAAAAGTGAGACAACATAAGTTTAATTAAGAGATCCAATCCAGCCATTAGGAAGTAAATAAAAGAATAATTTTAGTCAAAGTTTCCTCATAAATACGCACAATATTTGTTTGAAAAGTGAAGCTTTGCTTTTTGTTGGTAGACTATTTGCATGTTGCCCAAAGGCCTATAGAAATATTTGTATTCCAGGCTAAAGTGGGGATTCAGCCTCAGAAATAAACCTCACATTAAAAAAAATGTGGGGGAAAAAAAAGAAAGAAAAGAAAAAAAAAAAGAAAAATCCAATAAAAGTAACCAGGATGTCACAGCTGCCAGTTGGAGGCTGCGTCAAAAAAGAAAAAAAAACAACAACTCTTCATCCTGATTCCACTCATCTGCGTTTAGGTGTGTTCACTCTGTTTTTCTCCGCCCCACTTGGGATTTTGATTCAGGCAAGATGTCTGTTTATCTGAACAACCAGCAGAACTTGAACTGACTGAGCCTCTTTTGCATTCAAAATTGGGTCTTAAACATCTCAAGGAAGTCGGGTTAACAATCAAGCCAACTGCTGTAACTCTCTTTGATCTGCTGCTTAAACCACATTCATTTGACTGCAGTTTGCACCAAAATTTATAGTTAATTATTTATCAGCAATTAAGTCTTTTTATGAGTCTTTTCTTTTTACATTTTAATAAATTTTGGTGAACCTTAAAATATTAGAAATAATTTGTATTTAACTTGACGTGTTAGCTTAAAATGAGCATGCCTTGTTTCTTTGTTTTTTTTTTTTATTTAAAATTACTACTTTCATCTGTCATAGTGAACTTGTGTGTTAGTGTAATTGTCCATGCTGATTTTTAGGAGTGAACGAGCAGATTCAGCTGGAAATCTGTGCAACACATGCACAGCTCACTGCGACAACGGTCAGCAGTGCTGTTTCACAAGGGGACAACATCTCAAAAAACCGAGACACAGCCACGCAACAAATCCCCAGTGGGCGAAATATGTGCAACATAACAGGCATGTTTCATGATGTCAGTAACAAGACATTCAGAGCTGGCACCATGTCCCGAGCAATGCAGTTTGCAGCATTTAGAGCATCTTAATTCTTATGCAGAGGCTGTGATTTAGCCTTTTTTTGTGTACACCAGAACATGTTTATGGGCTAATGGGCCTTTGTTAGTAGTACTCTATTTATTTAATACAATTGTAGTGTGAACAGAAGGAATAATAAACAGGCTGACTAAACATACGATTCTTCTTTTGGGCTGAGAAAACCCTGTGTAAGGACACAAAAGGGGGACGTTTCCACTGCGGAAAGTAAATTCTTTTGAAGTGGAACTAATCATCTGAGGGATGGTTCTCGTTGTCCTAACAACGCAGCTGAATTGGAATGAGCCTTCTTTTTCTGTGGAAGATATGTTTTCTTTTTTTCATTCAGAACTGATGATGATAGTAGTTTCACGCCCTGTCCACCCACATTGTCCGTCCAAACTCCTTTGCAGATAAGTCTTTACTTGGAGACGCCGAACACACGGCGGGTGACTCTTGGACTGTGACGTCAGCCTCACTCCTCTGTCTTCCAGTCTTTACGCTTTTTAATGCCGTTAGACTGAAAAGGGAATCTCACAGCAAATCCTCTCCAATAACAGTTCTTTCTGGAGTGTGAAAAGATCAAGACTTTTAAACTATTCCTATATCATAATGTACCAGTCACTCTTAAGATAAGATTTTTCATGTTTTGATAGCTTTTAGGAAAACTAGGACTTAAATACACATCATTACAATTTAATCACAAATTTAAAAAAACATTGCTGAAGTAGTTAGCTTTTTCCATCTTGCAATACTTTAAAGGTCATCTTAGTGAAAAGATGTGTTGGGATAAGAGATAAAACAATCTGTAATAAGAGGCTTTAGTGCTTTTTTAAAAACTTATTTGTATTATATTATCTTGAATGCAGCAATTAAAGCTTCACTTGCACATCTGTGGTGTAAAAACATGAACTAGTGGATCTTTTTAATGCATTTTTTTAAGGTTTGCTACTTTAAGTTTTATTTACTACAAAGATCTAAATCATAAAACTGATTTTATTTTCTGACATGAATAGTCTAAATTGTGGTTGAAGGTGTAAAGGATGTTTATTCTTATCTCAGTGTAATTTTGTCAAATTAAAATTAAATTAGAACTATGACCTTAAAGAAAATACAATGAGGACCTGTTGACATTTGCATGATTTGTACTCAGAGCATCAATCAAATCACATTTATTTAAAGTAGGTGTGTTGAGCAAATTATGCATTTTTTTTGTGAAGTCTTAATAAATTGCATTAACTATTCTTTCTCTGCATGTTTGTTCTGCTAGGTTGTTAAAGGTTGCAGCAAACTGAAAACAGGAGACTGACTCTTATGTTCTTCTTCATCACAATAGTTCATCTCATTTACGAACCCAGTGAGCAATAATTGGCCGGAATGATGAGGTCTCTGATTCACTGCGACAACTCCTTTGTTCGGAGCTGAAGGGATGAAACTGTGTGCTCCAGCTTCTGTCCGGGGTCTCCTCATACGCCCTCAGGGAATTCAGAAAGGTAACTTTGGCCGTCTGACCTCAAACAGAGAGAATTCCAATCTCTCACCGTTACTAAATCTTCATCTTCACACAGGCTGTATAGCTTCGCCTCCCTTGAGTTATAAACTGTCGGCCTTTCTGCTAGTCCCATATTCATCCAGCCGTTTTATTGTCTCAGTGGGGGTACAGAGTTCAGGCAGCAGTCATCCCCTCAAACAGAGGTGGACTGTTTGGGGAAGCGTCTTGGCTACTGTGCTAACTTATCATTCAGACCTGTCGAGGCTTTGAAGAGGCACAAAAAACACTCAGGGTGGATTCTTCATTGTAAACTAGCTGTAGATTCCAGCGCACAGACAGTTTTTGAATAAACAAAATCACCTTTTGTGGGATGAACTAAGTTTTGAACTGATAATTCTTGTTGCTCCTGTAAAAAGTTTAAAATCATCAGCTCTTAATGTCAAATGAACACAAAATCTCTTATTTGAACCTCTATTTTCACAACATAAATACTGTAATTAGAATAGATACATTAGCATCAGTTAAATCTAAATGAGTCATAAATCAAGTTTTAACAATAACAACATGCCTTAAAACTTAAGTCATATTTTTAATATTCATAATTCTTTGTGGCTCTTTTCAAAGTTTCCCCACTGTGTTTTCATGTTTATTACATGTGCAAACCTCTGTTGGCTATATAAACCTCCATTATTTATAAACTCACTCATAGATGATTTATTAATTGCCATATTGCATTTTTCCAGAGAAGGACAACCAAAGAACAATAGGTTTCAGATTTTTATTATGCTGTTAAAATGTTTAAAAAAAAAAAAAAAAATCAAATCAAACGATTTTTCAATCCTCCACAATAGCAGCCTGTTGGCAGTGAAGTCATGAATGTAGCCAGAGATTTGGCAAACAAATTAGACCCAATCAGTCTGTGTTGATAACTATAGTGAAGTATTTGTATTACTGAGAGGCAGGTGGCAGCCAAATGAACAAAGTCGTTCTCCGTGAAACACTAATTCAAGCGCAGAACAGGCTTGTAGTCAGCAGCCATAAATCTGCACGATGTTCGGTTAATGCAAC
Source organism: Acanthurus leucopareius (assembly GCA_029814765.1). NCBI lineage: Eukaryota > Metazoa > Chordata > Actinopteri > Acanthuriformes > Acanthuridae > Acanthurus > Acanthurus leucopareius. Next base: position 16,289,033 of record JAQMCX010000058.1, on the reverse strand, counting down.
AGCTTTTTAAACACCAGTGTAAGTGTGTTTAGGCTGCTGATGTGGGATATCGTCACATGTGTGTTCACAGTTAGGTCGCACAGGGCTGCAGAGACAGGAGACAACTCCGTCCCCCTCAGCTGAAGACAATAACAGCAGGAATTATCCTTGCCTCTTTTTGTTTTTTTTTGTTTTGTTTTTTTCAAATGGTGAAACAATTGTTTGGATGTTGAATCTGTTTTGTCACTGTCTTCCTGCTCCCTGCTGGAGCTTCACTCGCACACAAACACACACACACACACACACACACATACACTACTGACTGGAGCAGGTTAAGGAAGGACACAGAACACACAGCACACACAACAAGCTGGTGGCGCACTTGAATGTAGGCCACTTTTAGTTCTTGTTGGTTAGAAGAAATTCAGCCCTTTAGAGGATTCGAACTTAGAATCCTCAAAGAACCTAATTTCTTCTTTCCAGCTAGAAATTGCCTCTTTTAAAGCTCATTGAAAGCACACTGTATGCCAAACTTGGATGAAGAGGCTGATGTCCTAGAAATGCATTATGGGTAGCAATGACAATGCCCAGGAATACGTTTTTATAACAGAGCGATTGATCAATTGTGTCGCATTATCTTCATATCTTCCAAATATCCTCTGGCATGCTTTGTCATTTTTACATGCCATGCGGTAGCTGGTTGCCATTGTCATCATGGCAGACTGGGAGCCGGGGAGAGGACGCCAGCGCTGTGCCAGTTGGCCCGAGTAGTGAAAACACAAGGCAGACACAGCACGATGCTAATCTTTATCGTTCCAGACACGAAGGTCACTTCTGTGGCGATTGCATTTTTTATGCTGCCCATGAGTCACAAGACAGCTTCAATACAACATGTATGGATACATAAAACCACATACATTAAACCATAAGCCTTAAGTTTAGTGCAAGATTCAGCCCATATACATTATTAAAATGTTGATGTTCCTCATAAATTAAGGAGAAAAGATTGAGGTCAAGATATTCAGACATGTTAGGCAGTGTTATGTAACAGTGTGTGAGCCAGAGCCACTACAGTGATAAGCAAGCAGAGTCTGTCTATTATTGAAGTTAAAATTAAATTAGAATGCTTTTTTAACTCTTTCAGCTCACATCCTCAGCCATATTGTGCGACTAATTAACTATATATGCAATACCTAACAATAAAAACAAGTTAGATTTATTATTGTCTCACCTCTAATCATGTTTCCTGTAAAACAAACTAAGGCTTAAGCAAGCACTTTCAATCAATAATATAGTGGCATCCACTCATCAATCAATGTTCAACTTTTAGCAGCACATAACTTTTAATTATTTAGTGAGCTAGCAACAGCTGTTGGTGTATGGTGGTGTATGTCTGACTGCTCTGCTGACAGGGGCGATAAAGGTGATGAAGAAGGCAAGTGGTCCTCAATAATAACATGTGGTGAAATCTTTGCCCGGCTGGGTAAAATATGGCACAGTTAAACTTACCATGTATGCTGTAGATTTATACAACACAAAAACTTACACAAAAACACCAGTAGAGAGAGACAGAGAAAAAGAGAAAGAGAGAGTCATTGTGGAAGGAGATTTTGTGGACAGTTTTCCCTGAGTCATATTTTCTATAGAAAATGTACAAAGCACATGCCAGTCAACCTCTCACTGTTGCTGCTGGAGATGTAACTTAAGGTACAAAGAGCAAAAAAGCTTGCAAGTCTTGCAAGGGACCAATACCCTCTTTTATCTTCATAAAACAAAGTTAAAAATCTTTTGTTGAAGTTGAAAAGTAAGTAAAAATTCATACCATCAAGCTATTCATGCTAAAGTGTGTTAGCAGCTAACTAGAAAAAAAGTCTTTGAAATGGTAGATAAAGTTCACATGGTGTCAGCATGCTTATTTTTTAATGTACACCACTTGTCTTGACAATGTGACAACCATTTTGACATGCAACAAGCTAACCGGTTAGCTCATTCACAGCAACTCACGGCAGAGGTCACACACATCCACATATTTAGTAAATGGGTACACTGATAGTGGATGTTACGTCACAGGAAATGAAACAGTCAACACTCATTATATAACGGTGTGTGAATCGATTACACATGCACAAATCTATGAAAACATTTGTGTCTGTGCAGAGAGCAGCACAGACAGATTCTGCCTCAGCACCCAGGACAAGTAGTTTTTAGGAGCCAGATGTAGCTTTAAACAGCTGTTCAGACTAGTTTTACTCGAGTATGTGTAATCCTAAGACTCAGACAAATTATTAGTAATGAAAATTTTGAATTAAATTGATTCATGAAATTATTAACATAAAGAAATTAATAAAGATACAACAAACATATAGTGTCAACAGGTGAGGCACTGCTCAATATGTCTACTCTGACTGCACATCTCTGTCCTCTACCAGTGACAGGGGGCACCATCAAACTCTCAACCACTGAACTGTCCATGTTTGTAATGACACTGTCACCTTTTAACTCTCAAAAAAAAAAAAAAAATCCTCCCAACGTTACATTCAAATATATGTTTCATCAGAAAATCGGTATTTGCAAGTCTGACTTATATTATTTCTTCTGCAACAACATCATATGCACAGACTGTTGTTTGCACACAAGAGGCTCATCTTGATTTTTTATTTAACAAGTTACAGCTATTCCCCTGCTCTTAAAAAAAAAACAAAAACAAAGAACTGCTGCTCTTGTTTTTTGCTGTGCTGCATTCGCTGTAGTTAACGACAAATAAAAAAACATATGAACCTTAAGTTATTGTATAGCTTTATCAGTTTTCACGCAGCTCTCCAGACTGTGGACCGTTCCTCCTGGCGGTGCTTTGCTTTGTAGACAATAGTCCTGCAAATATCAGGGGGCAAGTCATTATCTTCTGCTCAGCAGGTGTAGACATTATTGGAGTGTTGAACTAATGATATGTAATGAGCTCTCTGTGACACATGTCTAGCCACTCTTACTATCATGGGGCCCATTAATAGATAACAGAATCATAATTAGCTTCGTTGGGAAGCCAAACCTAAGCTTATAAATATATCAAACTATATTTAACTTGTGTGTGCAGGTTCTCGTGCTGTGTGCTCCTGCACTGGGCCAAAAAGTGGGTTAATCTTGCTTTTACGGCTGTTAGGTGAATTTAGTTTGTGCATAAACACGGCGATGCCTACATGCTATAAAAATGGTGATACTATACACTGTATTCACACCGCTGACAAGCGTCTTTTTCAAAGGTGCACGTGCACAATTGTCCAAAACGACTTTTTTCTTTTTTTTTTAAAAACAATCAAGAAGAAAACGATTCCATGACTAACAAGAGGGCTGAGTCGTTATATGTTAGTGTTTTCAGTGTGCTCGGTAAATTAAAAGTCCAGGACAAATACATGGCTGTCTTAAAAATTTATATTGGAAATGGTTTTGATGTTGTATCCCACTGCAAACACTTTCAGCCTTCTGCAGGTTTCCTAGCAACAGCAAACAAAGGCAGGACCCATCTCAAGTTTCCCGTGGAGCGGCCAGTCCGGCGTGCCTTTGATCTTGACTGGGAAAATAGCTGAGTGGGCACTACTCGCATTTGTCTTTCATTTACTCCAGCCCCCCCACCCACCCTCCGCCCCTCTCCCAAAATGTTCCCTGAAACTGCCAAATCTTCATCTGTCCCCGGCAACCTACACCCTTCCTGGATAATCAACCATAGCAAGAGAAGTCATTGAAGCATGATAAAGTTTAGTTGAAACTGGACGTTTTGGTTCTGGAGCAGGCTGTCGTCTGCGGCTCCTCTGTGCAGGGAAAAGAGAGAGTGTGAACAGAGGTGGTGTTTTATCTTTTGTTTGCTTTGTCTCAATGTAGTCTGACCGCTGAATTTATCAACCTGTATTGCAAAGCCTTGAAATGAAAGCCTTAAAGGTACCAAATGTAACATTTTAACACCAGTCACAGTACAATCTTACACAGAGGTCATTTACAACTGTGCTCTGTGTGTACAGGGTTGATAGCTAGTTTAAATTGTACCATAGAAGTGCAAGAGTGTATGATAGAGTAATGAATGTTGACTAAAAGAAATGAAACTGTTCTTATATCTTGAGTTAAACTCAGCTCAGCTGCGTTAAAACCAGGAGTCCTCACAGCCACATCATACTATAAACTCTGCTCTTTATGTTGTGAGGTTTTGGATAATCTGAAGAGAATTCGACCACATTGTTTTAGCCAAACCTGAATAAAATCATGAGTGTTTAAATGAGGAATTATAGCAAAATTGGTGCTAAAGTGTCACACATACACTTTTATTAAATAAGATAAACACTGGCTTTAACCCTGCCTTTTCTAAGTTTTCAACTTTATGAATTTGGACCAGCATAAAAGTACTTCTTTTACTCCATAAAAGCTCCAGAGGGCGCATGATGTGGATTTTAAAAGTCATGTGGCTGCCACGAGGCTACTTTTAAAAACTGAGATGCACACAGAAAAAGGAATATTTGAACTCATTTCTCAGTGTTTAATAATGCTTTCCAAGTAAGTCCCGGCAATCAAAATATAAATAACACCCTCAGTCTACTCACAACCAAAGATAGATAGGGCAATGTATCTCAGGGCTATTGAATGTTATCTTACTCCAGTGCTTCGCTCTGCTTTCATCCAAAACAGCTCAGACAGCTCCGGAGATTTAACAAATTGAAGTGTTACACACTGTTTTGGTGTAATTTACTGTAATTGATGTTTCTATCTAGTGCCGAAGCCTTCTAAGCAATTGCTTGTGTTTGTAGGAAGACATGCAGCCCAGTGGGGTGTATTGAGTTAGGCTGTTGACTAATACAGCTCTATTGGCATGTTTTAATGCTCTCCCATTGTTTGACTAACCAACTCCTCTGTGTAGCTTAAAGCGCACCTTGTACATTGCTTAAGATGGGGATCGGTTCTCTTCTTTATTCCATAGTGTAGCACAGAACTGCAAATAAAGAAGTTTTCTTCAGGGTTGAAAGGTTCAGCTTGTGTTGTCTGACCTGGTTCTGTATCCTTAAATGATCTGAGTTTAAGGCTGATAGATCATAGATCATACATAGATCAGCAGTTTTTCTCCTTTCTCTTGTTGATCTCAGCAATGATTGTAGTTTTTATAACAGGGAAATACTGTCAAAATTACATTGTCTGGTAGATTGTACATATGGACTACAAAATGCAGTAACCTTATTAATCCTTGTCTTTTACAGACATGATGGCAGACATGTTTTTTGTGTTTTGTTAGTTGATGCCATATTTCCCCTTAATGAAACTTTTGTCTAGTTATGAAACAGTCTCAATTTAAAACCGACACCTCTTTAATGCCTTTTCCATCAAATTAATCAGGCTCTTGATCTGGTTTTATACAGGATTATTGGAACCTTCGTGCTATCTGAAACTTACTGGATTAATGTGTATTTAAACTAGTCTTGAGTTAAACCATAATAACCAAGCTTTTATCATCAATGGGAGGCATTGCATATTGTCAAAAGCAGTGAATAAGATGGTGAGTCACATTGATTACCTGTAAGCTTTTACTCTGTTATTACAGATATTTGTTTTTATCCAAAAAACAAAAAAGTTGTCACTTAAGTTCTCCATTCTTGCTTTTCCACTGTAGTCCTCAAAGAAAACCTTCCCTTTTTCATTCTAACTGGGAACCAACTGTGACTCTAACCAATTTATTTTGGTTTGAATGCTTCAAACATTTCAAAATTAGGTGCCCGAATAAAAACAAAATGAGTTCCATGTTGGTGGATAAAGGTGTATGTCTGACCTACATAAGCAAACGAGACCATGAGAGAAGGCCGGCTATTTTAATATAGTCATTCTTAATTTGTAACACCACATCAGATTCCAAAAATTAAAACTATATTTTATGGCCGAGCGCTGAGGATGAGTTAAGTTGTCGCACAGCCTGAGGAAAGAAGCTGCTCTGTGGTCTGCTGGTACAGCAGCAGATACTTCTGCACTGCCAGACAGCAGCAGAACAGCTGGCTTATAATCTAACATTTAGTGTTCACCATGCTACCAGTTTGATCTTACTGTTGACTTTGTGTTACATTACCTGATATTGTAAATAACTCAGCTTTATTTTAACAAAGTTCCTGTTATTAAGTAACTACATCTGTTGTCGGATCTACATTACAGGTTTGACTACTGCTCATCAGGAACCATTAGGTTCACCTGATGTTCTTCCTCACCTGATGGCAATCAGTCCGAGAGGAGGTTAAATCGGGAGGTTGGTGTTTCCCTGCTCAGTTTGTTGTGCATCTCCAGAGAGTCAACACCATCAGTTGAGTCTCGGTGTCTCTGTGTGATTGTGTGTTTGGGTTAAGTGTGTGTTTCGCCCAGCTTCGACTCCATATCCTATCAGGACCTTCGTTCCCGGTATCTCATAACTTTGATTTCTTTTAGTTTGGGTCTAATTCTAATTCTTTTGATGGTCTGTCAGTTAGATGATTAAATTCCCAGAACTAGCTCTCCACAACTAAAGGGGCCCAGTTTTTTCTATTGAGGGTTTGTTTTGTGTGTGTGAGTGTGTTTTCTGTTGTTTGTTTCTCAAACAGCAACCCCCATCTTTCTGGGGGGAAAACTTAACAATAGGCACAAGATAAATGACCTTATTAATATGCATCTGACAAACAGCTGTGCTTAACAGAGCAAAGAAAAATATTGAAAGTACTTTTGTATTTTTCTTTCACTCTTTTCTAAACCAAACACGTGTGCTAGCTAAATCATGATCTTTGCAACAGAAGGTAGTTTTGTTTTTCGTACCATTTTTTGTCCACCAGGGTCTCTAGAAACAACAAAACAATCAAGTTCCATGACACTGCTTTAAGTAAAAGTGGTAATACCACCAAAAATACTCCATTTCATGCTCTTATCAAGTCCTTGTGTTAATGTACTCAGTTTTTTTTCCACTCCATCATCTTGTAGGCCTGCATCAAGGTAATCTGCTGTAATGGTGAAAAAATTGGACAATAAATAAAAACATGTTAATAGACATTTAAAAAGTCAGCAGGCAGTATGAGAACAAAACAAAAAGGGAAATCAAGTTAACTTTAATAAATATATCAGGAAAAAAATTAAAATCATGAAAAATTAAATATTATTTTCTGACTGAATGCTTAGATGGCTTTCAAAATTCTAGAAAAAGCTAATAACATATCTTGAGTCATGGTTATTTTGTAAACGTATCGTTTTTAAGATCAAAAATAAAACTACACACTTCATATATTTTATGGTAAACATAAAATGTCCCATAGACTGTTCCCTCTCACAGCTGCTTGGCTTTGTTGTTCCTGCTGGTAAACACTTGCTAGCTCTACCAGCAATTATGTCACATTCCTGTGAAGGTACATTCAAACATAAATGCTGCAATTAATGAAAATACTGCAAACCATCTTACATGACGGTGTTTTGTTAAAGTATTCTGTTTTCCGTCTTTTGTTTTTAAGCTCTCTTTGAGAAAAAAAACAACATATTTTATCTGTTAAACTGACGCTTGTTTGTGAGGAACTCTCGATCTAGCAGGCTCCTGTTTTGGTTTGTCAAAGCACAGCTGCAGAGGAGCTTTTTTTTTTTCTTTTTTTAACTTTTCCCCATGATCCTTTTAGGGAAGAGACTATGGTTTGGGTTGTTACATGTGAAAGAACCGTGAAAAAACAGGTCCCACCTCTGTCTTCAACCCCCTGTATCCTCCCCTGCATACACTTGACACACTGAGAAGTCTTACATTCATTACCTCGCAATATTCAGTGCTATGTTGTCGCATTGCTCAGCAAGCTTGTGATCTACTACAGAGAAGCTGAAGTGCTCAGAGAGGCAGACCCTTACCTTTCAGCAGACTTGTGACCTGGAAAGGCCAAGAAAGGTTTGCTTTTACCTCTCACCTTCAAGAACTCTTTTCTAACTAAAAGGGGGCTCCTGGGAAGAAAAAAAGAAACATTTGAAGCACTTTTTTTTTCCCCTTGCAAAAAACCCATCGGAACACATTTTAGCATATTATTTATAGCATGTTTCTGATTCAGAATCCTGCACAAAAAGACTGTTATAGCATCAAGAATCATCACATTACCCCTGACAAAAAATAAAGCATGTCTTCATGCTTGTCTGCAACGAACCCCACGCAGAGTTTTACCCCTCTGATAATAGCATGTGCCATCTGACTCTGACTACATTGTTGGGGTGGAGGATGTATTAATATCCTGAGCTCTAAGCATGCACATTTACTGTCACCTTAATTCATCAGTGTATGCGCTCAACACAGTTTACTTACAAGACCCTCCATTTAGAGGCTGTTTATGTGAATGAGAACTGACACATCTGAATGATTTTGGATGTATAGACCCTTTTAATGAGACTGGAAGTGATCTGTGATTATGTAAGTTGAGTTGGGGTGATGTGAGGTGTGTCTATGCAACAAAATTATTACTTTAAGAAGGAAATCCATCATAGTAGATGGTGCATAGTTACTGTTAGGTGTACAGCTCTGTTACATTTCACTTACTGCTGACTTTTGTTGCTTTAAACTACAGAGCTTCATAACGACGTCCTTATAAATCATGTCTGCAATTGCTGTACGAGCTCGTGTTTTTAGTTTTTTATATTAGCAAAATTTTATCATGAGAATACAAAATGTTTTTCTGTGTTATTTTTCTCCAGTTATTCCTCAATAGTTTGCATTTGCTACAACATTTCTGTTTCAATGTCACATTCAGCACCAGTAGCAGCACTGAGGGCGGCGCAATAGAGCAGCTCACTGACCAAAGATATTATTTAAGAATCTAAGATTTTACAACTACCATTTAATACACCTGCACAATATTTTCAAATTTGTATTTCCATTAAATTTTTTCTTTCAGGCTTAAATCGTTATGAACATGTTTTTTGTTTTAGTCAAGTGCCTCCTTCACTCTTGACAAAAAAAACCCACCACTAACATCTGCCAACATCTTGCTTTTTTCAGCAATGGGGGGAAATTGGCATTCATCCCCGGGGATCAGGGGTATTGATTGACTCTAATTCTGATTAGCAGTGATGTAAACATGGCATCTAGATAAAAAAAGAGCTAATTTTTGCCCCCTTTGTGGTTTTTACAGTCTGGGAGCAACATACAACAGCAAATTGTTCCTCATATTGTGCAAGATGCAACACTGGCAACTCAGTAAGGTGAGGAGAGCTTCTCCTGATTCGATGGAAAGAGGAAATGAGGAGCCTTGTCACTGGCACTGTGAGAGACGCTGCTGTATACAACAATATTCTCCATCCATCTTCAGCAGCACTTGAACATCTTTCATTCAGCTTCAGTTTGTCAGAGACGGAAGTCAGAGCTATAAATACATAACCTCTGTAACACTGTCACTGGCCCTCATGCTTCTTTCTAATTTTTCCTGTTGTCTGATGTGTTTGTGAAGTCAAATGTGAAACAACACCAGAAAAAAAACGGAAAGGCGAATTCTACCGGGTGAAAGGAGTCAACCATTTATTTTTAGCAGGTTTACCCACCTTTTAAAAAAACTGCATATATGTGCTAAGTTTGGTATAAAATGATATAAGACACTTGTAGAGCTCCAGTTGCTCCCAAAATGGAAGGACAAACATGGCACCACAATATACAATGTGTGTCACAACAGTGCCAGTCTCTTTAGATTTACTTTTAATAGTTGATTTATCTCAATTGAAATGAATTGGCTTGTTTTTTCATTTGTTTCCGGTGGGGCCATTAGTTTTGATTATATTCAGGTTTTAAAACATTCTGGTAACACTATGATAGTGCAGCCTCTGTTTACAAAATAATGAAGTTGAATGTAATATAATAAACATTTTTAAAAAATCAACAGCAGCGTCTCTGTCCAGAAACATTAAAACACCAAAACATCATTAAAACTACTTTTTCTTGAAGAAAAAAACTGTTCATGGTGGAGACAGGAGTCTTAAAGATGACAAATGAAATCAGGCCAACGAATAGTTGTTCTGGGGGATTTTTTTGTAATTTGGGTGAACTGACGCTTTAACTCAAAAGTCACTCAATTCTTTATAATTTGTCGTTTTCTGTCATCTTTCCATGTAAGTTTACTTTGACCTGGGTAGAGAAATCTTAGTCTTTACATGAAATATTTATCTTTCTTTTAATGGACCATTTTTTTTTCTGATTTGACAAGCAGGACCCATCAACATTTTCACAGTTTATTAAAATTAGTGTAGATTGTTTCTTGCATATTGCATTTAAACCTCTGAAATGGTTTGTCCTACACATAAAATCCTGAAGCACCCCAACATGCTAAATTCAAGTTGTGCATGTTGCATGACATGAATTTTAAGAGATTCTCTTCAAAGTGCTGCGGGAAAAAAATGCATCTGTGGATTTACTCAACTGGCACCAATCAGCATTTTTTAAAGCATGCATTTAACATATGATCTGTTGGCTGTTGCTGTTACCATCTGAGGGGCTCTAATATGCTACTTATTCATGCAGTTTTCTGCATTTCTGGAGGTTTCTGAAATGCAGGCTGCTACACCTACACAAAAAATGGGCGTACTATAGATTTTCACACATCACTGAGGTCTGCAGTAATTTGAACCTTTGAATATTTTTTTCTCACCTCCGGAGCACTGCGTCTCAGTGCACTGGAATCTCTGGCTACATTAAGAATGAGTAAAGCCCGCATGGCTATTTAGAGTAATGCAAAGACATGTTACACCATCTCAATCTGTGTCAGCCTATATGCTATGTACACTTGGAAGAAGTCCGGGTCTGTTTGTGCCATATAGATTTATCACCTCTTAAGTTTATGACATTTCTGGAGAGCAAAAACAATCGTGGCACAGACGGAGTGGGGGTGGGGTGGCATTTGTCAGTGCTCTCATTGGGGTTCAAAAGTAGAATGCAAAATGTCTGTCTTTGTCTAATCCAACACATTTTATTTTTATAACTGAGAAATCTGTTCATGGACCCCAACATTTTTTTTTTCCAACTGTCAGGGTGTCATTTGTCAGAAAAAAAAAAAAAAAGTGAAACTGAGTTCCCACCCCCAGTCCTTCTGTATGTTGTGAGGTTATAGCTGTTTCAGATACACAAGGTGGGGGTGTTGAGGGGGAGCACACGTTGACGTGGCGACCTGTTGCCTCCGACACACTCACTTCTTGGTCATTTTGCCCCGCAGAGAGCTCTTTGGCTGATCTCCTGACTCTGCCGTTGACACTGTTATGCCCCACAGACTCGTCCTCCATTAGTGAACGATGACTTTTTAAGGGGCTGTTGGACTCGATAGTATTGTCCCTCATGATAGAGATGTTAACCTTCAGTGCCGCCCTTTTGCTCTTCGGTGTCTAATTCTCTCTTCCCTCGTGTCCCCGTTCTCCTCCTCCTTGCTTCTTCTTCTTCCTCTTGTCATTTCCCCTCGGTTTGTCTCTGCCAGCAGCCTGCGCGGTGAGGCTGTCGAGCCATTAGTGTGTCCCAGCACTGATAATGAAGCCACAGAGGTGGTCTGAGCCAGTGTGGCACAGGAGCTGGAGCACAGGAGGAAGGTAGATTAGGGTAATTACCTGGCCACGGGGGGAACGATGAGAAAGATGTCTGGCTTCCTGCGGGCCTCGAAGAGGACCAAGTGCAATGTAATCAGGTACGACACCCTCTACTCAGAGAGAAAAGAAAAAAATTAGTTCCAATCGTTTCTAATGATCAAAAATGTGAATTAATACATTTCTGATTGTGCTTTGAAAGCGACTGCTCACTCTCTTTTCTTTTTTTTCGCAGGTGTCCTGAACAGCCCTCGCATGTTTGTATGTATTTATTTGTTGTTTTCTTAGCCCTGGTCTAGGTCTCTCTCACAAACTGTACGTGTGTCCTAAATATCCACACTCACGGAGACTTTGAAGAGCCTATGAGGTCAGGTTTTAAATTATGGTCTGCACCCACACCAGGCTTTCTCTCCCCACTCCTGTAAATCCATTTTCCACACAATGCATTTCAAATCAAAGCAGCGTCACCATAACACGCCTTAGGAAACATTAAGCCATAGTGCATTACTTTCATGTATGATAGCATAGCCCCTGTATGCTTTGATGTGCTCACTTTTTTTTAATGCTTTATTAATAATAACACACTGACTGCTTCTCACACCAACATCAGCTTCTGGTGCTCCTTTCTCTCCTCCTGAACTACATCCCTCACTCCTTCCATGCATCAGCTCCTTCATCCCTCCCCAGCCCTTGAAGCCTTGTCCCGGGATTGGCCTGTTTGTGTTTAGGAGGGGTGGGGGGGATTAGAGGGAATGACATGGGCCTCGAGATGGAGAGAGTGACAAAGACCTATCAGAGGGCAGAGAGTGCGGAGCGCTGCATCATCATTGGTTGCTTTGGAAATCAGACACGTCTTCATTTCTTCCAGCCATCCTCTCCAAGTGCCCAGCTTTCATTTCCATGCCCGGGGAGGGAAGCAGGGAGAGGTGGAGAAAGAGAGAGGGAGAGAGAGAGAGAGGGGGGATGTGTGTGTATGTGTATGTGTGCGTCAGGATTAGAGTTTCTGTTTGCACATTTAAGAGTGTGTGTGCGAATGTGTGTTTGCTTGCATGTTGTGTGCAGCAAACATCTTAGAGATACAGAGGGATAAGCGAGTAGACACTGATAGCACTTACCTCCTCCAAAGCTGGCCGAAATACAAATGCTGGAGCAGATTTGTGTCATTCTGGCTGAACACGTTTCCCATGAATGGGATGTCTGATTCATAGGCATGTAAAACCTACTTTAGGTTACAGATTTCACACTGATTTCTCTCTTTATCACCAGATATTTTGCATTAATGTTTCAGATAGGGGTATACCAAAGCGCACAATGAATGTTCAGCGTTTGCTGAAATTTTCTTTCTGACAATTTTAAAGCAGCGTTGGCAATTTACTGAATCACATCGCTGCTCCCCACATTCACCTGCTGATTTGATTTTCTGCTTTTGTATTTTCTTTCTGTTCAGGTTCCTTTTTGACGTTCTTTCCTCTTGCTGTTATGTTGCATTATTGAATCTTGATTTGTGTTGTGTTATTGTTGTTATAATTTAACTCCGCAACTACTGCAGCAGTTCCTCAAGTCATTTAAATGCAATTTGTGGTTCTATTTGGTAAAAAAAATAAATACATTTAAGTACAAAGTAACTCATTTCTGCTTCTTTTTAAAATGCGCTCCGTGCAGCTACATTTTCAGAGGCTCTTTATTGACCTACATGTGGTTAATTTATCACATCTATCTTTCTAGCATCAATACACTTGCACCAGCTGTACAATGTTATGCAACATTTTATACACAGACTCGACAGCATTCTGCAGTAGTAACCCTTCCTAAAGTTTTCATATGTAGACCGAGCCTTTTGAGATTGTTGTTCACCAGACTGTTGTCAATATTTGCCTGCTTGTTAGGATGCAGCCAGTTGACTCTGGCTGTCTGAACAGCGATATGATGGGAGCAGCGGGGCTGGGTCCCAGCCGACTTCGTTCTCCTCCTCGCCCATAATAGATCTGCGTGGTCTGCAGGCCCTCTGGGGGCACCTGGCTGCGCTCCCTGCCATCTCTGGTGGGATCGATCGCTGAGGCCGTCCTGGCGTCGAGACCGGGGGTCAGCTTCAAAGGCCTCCTGCCCACTTCCTGCCACCTGGTGTTCCATTTTGGACAAAGGGTACATTTCCTTTCCGCTCCCTCCACCCTCGGTTGCCCTTCTATGAACAGGTTAAGGACATGGAGCTGGTACAGCTCCTCCCTGTGATCCCCCTCAGCCTCCTCCCCAGTCGCCCACACACAGAGAGCGGGTGAGAGATCAGCCCCATCCAGACACCACATAACCACATTCAATGTGAAAATCTGCTTTAGGTTTAATTATAGACCAAGAATGCATATGTCTTTATGTGGAGGCGATTTGATTACAATTTGGTTACATTTGTAGTGAGATTACATGTGTTCTGTAAATCTCTTATCTAGATTTAAATTTCAAATAGTACATCTGTAAAATTTTCTTAATTCAATGACTGAAACTTAGAGAATTCGTATTCATCTTTGGAACAGATTTTATCAGACATTGTTCATGTCATAATCCAGTGTGGTGCAAAAGTGAACTGAGGTATAGGTTGTTTATAATGATGCATTAAATAAAGAGAACTTGCTGGCTCTCACTTGAAACATGTTTCATTTTTAACTGATGACAGATTTGCTATGGTATGAATATCTCTATCTCTCCTTCCCTGTTGGTCAAGTAACAAATGGCAGGGCTATCGAACACACATTTTATCTCCATGAGGGCTGTCGGACAATTAGCTCCAAGAATACATATTAATCAATCGAGAATTTTGAATCTGCTTATTAAGCCCAGCCATTTTTTTCCCTCCAATACATTAGCAGATCTCAGTATGTCCGCTACTCTTGTGAACAGGGATGAGAAGGAGATAGAGGGAGAGGAAATAAAGGTCTGATGAGTTTGGCAAAGAGAGGATGGAGGCTGAGACAGATGGCATGAAGTCTGCAGCACTCTGGCGTGGCTCGCCTGGTGCTAAAATCCTCCTCTCTCACATTCCAACAAATCCTACCAGGAGGCTGGGGAGTCTGTCACACCACTCCAAGGATCCACACGGCCCCCCCACCATCACCACCGCCACCACCACCGCCGCCGCCGCCGCCACCACCACCGCCCCATCTCCTGCTTCTCCTCTGTCGCCCTGGCCCAACCAAGCCTCTGACCACTCTGTGTATCCCATCCCCGCTACTTTATCCTCACATATGTATACATTCACACATTAACACATTATGTATAGAGGAGGGTCATTCAGACCTCAACAGGCCTGGTGAGATAAGAAACACCAGGAGGTGCAGATATGAAGAAACGCCGTCTGACTGCTCTTATGGAAAAGGAGCCAGGGGGGCTTAATTGAGGGGTGGTGGCCTTTACTGTCCCTTCAGTGTATAAAATCTTATTCAGTGAACACTGGACCAACTCATGGGAGAAAGACTGTACAATCCATTTATATCAGAGGAATAGGACATAAGAAGCTTTTTTGATTAGTTTCACCACAGCCCACATCAGGCCCTGGTCTTCAGCTGAAACACTGGAGCTCCATCTCAGTCCAAACATACGCTGCTCAGACCCACATTTTAAGGGTCTCTGTGGGCCTTCAAATCCAAAGTGGACAGCGAGTGTAACTACTGTGATTACACACACACATAGCACAAGACCAACGACCGGATCACAGGGCTCCACGTGACTTCTCCATCTCCAAACACGGCACTGCTGCACATCCTTTGAATGCTTTTCCTTCACCATCTCGAACTGCTTCATCAAGAATCATCTGGTTCATAATAACAATCTAATTTATTTTACACCACACTCTCTCCACATGGCTCTTTCTCGCTGTCTTTCTGCCTGCCTTCTGGTTGCTCTAATGAATGACTTCTGAGATGAGGTGCTGCTGTGAGGAGGTCACAGGGGGCTTCAGAATCACATTACTGTTAATGATAATAAAAAGAACAATCTGTGCTAAACCTCCTGGATGTCCCTTTTTCTCTCCCCATATGGAATGAATGTTTTTATCTGCCATTGTTTTGAATATATTTAAATGTTATTTTTTTTTCTGAATTGAAGTCTATGCAATTAAAATGCACAGCAAATATTGTTTCGTGTTTCTATGCGAGCCTACTGCCTACTGACAAAAGGCTGCTCTGATAAAAGGCATACAGTGGTGCGCCATCTGGGTTACAAAGTACACCACCAAGAACAACATCAGGCACATCTTAGCAACATGGTGCTGCATGAGGAAATATATTCCCTGCGGTATCATTCCAAGTGCACAACAAATGCTAAGAAGAATCAAATTTCAAACACAACTTCTACCATTCGACAAGGGTTAAGCAGGAGTCGGGCTGCTGTGATGTTGATGTGGCTTTTCCAGTGGCCAAAGGTTACAAGAGTTTTTAGCTTTCGGTCCAACTCAGTTCAACTTAAATTAAAGCAACTGAGCTGTTAAAGAATGCATTTATCATATGACAGACATCCTTTTGTTTACATGACGTTTGTTTACACCAACCTCTAATAAGCATTAGTCCTTACTACTTGAGATGACAAGAGTGGAAGAACACATATTAAAAAAAAGCTTCAGAAAAAGTTTTGAGCAAAAAACACAAACATACTTTTCACCAATCATAAAACAATACACCTCGCAGCTCGGGGCAAGTGTCACCTTGCTGTGCAGGTTTTCAACACCAGCGCAGGCCATCATAACATCCACTCAGCACCAGAGTGTTTGCTGTGGTTGTTTACATGGACCTGACATTCACAAGCAGATCATCAGTAACTTTCCCTCCCACCGCCGCCGAGATGGAGTTGCTGGCCGTCCTTCCTGCGTGGCAGGGCAGCGTGGCGTCTCCAGGCTCATTGGCACTGCAGCTGTCACCCACAGGATGGGAAAGTAGCAGGGTCGATGGCTCCGCGGCGTGGCTTCTGGCAGCATCCCTCCCGCCCTGGCCCGGTGAAAGGGCAGGGATGGGGAGCCCGGTCTCTCAGTGCATTGATCGAGGGCCAGCCCTCCATTAGCCACTGTCAGAGCTAAAGGTCAGCTAAGGCCAACGGATGGGTCCTGTGCGCACATCCTATGGAGTGACTCATTCTCACACCCAGGGAGTGAGTCCTTGTCACTTTGGTCTGTGCTGCCCCCCCAACTCATGGTGGCCACATGATAATGGCCGCTCCTCTCAGAATAGTGTACCCCCTCCCTGATGGGTTGATGCGTGCAAAATCTCACTCAGATATCCCCTTTTTTTTTGTTTGATGTCAGCCACATTATGCATTATTGCTGCTTTTAGAGATATTACGATCTCCTGCCAAATTAAAAGCGCCTTCCTTCTAATTTTCTCCAGCAGAAATTGCTTAATAAATGAGCAGGATTTGCACTGATGATCACACAGCAACACAATTGCATCAAATTGCTCACCCAGAAATGGTGCACCACATCGTGCTTATCAATGAGTGGCAACTACTGCCTGGTGTGGTTTACATTAATGCAGCCAGACTGTGAAAAGGGGATAATTGTGGTGCTAAATGCTGTAGAGGCTGACAGGATCCATTTCTTGACTTGTCAAGGGCAGCGGTGATAGAGAGGGCTGTGCTGAGGTCTGTGTGCACACGGCAGAGGCAGAGGAGCTTATTTGCACCAACACATGTGCACACATGTGGGCACATGAGTACACACACACACACACATGCATGGGCAGACAAAATCAGCGACACTCCACATAGTGATGATTGTCTCTCTCCTCTGTCAGGTTGTGCTTTTTTTCTCCAGCCATGGAGACCTCATCCTGGGAAATTGAGCAATTTCTGATTGAAAACAGTGCCGGTAATTAGAGCACTCACTATTTGTAACCACTTGGCATTGCATTAGTATGCAAAGCTGGCAGCCAGCTTATCTTGGGGAAAACGTTTGTTTCCTTAATTGCCCTCTTAGGACAAAAGTGAAGGGGGTGGGTGGAGAGGGAAGAGAGTAAAATGTTAACGTGCTGCAGTAAGAATGGAGACTGGTGTGTTGAGGGGATGTGACTCCCTGAACACAGGGGTTAAACTCCACTAATAGGCTGCATACAACACACATGGGCACACACATAGGCACAGAGTAACAGAGGAGCACTCATACACCCACATATGGGCACACACTTGTGTTGGCACATGGGCACACGGAGGCACAGACAAAAAGACAACTATGATGAGCGCACACATTCCAGGACACACACACACACACACAATTAAGCACAATGAACTCTATAGACAAACTGCATGCTGCAAAATTAGACATGCAAAAATGACTGTTGACAACACGGGTGAATTAAATGAAATTGTCTTTTAAATAAAGAATCTATTAAGATGTATAAAAGGAAATGAGCTTTTTTTTTGTTCACTCAAGCAGGCAAATATATTCTGCTGTTCAAACATACAGCACATCAGCATACAGCACATCAGGTAAATCTAATGATATCAAAGATACAAGTACTTGTCATATATTGAATGTAAAGTTTTTGCTGTTAAGTTTAAATGCTCAGTCTGCAAACAAGTCAGGCCTCTTTTATATGACTCATGATACTTCTCTTACCATCAATCCTGGAGGGCAGGCAGAGATGAGTCTCTCATGTCACACTCTTCATTATTTTGCTCGTCATTGTCTCCTTGTCACATCTGTTTCGCTCAGAAATGGACACGGAAATCTTAACCGGACCCTAGAGGATGTAAACAAAAACATTTCTAGTTTGAAATTTCACTGCATTCAGTAAAAAACAGAATTCAGGTTGCAAAGACAAAAACTGTTTTTTGACTCAGTGACTCATGGAGAGCTTAACGAACAGGCCTATCTATAACTTAGGGAATCTGATGGAGAGAGACGTTCTGTCTTTCACAAAAAAAAGGGAAATGTTGTATAATTAAAATGTTCTATTAAATGCGAAGACATGAGGCAGATTTAAACAACCATCTGTTCACATATGAAATTACCAAATTAGAGAGAGGACACATGGTTTTAGAATATAGATATTTTCTGTTCAGCAATTGCTATTTTCAGAAAAACAAATACGTTTTCACACCAAATCTTGTTTCTCCATGAAAAGGACAAACTCTAGAGCTTTTTTTCCTTTTGAAAAATAACGCAGATTTAAAGTGTGTGGCTTTTATGTCTGTCTGAAAGCCTTCAATCACTTCAAACCTTATTGATGTGAAAAGGAGCTGATATTCGTTATGTTTGCTGTGTAAAAAAACATTATTATAAATAATAATGACAAATGAGAAACTGATGACCCGTGGAAATGTTCTCCTCTTTAGAAAGGTCATCACCACTTGAACTCAACCTCAAAGTCTAATCTGTTTACTCACAAATAGACACAAAAAGAGCAAAATCATTTGACCGAATCAAAGTCAATCAGCGCGGGTTTTTAGGCGATAAAAAGGTGGTTTTTTTCCCCCGCTAATATTTAAGTGATAGGCCTGCGAAATAAAATCTCTGAATATAACTTTATTAGCAGTAGTCTCAAAATAGAGATATGACAAATACAGTTTGTGGAAGATGAAGCTAATTTACATTAATAGTTGTTTCCCATGAGGCTGAAATCAAAAGACATAAAAACACAACAAGTTCAACAAAGGATTTCGATGTCAGAACTGAGCGTCTGAATAAATGTTTGTAGCCGTTAGGTCATTTATTCAAAATGCACATGTGTCAGCCATGATGAAAAAAAAAATCAACAGCACGGATTTAATAAAAGACAGAAAATTATTATCAAAATGATAACACCAAAAACTAAGAACAATAAAAAACTGAAACGAATAAGCTGACAGAAGTGAGGTGGCATTTGTAAAAAAACACATCTATATTTTAAAAAATAAAGTTTTCATCTCTACATTTGAGTGAGAGCGAAAGCAACAGAAGCCTGGATGCTACAGGTGGATGAATAATGATGAACAAAATCCCCCAGAGTGAGGGCCCACGGGCCTTTTCATGTATTGTGGTTACTCAGCTTCTGGTTTAAAAATCCGCATTTAAACTATTTTCCAATCAGCTTCATTTTAGTCACTAAAATGATAAAGGGGTCTTGATGTGAAATATAGGCCAATTTGGTGTCCGATGAAATAAAGTTTGCTCTTTCTTCTCAGGAATCTGTCGCGTTTCGTATCCTCAACGAGGCAATAAAAAGTAAAGAGTGTAGATTAAAGTTGTTTTTTTTCAAAGAGAAACAGGTTGTTTTTGATACGGAGCTTATACCGCATTTCTCTCACAAATCCGCAAAAAAAGGAGTAAACATTAAAATATAATTCCTTCAAAACCTCAATGAGGGACAATAAATAACCGCGACCCATCCATTTTTAAATGATTTTGGACGAATTGTTTTATGATGATGATGAACATAAAGATAAAACCCTTTCTGGGGACGATTTAATTAGCCACAGCTAATAAACGAGCCGTAAAAATTATCTTGCTTAATTGGTCCAAATACTGAAATTATTAAGAAATATGTGCAAATGTTTATATTTACACCTCCAAATGCAGCATACACGCACTCACGTGCACACGCGGCGGGTGGGCTCCTGTAGAGTGTGTGCGAGAGCATAGGTGTGTGTGTGTGTGTTCCTGTGTTTGTGTATGTGTGTTTGTGTGAGTGTGTGTGTGTTGTGCAGGGTGTTTGCCACATTTCCTGATAAATCTCATGTCACTTAAATCAATCGTTCGTGCGCTCGTTAATTAATTTGGACTCTCTAATCAAAGGTCTCCTGCTCTTTCTGAGGTTCACGAGTTTAATAAATCATTTCCAGAGTTAAACTGGTGAGTTTGAAACATCAACAGGATGTTTTTTCTCTGTTCGTCTTTGTTAAACTCTAAAGGCTGCGACTGACTTAAGTGTTTTTGCAGCAAACAAAACCTGAAGCAACACAATGCTAAACGCTGAGTTGTTTGAAAAGGCGCCCCCCCGCTTTAGATCATCTCCGGCTGAAGGTTTGAGAGTGTAAGACTTCCTTAAAAGTTGTGAGGGCCAAACTGGCTTTAATAGAGCTGAATCGGTGTCCGTGTGTACACACCATGTCCAACAAAAGCAGGGGCTAATCCACCTAATTTACACAATGCACAGGGCCCTGTTTACATGGGATATACCCACACAGGGCCTCTGTCTCGTCCTCCCTTCATTTCAGACCGGACAGAGGTAGCCTGCACTTTTTTCCTCCTCTTCTCTAATGAAAGGCAGAGTGAATGAGCATCGGTTCAATCTGCAGTAAAATAAAAGTGATAATATGAAGCTGCATAAGAGCGATTACTTTATTAATTTAATAAGAAGCATCATTTTTTACATGTGTACGCCACTTTCATTAAGTCACTACTTTTTCTAAATAAATCATTTTTTTTATCCAATCACCTCGGAACTTTGATAAAACTGTGTGACGAATTAATTTATCTACACTCATGAAGACGACAAGTCTGAACAGTATCGAATGTTAGAGAGAATTATTGTGTTCAAGCTTTTTTACCAAAAAAAAGTTGCTGGTACCAACTTTCGCCACAGCACTTGAACGCATCACACAGGCGAACAAAGTCAGAATAAACTAGCTGTATTAAGGTATATTCAGGTGCGCTTGTTGTTTTTGTGATCAGACTTAATTCAAAGCGACGTAATGACGTACCTGACTTTAAATGCAGCAACAATTAAAATTTAAACCCTTAAAATCCAGAGCCTCAAGTCTAGTTTGTTGCATGTAAATACAATGTTTTTGGTCTCTACTATTTTCCTTCTTCCTGTGATTTACTCCGAACTTTTCTGTCAATCAGTTCTGCCCGCAATTATTCCTCTGCATGTATTTTACTGGACTTTACAATAACCTCTGCAGGCCTTTCAAAAATATAAACTGTGTGTCATATTCAGTTTTCGCATATCAAACCTCACTTTTATGATTGGCCTACTTGTCAAAATAACAAACAAAAAACTAAATGTTGTACAATAATCGATATTTTAAAATCGATTTAAAATATGCATAAACAAGATGGATCATTCCAATTCAAATTCCTTTTTGTTTACCATCCGAAAATCTATTAGCCGAAATGTGGGGCCATAATGTGTCTTTAAAAACAAGACAAATGTTCCTAAATTAATTCTTTTTCTCCTTTTCGTGTTGTAGCTCACAGCCTCAAACAGCCTTTTCAGCAGACTCTGCGTTGAGCACTGAATGGATCATTGTCTTATTTTATGTCTTTTCAGCTCAATCACCTTTTGACTATTTGGGCGATAAATTAAGAGTCCTGGCTGCCGCGACGATTTTTAAATTGCCTTCATTACAGTCCTGGATTTCCTGTTTATTCCTCTCGGAGCTCTTTGTGTCTTCCCTGTCTGTAGGTGTGTTTTACTGTTTCCGTAATTGCTTTTTTTCAGCAGGGGTAGGTAATTACTTTGGCACAGCCAGGTAAATTCCGGCGCTAAATTGAAATATTCTGCTTTAATCCTCCCTAAATCCCAATTGTCAGGACACGGAGATGTGAACAGCAGAGGAGTCATGCGGAGCTCCGGTCGCTTCTTCAGGTGAGCGCCGCGTCGCAGGGGGGCGGAGGATCTCCTCTCGCCGTCATAAGCATAAAACAAGATTACTAGATCTTTATCACCGAGTTCTCCACCCCCCTCATGAAACAAGCAACTTCCCAATGTCAAATTCAAATAGGTGATATTGCATAATAAGCAAGAAAATGAACCGTAAGTTGTTTAAGGGGTAAATATTCCTTTAAAAAAATGTAAAAGAGGAGAAAAAAGAAAAAAAACGAACTTTCCTGCATGTTTCATTCTTTAACTAAAAAACAGATGAGCTTGTTCATGTAAATATATCATGACATGCTTTAACAGACTCATACTGGGCTTTTTTTTTTTTTGCATGCTGCAAGGTCTGAACATTCATTTAAATAACACTTTTTCTCAGTACAACCAAAAAAAATATATATGCCAGATCACATCTAAAATCTAGATTCCGGTATTTTAAGCTCAGTCTCTCTTGCAGGAGGAAATGTTGGCAGAAGTTCGTACATTCTGCTTGTCATGGTGCTGCTTGAATTTACCTTCCCCATATCTTTAATTTGTAGTCACTAGGAATAAAAGGCTGAGTCTCAGCTCTGGCAGCTCCCATGTCAGTCTTTGCAGGAGTGGGTGACAGAGAACAGCAGAGGCAGATAGCATGCTAAAATCGCATCACTAGAGACCCCACATCAAAGTAGACCAAACCTCATATTGAGTGAACTTTTAAGCCAGAAAAGACGGTGTGACATCAGAGCACCTAAAATGTGACTGTCATGTTTTTCAAACTTGGCTGAACACAGGGCTCAAAGACTTGAGAGGCATTCAATGGCAAGTACTGTTCAAACACACACACTAAGATTAGCAGTCTTTGTCTTACCGGAACTTCAAAGACCAATTAGATTGAGAGATGGGTGTGACGAATTTGTCAAAAATAAGATGATAGATATCACTTTGGCAGTGAGCAAACATGGCTGGGGATTTCACTCAAGCACAGTCATTGACAAGGCACTGTCAGAAAATGTGTCATCTTTAGCAGACCTGCCAGTTGACAAGGATGCAGCTTGGGATTGAGACTGATCAATTCCCAAACTGCCAGCAAGACACGGCTCTGATAGCAGCACTTTATTTTGTGAAGTTTCAAAAAAAAAAAAAAAAAAAAAAATTAGCTCACTTGGATATATTGTCAACTTTTTTTATTTTTTTTTTATTTGCATCACAAGTCTGCACCATCCCAGGATACAGAAGTAAGAGGGAAGTATGCAGCAAATTTCAGATTAAAAAAAAACAGAAGAAGTCAGATTTATGTGCAGTTTAAAAACTTTAACAGCAGAGTTTTTTTTTTTGGGCTCTTTTTTTTCTGTTTGCATTTTTTCTCACGGATGTGGAGCAAAGTGCACATGTCTGGTTTTGTTGTTTAATGTACACCAATTCAACACGTCTAAATGCTCGAGCTCGTCTTCGGCCACTACTCCGAAAGTGAAATCCGATACTCAAAGCATTTTCCTCTTCAAAGTAGTTTCCTGTTGTGCTTTGTGACCACAATAGTGTCAATCTCGTACTTTCAAAGCCTCATCTCCGTGTCAGCTTTGAGTAGCTGTCTATACATGTCTCCGAATAGAGTTGAGGCTTTGATGGCTGGTCTGAAAACAGTCGGGAGCATTATGGCAAAATCTGAAGTGAAAAAAACTATTTCTATTGATTTGGCTGCACATGAAATTTGACCTGAGATTTGTGAAATTGCTTTCATAAGCCAAAAAATGTGTTTGATGGTTACAGCAACCCGGAAACATCAGTTAGTGCAGTGAGAAGCATTGGGAGCTATAGGAAGGAAATCACACATCAGAACCAGAAGTGCAGAACATCTGCAGCATAAGAAGATTTCAAAAGGTTTCCTCTAAATCCTGCAGGGCTCAAACTGCATATGAAGCTACAAAGAATGAACAGCATGAAGTGTCATGTTTGAAACTAACATATTGATTTGCAGAGTTAATAAAATAGTTGACTGAGAAAAAAAAATATATTGACAATGTTGTTAATCTAATAACAATTTAAGCTGAATACCAAATATTCCCTGTGGCCAGATGTTCATATTTGAGATTTTTCTTCTTTTCTTTGTTCATATAATCTAAAATTAAATATATATTTAAGTTTTGGATGATTGGTCGGACAAAACAAGCAATTTGTAGATGATAAATTGGCTTAAACAAACTAGTTTTCAAAAAAAAATCTACATTTTAGAGATTAAAACAACCAGTTAATAAAAAGAAATCAACAGATGAAACAAAGAGAACAAATAGTTTCAGCCCTGCCCTTTAATCATAATGCATAATACTGTATTTCTGTTGGACATGAATGCAATTGTACCACGTCTCCCAACATAAATCAAGCATTTTTGTTTTCCCTCGTATAATAGTCAAAGATATGAGGTTTGTGGGCATGTTAGCAAAAAAAGAAATAAGCTCTCAGTGTTGTCCCAAACAATGGCCATTTGAAAAGCTGCGTTTGAAGCCATGCCAAGTGATTGGGAATAATCAAATGACAATAATCAGATGAAAAGAGAGGCAATCTCAATAAACTTTGTCATTCAACTATTCAAGGTTCAATCATATCAGAGGTGTTTTGCATAACTATGAGACCCTGGTTCTAATCCTCAAAGGGTTTTGGGGCTACTTGGCTTTGCACTGTAGTCATTCAAGGTCTCAACCCGGTAGGAAATATGGGCTGCCATAGCAACACAAAGATGGCCTCTGAAGGCTTAGCATAATTCTTCCCTAATAGAAAAATAACAGCGGCAAATCCCGTCCTTAGTGAACTGGCTTATTTGACAGAGGCAGACTCCCACCTGTGAAGCACATAGTCACCACACCAACGCGCTAAGACTACGATAAGATGAAAAAGAGCCCATCTCTGGATGGGGATGGGCGGCCTAAGCTCAAGCCAAATTCTTTCTCTTCTCTGAAGCTGAAAACAGCCCACAGTGTGTCTCTGGCTAGCTTTAGGTTTTTTGAAGCTGGACAATATGAGCTGCCAAATGATTCATACTCTCTATATAGTACTTAACTTTGAAGTGCTTAAGCCACACTCTGAGAAAAAACTTTTGGCAGGAGGCGATGGTTTATATAGGATCATATCGTAGCCAGTGAATTGTTTTTACCTCCTCACTCTCGTTTTGTGTGTGTGTGTGTGTGTTTTAGGGGGTTTCAATGTGGCCTTAGGATGTTCTAAACCTGCCTAGTAACCGTCCTCTCCTCTCTGATTGTGATCACAAAAATTTGTGATCCCCCCCACCCCCCACCCCCCCTTTACCCCTCCTCCCACTTTGTTGCCAGGTACCACAGAGATGGATTTTTGTCACTGTGTGAGTTGCATCAGGATGATGAGCACAGGGGAGAGAATAAATTACCAGCACGCTTTAGAGGCATGTAAGTATCAGCCGCTACAGCAGTGCATCGCTCTCTGCTTATGGAATCACTAATGAGGAGCGATACCCGCCGATGTTGCAGCCATGGTGATCGAGCTAAAATCAAAGGCTTTTTTGAAATCATTACTGTCAAAGCTCGCTATGAAAATCAAATGAGTGCCCAACACGGATTTCTGTGAAAGGTATATGATGCTGTTTTGTCACATGCAAAGGCAGATGGAGGAAGAGAGAGACGTGGTCGAGAGACGTGATGCTTCCTCTGCCGTGCACCTGAGTCAGCCATTTTTAGCTCGACTGGATTTCTGTTTATTCACTACATTCAGCTGCTCGAGCCTCATTGTCGCCGCGTCTTCCTGTCAGCATCCCACTGTAGATGCCAGCCACTTGTCTTATTCAGCTGCCTGTGAAGAGTATTTCAGCCCGCCGGGATGAGTCCTGCTACCTCATTCCTGACTGTGTATAATCTCATCATTGTCAGCGACGGTTCTCTGTTTCATGGCGTCAAGATGACAGGGCAGAACTGAAGGGAAGATTATCATTATATCATAATGTCCTTTTCAGCTCAGGGCTGAGAAAGCTACATGTTTTTATGGGTTGATGTTACTTAACTGCAATGTCAATATGGAACAAATTCTTAAAGCAAAAGATTTGTGGTGTAATTTCTCTCAATCAAAACAATGAAAAGAATGACGTTGTTCGATGACGTGGTGAAGTAGCGTGGGATTATGGGAGTTGCTGTCTTCATTGTTAAACAGCCTCCATTGCAGTTGAAAATCTATCTGACTGACTCAGATGTGCACAGACAAGGTGATGTAATAAAGATTTAATCACATTATTTTAATTCAGGTATGTCGACTTTCTTCCTCACTCGCTGACTTAACCTCTTGCCTTTCCTATGTCACCACTGACATGCAACCAATGAAATGCACTGCTAGTTAGCGATGGTTAGAGCATGGTTAAGCATATTTAAGTAAAGGTATAATTACCACCATTAAAAAATGGCAAAAAAAAATGTATCTCTTCATAAATGACCTGAAGTACAAGTATCAGTATGGATCAATATTCTGATCCAATGAACTATCAGTCATTTAAAAGCACAGCAGAACACTACACTTACGAGACAAGTTAATGTCAAAACGTCTGATGAAAGATGAACATATTTATAAAAAAAACAAAGAACGTTGACCAGCTAACTACATTATCGCTCACATTTTGTGCAGCTTTTGAGATGCTTGCAGAGGTTAGAGGAGTTTTTAAAAGCAAAATCTCAGGACTTCATCATGTAACTGTCTTTTTTAGTTTTTGGTATAAAAAGGTGTGGCCAGATGTTGGCCAGGTGTTGTCACTGGAAACTGCCTCTTGTTCTGAATTAAGCTACATCCACAAGGCTTGGTTTTTAGAACAAGCTAGTTGTAACAAATATAAAATGGAAATGTAATAAATTTAAAAACTGCACTACTGGCTCAGAAAAGGTACTTGAAGAGGAGTAGAAGTACAGTTTTTTTTAAAAAATGAACATGAAAAGTACTTATTCCTTTATAAAAACTACTTTTTTTACTCATGTGGGTTACTTATATTGCGTCACCTCCCCTGCTGTTAGCTTGGAATAAAATAACATATTTTTCTGGGCTTAAAGATTGTTGGAAACATTTGAAATATAGCAAGTGCACAACTCAACAAGCCGTATAACATAAGTCTCATTATTTTTTAGCCATTTTAAAGCGAAATCGTTACATATTATACATTTAATCTTAATTTAATTGAGGATAAAATCACCCTATCTTAAAATCTTGTACTTGAAGTTCTGATAACCATAACTATGATGTTTTAATACTCTGAAGGGACTTTTTTGTCATGCAAATTTACCAGCTTTCTATTCTTATCAATTCATCTTTTTGCTGTTGGGCAATTATGCAAAATTGATATATTAATATTCTATTCCTCCCATTATACTAAGAGTTATTCAATATATTATCATTAAAACAATATCCTTTTCTTTGCCCTTTACACCTCGAATTTCTGTGACTGTTTCCTCTGAATCCAGAAATGAAACCTCCTCTCTGGACCCCCTACATTCCTGCGGCTTGCCTGTATTATGGAGTGACTCCCAGTCTACACATTAAACAGCTAAGCACAGTCATAATGGCCATACGTGGGACTGAATCTATTTCACAGTGCAGCCTCAGTTGCTAGCTGAACAGCAGAATGAATTAATTAAGTCAACACTATATGGACTACTGTCCAACGCGAGGCCAGCCTCTCCTCCCTGAAGGGAATCCCACTGAACGTCGGCCTGTAAGCCTCCTGTTTCAGTCCAACGCCGAGCACCTTTCTACATCAAAGCACATGCAGCACCATGTCTCAAAGATTCACATCTCCAGGAAAGAATGGCCTCTGCTGAGATGTGGACACCTCTGGCCTCATTTAACGTGCATGGTCCCCTCCCCCCTCTCCAGGCCCAAATCTGAGGATAGAGTGGCTATCTGACGAGATCACACAGAGAGGTGCGGGAGCTTAAAGGCAAAGAGTTAGTGTGCATCCTACCAAGAGTCTCAAAAGAGTTCTATTAAAACACGTTCAATATGCCGGTCAGGGCTTTCAAAGTGTTGCACACCCTCTAGCCCCGGCAAACTCAAAGGGCATCAGTGCACATTCAGTACGGGGAATCTGGCCCCCATTAATTTAATGAGTCCAGGGTATTAGTATGCCATAGCCAGCTGTGAAGTCTCCCTTTTTTCATCTCTGGTGCAGTTTTAAGAAAAGATCCACCAACTTGGGAGTGACAAAGGAGAGCAGGGAACGAGGTGCGCTCATCTAATCTGAGATCAATTTCTAGCTGTCAGTCCTCAGAGGGCAATTTCCAGTGGCTAAGGTGTCTTTGTGCGAGCTGGAAATCCAGATAAAGAATGCAGCGTGGCACTTTTACTGTCACCAGGAGAACTTCGCTGTCTCCTTATCGTGATTGCATCCTCAGAAAACAGACATGAAACTTGTAAAAAACAATGGGCAGGGGATTGGCGCTCGGAGACATATTTGCATAACATATTTGGAAACATGCTGTGGTCATTATAGCACTGTGAGCTATTTTTTTTTCCAATTCAAATCTTGTCTACAGTCACTTCACAGTTAATTAGCTTGGTAAACAGCCATGTTGCTTTCTAAAGCTCTAACCTGACTCGCAGAAGAGCACGCAGCCTGTCGCTACCCGACGAGCTGACATGCAACTGACAGTCACCTGTAAGAGATTACAGAGACAGTGGAGTTTGCCAGGGCCTGTCAACCAGGAAGTAGCAGCTGCTGGAGCTAATTAAAGGCGTAGTAACATGGTAACATAGCCCAGCTCAGGGCCACATCAAACACTCCTCTTCATGCCAGTCTGGAGTCTCATCTCTGGGATGTTGAGGCCCTCTGTGACCTGTGCTGGGAGCCTGCTGGGCCCCGCGCCTGACCCGAGAGCTGCGAGGTGAATCAGAATGGGTCAGCATCACTGTGGGGTGCACCTGGACCAGCCTTACCTGTGTCTGTGTATCTGCATACCAAAACACGTCCATGCGGCTGTGTGGGTGCGGGTGCACGGACTCTGACCTGCACAACAAAGCAAGAAAGAGAGAGGCAGGGTGAGAGGTCAGGAGGAGAGAGGAGGCTTAGGGAAAACACACGTAGGACTCATTGGCTAAACATGATCAGAGGGACTCATATGGCTCTGCTGAGGGAGAACCAGATGCCCTTTAGAAGTCCTGATGAAACATAAACTCAATGTAAACACGTCGCCGGTTGCGCTTAAGTTGTGTATAATTTCAGCAAAAAGCTTCAATTAAGAGTCGATAACACTGTTTATCTGGTGATTTCCAGATAAAAAAAAAAAATACAAAAATTTGCCCGTTTAAAAAATTAAAAAGCTCTCTCAAATTTGCCGTCTCTCAAAATAACACAGAGCTCAATCGTAATGAGCACTCTCGCTGAACAAAAGTACCTGAAGCCCACTGAGGAAAGGTTGTTCCAGCCAATATTTATAGACATGTGATAAAAGAAAAGAGATAAAAGAACAGATAGTTGACTCTCACCGGTCCGTCTGTTTTCTTCCCTGAATCTGTGTGTCAGTTGTAGAGCCTGTGTGTGACTAACCAGAGGAACAAATCCAAACAAATCTCTTATGAAACCTTTGCTCAAATGCAGTTGCAGCGATAATTCACCAGATAAATCTGTGGAAATACTTTTATCACATTGCAGAGAATATTTTACACCCAACCCAAATTCCTTCCCTTAATATTGAGTGAATATTAACTGCTTCTGTGTAAATGAGCTACAATTTTACATTTGAATATTGCACTCTTTCCACCACCTTTTTTTCTTCAAATTTTCATCACTCTCTGAGCTAAATGTTGTCTGTTTTTTTAACTCCGAAGTCAACTTTGATACAAAGCGGCACGATGAGATTGAGAAGCGGTACCACATAGGTGGCAGCTGCAGTTCTGATTCAAAATCGGATCTAAACGGAGTGTGGCAGAAGGCAGTGGGCGTTGTTTAAGTCCGGTAATCTGGCCCTGTTAGGTGGAAAGGCTCTGGGTGTCGTGTTGTGGCTTCTCAGGCGGGTCCTGCTGCCGTGTCTAGGAACACATATGCAGCACGTCACCCCGGGGGTCCACGCTGCCGCATGTGGGCCCTACCTGACGCAGGTCTCTGTCTCCACCTGCCACACAGGGTGCAGACACAATGTCACGCAGGGATGCACGTAGGCAGACCTGTCTGCAGGCATGTCACTGTCAGCCGAGACAGACACCAATTTGCCACCGTATTGGGGAGGCGAACACATCAGATGTATGCAGAGAGTGTGTTCCGAACTGCACCATCAAAATAGAGGATTTTTTTTTTCTTCTTCTTCTTGTCTGCTAACACTTCACAATAGCAGCGAAAAATTCAATCCGACCCATGTTGGATATTTAGTGTGCCCGCCGAGTCGTGGGCCTGAACAAAATGAGAAAGCCCTTGACTGGATTTCAGGGGCCTAATATTATTCTGCCACCCTGGGCAGCCCAGGTTCTCTTGTTGTGTAAAATAGAGTGAAGACAACTTTCCGCTTCACGTCTTTATGGCTTCATGCTCAGAGTGACTGGCTGTGAGGGTCTGAGTGCTGTGTTCTTTCAGCAGTCGTCGTGTGGTCTCAATCTCTTTACACGTTTCACTGGCAGGCTCCTCTCCACCAGGCCTCCCCAACCTGAGTAATCAGCAGATGTCTTTATCGAGCTTCCCGCTGCCATGTGCACACCCTGCATTCTTTATTACTCTCATTTTGGCAATGCATATATGAACCTTTTTTTAAAAAAATTTTAGATTATTATTATTCGTTCAAGCCCAGCAGCCATGTTGATTTGGTTCTTAATGTGGCCTGAGGTTGCAATTACACTGCTTCACTCAGCAGTTTGAATTCATATGCCTGAATGGTACATCCTGAGTGTACTTAAGTTAGTACAGTCTATTGTACTGCAGAGCTGCTGATTTGAACAAACTGGTGTAAAGTAATTCAATAGAGTCATTTGACCTTCATAAAGACAAAGTCAAACCAACTAAGCTGGTTTTAAGGATCATCGTCCCTGAATAGTTTCACTTATATAATATTATAAGCATGGCTGAAATTGCTTCACACAGCAGCACAAAAATTGTAAAAGAAATTCAAATTATGGAGAACTCTCTGTCAGCAAAGACCTACTGCAGAATCATGAACAGGAGCTTTACAAGTTTCTCATTTCCAGTGCGACACATTAAATGTTTTGGTTTCGGTTTAATCTGTGAACATCCTCAATACACTGCAGTGCTGAAGGGCTATGATCAAAACATACTGTGATGTGAAATTTATTTGGAGTAAAATTTGTGTTATTGCACTAAAATAATAGAAATGCTACATTCTGCAGCGGCTTGTTTACACTGATGAAATGAAAATTAGAACTACACACACGCGTGGTATTAATCATAATCAGTGCAGAAATTGAGTAAAATTTTGATGGAATTTACTGTTGCATTTTCATTTTCTTTTTTTTTTTAAATTTATACTGCACTACAATTCAGAGGAAATTATCGTATGTTTTACTTCACTGCGTTGATATGAAAGCTACGGTTGTTTCGTTTCAGATTACCTAATAATGACTTAATAAAGTCACACACTGTTAAGTATAAAACTAGGGCCACTACTACTTTCACTATCAATTAATCTTCTAATTATTACATTATTTCATCAATTAATGAATGGTTTTAGTCTATGAGGCATCAAAAAGTAGCAAAAACTGCCCATCACAATTTCCAAAAGCTAAAAATGAAGTCCCGAAATAGCCTGTTTTATCCAACTAACAGTCCAAAACCAAAAAAGTATTTTATTTGCTTTCAAACCTGATTAAAACAAACAGGACATCCAGGTGGCTGGAGGCAGGTTTTTGCTGGAAAAACATCTGACAGGATGAATCAATAATCTGATTAGTTTCCAGTTAATTTTCTTTTGATCGACCAATCACAGCAGCCCTAGATTTAACTACATGGCAGTGTAAATAGAAGGTAAACATAGTTTTGCATCGGCTGCTATACAATTTAAATGCTGTTTGTTAGTAAAAATCTTATAATACAAAAATATTACAGAAATATAAACCTGATGCAAACGCTTCTGTATGTTCAGCACAAGTAGAATTTTGAAAGCGAGACTATGATCTGAAAAAAATATTTATAAAAGCATGAACTGCTGCTTTTACTTAAGTAAAGGATCTGAACACCTCTCGTAAAACTGTTCACATGTGTACAAATTTAAATAAGTCTGAAACAGTTTGCAAAAATGAACTTTTCTGGCTTGAACATGGCAGCATTCATTCATCCCTTATGGACATGTGGCAGTGTGCGTTTTCAGGACCATGAGCACCACCTGGGAACCATTAGGGCACCAACATGCCAGGGTCTCTGTCTGTCACCGATTTTTGCTGCAGAGGGTGGCAGACTTGTTAAGGGTTGGGTACTCGTGAATTGAGCTGTCAAAATTAGCAACGTTTCTGGTTTGTTTAAAAGGCAAAGTGGGTCACGCGCTGAGGCAACAACTAAGACCCAAGAGGGATGCCATCATGTTCGTCGCGGAGAAATTATTCACTGCTGTACGTTGTCACATCAAGAAAATATTTTCAGTTTTTTTTTTTTTTTTTTCTCGTGACCATCTGAACAGACCTGGCAGTTATGGGAATAATTATTTCACATAATTGACCCATAATAAGTCACAGGATAGTGTTGATACTTCTGTCACTTACTCCTTAATGCCTGTCCTGACCTCTGAGAGCGATCGTGTTAATCGCAACTCCATGAACTCACTTTTTTAATAATTGGCGATTTTACTGGTGTAATGACATAGAAATAGGGAGGTGTATGTGTGTGTGTGTACTTGTGTGTGTGGTTTGTTTGTGTGTGTGTGTGTGTGTGTGTGTGTGTGTGTGTGTCTCTTAGTGGTGATGTTAGATTTGTGCTCTTGGCAAGCATTTTTTTTTTCGCTCCATTTGGTGACAGATTGGGTTTAAATAACATGACATCTTCACAGTTGTGACTCACAAGCCTCAGCGTTACAAAGTCAGGGTGAGGTTTAGCACTTCAGATGAGGACGAAGGAGGACCAGGTCGCCTCACTTCGTCTTTTAGTTTATCACTTTCTGCTCGGCCTAATCTTGGTCTCAATGAAATAAGGCCTTAACACTGTTTTAGTGCGGTCAATTTTTAGTCTCTCCTCCATTGCAAAACCCATCCGCTATCCACCTGTCGTCAAGCCCATACATCCACTGATATCACCTGAAACTATCATTCTGCTTACGACACTTTGGTGGAATCTACGAAATGCTTTAAAAATACAAATACAGGTAACCGGTTGACGATTCAGCTGAGAAAAGGGATTGCAAGTTGTGACATGGAGTCGGTATAACAGCACAGGTGACCAGTGTTTACATGCTTGCTTCATGAGAGCAAAGACACAGCTCCACATTGATTATAGCATGTAGCATCGTGGGGGCGCTAAGCATGAATGTTTCTTAGCTACCTTGCTAACAACAGTGCTGCATTTTTTCAACATGACTTTGGATTTTTCAAGCAGGGTGCATCTCCTCTCCAAGCCCCAGGTAGAAGAGGGCACGCGGGGGGGGAATCTTTTTTTACATCAATGCTCCAGGCTTGTAAGACTCCTCCAGCGTAAATGTTGCTTAGCTCCCTGAGCCGCTATATGTTACTGTCGGCCCTGCCCCTGCTCGTCAGCCATGTTTGTTTTTGCTGGTATCGAGCTATCAAAGGCGAACTGCTTTACAGCACCTCCTGGTGCTCCTCAGGAGGAAACTTTTCGTTTTGGAATAAAGAATTCAGCCAACAGATGTAAAGGTAATAAAAAACAGTCTACCTCGCTATGTGTGAATTTTCTACTATTCTGTTTTTTCATAAGTTAACAAAATGTTGGAAACTTACACTGATATTCCTGAACGGATTCAACACGTCGTTATAGTACTGTTTGTCCAAAGATCGACATCACATGCTCGACAGACAACTTCCTGCTCACAACTGTTTGCCCTTAAACTTTTTTTTTTTTATCCATCTTGTATGGCAGTAAAAGCATTAACTGTGTCATGTTTTTTTCAGCAGTAAATGTGATGTACTTGTTGTCTGAGAAAGATACACTGGAATGTGGCCTTATGCTCTAAAGCTTTGCTTACGTTGTGCTTTGGCGCACTTGTTCTGTCCTGAGCTGCCTGTCCTTCAAATCCAGGGCTTAGTATGAGGTGGGGCACAGAGGAGGGATAAGGGCTGTCACTGCTGCTGCCGGGGTGTCCACGCCAGCAGAGCATGGAAACTAATAAAGATGCACACTGGTAGGACCCCGCCGCCCAAGCAATGAGATGTCACCATAAACAAGCTGCAGGACTTTGGCAGTCAACTTCCTGGTTATATAATGCTGACCCAGTTTAGTGAAAGGAAGACTGAAGGTCCCTCTCAAGTGTGTTCTGCACAAATCTAACCTCTAAAATAACAAGTGTTGATGGTTATTACAATGTTAGTAACATATTATGCCCTCCTTTTGCATTTTTTTTGCATTAGTAAGAGTGCAGATGTTGAAGCACTGATCACTGCAATCACGTGTTTTTAAAAAGCTTTCGATGAGCTTAAGGTTACTAAATCTCTCCACTTTGTCAGTTGTATTTGCTCCTTCAAACTTGTGTGTCAGAGTCCTTCAAATAAGCATCAGCCAACATGTGCACAGGTCACATATCCTGTATGTCATCTTTGCAAACATTGAGTGACATGCAGCTGATGTTCTAGATGTTCCTAGAACAAAAAGTGACGCGTGGCAGCGCTCAGCTAAGAAAAGTGTCGCAGTGTGATGTGCCTCCTGATGGCAGGACAGGTAACGCCATAGGTAACCCAAATATACATCAGCAGTCAAAATAGAGTGCTGATAGATAACAAAAACGACTCCAGTGTAGCCCAGATATGACAAATGTGACTGTGGATGTCGTAAGGTGCAGCACAGCAGAGACCAGAGAGTGTCAATCCATCACTATTAAAGAAAAAAGGCTAAAATGACGTACAGTATTTAAAATTCTAACAATCTCTAAACAGTAAAATTAATTATTTACTTTACAAATATATATAATGTGGATTAACTTAACTCCAAAAAATCACATCTTAGATTGCCGAAATTATATGTCTGTCAAAGAAAAAAAGCCTGAAGACCAAACAGCACGAATATCACTCAGAACTTAAAAAATAAGGGTGCTTTAATTTGACGGTGTGAAATTGGAGCGCCTTTGAAGACATCCACTAAAACCTACTGCCTATTTATTTCTCGCCAATGGTGTGACTCTGACACGTCGCTTTTGTACACTAGAATTATGGTCGGGCTCATTTAAGGTACATTTACAGAAAAATGTGACCGGAACCTCCAGGTGAATCAGTTTAACCCGACAAAATGAGAGAGGGGCCTCTGTGATATAAGCAGGCCTCCCACCTCTATGAATGCATATAGTGTTCACAATACACACAGTCATCTTCATTATCATTATCATCATCATCTTCATCATCATCATCTTCATCATCATCATCATCATCACCACCAACAACTCTTCCCCTTTTTTCTGTGTTCTGCTCATGAAACATGAATTTATATATTTTTTAAAAAATTAATAAAATATAAAACTTTAATTTTATCACTGTCTTTAACTGATGGACTGATGATGTGTAAATGTTTATTTTGAAACTTTAAAAATTTAAGTATTTCTTTAATAACAAAGACAGTAAAATAAAACTGAAGCTTATTAAATGAAAGATCAAATGATTTTCGATGTTGAACTTTAAAATTTTTTCTGAATAAAATTGTCCTTCACGATGGATAATTTTATTATATATGTGAAATTAAAATAATAATAATAGTAATAATAATTAATCTAATACTGTTACCATAACTCAGCGAAAGTTTTTGAAAAAGTGGAACTTTAAAATTGATCAAATCATGAATAAACCTTATTCAGTATGTCCATAAAAATAAAAGACTTTATTAAAATAAAAGCATTAATAAAAAGGGAATTATATCTATTTGTTTTTTATTTTTAATTTTAAGACTATGTAAAAAAAAAAAAGTTAAATTAGCATGTTATTAATATGAGCAACAGGGCTTGATTTTAAAAAGATTTCAGTAACTATCGCTAAATTTAAATTAAATTTGAATTTAAATCTCAATGTTAAAAGAAGGTGTCATAAAATTTTAAAAAATTAATTTTTATAACATTTTCATGCAGGGTGCATTAACTTCATTTGACCCAAATACTTTTTACTTTTAGAGAAACAGTTAAACATGAACATTATAGTTTCATCCTGCCTGCAGCAGATGGGGAAAAGAAAGTTTTTCGAACACTGTTAAAGTTTTCCAGCTTATGTCAGACGAAAACTCACTGAAAGAACAATCAGAAAGTGATTATTCATTTGTGTCTGTTTAGCTGTTTGTTGAAGAAGCCATCTGTTTGTAAGTTTCTTTGTTATTTCCTTTTAATTGTTTCTACATTTGCGAAACTTCACGCGCAGCAATCAAAAGACAATGAAATTCATTAGCTCTCTTTTTCAAGGTGGTATCTCACAGGCAGAAGATTCTTTCATTTCAACTCTTTTCAATTCTTCAAGGGGACATTGTTTAGAAAGGCAGGCTCTCATCATAACCTAATAATATGCAATGATAAATAAGAGCCAGAGTTTTTGATCAAAAACTGAGTCAAATCAGATGTTTCTCTTGGATTGAATTGTGAAACTTCTCTCAGTTTGCAGAATGAAAGGCCACCATCTGTTTTTCGTATGTTCATGTAAAGAGGATGTTGAACTGTCAGCAGAGTCCCTCCTACTTATCAGGACACTCACGCATCCCCCAACACAAACCTTCAATTCTTTACATCTTAAAATTATTCAAACAATATACAATTCGTTAATAAATAGAGACGATGCTCATCACAATCATCTCATTTAAGCTGCGATGCCACTAAGTTTTTTTCTAAAGGTAAAAAAAGAGATCAAGATTGATGTAAAATAGTGATTTAAACATAAAAAACTCATCTTAATTTGAATTTTATTTTAAAGCTTTTTTTTTTCTTTACTTTTCTTCTGTCAGGAGAAACTGTCAAAGAAACTTTTGACAATGCAGCATATTATAAAACCCCCCAAAAATATATTCACCTCCATAATCTGCACTTTAAAATGTGACATCAGTGAGAAAGTATACTGTGAGAGAAAGTTATCAGTCTTATCTATCTCTCACATGAGTTATCGCACAGGGAGAAAAAAAAAAAGGATAAAAAATTTGAAGGCTTTCCTTGTGTCATACCATGAAGGCTTTCAACTGCAGAGACTCAAACAGACTTTCATATGAAGCTGTCACTTTTTACTCATCTCATAACTTATAATTCTGGCTAAAAATATTTACGCAGTCACTCATTCTATTACTGAAATGAAGTATGCGCTATTATTTTATTTACACTTTTCTTTCCCCCCCAAAAAAATCATTTCAATTGTAAACAATGTCATGCTAAGAAAATGAAATCACACATTTTGATAGTCAGTCTGAAGCTGTGATGTCAGGAAACCTTTGCTAGAATAAATCTCTAATACAACACATTGTGTGTATGTGAATTAAAGGGAAGCGAACCGCGTATTTAATTTCTCAAAGGAGCTGGACGAAATAAAAAAAAGTCCTGCATTCTGTGTTTTGTGCGCTTTAATATTGAAAAATGAGCGAGCTGCTTTTTCAAACAGCATTCAAAGAGCATCAACTCCATCTTCCTCCTCCCCTGTTAGCTTAGCAACAGCAGCCATTTTGTCTGCATATGCATTGGTCCAAATGTCTCTCTGTGTTCGTGCCGCATTATTTGAAATTCCGCTCGGGAGATGATAACGCCAACTTCAAGACTTTCTGCAGGACGGAGATCTCTTAATTTGTGCTTTTAACCAAAACTAATTGTGTAAAATGTGACTTGCATCAGGCATGTGTTCTGCATGTTCGCACAAGTAATGCTCAGATCCTGCTCAGGACGCACCAGACTGTCTTCAGTATCAACCACATGGCTTTCACACAAATATACATGACATATATGTGTGTGCACGCATGCAGTACATGGGCACACGCACACACACACACACACACACACACACGCACGCACCATACGCGCACGCACACACACATATACACACACACATAAAATAGGATGAGCTGATCCCTTCTTTAGAGTCTGCGTCAACCACCCGCTGCTCCCACCGCCACACTACGTAGACAACCAACCACAGGATGTATGTATATACTCAGCTGTCCAGAGGTCACCTTGGCTTGTTTACTTGACTGCAAAGGGTGCACGGTGGCAGAGTGGACCACCGCCAATGACAGCACATCACCTACCAACATGTGTTCAGCTCTCACTTCTTGCTGGATCCTTAGTCATGCTGTATGGGTAAGTAGCACTATCTGAATCTTTTACCCACGTCAGCTGCACCATAGAGAAAAGCTGTGATGGACAGACCTGCTAAAGACCGCTCTCCCTTATGTCTTTCAACTCTATGAAAATCTGTAATTTACACACACGTCATCAATTAGTTATAGTTTTACCAATTAGCGTCTTCCTTTTCAACTTCACCAGAATAATTCACTGGAAATCGGTACATTTTTAATGTAGTGTTTCACAGAAGTTGACTTGAGCGACCAGTAGACTTGTGTGAACACTTTCCTCCAACACTTCTCTGAGCCTTTAAAAGAAATTACCACACTGTATGTGATGGAGATGGTCAATTTCATGCACGAGATCGTCTTCAAATCGCTGCATGTTTCTGAAAATAGTGCACAAATATCAAGGAAATATATGCAATTTTATCAAGTAAAACACGCTAAAGTGTTAACTGTCTCTTGATTTCAGAGGTCTGTGGGCCCGTTGTCACTTAACAGGCCGAGCCACCAGTCCTGAACGCTATGACACGCTAATACGTACCAGGTACTAACTCAACTACTGTATGCTGTCGCAGACGGCTCACGCACACACGCCCACACAGACACTCACCTCTGCACTGCTGAAACACACCACTATTGAAACACTGGAGCCTCCTCTGATTCTGGTAAGGTCCAAAATGTCCACGTTATTGGCACAGAGGGGTATAAAGACTGTCTGGGAGTGAGGCCCACTCTGTGTTTTCAGAGAGCTGCCCTGACCACCCTGGTAAATATAAGAGAGCAAATCCTTTTCAGGTTGAGAGTATGACACGGGACTGCCACATAAATCAGTGCAGGCCCAGCCCGGCACAGGCTGGGAACGCCATGGGAGTGGTAGGCGGCTCTACGGTGAGGTTTTTGGGGAAGGATTATGGATTGAGACGTACAGCTGGGAGGCTAAAGTTACACTTTTCATTACCACTTCGAGGGGGTCTTGGCTGCCTGGAAGCCAGTCAGATTTGTGAAGACCTCTTTCTCCCCCTGGAATGGTTGTAATTCTGCAGGCGCATTCTTCACCTGAGGACAATTGTTTTTGATATGGCAAAAACAATTTGGCGAAACGCGATGGGAAATACAGTTTTTTTTTTTCTAGGTTTTTTTTTTTTTTTTTTGCCAATGGAAGAATGAAAAAATAAAGAAAAAGGAGAGGGCATTGTGAAAAGTCCTCATTCACCAAAAGACCAGAGTAAAGAGAGAGCAGTATGCCCCCTTCTGGTTCTTTTCTTCTCTCCCTCTTTTCTTCTCCTTTTTTCCCTGGCGTCTGGAGATGTGAAGAAATGTCTTTTGATCAGCTCTGACAGAGCCTGGGCCATGTGAGAGGGTGGCTAGTGGGACTCTGCCAATCCATGCAAGGCAAAAATGTTCCTAATAAGAGAGTAATAAGCTAACGAGTGCTGTGTGTCTGTCTGATCCACATTCTGGGTACTGTTTGTGCCAGCACACCCAGTGCCTTCTGACGTGTACCCGACTCTCATCAGTCTTTGGACTGTTTGCCAGGTCACTGCGTTTCACCTGGCCTGTCCCATATGCTCTCACCAATGGTGCAATAGTCTGAAATTTAAAAGCCTCATGGGCAAACAAAATTGAAATTGGGCGTGTTTCTATTTCTGATTTTACACACATTGCAGGGGTTGTCAATGTTCAGAATTTACAATATGTTTTGTATTTGCTTTGCCGAAAAAATATATATATGGGGAGGGTGAAAAAATAAGTGTAGGGTTGGTTTTGAGCAAAGCAAATTTTTGTCTCACCTTGCCCACACAACATCAACTTGGGCTATTTCCACAACTGACTGCTTCCATTGTATATGTGTGGGTTTGAAGTGGTCACCTATCAAAGGGCTCTGTCTCTGCAGGGTGGATTCTCTGGTTCTCTGTGCAGCACAACAAGGAGATAGTTACCTCTCACAGCTTCTCACTGCAGCATCCCAGCCCAAATAAACACATCACCTCCACTGCAGGGGGAGGAGGACAACAGCACAGCTGCCAACCCCCTCTCTTTTTCCCTACCCAGCAGCGGCACCAGCCAAGTCCACAGTGCTGCGGGGCATCCCAGGCATGAACAGGTGCTCTGTTGGTGGAGCTGGGCCTGGTTTTAGGCCTGTTTCTGGGCCTGCTAAGTCCTGGATGTGTGAGGGTTGGTGAGGACTGGCTGGCCAGACTTTAATGGCGTGTTGGTGAGCCATGGGCTCAACGCTGGTAATTATGGTGGGGAGAAGGCGATTAGGCAGCGCTGAGCAGCCCAGCGAGGGGGACAGGCCCACGCCCAGCAGGGAGGGGAGTCCTGCAACGAGAGGGACCAATCAAGTGTAAAGCAGAGCGCAGACCCTGGGCCTTGGTTCAGTGGGAAAAGGCTTGGCCACTGGTTCAGAGCGCCGCAACTTTCACGGATTAGCAGAGACACTATTCTGAAGACTGAAAGGGGGAACACAGCACGGAGGCAGCATCAATGCATGCGTGCACGCACACAAACACACACTCACACAGCCTCTCTCTCTCTCCCTCTCTCTTTCTTTTTCTCTCTCTCTCTCACACACAAAACCCACCAACAGCTGGGAGGAGGGCTATAGCCATTGCCATATTACCATAGCAACGGCATATCTCGCATTTGAGCCTAAATGAAGACACTTTGGGCTGCAACCGGGATATTTATTCTTCCAGTTAATGGAAGTATTTTAATAGTTTCCCTGTGTGCTTGTAGAAAGCCTCCCCCTGACTTAGTTAATGAGCTGCAATTGGAGGTGCTTGGTGCATCAGACAAGCATCTTGTCATTTTGCAAATTACAGGATATCTACACTGTGAATTTAACTTGTGTATTTATGTGGCAAAGAGGCTTCCACATCTGCTGTGAAGGCTTTTATTTTTTTGTTTTTGCTTTCTTAGGTCCACTGTAGAATTTTGCACCAACAAATCACATTTGAAAGATGAAGAACATTCAAGTAAAGTGACTGCTTAAATTAAATAATTTCCACTGTTTGGT
Organism: Acanthurus leucopareius; assembly: GCA_029814765.1. Taxonomy (NCBI): domain Eukaryota; kingdom Metazoa; phylum Chordata; class Actinopteri; order Acanthuriformes; family Acanthuridae; genus Acanthurus; species Acanthurus leucopareius. Next base: position 16,247,578 of record JAQMCX010000058.1, on the reverse strand, counting down.
GCCGTTAGCAGGTCCATCAAGTCTGAGGAAGCTTTCATTGTGCTCTTTGTGCATTAGATTTTTTTTATTCATTTGGTTTGAAATGTAATTTTCAAAAAAGCAGATAAGAAACTGGAGGCCTTTTAAATGAGGGGGTTGGGTGCCGCGTGAAAAAAGAGTCAGTCAAGATGAAGTAACTACGAGCATGAAAAATACTTAAAGACGAGTTTTAATAAACTTTTTGTGCTGTGAAAAAGTTTAAAAGTGGTGCAAATGGATTCAGATGCAGCACTATCAAAGAACATGTGGCTTATTGAGGAACTTTCTTATAACACTGATAATACAACAGACAAATTACAGCACAAAGACCATTTCAAAATCACTGTGTTGAAAGTCTTTTAAACTGCACCGTCACACTGCACCTGAGTTGGTTAAGCAGTGAGACACCGAGTGTAACTATCACAGTAAACATCTGGCCTCGGCTGCTTTTGCTGAAGGATACGTCGGAGGCTTTTATCGAGCGTGACAAAATCTCTGGTTTTTCTTAGTGTGCTTATTTTCAAGCACTGTTTTGGTTCAGTTTTGTCCTCATTTTGGAAAGAGAGCAAACACGTAAATGGTGACGCTGATTTGTTTCTGGATGGGTTTGGAGTACAAGAGCTCAAGTGCTATTCTATTCTATTTAATGGCATCTCTTCCCCAGACAGACTGCATGTGTGTGTGTGTGCATGTGTGTGTGTGCGTGATTGAGCATTCTTTGAGATGAGGAGAGCACGCCTGTATCGAGGGGCCTACCCCCCCTCATCCCGTGCTTGCTTTAGGTACTATCATCCTGCAAAAGCTTTCTCTCTCATACTCACTCACACACACACTTCCTGTCTGTCTCTTAGTTTCTCTCTCCCTCTCTCTGTGCATTGCTCATCATGCTTCGACTTTGAAGTCACAGCTTTCTTTTTTTCCTTTTTTTTTTGTCTCTGTGTGGCTTTGATGCACTAACATTCTGTGCATAGTTCCTCTAATGCCTGGATCCCTGAGCCTTATTCTTCCTCCTCTGCCAGTGTAGGAACGGTGAGTCTCCTGCCTCCATAAATTACAACTTGTCAAGTGTCATTTTCCTTGTTTACAGCCATTTTGGGCTCCCACTCCCCCATGTTCCCCTCTTGTGTTTCACATTTAATTGCACCAATAATGTTGGTGGTGCTCACCATCTCTGCACATGCAGCTTGTTGCCGCTAAGGGGGTGCGGAAACTATTAAAATATTTTCCAGGCTTTACGAGTTTTATGTGTGTAATTTGTGTGGATATATCCCACTGTGTTACCACCAACTAGGAGAACAGAATGAGATTGTGCTGTGGCCTGTGTTACAATGGTGAGAGGCAGTCAGGAAGAGACGGAGGGAACGGGCTTGAGGGTAAGAGGAGGAGTTAGAAAGGAATAGTGGGAGAAGGAGAGAAGGAGAAAGGAGAGCCTGTACAGGAAATCTGCACTAAGTGTTCCTAAAGAGCTCGTGTTTTTCCTCCCCTGCACAAACAGCTTAATTTATTGCATGTCTGCTGAAGTCAACAGCCCTTTATAACCCCACAATAATTTCCCATATGTTCCATATATCACCACAGAGAGAGAGGGCAGAGGAGAGAGGGAGAGCGGAGAGAAAAAAAAGACTGAGGCAGCAAATGTGTTCAAGGCCTTACTGTACACACACACACACACACACACACATACATGTACACGCATACACACACACACACACGCACACACACACAGGAGATCTGGCCAATTGCAGCAGGGACACTACCCTCGTCTTAATCAGATCCGCATTGGTATGTGTGGATGTATGTGTTATTCCCTACACACTGCTGCACCTGTGGGTGGGCCATGAAATATTAAACACTCTTGTTCATGTTGTTTACTTTCATCATTAAGGGAGAGTCCTTGATAATAGAAAACTTCTCTCCTCTGGATCTGCAGCAGGGAGTACCTTGTAAGGGTCTGGCACAACCTCCACTTCTCCAGCAGGACCGGTTTGTTCCTGACAAAAACCCCATGTGCCGCGAGGAGGCTAACGAGGTGTAGGAGTTCTAAAATAAGAGGGATTTGAGTGAGCAGCCTTCCAAATCCCCTCCTTAGCTTCCGTGTTTGGAATGAACAAGGATGGGCAGAGTGAACTTGTGCTCACTTGATAGGCTATAGAAGTGAGTAATAATGTTGGTGTGTGACTGAGTGGGTCTGCATGAGCAATTACATGCCCTAATATACATATTTATGCACATTTGTATGCACATGTGCTTTTTTTAAAATAAATGTTGTTTTTATTTAACTTGATTTTGTTTGTGCAAAGATAAATGGGAAAACTTTTGAAGGGACAAGGACATTTTTACATATAAATGTATCATGTTTATCAAATCCTCTCCCTATATACTTCATATTATTTTAACTGTGTTTTAATAATGTAATTTATTGTCTAGAAGGACTTATTTATAAATTTAAAGACTCATATTTCACTCTACAGCTATAAAAGGTGTTATAAGCTATTAATGTTTTTATATACCTTTTATATGCCAGACAGAGTGATGTAAAGTGTTAGTAATAAAAGCAGGAAACAAATAAATAAATAAATAATAAATACATGATTTGAATACAAGAATAATAAAACATTAGATGAAACACTTAATTATTTGATAATAACTGTGATTAAAAAAACAAAATAACAATAATTGGACATAAAATTTTTGAAAATTCAACATTTTTCTTCCTGTCAACAACTCCCAAATATTCCCACATGACCTGTTGTATCTGTACATACATGGTTTATGAGTTTAATGTCAACTAACAATGATATTAGTGTCCTCTGCAGCCATGACATTGTACGGATGAGAAATGAAGAAACAAGCAGCCTCTTGTTGCTCTGGTTGATACAACAGGGGATGGGAGGGGATTCTGGAGGTGGGGGCCTGGTTTAGGGCGGGGGGTTGCCAGAGAGCTGATCGATCCCCAGCTGCAGGTGGCCGAGCTGGAGAGCAGCGCTGAATACTCTGAACCTGTCCTGACTACCAAGCAAACTGCACACAAACACAAACACAAACATCACATGGAGGGTTGAGACGCCGCAACAATCATCAGATCAGGCGAGCAAAGCGACTCGAGAGGATAGTTTAGATACTGAGGGTTGTTTGATTCAACAGCCCAGCTCTATGATCCTCATAGAGAATGATTCATAATTTGGTGATTTCACATGATAACAGAGCAATAGTTCAAAAAACAATCATGTAGAAAATAAAAGAATGGGATTCATGACATTTCATTAATAACATTTTTCAGATTGCCCCAAAATTCCCTATGAATTCATTAAACAATAGTCTCTGGCTGAGCTTGTGATTCATTATGTATAACAAAGCTCTATTCTATTTGTTAATGTGTAATTGAAAGCGCAGAAAATACCCCTTTTTCTCATAACGAATGAACGTTGCTTTTGAAGACTGAACTTTCCCTTTAAAGGCCAAACTACAGCACTCTCATACATAAGAAACATTGCGACTGATCATACACAGAAGATACTCATCGAGGTAACTAAACGGTTAAAGCTATTTCTCTCGTCTTCACGTATCAACAAACGAGTGAATCATCAAGTTATACGGTGCGAGCAGCCCCATCCCCTGCAACTCCTTATTCATAAAGAAATAGGTTAAGCCTTGATGTTTAAATCACAGGCAGAGTGTAAATCTCTTTAAATCCTATCATGCTTGTTAAGACAAAAGGTTCTTGTTTGGGAACATGTCTTTAAGATCATAGTTTATAGTGGCAGATGCTTCGTTTGAATCAATATAAGGTGCAGTGGATGAAGAGACGGATGCAAAGCCGAAGATAGAACACAAGAGAAAGAGTCAGACAGGAAGAATGAGAGTGTTTTACTTTAAAGTTTGTCTACCCTGAGAGCTTCGGCAGCTCTGCAGACATACAAGTTAGCTTAAAATGAGAGAATGATTTAGTGTTTGGGTCCCTGGGGATGGAAACTGTCTGGACACAGTGTGCACTCAATAGCAGATCAATATCTCCACAATATCAACCAGACCCGACCTGGCTCCCTCCTCCCACAAACAACATGAAATGAAATCTTATTTGATGTTGCTCTGTGGGCAGATGATTGAAGGTTGCCTTAGGCTAAAGGAGATTTGGTAGGAAAAGAAAACTTAGATACATCACCGGTACTTAATTACATACTGTACTCGCAGGTACTGCAGTAAAATAACGACACATGTGTTTACCACAAGTATTGTCTTTATATTTATTCACGTTTATTGCTGTTCAGCTTCAACACAATACATTACCTTGTTATGGTAAGTCCGTCTGCTCAAGGGCCAGGAGGCAAAGGGGAGTTTTACTGCCTCTCCGAAATATAACAAACAGGCTTTATTTGGCCTTTCCTACACTCACACACACACACACACACACACACACACACACACACACACACACACACAGAGGGAAATTATTTTCCCCGACTTGCGGCAGTAAAGAACTGATGTTTAGACGGTGATGAATCCAGTATGTTACAGCTGAGGCTACCAGTCTGGCTCATGACTCCTTACAAAGCAGTTGTTAGAATAGAGGGAGGAGAAAATTAGATCCTGCTTGAAACTCTCACCACTCACTTGAAGCCTGATGAAAGCCATATCCTCAGAAATGTGTAGCAATGTCCTTCCAACATTATAGAAAGATTAGGGGGAGATATGCAGTGGCTTGATATGATTCACAGGCTGCAGCTGCCACTCGTCAGATAAGAGATTCTTCTTTTTTCTACTGCTTTAGATGAAATCCTGTGACATAAGACAAACAGAGACACAGAAAAACACAGAAATCATGCAGCCGATTAGAGGAAATGAGTGAAAATGTCAAGGACTTCTCTTCATTACCAGAATGGCCTTCTCCAAACTCCCCTCAGTGAATGAGCGCCAGTGAATAGACTGCAGCATTCACCCACTATCCTATGCAAACAAGTTGTTCAAGAACCACATTGTTTCAAAAGACCTTGTGACACACAAAAAAAAGCGGGCAATGTCTTGGACACACATGCTATCCCAGACTCTTTCACGCCTAGGCTAAACGTTTAGCCACCCTGGCTAATTAACCGCTGTGAAAGAGCGTGCATCAAAGGGAGGCGGTATTTGGAGTCTCTATGACCAACCCTCAGGTCCAGAGGTCAGCCATCTCCAAGACAGAAGTTAGGACGTCCTGGCCCTGGACCTCTGGACGCTAACCCTTAACCCCTGCTGGAGCATATCAAAGCTCCGGCAGCAGAGGGTTGCCCAGACGTCCCCCAACAATAACAGGAGGACATCAAAGAGCTGGTTGGAAAAAGACGAGAGGAAAAAAAATAAAAGCGAGCCAATATCAAATTCCCTCTTATTCTGCAGATATTCCAAAAGATGAATATAATTAATCTCTCCAAGTTGTCATGGGTCTAAAGGGCCCTTGCTGTGCTGCAGCCTCCTTGGGGCACTTGAGGAGAATTATGTGATTAAACAGACCTGTGAATTCTGGACACAGGCAGAGAGAAGAAAGCTTCAGTCCTCTTCATAATGCCCCTAATGAAGTGGCTGGTGGCTCCGTCATCCCTGGCTGGGCCTTGTGCAGCCTGTTCACAATCTGTCTAATGACAGAGCGGGGGCTGCCGAGCGCACCAGTGCTTCCCAATGAGCCACAAAGGGAGATCACAGGCTCCATTGTGGCTAGGCACAGGAGCTTAGCACTCATCAGGCGCAATAAACCTGTCTCTAGTCAGGGTAGGACACACCCCTCCGCCGCCAGCCAAGAGCCCCACACAGCACACTCCTTCAGTCACTCACTCTGTCATTATGACATCAGGGTGACACGGCCTTATCACCCACTCAAATACAACTTACACTCTCGCTCGCTGCTGTTTATATTTACACGCTGACACTGGAATAACAAACCTTTTCTCTCTCTCTTGGCCACTGCTGTTGTGTGTGCTGTAGTGCAGATAATGTATGGGTATGTATCTGCATACACTGGGTGTCTACTTGCCCGCCCTTTCGCCTCCATTTAAAAACAGGGCCGCTCCTCTTGGCCTGTGCTGCCTCCCGGAGCTCCTGCCAAACGTATGCAAATGAGCATGTCCACAATGGTGCCCACAGCTGCACGCAGTCGGCCAAAGACAGAGGACAAGGCGGCCGTCCCTTTCATCCTTAACCCCTGATCCCCTCTCAGTGACACGTCATGTTCACCCCAACACTGGTCCCCGCCAAAGAACCATGTCGCCTCCCAGCTCAGATACCCACTCCAGGCAGTTTTTTCCACCAGACACACAGATGAGCCTTTGGCCTGGCTGTTAGGACACAGTGTCCAGAGTCTGCTCAGACATTCTGCAGCGTGATTCACATACCTCCACCCCGTTGATGGCTCTCGAACCTTTGTTAGACCAAAGTGAAAAAGGAAATGCGGGGAAAAGTAAACAACTTGTGCCCTTTTTTTTTCAACAGGCTTTTTCCCTCTTGTGGTCATTATTTGGGCTAAAATTACTGTGCCGAGCGGACGAGGACAGAGGGGAGGGAGGAGGGGGAGGAAGAGGGAGGAGGAGGGGGAGGGTTATCCAAAAGGAGTGGGGGTAAAGAACCTGATTGCTTTAATCTCGCTGCTCGCGGCGCACCCCTTTTCATAAAGCTCTTTGGCCGTGTGATTCAGACCCAGGCCCCAGTGTTCTGCGCCCCACTATTGTTCTCACATGAAAATCAATTCCCTTGAAGACCCTCCTTAATCCCGTTTTTGGCGTCAACAATGGCCACTTGTGCACGGCCTGATAGACTAAGAGCTGGGATGATGCGGCTGTCTGCTCTGATTCCAGCCCATTCAGGTAACGGCGGCCCGCATCACTTTGTAGTGCCAAGTGCAGGACTCGACAGGAAGACGTTTGCGATCATAATTTCCTGCAGAGCAGAGGCCCGGGCACCCTACACACCCACAAGACTTTTAATTAGGACAGACAACCACAGAGATTAGAGATCAGCCTGTAACAATGACTGTCCCTTTGAACGGGCCTCAGCCTCTGTCCCCACTGAGCCCATATGGAGAGCAGAGTGCCGTGATCACGCTAATAACGATCACCTCAGCAATGGCACACAGCAGTGGTCCCTCCACACATGTTCTGAAAGTCTGGACGTCCCCCCTGTATGCAAATGTGAATCGTGAAAAATGTGATGTTGGCAGTTGAACTTAAATCTCACTTAACTAAACTTTTATTTCAGTACGATCAAGTCAACCGCGGTGAAGTTCAGCTGATTGAGTTTTTCTTATCTGGCTATATTTTCAAAGGAGGATCAAAGCATCTGCTGAGGCGTCTTGAGGACAACCCAGAGAGGTTTCCTGCAGGTGTCTGTTTATAATTCAGTTTTTGGTCTCAGGTAGATGTTCAGATGCTCAGCTGCCTGTCTGCGTCTTAAAGACAAAAACAGTCATGTCTTGTCCTGTCAGGTGCCTGTTTTTCCACAAGTTCTGACGTCCGTTGGTCTTTTTATTGGCTTCACCACATCAAAACAGCACAGTATCCGTGATTGCTGGACTCCAGATATAAGCTTTGATGCAGCCTTCCTCCAACCCTCCAAAGACCAACAGGAAAGGCAACGGAGAGCAGCATCACAGCAACAATCCCCCTTAATTACAGTCAGAGCTATATCTAAAAATCCTGATGAGGGATACAAAGGCCTAAGTCTACAGAAGAGATTTCATTACTCGTTCCTCTCCTTACCTTTTCTGTGTTGGCAAAGAAAAGGAACAAAGGAGGAACCCTACTGACTGAAAACTAGCAGAACAGTGAAACAACAGGACACAACTGATCGCTCATGCATGGCTGGGATTAGGATAAAAGTAGAAAGAGCATGGAGAAGAAAGCACACAACAAAAGGAACAGGGGACTGACAAACTTTTTTCTTTTTCTTTTGTGGTGAAAAAAGGATGGAATGAAAGGTCTGGTCATATGAAAAGATAGAGAGAGAACGATTACCAAACAGAGGCGGTCCTTTTTTAGCCTCTGTACGCCTCCACTCTCGTTCCTTTTAACCAGCTACATGAAAGATGGAGCTCGGGGTCTCTGGTGACCAATATGAGACAAACATACCAGATAAAAATGAATTGTTTATCATGATATTAGTATTAATTCATTCATTATTTGTTTAAAGGCACGTCGGTTACGTGCCAGCCATCTTCAATGTGAATTTCTAAGAGCGCAAGAATGGAACATTGTGATTCCCATTGACCAACTGGCTTGTGAAAGTTGTTCATTACACACTAACTAACAAGACAGCACTCTTTTCAGCCCCTGCCTCCGCTAAGTGGAGATCATCCAACAATACTTTGAGTGCCTCCCCTGCCTTTGGCCTCAGTTCAAATTGTACTCTATTCTTTATTTATCTCCCTCTACAAAACAGGAGGGGAAGGCAAGTGATTAGAATTTCTGTCTTTGACTTCTCCTCATTTAAGGGGGTATTTGTGAATGTGGGGAGGTGATGGCTACGCCTCTATTTCGGACGGCTCGTTTTAAGTGGTGCGCCGCTCCATCCTCCATCCCTCGGTTTGGTCCAAGGGCGAGCGGGGGGACGTGGTTAACTCGTCTGGAGGTGAACGAGGTCACGGTGTGAGTGTGAAGAGGAGCAGAGAGTTTACAGCTTTTGTGTGGACAAAAGCAAAGACTTAGCTCACAACTGAGCACCTCACAGTGTTTGTGTTTCATTCAGGGAAATGTTTGAATGCAAAACAATTGGGGGTGAAATGTGTTATAACGTACACAAACTGCATCCGAGATCTTTCTTTTAATGTTAGAGGGTTAGGAAAGTGTTGTACCATCTATTAATGAATTTGATTTTTATAAGAATACACTCACTTTTATCTCTTTATTTTGATACATAAGAGAAAAATCAAAACCCTGAAGTATTTTCCCAGGTGACATGGCAGAAATGTTACATGATGAAAAAACATCCTCAAAGTTTCAGAAAAGTGCTAATGAGGCGGATAACCCTTGTGTTTGAACATTGGCGTTACCTCCTCATTGTTTGTGGTCCCGCAGACTCCGCTGTTGCATGTGTAAAAATAATAACAATAACCACAATTTTTTCCCAATTTTCTCTGCCAATTTTTTTTTCCTTTTCTTTTGACTCTACTGAAATCCAATATGTAGAAAAGTATTGCAGTGGTAACCCTTCCCTTTGAAACAAACTGGACTTGCACATTTGATGAAGGTGAGAAAATACAGAAATAACCATAAAGCATTGTTATTACATCAAATAAGGAAATATTTTATGCTTTAAAATGTACAGTGTGCTATCATACACAGTGATGGTACTTATATTTGACACCAGTTACCTCCCTACTTTAGCTTTTAAGAAGAAAGTGTTAGAAAAATCCAACAACCTAAATCCTAATAGATTTACCTGCAGAAGCGATGCATAAAAGTTTTGTCAACAACAATCACAGCTATGAGGCAAATGGTTATTTACATGGATTTAAATGTGATATATGTTACATTGTAGCACAAATTATAGAACAAATTCTGCATCAAGGTCAAAATAAAACTGTGTACTGTTACAGGGTTGATGTTGATTTTTGACTGGAAGACATGAAATTTTTCAGTAACAGATAATAACTGAGGCTGACTGGTTGGAAACCAGGAATCCAAACCACATCCACACAAACATTACAAACACTGCATTTCATACTGGGACCCATCAGTTAAGATCGGGTCAAACCATTTGAAGCGGATATTGACTACATTTTTTTAGTACCACATGAACAAAAAATGCTAAATTTGACATTAAATGTTTTCGAAGAACAGCTTTGACCATTTTTCTGTTGTTTGGACCTGAATCAGAAGTAATGCATCATTTTTCTGTATGGGACTTGCAAAACATTTCATCAGTCCAAAATCAGATTTGTAAGCAATTCTTTTTAAATTAGGATATGACATGAAGTATGAAGCTGAATGTTAATGTTATTTAATTTAATTTTATCTTACTCATTTACTGAGCTGTAGCAGAAGGCCTGGCACCTGAAATAGAACAAAACATGACAGTAAATGCAGAATGTAATGTTCTGTAAGGAGGATTGTGTTTGAATGGACATGGTTTGTATTGGGGTAATTGATAAGAAAATTGTAAGCATTTGGTGTCTATCATAAACTTCTGGATCTTGTATCATGTTGAGTAGGCTGTAAAATTATCTTGACTGTTCCTCCCTTTTAAATTTATTGATGTGCTCCTCAGCTGATCGAACAGAAATATGGTTACAACAAGGAAAACAAAGCCCAGGCTAAGAATTGTCCTTTAATTTCTAAAGTATAGCGTAGTAAGTATAGTAGTATTGAGTGCTGATGTTTGTCGAATAAGCCAACAACAGCGGAAAACTAAAGCTGAGACATTTTGTGTGCAGCACCTTGAGTGCATAGAAATCTCAGGATAACAGTTCAGCAAAAATGAGAAAGATGAGTTTTTAAAGTGGCTGCCGAGAGACAACAGTCCGTTTCACGGACCAGCTGTGCATGCACCAACACATAATACACACAGCAGTATGAAAGGTGTGATGCTACAGATTCACACACTTACAAACATTAAAATTGTCCAGTTTCTTTGTATAACTTCTGCAGCTATGAAATAAAAACCAGAATTACACAAAAAAATGAATCCATAAAAGTAGCATTTTCTGGATTATTTGCAAATAAAGAAGTAGACAATCTCTACTAAAGAAGATTTCATTCCTCAGACTCAAAGGGAGGTGGGGGGGCTGTCTTGACAATTCAGTGTGCTGATGATGGAGAGGAGGAGAGTCATACAGTATCAAGGTGGTAATCAACCCCAGTGGGACTGAAACAGAACATCATTTGCATCTCAGGTCTTATGCAACAAGAAGGAAAAATATCACATTAACTGTAAGCAGGAGAGTCACTGACTTCTTGAAGTGAATAAAATCAAACTAGAAAACAGACATACATGCATTTATAAGCAAAAAGCACCTGTACACACACACACACACACCCACACACAAACAGACATACGCACATGCACACCCACACAAACACACAAACAACAGTAAAATAAGTCAAGCCTCCGAGTCAGCAAACCAGACACTGTCACATGTTATTCATATGTTTGCTTTAGTGCTTCTTTCTCTGTGAGGAAGTTCTCGCTATTATCCTGAAATTCAAACCACGCATGTCGTCGGAGTGGCTTTTTGGAAAACAATAGTGTCTGTCCTGGAAAGCAGGGGTCCATGAGGGATTTTTTTTTCTGTGCCACCCCCGATTCTCTCGCATCTTGTAGATGGCTCCTCTAATCGCCATGACTGACTGACCTTTGGGCCGGTCCCCTTCTGGGATTTACAGCTTTCACTGGCTTGACCTTTGCCACCCAACACTCCTACAGACACTCCCTCCACGTGAATCCAGCCCCAAAGCTGGACAAGAGCTCCTGCCGGCCGATGTGTAGGCTGCCGCTGCTACCTCAGCATGTCAAAACCTCTCTAGGTGGTATGATTCAGTCGCTGCTTCATTAACCCCCACCTCCTACCACCCCTCCTCCGCCCCCCTCAAACCTCCATAAAGAAAGTTTCCCCTTTGGCCTGGAGCAAGGTAGACCTGCTTAAAGCTCAGCCTAATGACGTGTGCCATGGCAGAGGAGGCTAAATGCCACCACCACATGTGGGGATGATTACAGGAAGTGGTGCAGAGTTGCAGGGGACCTAGGGACTTTTGGGGGTGGATGCGTGGGGTTGGGTGAATTCCCAGAGGCCATTGTATGGGGCAACTCAGCAAAAAGCCCCATCCTGGCCAGGTCACGCAAATTTAGGACCCAATGAAATTTGGCTCCGACGGGGGTCGTGCTCTCTTAATCTTTAATTTAACAGCCATCTCACTTTGCTGCAGCGGATTTAAAACAAATTTTTTTAAAAAAATCAGATGATCTTGTTTTGACAGTGAGTAAATAAAAACGTGGGTCAGAACTGAAAATTTGGGGCTTTACAAAAACATTTTTTTTGGGCTTAGCCTCAGTCTCATCTCAAACTTTTTAGTCCACAGCGCTACTCAGCAAAACACTCCCCTCTCGGAAACACAGTAGCTAAAATAATACAGCATTTCCTCTTTGGGGGGCAGTTAATCACCTCTGAGCAAACGTGTGCACTGGAGCATAGAGGCACCATTTCTCGCACACTTCACAATGAACCTTGTTTAACTCCGCCGCTCCATCCGGACACACTGGCCAACACAGCCGAACCAAAGATTGCTTTTCGGCGATTGCCTGCAATCACCGGAGGAGAAAAAAAAAATGACCAGGGTTAGATTAAAATCAACTGAAAGGAATAACAGGTTTTCTTTTTGCTCTGCAGACAGTTTCAACAGGCTAGAACAGTGTTGGCTTTAATTCAGACTCACCAGAGCGAAGATCTTTCTACCCACATCTCAGTCTGTAGGACTTCAAAGGTCACAAGTTATTATTTATTGCCTTGTTTGACTGTGGCTAATGAAATCCCCAGTGCCTTAATGGAGCAAGTTGGTAACCTCCTACCCAATGAAGTGGTCTTTTCTCTCTTTTCTCACAGACAAACAAAAACAAAACAACAAAGAGAGGCGGTACATAAAAGAGCTTTGGTCAGATGGGTCACATGCTGTCCATTGAGTCCCGGGTCCATCAAGACCATTCAGCGGGCTCTATAAAACCGGCTGGCTGCTTAAATACCTGACAGTAAGAAAAGAAACAAAAACAAAGAGAAAGAGGGGGAACAACAGATAAAATAAATAAGACAGCCCCTGTGACTGATGTGTATGGATGGTGCCAGAGAGTCACTGACAATTCAAGAAATGTGGCTGTGGCCACAAAAGGCGGCTGGAAAATACTGAAGGAGCTTGCTGGGCACATTTTTTAGGCCTTTCCCACTTGGACCCCCTTTTGAGTCTTTGTCTGTGCTCTGAGTCCATGAGAAAAGTCAATCACAGACACTTGGCTGAAGATTCTTGCTTTTTCTTTCTCCTCTAGCAGTTAGTTCCCCACTATTAAGCCAAAACCAAGACATTCTCTATTTATGTAACTAATTAAAGATAGTGAACTCTATTCCCGTGAAACAACAATTAAAGGAAATAGTAGAAATACAGTGCTTTTCCTGTCATAGGCTGATTAAGATGTTACTCATATTTCAGCCTGAAAATGTGGCAACATCAAAAGATGAGTGGAGAAGAAAGATAAATATTGGGCAGTGATTAAAATCCATATTTATGCAGCCCAATTTTCCTTGCGAGGGAATTCAATGTGTTGGTTAGATGGCCCCATTTGATCTGTGCGGAGAAAAGAGATGTCTGAACCTCGGGGGCCTGTGATCCCAGGCTAATGCATGGGCAAAAACAGTCAATTATATTGTAAATTACAGGGAGAGGGGCGTCAAATGTTCGAACAGCACAAGTTTTTTTTTTCTTTTATAGATTGAAAAAGTCTGTGCAACACACACAAAAAAAAGAAACAGTGAAAACAAACAGGTCAGATCAGCGAGCATTCGGTGAATCCGATTTATCAGCAGTGATGTTTAATCATAGCGAGGTAATCACACCGTTTGTGTCACAGTGCAGCTCTGCTCAAGCAGACAAACAGTGGGGAAAAAAAATGACATGACCTTAAAATACCTCCTAAACCTCACATGGCACACAGGAATGACACAGGAATTCTTTCAGAGACAACAAAGAAGGAAAGTTTACATCAGTGTCTCTACAACCTACTTCTGTGTCTCTCTTTCTGTCGCAGAGAATAGGCTAAACAGTAAGATGCTGTTTAGATCTTTTAGCTCCTGATTCCAGTCAAGTAATCCACCGTAGCACCCCCCCCCCCCCTTCTTTTTTAACAGAGCCCCGGAAGAATTCAAGCACCTCCACAACTCTGAGCAAAAGATTTCACAGCCTGCAAAATAACAATAGTTGCAAAGTTTACTTGTTATTTGAATAGGAAGTTATTTCATGTTCAAGCCAAGATATAAGTGAGTGTTTCTTCAATGGCCCCTTTTTTCCTTCAGCGTAGGTGCCCAGAGGCTATAGAGAGAGCGTCTATGCCGTGTTTTTAGACTGAGATCCTCCTCAACCCACATCTGTAACCTCATGTTCATTCTGACCCTCCAGATATTCTGTAAATTATAAATACGAGTCAGTGATGCTGTGAAACAGTCTGCAGGCCTTCAAACAGGTTTGATCTGCATCCTCTGACCCTCCAGACTGAGGCATCTCTGTGCAGCAGTACAGGGACATACACCACAGGACTTCATGAATACTGACAGGCATGTTGGATGAGTGATTGACAGACAAATGTATGATAATACAAATATACTTTTGATGTTTTGTTCACCCTTTTTGTAGACAGAAAAATCTAATTGAGACATGAGGGCCTCATTTTCTGGTCAAGACAACAGCAGCAATACAACACAGGGTTACAGACAGACAGGACATTCAACACAGACACATAATGGAACACAAATTATGAATGAAAAATCAATCTATCTCAGCATTTATTGACGATTATTGTAAATTAAATAGTCAGTATCTGCCATGTCGAGTCAAGCTTCACAGACAAAGCTCACAAGTTACAGAGAACCACGTCTGGTTGAGATTAGGATAATCACTGTGATGCATAATGATGCATCACTGAATGCAAACAAATGAAACCCAATGAAACAAAACAAAGCACAAGACGCAAGTCAGCATGTTGAAAAGATAAATTGCACAAGGGCCGCCTATCCCATCAAGATTAGCCCCGGTGAAGACAAATGGTGTGTTCACACCTCCACTGAGCTGTTTTGATTCCCTCGTCCTGGTGTGCTTTCGGAAATTGAAATTCCACTTTGTCACCGTGACCACTGGGCAAAAACTAAACACCAGTTAATTCTCTGCTTGAAATGGCATGGACATGAGTAATCATCTGTTGTAATCTTGGCAATGTTTTCCAGTGATGGAATAGATATTATGCTATTTCTTGCATGATGCGATGTGGTCTGCTCCCTCTTTGATCTCGTGCACTCACCAGGAAGAGGCAGATTAAAAGGTTCATAAAATCAAAATCAAACTTGAATTGGATTTTAGTGGGGAGCTTAAATACAAAAAAATAAATAAATAAAAATTAGCATTGTGCAAAACATCATGGGCACGTGCAGCGGCTGTCTCATATTCATATAACCTGGTATGTTTATGATGTCCTCATTTGAAATGCAGTGGCAGCCAGCCGGGTGCAGTTTTTTTCTTAAAGGGATCACATGTAACCTGAAAATCCACACTCTTAGGTTATGCTTTTACATGTGCTCTGAGATCACAGTCTATAAAATAATAAGCATGTCTCTGGTCATATTGCTGTGTGGTCAGAGGAAAGATGAGGGCTCCTTTTAGTGCAAGGCTGAAGTCAGGGGGGTGGCTATTTGAAGTGAGCACAGAGAGCTTGGTTTGATTGGATAAATCTAGGGCTTCACAGAGGAGCTGCCCCTGGTACAGGAGGGGGGGAGAGTAGATATATATTTTTTTCCTGTGGCATTTTTCCCCATACAAGGAAAAAAAAAAAAAAGATGGGCACTGGAGCTTGGCTGGAACGTGATCATAGGGCCAGCACCAGACCAGAGAGCTCCCCATTAAGGTTTTGGGTTATAAACAGCATCTGTTTCAAATAGCGCTAAGACTAGAGGAGCACTCGCTCCCTCTCTCCCTCTGCCTGCACCACAGATCTGGCACAAACCATCAAGTCTCTCTTCTATCCCCTTGCTTCTACCATCTCATCTCATTGCGTCTCTATTCTCCCTCCTCTTTAGAGTTTTATACGCCTCCTGCTCATTATGGCCCTGAAAGAAAAGGATTTATTTAGTGCAAAAAAAAAAAAAACAAAAAAAAAAAAAAACCTCAGCACAGCATAGGCGTGCATGCTAGTTTGTGTTTGGTGCCATACTGTTCAAGGGCAGTGCTGCCTGCAGCTAACAGAGCCACAGAAGTGACAACAGAAAACCACAAAATCACCAGTTTTCTTAAATGGTTTTCGTAACCTTGTCCTTATTATCCCCGTGAGCGCAAAATAAGAATGACAAGAGTATTTTGAGCAGAAATGGAAATGACATGTAACCCACAGAGAAAAAAAAGTCCAAACAGATTCTTTTCAATTTTAGGTAGATAGCCTGATATTACAGCATAAGCAGCTTTTGAATTGTCTCAAACTGAAGTAAGTCTGCCAGCTGAGGCTGCTTCTCTCAGAGAGATTCTCAATGAGGCTGTGTGCCGCCCTCTGCTGGACGAAATATAAAACACTGTTTATCACTCACGAGAGATTTCTCTTCATATGACAGATGGTTCTGCCGTTCAGTAGAGTGATTCATATGAAGACATCAAAGTTTTTCTGTAATCTATGTTTGATTGATTAAATTTAAATCTAATTCAAATGTGTATCATTAAGAGCAGCTCAGTGTGACATTAAGTTTCAAATGAAAGAACAGCATCTTTATGTGCCGCATTCGCTCCGAGACACTATAAAAGCTTGAGACAGGATCAAGTAGCTTCTGCTCAGAATAAACAGGAAGTGTGTTATATTTACACCAAAACCCTACTAATCCCTTCTCTGCAGACTGGTATCATTAGGGACTAGCACGAGAGGGTTCTTGGCAAGTTGCTTCTTCAAATGACAGCTATTAGGGGGCTTCAACTTGTTTTTTTATCCAACACCAGTGGACATTCGATGCTAAGTCTGCTCCACGAGCCATTTCAATTATTTTGACATTCAGATTCACGAGAAAAAAAGTGGAAAAACAGACTCTTCCTTTAAATCGCTGTGCTTTTGTTGGTAAGTGATAAGGTGGCTGATTTTCAAGTTGAAAGGCTGCAGAGAGGGTGGAGGTACGTCTTTGTTCCCGGCTTGCTGAGTGTGTGTGCAGAGCTCTAAGCTGCACCTATTTGAACACCACGTATTAAAGTTTACAGCAGCTTGAGGCCCCTGGAGTGAGAGAGACAGAAGAGAGGGAGGTGGAAGAGAGAGAGAAATAAAGAATTTCCAAAAAAAAAAGAAGTCACTGCTTTGTCTACTCAGAAATGACATGACGCAAAGCTGCTGCTTTGTTCCTTGCCTTTTACGGTGTGACAGCTGAGCTGTGATAAGGAATTTGTATGGGGGAGTTCGTATGTACAGTCAGCCACTTTCTTTCTGACACCCGTGTCAAAATAAGCCCTTGCGAAACACACTTTTACCCCCTTAGTTTCCTTTAGATCAGCCGAAGGAGAGAGAGAAGAATGAAGACATGTCGAACGGTCCGCACCGTGATTTAAAGGACTCTCTGACAAGACAGGTCTGCTATAGTGTAATAGATTAGCCATGATGCTTGGCAGGAGGGGTTGAGTGAGGAGTGGCTATCACTGGACGCTATCTTGGATGAGACTGGGCAACAGATGGTCACCTGGATTAATTGAGTAAATTAATTCATCCCATTATGTAATTAAGGATGGAGTCTGATGAGCAGAGAGGGCCTGGCGAGGCCTCCTAAGATGTTAAGCATCTGATTTATCTCCTAAAAAAAGCAAACTGGCACTAGTTATCTATCAAACAGCATGGCAGTGTGGAAAACAGTCAGTGAAAACATGAGCAAAAGCACAAGTCGGAGGAGGCCATGCAACAATTTTTAAAAGTTCATTTCAAACTTTATTTTCACCTTCACACTCTTTTCATCTATCACTCACTGGGCCAAAGATGGAGGGTCCAAGGGAGTTTTGTTTTGTCAGCTTTGTTTAAAATACACTAATAAAAAAATCAAGACAGACTTTAATCCTCATGGAGGAGTACCATCCACCATGCCACCACTCTGGACCCTGTTTTTAAGCGATGCCTCATTCTAAATGCAACTAAAACAATCTGTTTTCTAAACTCCTTTGGTGTAATAATGACAAAAAAATAAAAAATTAGATCAAATGCTATGCTTTTACGCAAAAATACACCCCATTCAATGCATTAACAAACACCAAACTGTTCATAACAAACAAGGATTAATTATACTCATACCTGCCACTTTGCACTATTAATCCACTAGAGGGAGCTCCAGTGTAAGAGCAGCAACTCCCCTGCAACTCTCTGATGTGCTCCCCTGCATGCACCGGCTGTGTGTGAGCTGCGGAGTGGATCTGAGGTTTAAAACCGTGTTTTGAGGGCACAGCTGATGAAATGTTGGGTCACAGTGAGAAAGGGGTGACATGAAAGTGTTGACGTCCTACTGTTCACGTCCTGCCTTCCTTCCCCGAAATCTGCCAGCACATCCATCACATCTGGATTCAGACAGAATCAAGTCGTCTTAATTGTGAAGCTTCCTGTGTTACTGCAATTGCTTTTTCAAGTGCATGCAAGTCTTTCCATGTGTTTCCATTTCCATTATTGTATAATAAATGCTGTATTTACTCACCTGGAAAGGATTTATGCAAAGTATCGGCTTTGAAATACTCGTGTAATAGTATAATGTAATAACAAGAATGATCTCTTGTCAGAATCAATACATTTGATCTCAAACTGTCAACACTTTTCTCATGTTTCAGTTTAAAACCTGCTAAAGAGAGCTTTCAAACAACACATGTTCTGAAATAAAGGATGAAAGCAAAAGAAGAAGGCAATATTCATGGAGATAAAAGCTTATCTGCTGTCGCTTTATGTCACTTATTAACAGTAAATTTCAAACAGGACAAAATGTTTTACAAGCATGAGCATGCGTGTTCTTGGATTAGAATTTAAATCCTGCAGTTTTATATGAGGTTATCGACATAAGTGACATCGTGTTAATTTGACTAAAGGGGCAAAGATTCAGAATAGCAGGAACCCTCTCAAATAGAGACTTTGGCGAGACATTTCCCAGTGGGGAGCACGGTCAGTGGGGGGTAGGTCCGGCTGAGGACCTCCTGTGAGCTTAGGGGTCACACACACACACACACACACACACACACACACACATACACATGCATGCATACACGCACACACACAGATACAAGCATTTTGTAATCTCAGCTACTCCTATTAATTACCACTGTGTAATCTCCCAGGGTTTTCACACATATAAAGAGCTGGCCCTGTGCTCATTTAATTTAATGTAGGTTAGTAAGAGAGGATAAGAGGCAGGACAGTTAAGCTGATCTCTCTTGCCCCCCCGCCTTCAGCATCCCATTGAAAACACAGCCTGAAAAGAGGATGTTGTCTAAGACATGACTAATCTTGGTGCAAACTCTAAGTCTAGCCTGCTTGCAAACTGTTTAGTGTCTAAGAACAATGTTGCGTCTGACCTTCCTTTATTTTTTGCCCCAAATGACGGACGTTTGGGACCTGCTGGATTAGACCGTGTGTTTATGTGGAGCCTCGACGTCTGAGTGATGGAAGGAAATAGCCTGGACCTCAGTGTGGCCAGCAGGGTGTGTCTCACTGCCCTTTGCTGGATTGCATTTGCTACATCAAAGAGCCGTACTTTCTTTGTGCTTATCCCAGAGCAAAGCTGTCTAGTATGAAGTTTTTGTTCTCACTGGGGAGCAAGGGAGAATGAGGTTAGTTCTGCACATTTTAGAGGTTGGAGGGGTTGAAAAAGAGGAAAGGAGAAGAGAGGAGAGAAGAGGAGAGACAAGGTGCCACGATGTGACACCAACTTTACACACTGTATTTTTAGCTTACACTCTTCAAAGCCAGTTTGCTTGGTAATTAAACATTTCAAACTTTGCTTGGCACTTCACACTCTTCAAATAAAAAACTTAACTGCAGTATAAAAGCCTTTATTCAACCTGAGTGGAACAATTAAAAGACAAACTGTCTCCTAGTTTGTTTTGATCCCAGAGAGATCTGACAGCTGTGTGGTGCGAACAGAGACGTGTCTTTCCATGTTGATCACATGTCTTACCCTGCAAATATTTGCACCGGGTGAGATGAGATACCTGACATATCATCTTATCTTTTAACAACCTGCATTTATCTAAGTTATTTTTCTTTATTTTATGCAATGAAAGTAACAAGAAGATATGTATTTCTTCTGTGAATTCACAAAGATGTCACACATCGCCTTTTGTTTGCTTTGTCAAGGTTTTTTTAACGTCAGTTCATAGTTTTTTCCAGCAGGTGGCAGCATTGTACATAAAATGCAATCTACAGACAGCATTACAAAAAATCAGTAATGTCACAAAGACCTTAATTAATTCCTTCTATCTCACTGATGTATTTATATCCACAGCACTTTTTTCTGCCATCAGACTACAAATGGCAGAAGTTCTTTTGTAGCAGACGGATCATCTTTAAATGCTCTCATAACAATGACAGAATGCGAGCGAACATGTTTTGACGTGAGTCTCATGGGACTGTTACAGCGTGCACCTCTGTCCCCTTATCAACGTCTCCCTGCGCTAAAATCTTTCAGAGCTATGAAAGAGACAAGCTGAAATGTCCAAGTATATCATAGAAATATACAAATATAGCATATTTTAAAAATGCAGACATATTTAAAATCTCCTGCTGCACAGAAAACAACAGCAAAGCTCTAATTATTGGTAGTAATGTATCAGTCAGTTGTGGTTGAGGCTTGACCCTTCAGCATGAAGCCCTAAAGCCATGCAGTCGTAAAGAGCCTTTACTTGCTTGTGAGTCTTTTTGCACGGGGCTGGTTATTGACTCTTCTGTGTGAAACGGATAAGCCTGATTGGCCGTAACTCTGCGGGGAACATATTCACTTGTGGGGGCTAACCTCTGGAGCCACTTTGTGAGAGCACTAATACAGGCTGTGGCCGGCTGTCTGTGGACGCCTAATGCACCCAACAAGGAAACAGGGGCCAGGCAAAATCAGGAAGTTGGTTCAAAAATGAGATGATGTGATGTTATAGAGGAGAAAGAGGAGGAGAAGGAGGAGGAGGAGGAGGACTGCTGCTGCACTGAACCAGTGGAGGAAGTATGAAGCTGTTAAGAGAAACATAACCCCAGGGCATTTTCCCACTGCAAAGACCTGTGTAAAGTGAGATTAGCTGGACCACAGGGGGCATTAACATTGGAGGCCCCGGCGTCAGTGGTTGATTGACCTGGGTTAAGCGAAGAGAAAATCACAAGATAAGGGGAAAGTGAGTGTGGACAGTCAAGTAAAGTACAACTAAGCAGACACAGATCATCTCAGATAACCTCTAAGTGGCTTCCTGTTTACCTGGTTTCATGTTTAACATTGATTAACTAAGTGTAAATAGCTTGTTTCTCCTATTAAATTAATGGAGTCTTGCTATTGTAAAGGTTAGAAAGACTAATTGGCCGATGTTTATCTATAAGCACTGCAAGAAATTACTCTTAAGACCGAGACTAAGAGTCCTTAAGAACAGCTGTTTGAGCTCCATTACAGATCAAAGTCTTTTTCTTTTTTTTGATTCCACATAAGAGATAGTTATGCATGCATGTGTGAATCCACACTAATGTCCATGCGCTGTATGCATGGCCAGACATCTCCGCATACATTGTAGCCGGGTTTAAAAACAGCACAGATGACTTAGTACACTATCTTCATCTCTGCTGTGTCACTATTCATTCAGCCCTGGGGGAAATATGAAACATACTGTAGCATCAAACATACTGCTCTTCTCCAACCACCCATCCACCCACCAGTCCGGCCACACAGAGAATTTTCTGCAAGACATTTTCCCACACAATCCTAAGACTCTGAATGCCTATCTTCCCATAACAAAGTTATTAGCACTGTTCAATAAAGATAGAGAGTGTTGTCTCACAGCTGCTCTTCTCTTTGGCTTTCACTGTCAGAGGAAGTTGTTTTGACTCATCACCCCGGCTTTGGCCAGCTTCCCTTTTGTTTCTGATCTGTCATGCAACCACATTGTTTTTGAGTGTTTGATCAGGACGTCAGATGATACATGCATAACCCTCCTCACACCCTGCACCCTCAGAGATATTCCTCATTGATCCGAATGACCAACCTCATTTAGGAGGTGTAGACTGCTCTCGAGAGCTCACAGAGGCTTTCAGGTTTATAAAAGAGATCTATATCTGCAGCCTGACATCCAACGCTGTCAGCCTCCACAGTCCCGGCATGCTGTGATTACATAACCAGAATCCGAATATGGGAGAGAAGACAGGAAGGAGCAGACATACTGTACAGATGATAATTATGTAGTACTCCATCCCTGCACTGTATCAGCCTCTGATAACACTGAATGCAGGACGGATCAGAGACAAAAACTTCACATTCAGATTTCATTAGAGTCTTTGAAAGTTGGGTAGATTTCTCCTCTGAGGGTGACACTAGTACTAAAATAGTCTCAGCCTGTGCAAGGTAACACATTTGTAAATGACTTTTTTAATATTGGCTAATTCAATAATGATCACTCTGTAGTCTGACTACATTAAAAGTTCTTAATTAATGTGTAGTTATTAAAATAAAGGGTAGATGATTAATGGGAGAAGAGAGATAAGACTTTATTTGACTGTTACTCATCCAAGACCTCAGTGTCAGTTAAAAATGGAAAATTAAAATTAAAATTCACACAAGTATACTTATGGAAAGCAAAGGCAAAAGTTGATACATGATCCTGACACTTAACGGAAATATCTTGAATTATACAAATCCTATCAAGTTCAGGTATTTGTATTAAAAAAAAAATGGAAAAGGGGGGGGGGCTCTATTGATTTCATGGCCTGTGTTTTCTCATTTCTTTTAGGAGCAGTGGTGCATTTTTGTTTACTCTCTATTGATTGATGACAATAACTTTCCCGTCTAGCTAAGCCACCTGCCATCTGGCTGAAGTAAAAAATGAGCCTGTGATGCTTCATGTGGGAGAGAATTTCTCTGCTTTTTTTTTCTCGGTGAAAATGCCAAATGTTTATACTGTGTGAACAAATGTGAATAAAGCCACTTAAACTAAGTTCTTTCCATGCTCCAGAGCCGAAAGAAGATAAACCTCATGCCCTTAGACTTTTACACGAGGCTGAGTTTATGACACATTTGCTCCAGCAGGAGTCATGTTTGTAGCCTAACTGTGTCTGATTACGATGCCGCGTCCTGCTGGAAGCAATGAGGTTGGGGTTAAGTGCTGTCAGAGGTTAGGTTAGGGTTAAGGCCATGGGTGACAGGACAGGGCTTGTAAATCACAGTCACATGAAGGAAGCAATGGGACAGAAAGAAAGTAAAATACCAATCCGTGTGGAAGGAAGTCAAGCATTTTATGCCCCCCCTGCTAAGTGTAAAAGTCTGTGACCAAAGGCTTACCGGTGCTACGACAGCTCAACACGCCAGATGGAGGAAGAGAGGAGAACAACTTCCCTCTGATGTGTCACTGAGAAGCGGGCAGCACTGACACAGACCCCCGGTTTGTCCCCTGTGGTACTGAAAAGGCCTTTAAGTCAGCCATAGTGCCATTAATCTCCGTCCATAAAGCTGCTGCATGTTTAAAGTCAACAAATGTGAGGTTAAAGGTATAAAATGTAACATTCCCTCATTAAATGTAACTAAAAAACAGCTAGACCTCATATTATATTTTGCTAATGTATCCAAAAAAATTTTAATTAATGCCTTTAAAAATAAAGGTGTAGATTCGAAATAAAATAATGCAAATACATGGGGGGGGAACAAAGACTTGAAGTTTTACAGATATCTGCAGTGACTGTTAGGGTTGCCGGGTGCAGCCTCATGTCACTGTCCAGTGGACTGTAAAGTGCTTGCCTTCCATATTTAGCTGTTAAATTTTGCATGTGTGTGAGCATGCACTTACACATGTTTGTGAGCAGAATATTTGTGTAGCTGCCTCCCTGTCAACATGGTCAACTGTTACCAATGGCAACCTTTTTCAAATTGCTACCCTGCACAAGAGTAAAAACAGCTAAAAACATAAAGATGACAAAATTGCACTATCACACTGTCACTGATAAATAATATTTAGTAAAAAATAACAACTAAACTATAATATTCATCACTTTGTTTGTAAAAACACGGTCAATATTTTTATGCTTTGTAATTGTTTTCTCCTCTATATGTAGGAAAACGTGCAATTCTGTCTGCAAAATCCCTGTCTGCTTAAGTGTCAAGCTAAAAAGCATCAAACCACTGATAAAATATGCAGATACGGAGGGAGAGAGCTTCTTCAATTTGCCACAGAACATTAGACCTGTTATTAGAGGTTCAGCAAATTGAAGGAGAGCAGAACAAAAGGTTTCAGGTCATCACATGATGTCATGTTATTCTGCTGCACCAACTTGTTTTGACAGTTTGATGAATCCGTAAAAGGTAGAAGTATAACTTTCCAAATGATCGTTTTTTTCACAAAATATCTGTAAATAGTGTCATTGTGTCTGTCTGGCTCTGTGACTGTCGTAGCATTTCGCTGTGTGACCACGCCCGAGCCTCAAACTCCCCCCCTCTCCCCTCCATCCCTGCATCCTCTGAGCCGCCTCACCCTCCCACAGGATCAGCCTCCTTCTCAGTGTCTCCCACGGTGGCTCCTCAGCTCCTGTGCATGTTGTCCTGGGTGACATGAATTAATGATAGCAGCAGAGGCTTCACAGACCAAGCTCATCCATTACATAACCCAGGCAGGTTTGCTGCAGATCCTCACGGTTTTTGACACTTAATGCACAGTACCGCACCTTCCACAGCTGACCCTTTTTACCCTCCTTTCTCATCCCCTCTGTCTCTGCTGCTGCACAAAAACATATGGCGCAGTGGGTATGCAGCCATATGGCACGCGTCACAAGTATTTATCCATAAGCTGTGCAGTGAAAGTTATATTTTTGAACATGAAACTTGGCAAGTGGAGCACTGCAGTACAGAAAAAAAGATAACCCGATTTGATGATGAGTATTTAAGATTTCAGCCATATTTCCCACCACCGACTTTCCCTTAAAGTAATAAGCAAAACTTCTACAATTAGTCACAAAAGCAGGGAGATACTATTTTGCAGTTACAGAGAGGGAGGCTCAATTTTGCTGCCAATTAAAGGGGTGGCAATCTGCAGCTCATCTCTCCAGTGCCATTAGGCAGCAGAGGGCCGTTGTGTGTTATCATTAATAGAAATTCATCTGCTTCAGCACTCCAGGGAGACCTGGATGCCATGGGTCCCCTCTGCACCTGGATGCAACTCATTATGTATATTTCCTGCAAAACCACACAGGAGATAACTAGACACTCAGCTCTTTTGTTAGAAACAACCTTTAACGGACCATCAAGTGATCTGGCAGTTCTTGATAATATCCGCCCTCATGTTTTCAGATGTGTTTAATCCAGGAGACAGAAATTTCAGCATAGAAATTGGAAACAGAGTCTTCAGAACTTTGCTCAATAATAATATTCTAATTTTAACTTCTCACAGTGTACTTAATAAGATGTCTGACATGATGAACTAATAATCCCCACTGAAAAAAAAAATTCCTGCAGAGCTGAATATAAGATATGACAGCCTTTGTTCAAGTGTTTGGTCTAAAAATAAAACGTACAGCATGTTATTTATTTGACCAGGCATGTTGTGTTTAAATATTATATACACTTATATATTACATATATAATATATGAGAATCTAGGGACAGTGTAACAGTGCAGTCTTGTTTTTTTTAATGTTTACACCTTGTGTTTTTGACCATGTCAGCAGAGAGGCAACTTCACAAATATTCTCCCCACAAACACGTGTAAGTGCATGTTGAGACACATACAAAATTGAATAGCTAAATATAAAGGGAAATACTTTACGGTCCACTGGATAAAAGGCAGGTCTGTGCATTGCAACCAACATGAGTTACAGTCACCATAGCTGTGAAAACTCATTCATTTCTCTACCTTTATTTCCACAGGCATTACATCTGTTTCATTATGGCAAACTACCATTTTTTAACAATATTTACGTACAGTTTCAGGTGTGATGTGATGGATTTACACCAACAGCAGGTCATTTTTGCCAGTAGGGGTCTCTAAATCAAAACAACAACAGAGGAGGGTTGTTGGGGATCAGGGGTTGTTGCCTCCAAAGCCAATGGAAAATAAATGACATGAAAAAGTACCATGAAGTGTTTTAAAAATATTTTAATCATCTGTTTATTTTTTTGGTATTTCATTGGATGTTGGCAACTTGAGGGTATAAAGTGAATATGACAGGTCACCGAATTAAACACACCATTCATAATTTTTAAAAACATTTGAAATATTGTAAGAACACAACCAAATATTTGTTCTAGATCTAGTTCTTTTAAGATTTTTTAATGTGAAACTGTCACATGCTATGTCTTTAAAATTAAGTTGTGTTTCAAGGCAGATTTTTCCACATAATGTTGGAGTTTCTGTTCATTCCACTTAGACAATCTGCACAACAACCTCATTAAAAATTGAGAAGCCCCTTGCAGAACAACAAAACCAACATGGTTCCTGCTGTTGTGTTGTTGCACTTTTTCTTGCTTGTTCCTCACATGTTTGACAAAGTTGGTGCACATATATGGAACAAAATCAGTGCAGTCCAACGCCGGAGATTAAAAAAAGTAGACTGGATGTAATGCACTTCCCTATGGGAAGGTTTAATGAACAGAATGGTAATTAGATGCCTCACTGACGATCCTTCAGGAAAATGTGTTTTCTGCCAAGAGAAGAAAGTTTCAACATGCTCCTTTGAATTTCAGTTTTTCCTTCAGTGTATAGACTGTTAAAATTAGTCATTTTTTGCATGATTTTATGTGAAATTATGTTGGGTGAACACTGGACTCAAACATCTTTCATTGTATGGAGAAGAGCGTAGCAGCTTCCTCAAATACAGCTTCAAGCACTTCTGTCGTTACAGTGCTGTGTTGTTTCTGTCTGGTGTCTTTGTTTCTTTGTTTGCAAAAATGACACTAACATCGTTACTCCCTTGTCTCTCTTTCTTGGTTCTGCGTTTTTGACACAGTCATATGTTTTTTTTCCTCCAGCTTAATCTCCTACCTCTCTCTCCCTCTCTCTCTCTCTCCCTTTCCCCCCCTCCCTCTTATCCAGCTTCACGGTTAAAAAGTGCCATTAAAGCTGTGAAAAACCTGTGATAGGCCATTAGCAATGGATTAGCCGTAACAATTCCATTTCCTCTCTGCCTGTGTGTAGTTATCACACAGTCAAATGCTCCAAACCTCTAATTATAGGTTGTTATAAATCATTGTCTCAAGACAAAGGGCTGGACTGAATCACCTGAATTCAATTTACACAACTTAAGAGGTTTGTGCCAATTAGAATTGCATACTCAGTTTACAAGGAAAATGCCATGTCGAGCGCTAGTAAGTACTGACACAATATTTAAGTACTGACATTTAACAGTGTTTCTTGTTTTTGTTCTTTCTTTATGTTGATATTTGCCAGGACTCTGCGGTACACAGGTAATCTGAAATCAAGAGGGCATAGCTCTGAGCACACATACACACACACACACACACACACACACACACACACACACACACACACACACACACTTATGTCAAAAAATGATCTTAATCACTTCTGACCTCTCTCATGATTGCAAGTTTGCACAGCTGTTAAAAAAGAAGGAAAAGCACGGAGGAACATTGTGGCTGTAATGGAAGTATCATAAATAGTTCATAGCAGTTTTCCTGCAGGCAGCAGCACACCTTGCAGCTTCTGAATTGCTGCTTGGCTCTACAGTGGGAACTCCTCCAGAATTACATAATGCACCAGAAGTGTTTTTTGTTTGCCAATATGCCGGCACACATTGAGAGCTGCACTCGCATTACATTGGATTTGTAATGTCTCTCCCTGCTTTTACTTACTTAACCAAACAAGCACAGGTCATATAAAATTCCTATACATGAACACAGGGAGAAGCCACCTTCGTGTCTAAATCTTTGAATTTTGCCAACCTAAGTTGTAAAGGATGTTGTCTTTGCAGCAATAAAGCCGATCAATCCTTCCGTCCATGCTTTTCAAAATACAAATGTTTATGTGTGCAAGACAGTATGAAAAGGTTATTTGGTTGTATCTGTCCTGTAAATCCAGATTTGTGAAAAAGGTACCATTCATGTGTGGTCCCAGCTGAAGTGGCCCCTGCACTGTAATTTTCATTTCTCTGTATTCTGGGAAAACATTATATGATTCGAGTCGATTTTTATGCTGCAGACAACAAACCTCAAATGTAGCAGGAAGCTTACATGGGTCCTGAACAAGAACATGACTATGCATGTGACCCTAAATCCCTTTTTTGTGAAAATTTCCATTAAACATTCGCTTATTTAGAAATCAGTTGGGGAGGTGCCTGTTAATGTTTGCCTGAATGCTTATCGTAGAGTTGAATCACAGCTGAGTGTGAAAGAAGTTAATTGAAAAGAGGAGGGTTGTTAGACAACAGACCACATTGCCTCTGTCACAACTCACTGCTCCCTCCTCTTGTTGTTGCTGCCAACTCTGAATGGTCATAAACAGCCGCTGAGTAGCTGCTGAGATGCTGGAAAAGGAGGAGAGTAACATAAAACCGGTACAGTCGAGACAAATCAGATTTAATTTGCAGTGACGATAACCCAGATGTACTTTTGCAGTGTTCCTCAATCTGAGATTGTGATGAGAGTCAGAACCTCCAAATCTGCAGCAGTGTTCCCTTTGTGTCTAAGAGTGGATTGGTGATAAATGAGTTTTGGTATCTCTGGGATCTTTTCACGATTTTGGCCTCAGAGATGCAGATGTTGCACCAGACTGATAAAGATGGAGAAAAGGAGATGAGGATGAACCAAAATAATGCAAGTCACCAAATTAGAAATCCTCTATAAGGAAGTGGACTCATCTTCCTGTGGGACATGGGGAGGAACCTCAAGCAGACTGGATGCTCCTTGACATTAAAAGTTGAGGAGGTCTAACTGTGATGCCTCCTGGATGCTGCCCTGTGGAGGCATTCATGGCGTGTCCAACTGGGAGGAGCCCCCGGGGCAAACCCAGAACATGTTGAAGGGATTATCTATCCCATCTGGCCCTACAAATTCTTTGGGATCTACAAGGAATTGCAAGAAATAACACAGCTTTTTCCTGCTGTCATATCATTTAAGATACAAAATAAGCATAGACAGTTTCTATCATGAAGTGATGAAGGTCAATCTATCAAAAGTAAATCTAGTGCAGATATGTGACACAAAACAGATCTTAAAAATGCAAACACATGATTTCCACAGTTGTTTCCAACATCTTTAAAGCTGAGGTACTGGAAAAAAAATCACTCTGTATCAAAACCACACTAACGCCAGATCTGAATCCATCTTTGAGAAAAAGCTCGAACAAAACACTATAAACTTTACTGTAGTTATATGACACCAAAAAGCGATAAGCACATTTGTTCTCAGGCTGAAATTTGATTTCACAGGGCCGTGTTTGTCACGTGCACAGCTGCTGAGGCCAGAAACGGAGGAACATGTCGCCTGATAAATGAAAGCAAAAAGAAGTTAAAAAGAAATTGACCATTTCCATGTCAGCACTTTCCCCGAAACACTCTGGCCATTGATTTCCACATTAAGCAGACCTTTACACTAACATTGTTCCCAGACGCCTCTCAGAGAGCTTATTGATTGTGGTGGACAGCCAGACACCACAGACGCATCCTCAATCACCAATAGCAAAATTAAATGTGTCCTTATGATAGCTAGGTATCTAATTCTAGTCAAGTTTGGAGAAGGAGAAACAAACAAAGAGAGACAGATCAACCCTCCAGCGACACACAGCCAGATAATGAGATGAATTGCTCCTGCATGCACATGGAAAGATGGTCTTGAACGGTTTGAAGTGTTAAATGTTATGATGGTGTAAAATAACTGTTGAGAATTATTATGCTTGGTGTTTTTTTTGAGTCATTTTTAGAGTTCCTGCACAACCTGGTTATTCTCCTCTGGGAACAGCAAAAATGAGGACAAGTATGTTCCTTACAAACTTCAATTCAGTCGTCTTTTACATTGCAGCTCAGTCTTTAATCTCCTCCAGGTAAGGATACTGGATTTAATTCGAAGGTGCCCTTTGAATGTGTTTACCGTACACCCTCAATTAATCAATCTCATAAGCTGTGCACTTAAGTCAAGGTTAACTTTTTTTGTGTGATTTTTAGGGTGGGGGTGTAATAATTAGGATGGACCTCTTCAAACACACGTACACATTCGAGTCACATGGTGTAAAATGCACCTTTGTTGTATCATCAACGCAGATATCCATCCAACATGCACGTTATTCTCAAGATACAGTATCTAAAGACTGAAAAAAGAAATGTGAGGAGTCAACCACAGTCTCCATGACAGCAAGATCCGAAGGTGGGTGTTGAACTATTCACCAGGGACCGGCCCCCGCAGTGTGACCCTGATCAGTGAAATCAGAGGAACCAAGCTACTCGCCTCCGTTGCCTTGGACCTGAAGCCCGGCTCTGGGATGCCTGCTCTTTTGCTCTGGGCTACAGCCTTCTCAAAGGCATATTAAGTCTTGGGTTGCTTTATTAAGGAATGCAGTCAACTTACAATTATAGCCTCATGCATGGTGTTTGGTGTGGAAAGCAAATGCCAGTGGGCAGAATGTGTGGGATTGGATCTGCATACTGTACTTGGTTTTTTTCTGTGTGTGAGCATGATGTGGTTGAAATTGCTTGACGTATAAAATATGCATTTGTTTATAAGTAGGTCATGAAATGGGAGAAGATTTAAGAAGCTTGCAGATGTATTTACTGTATGCATGTGCCACTTGAATGTATACGTGTGTGTATGTGTATCTACAGTGTGTATCTGCCTGTCTATCTTGTTAATTTTGCACCATCATAAAAATGCTGAAACACAGGTAAAGTTTTGTGTATGTGACAGTGTTTATGCGTGTGTTTTATCAACAGACTATTTATTTCTGCAGTCCAGATGTCCAGATGTATTTATTTAAAGAGGATTTATATGTTAGATATATTCGCATGCATGCAGCACAGGGATAGCTTAAGTTGTTTGGGACAGTCATGCACACGCTCTTGTTTGGGGAAAGTGGCGGAGCATGCCGGCTGGACTCTGTGGTCGGCGTGTTGTTCTACCGGAGTGCGGTGATCGACAGGGGTGCGTTTCGGCCCCCTGTTGAGGCGCAGCAGGGGGGTATGTAAAGGTGAAGTGCTGGGTCTCAGGGCCCACAATACGGACCCCCTGGGGAGGGTAATCAC
Source organism: Acanthurus leucopareius (assembly GCA_029814765.1). Lineage (NCBI taxonomy): Eukaryota > Metazoa > Chordata > Actinopteri > Acanthuriformes > Acanthuridae > Acanthurus > Acanthurus leucopareius. The sequence goes on along the minus strand of JAQMCX010000058.1, from coordinate 16,216,460 downwards.
CATGAGGCCAGCAACAGTCAGCACAGCAGTGGCCCCTTGTCACAAAGACACTCCTCTCTAGAGACATGGCTGCGCCTTTGTGCTCCCCCACACTCTGAGTGTGTCCCACTCCAGGGGGCTCGAGAGGCACCACAGGGTGCCCATTAAACCATTAGGAGTGGAGGACAGCCTTGACAGCCTGATACACAAACACACGTACACACACTCACATACAAATGCACACAAGCATTTGAAACCTACAGACGTACTGTAAGTACACAAATGCTCTGATATGACAAAAGCAAGGTATTGTTGACTTAACATCCCTGTTAGCCATTTAGAGCTTGAATGAGAGAACAATCTGTCATTTCTTGTTTGCTCACTCACTTGCCGGCTAATCACTCATTGACTCAGTCACTCAATTACCGACTGACTCACTGACGCACCCGTTCACTGTTCAGGTTTTATGGTTTATTGTCATGTCACTCAAATTGATGAAGATTTTTATTTGTGCAACTTATCAAACCAGGGCAGGATTACAGTCAAGATCAATAAAAGAGACCATGTTAAACAGACTATACATTAATAATGATAGTTAAAACTTGGATAAGTGTTAAATTTAGGTGCCTCCTGGCTTTCATTAAGGATCTGTGTCTGCTGTCTCTGCAGCGAGAAGTCAAGTCTTTCATGCTTCTTCGTGATGCAACAGTCTGGTTGTTTTTTGCCTCCTTCTTTAATCTTGTCTTGTAATGTGAGTAATATATGTTAAACAACTACATGTCCATCAATTTTTTAACATCGATTTTGAAACTTTTTTCCTTCTAGACCAAGAATTCAGGATGCAATGACTCAGATATATATTAACATCTACTGATTACAGTGTGTGGAGGCAGCTAACAAAAAAAATGATGTTAATCTCTGAATTTTAGTCAACAAAGAGATGCTGAGCGTATGTGGGCTTCATTTTGTAAAAGAGTGTTATGTTTTACCCACCAGGCTGGTTGCCCTCATATAAACTGGCCCCAGGAGAGCTGGCTACTGTACTGACCAACACCTCTGTAGTCATTAAGACTGGTGATGTTTTTCCACAGGCACTCGAATAACAACCCATACTTAAAGCAAGCAGGAGCCTTGAAGTGTTGTAATGACCAGCTGAAAATGGTAGTGAGAGCAAGGGTAAGTTCATCGGCACAGAGCTCAAAGGTGGCAGCAGCACACTGTTGTTATGGCAATTTGGCAGAGCAGGTTTTCATGTTTTGAGATAGCAAAAGGTAGGTTACCACTAACAAGAGACAGGAGAGGGCTGGTGGTTTACATCAGGTCAAAAGCTGCAGCAGAATCTGTTAAAACTGTGCAAGAGAGAAATATCACAGTTCAAACTGGAGAAAATATTACAGGTATTGTTTGACACCATCGACATCTTTGCCCTGTAGCTTAGTCTCTCGTTTGATTTCGAAGCAAACTCAAGGTTTTTTTTTTTTTTACAGCCTTTTGAAATTCATAGTTCAGATGTTTGTGGTTCAGTTTAAAGCCGCTCTGAACAGCCTCGTGTTTCTCTCTGCATAGACCGACTTCCCCTGAAGCAGGGCTTGTTCTTGCTTAAAGCAGCTTTGGTTAGAACATGAACGCTTTCTGAGAACTTAAAGGGAACTAGTCAATATTATCAATGTCCTCTTCATTAGTCTTAAAAAAATCCTCCGCTCTTTGCTGTCTTTCAGCATGTCAGCAGAGCTGTCGGCTTGTCAACACACTTCACAGGAAGCTCCATCCCTCACTCCCTCACCATGTGTCAACAGAAAATGCTTGACTAAATAAAGCAGACGTGTAATAGGCGCAGTATTTAAACAAACAGTCGAATATCAACCTATATGATCGCCTTAACCAACATCAGTTCCACTGCACATAAAATGTTGTCTGTAAATTACAATAAATAACATTTTTTATCGAGTGCCATTGATTCCTCATGTAAGCAAACAGCGGTCATTCAAATTACATTTATTTCATGGCTGTTGCAACACAGATGGAAGGGTTTTTCCTTAAATAAGCCTCATATTTAGTCTAATCCATGTAATAATTTTACAGGATTAAAGGCCTTCACATTGTGAATCAGGACACACATTGTAAATATTGAAAACGTTGGATCATAATTTAAGAACAGAAAATCCAGAACAAATGCCTGTTTGAATCTTAAACAACTGGCTATAACACAATCACATTTCACCACGCTGATATGGTTTACACTGTGGTGTGAGTGAGGGCTGATGGGACATGACAGCAGACACGGCTGCTGAGCTGTGGAAGTGCACGTGCTAAATTGATTATCTGCGCACCTGCGGAAAATAACAGCGACGTTTTTTTAGCAAACACATACCATAAGACACTGCTCAGTCATAGGGACTTTAATTATGATCCAGTCTTAAATGACCTAAATTGAACCCATCTTTTGATTCAATTTAGTATTTTTTTTTATTTCCAAAGACGACTTTTTGCTGCTAAATAGGAATTAAAATCGAAAGTGATGCGAAATACTGCAAACTGGCCCTGTTCAGGTTTGCCTGCAGAAACGAGCGGATGTTTGTCTAGCAACCTGTCAAGTTTTTACAAACCTAATTCGACTTACTTCCGGATAAATATCGTTAAAGGTTTGCTTGGAAATGTTGAAGTTTGCACGCCTGAACACTGTCTGAAGGCTCTGCTCATTGTAAGACTAAAACAGGTGGATCTTCAAGTTGCAACATGAACTTTTCAAGCGAATACACGACGCCAGCAGATGACGGAGGAACAGAAAACACATGTTCACTTTACTAATGAGTCAGGCGATTCTGAACATTTCTGACAGATTCATGAAGAAGGATTTATTTTGTCTAAAATACATCACATGGATCAAGTGAACAGGTTTTCACGAGTGTTTTCATGACCGTGGAGGTTGAGGATGAGTGCGAGCTCATTACAACCCACAGCTACCTGAAGATCACAAATGGACCTAATTCTCATGAAGATCTACAGTAAAAAGTGAGTGAACATACTTTTTATTTGCTGATATTGGTGCATTATTGTGGTTTGTTGGCCGCCGCGCCATCAGCTCCAGCTGTGATCTCCTCTGTTAGATTCATTGTGGCCTCTTAGTTGTGTTGCCACCGTTAAATTTGGCTGGTTGTTGTCAATAACACAGTCTAGTAGGTAATTACTAGTACTGTGTGGATCTTTTATTGAAGGATTGTTGTTTTTATTAGCATTATATTATGGAGACTTGGACTGTTCTGTGATAACTGAATTTATATGTGACTGTATGAATGTTCTGAGGATTCATCAAACTAGTCTAAGTCTGAATAGTTTGAGAGTAAAGTCAGACTTATGGCTTTGAAAGTAAACATGGCCTAAATTGTTGTATTCAGTATTCACTCACTGTGTGTTTCACTGCCAAGGACAGTGGAATAGTGTTATTCAGCCATTGGGTTGCAGTATTTGTGACAGTTTTTGGCTTTCAATGTGACTGTGAGTGATGCTTATATTGTTCTACTGTTATGACTCTCCAGACTGTAAATTAGTATTAGCAAGCATATATTTCCAGTGTCGTCTTTTGTTGCAGATTACATAAACCTTTTGACAGAACTATGTGCCTGTCATCAGTATTTAGTGAATGTGAATGTAAGATCTGTGTGCTGGTAAACATTTTTATTCCACACTAATCCATTCCTTTCCAGTCATGTTTATGAAGCCAGTCAAGAATAGAAATGCACAAAACATAAGAATGAAAGCGTGAGAGGCCGCAACTGTGATTAAACTTTTATGGATTAAAAACCTCAGAAGCCTTTCGCTGCATTTTTCAATGTCACTCAGTGTGTAGGGCCCCTCTATAAGAGCTTCCATAGTACTTTTTCTTCTCAGTGCATCACTCTCACTTTTTGTATGATACTGGAGGAAAAATGAGGGCTGGTTTGTTTAGGAGAGACTGTCTATAGAAGGGGTAACGAAAAGTTGCAAAGTGGCTCTGCTGAAGTCATGAATTATGAAAGGTGCTGCCGGGCTCAGGTGAGCTGGAATAGCCACTTACAGCAGCATGCAATTAGTCTTTAAGGACCAAGTCTAGACACTTTAAAACTAACTCTCTCACACACAGCAGGAAGACAAAACAATCCTGTCTCGCTCCCTTATATTTCAACTCTCTTTTGTCTAAAGTCATACAGCACACAATCTTAAACATACATCAGCTTGCAAGAATGTGTGCATATATACACACACACATCCAGTAGATGCTAAGAACTGCCAACATCCTTGAACAAAACATCTTTCTTTAGTCGCTGGTGTCTTATCAAGATCCCTGCTGTGAACCACCAGGTTTGCTGGAGTCAGGCAGACAGCTGTGTGACAGCTGTCATGAGAGCTGGATTTATGAAACAACTGGCATATTCTGCTGGCTGTACAAGTGCTGTGTTTGTGGTTAGCTTCACTACTTGTTTGGGGTTTTTTTTTTTTTTTGCTCAATATCAAGCAGATAAGATACTGTCCCACCAGAGCTGAACAACATGCATTTAAAATCTGCTTAACATGAGAGTGATGAGGTAGTCACATGACACATGGCAGCTTTGGTGATATGCTGGCAGTCTTATGCTGAGAGATAATGTAGATTTGGCAGAATAGTTGGCTAATCAACAAAAACCACTGGTTAAACTTTTATGGATTAATGTTGTGGATCAATACTAAAATTCTGTGGTTTCAATGATTTATCACAGACAGAGATTTCCAGATGGACCTTTATTCTTTTTTATTGTGACAAATGATATCTAGAATATTCTGTTTGATTATTTACACAACGTTTATGCAGATGAATCGCAAAACACACTCATTTAGCAACAAAATAAAACAAAACATGACAATCCATATTTATTACCAAGACTTTTTCATTGTGTCACTGGGATGATTTAACATAGCTATGAATTCTGTGTGAAGGTACCAAAAAATGCATATGGCCTTGTGAGAAAATTAGAACTAGACACTCACACAGTGTTTGGGAGGAATGATTTTCATTCCAGGAATGTGCCAAGGCTACTGAGAAAAATTATAAAAGCTGGCCAAGCTGGATAAGCCATGAAAACACAAGTCTTTTATTGATTGAGTGTCACTGTTTCACTGATGTTTTCTTTGTGCCCGAGTTAAGTGTTGTCATATCAGCGAGTGAATGATGCCGTGTTCTTTCAGTCATCTGACATCTGAAAAGCCGTTCCTGAAAATAAGGAACTAATTGCTCAAAACTGCTGCCATGTGCATGTCAGTGTTGAATCTATGTGCTCTTATTTTGGCCTTTTTAATGTCAGCTAAATTAGCTATAATTAAAGAATTCCAACACTTGAATCTCCCATAATTTATTCCAGTTATGAAACAGTTGTGATCACGCAGAGCAAGTGTGGCTGTGACCTTTCAGAAATGGCAGATTGTTTGTTTTGTAACAAATCCGTGCAGATGCTAACAACCATGAATGATGACCTCATGTGTTGGCCACTCTTGTGTTGATGTGTATTTACTGCAGGCAGAAACATCTGTCGGCCAATAAGAGTGTGCGTGCATCTGTGACGGTGTATCTGTGTTCGGTTATGTGATGGTATGTCGTCCCCAACACACTAGCACACACTAACTGGGTTAGTTTAAGCTGCACACATTATACTACACATTGTGCATTATCCCACATAGCAGACAGGTCTGGGCCAGATCTGGCGTTAAGCCGGCACTGGTGGCTGACTGCTGGCATGGCGAGTGGTATGTCAACTGGATGTGGACCAGGTCTGGCAATGATGGCACTGTTAATATGATGGCATGCCACATGCGGGCCGATTGTGGTTTGGTTTATGTGGCCCAGATCTGTCTCATATGAACAGGCGTGCATGTGTTCTCTTAAGTGTGAACCACAAAGAATTGCTAAGTCTTACCTTTGACATGTTTTTCTACCTTTAGTGCACTGTAAAATCTGAAAAGTTGAGTTTACTTAAAAAAATCTAGGAAACCGATTGCCTTGAAAAAATTAAGTAATTATAACTACTAGTCTTAGGTCATATTTACTTTATATCTACATATTAAGTTAAATTAAAATACAGTTCTATTTACTTAATTTTTTATAGCTGCTCTAACTCAAAAATGTCAAGTGAAGGTCATTTGTTCTTTGTAAGTTATAGTAACTTAAGTAAACCAAGTAAATCAGATTTAACCGACCAGTTGTGTTTACTCGGTAGAATGTAGGAAACCAATTGCCTTGGATAAATTCAGTAATCAAAACAAAGAAGAGTTATTTTTTGCAACATGTTTGGCATTGAGGTGGTAGCGGAGACTGGGAGTGCTCCAGTGATAAGGAAATTCTTTCTTGCACAATTTGTGCACACATCCAAATTCCCACCTGGTAGTTTTTTTTCGGCATAACAAACCCAACAATGACTACTCATCCCTTTTTTCTGTTGCGTTTTTTTATTCTATATACAAGCAGCAAATGGTCAAGGCCGGAATCGAACACACGTGGAGAACGAGGTTTCTGCTCATGCAATTCCCGCCCTACCAACTGAGCTACGCTGGGAACTCGTGCAAATGATCCATGCCCTAGCATTACCCATTGAGTTTCAGGACTATTTGTGTGGTGAGAAATGAAATCTCTCACTATTCTGAAGACTGTCCGCTGATGTCTCCCTGACAACAAACCGATAAAACCACAGAATGGCCATCTACCTGACAATCAACCAACTAACCAACGAACCAATCTTGTCCTTAGCTCCCATTGGCCAGCCCTCAACATGTGACCCCGTTTCCTACGCTCTCACTGGCTCTAGCTGTTGTTAAGAGTGCGAACAGAACCGGATCGAACCGGATACACTGTTTTGAGCTGAAAGAGAAAGAGAATGGAAAAAGGAAGAAGCAGAAAGAGAACCACAAAGTTGAGGTGAGTTTACAGTTTTTTTTATTTAATATGTACAGAATATTTTTGATTAAGAAATAACTCAAGAGTTTTAGGCTGCATTCCATTTGAACGGGGAAGCTGGAATTTTCCGAGTTTCCCATGTATGTTGAAGTAAAACGTTACTCACTCGGTGAAATGTACAATTGCTAATGAATGAATGAATTCTCAATGAATTTTGGGTTGAAATAGTCTGTGGGACATAGATAGCCTCTATGCTGGAATTCAGTTTATATGTAAAGACAATATTGGTCTAGTTACCAGGTTATAGAAGGAGTGAAGCTAATTCAATGGGCTAGTTGTACGGGATGTCAAGTTAAAACTACAAGGCTAATAGCTAGCGTAAAACTGTAAACAAAATCAAAATGAAAAGTTTGATGAAAATGAAAATGTTTAAGAACCACTGATCTAGTATAGACTTTTTAAAAAAAAAATATGTCAACTGTAAACAGAATCAATATTTATCATTTATTTCTTTATTACAATTAATCTCAAATTTTCCTTTCTTGCAGGACTGTGTTTAGGCTTGTCACTTAAAGCAGAACAGCAGTGTAAGTGATAATAGAAGGGAACTGGGCTTACAATGAGCAAAGCAATATGAGAAGACGAGCAATGAAAAAAGTAAAAAAACTTGTGGAATCATTAGAAAACGAGCAGGAAAATGTATAATATGACAGCGACATGGAGGTAGGCTTAAATATTGAGGCATCAGGTGGGTGTGAAGAGATGCACACTGATAGTGAAGAAGAGAGTGAGCTTAGTCTAACTATGGATGTCCACTAGCCCGCACCAGAGAAAGACTGTTTCCTCTGAACCACATCAACCGATCAGGACACCACAAACCAGTCTTCATACATGTGAGTGATTTATTGTGTTCATAGGCTGTGATCTGCTGTTGACCGAGTACATTTTTATAAGATCAGTTGTTTAATTACTTATCCACAAAACCTTTTTTCTTTCTAGCACTCCTGCGAAATATTCTCACAAATCAAGAGATGATGATGGACCAAATGAGAATCATCTTCACAACTGTCCAGTGGTTGAAATCTGTAGCTGAAGAGGAGATAGGTGTTGAACCAAATCTGCTGCCATTAGCTGATCGCCAGTCTGTTGAAAACCTGGAGGAGCGGCTCAGAAATAGTCCTGACCTCAAAAACCAACTGGTAAGAATGCCAGTTCAACTTCAGGAGAAAAAAAAGTAGTTTAATTTACTTTACAGATTATTACTATTGTGCTTTCATTGCATAGGTCACACGCTGCTCAGACTATCAGACAATTCAGATTTTCTGCTGATAATTTCAAACATGTTTGAAAGGGTTAGGGCGTGTTGTACTGCTATATGAAATGCAAAAAAATATTGGAGACCTAAAAAATTGCATCTGAAAACTTCTTTTCTTTGATTGAAAATGGGTTTTTTTGATAGAAAATATTTTTTTGGGTTAAGGCAACTTTTTTTTGATTGCATAATAAAGACACAAATTAACCTTCATACTGCTGATCAACTAACAAAGAAATATCAATTCACAGAGAAACACACTGGCTCTTAAAGGTGGGCGAGACGTTAAAGAGTGTGTGAGGAGAGTCACACCCTCTGGCCAAAAACATAAACATGCAAGGAATAAATGGGAAGATTGGCCCCCAGCATCTACAAATAAAAGATGTTGTGATTGGTATGTTTGTCTTGAGACTTAGTGAATCCCTCACAAACTCTGCAAACTCTTACACTGCATTCTGAATTTTTGCCTGTATCTGATTTTTTGAAATATTGCGTGTTTGTGTGTTTTAGTGGCTGTGCGACGTAATCACCTGACTTTTAATGCCACGGACTAAGAGATAGAGACCAGGATTACAAAATGGCTTCAAAATGTACCAGATCGGAATGGTGGGCGGAGCGAAAGAATGAGAAGACAGCAGCAGTGATGCATTTAAGAATGCTTAAAGGCTATGCTGAACTGTTTATGTTCCAGTCATGTTTCAGTTTACAGTTAAATATTTTTTTTATTTGATTTTTGTTTGTTGATTGATTGATTTTCGTTTAATATATTGTTATTTAATATATATTGTTATTTAGAATGTTATTCAATTCAAAATAAATGTTATTTGTATAATTGAATCACCGTTGTTGATGAATTTTTAATCTGGGCCAAATACGGCACATAACATGGCTTGATTAAGGTATACATTAGACTGACATCTGGTGCCAGTGCTGAAACTGGTCTGGGCCAGCACCGGTCACCGGTGTGTCTGCAGCTGGCCTCGTGCTGGCCTATGTGTGGGCCACCTCTGGCAAACCAAATCTGGGCCACCAAGGGGCCGTCATTCTTTGCGGTATGTGAGCCGAGTGTAAGTGCATTGTGTGGGCCAGAACCGGGCCAGACCAATTTTGCTATGTGGCATCGTGCTTCATGCAGGCTTTCTGTGTGAGGGAACATCGACCTCTGCGAGAGTCTTGATGTGTCATTGTTTTTCTATTTTTACTGGAAAAAATAATATCTGGTTGTATGTGCTGAGTAGACAGTCGTGAAAACTATTTCTACTGTCTGTCACGTAATTACAAAAGATATCAGCAGGTAAAAGCAGAAACATGGACCACAGGGCACATTATCCATTCAGATGTGACATTTTTTAAATAGATACAACAACAAATAGGGGCTGTTGAAATGCTGAGTGGTGATTATAAACCTGTGGTGACAAAAAAATCATCTCAGTCCCACAAACAGAAAAACACTGGTATAAATCAATACTCATGAAAATATTCTGTCATCTAGTGTTCTTAGTGTAATGTAAAAGAAAGTCCTGCTGTGGGCAATTACAACCTATGATTTATAGCTGTGAGCTAAATGCATAGCACTGTAGAAGTGATAAATTGCATGCTGTATCAATTAGAGTGAATCAATACATCCAGTTCACACGTCTGTGTCATAGTGCACTACATGTATTTGGTACAAGTGAACAAATTTTGCATATAACAGTTCATCTCTGTTACGCCCGGCCTAGGGGTACATAGCTTTCAATTTCAAATTTTATTGTTTATTTACAAAGAGAACGCGTTAGACACTCTTCATACAATATCTCAGGACTGCTGATTGGTAAAGTGCAGTTCAGCACAGCCCAGAAGCAGCCTGAGGTCCGCAGTGAGTTTTTCAGCTTAATTTGACCGGCCTCCTCAATCTCTGTCATTGGAGGGCTGTTTTTGGACCTGGCTGCCACATTATTAATAACACTGATACTTTCTCATTCGGCCCGCCAGGGGAAATGAATTATTCTAATGGGCATAATTCCACTGTCTCCCCAATTCCCCCCCCTGCTTAGCATGTGGGGCAAGATGGATGAGATGTGTGATTGAGTGGAACAGTGACATGGATGCAGCGATTAAATGTTCTTAAGCTGAGCTGCGAGCATGACTGGAGGGCCTGTATGTGCTGAGAGAGAGAATCACCAGATTCATTCAAGCAGTGCAATGCAAGAGACATTTTGAGGGGGGGCGGGGGCTGCCTAATGAGTGATCATGCTGTAACGTAAGTAATATTAATTAGCTGATGTTAGAGAGTCCCCTCTGGCCAAATAACCGTTCGACAACAGTTCACTCATCCATAAAAAGGTCAGCCAAGTCAGCGCTGTCCAAACACGGAGAAAGTGGTTTGTTTATTGTGATGACTTCTCCATTTTACCCATCACACTCTCACTCTCGTTCAGCTCAACACTTTTTCCATCAATCTGTCTCGTTTTTTATATTTCTCCGCGTCTCCCTCCTCACTCTTTCCAGCCAGTGTTTTGGTCAAGAATAACTCTGCTCCTCCACACCCAACACTGACAAATGTGCTGTCCGTGATTAATAATAAAAATTCAACAACCATTTGGCGTGGCTCAATTTGGTACAGAGCCATGCTCTAATTGGAAATAGTGCCATGGTGCTGGACCGTAATTGCGGTTTCCATAGCAACTGCACAAGAAAGGGTTTCTGCGGTAGAGCCATGATAGATTTGAAGGAAAAAAACAAAGAACAAGGTGTAGTTTCCTTCCTGCTCTTGTATTCGTAACACCTGGTGAGTTGTATCAAGGGTGCGATGCCATCCGACCTGAGTGTGAGGAATGACCGATCAGCATAGACTGATACAAGTTCATATGTGTATTTAAAATCTCATGCTGTCAAGCTATTATTAGACTTATATTTCCCAGGGTAAGAGCACAGGTTTGAGAAGTTATTAAAGTTCAGAGTCGTGGGTTCAGCGGTCCTGCAGTTATAGTTTCCAGCTGCCTCCTCTGCTTATCTGCCTTTCTTAACTTTAAAATAACACAATACTTAAAGACACACATGTGGACGTGCACAGACATACATTTAACCTAGTAATGCATGAATGTACATTCAAATACATTTTAGGGGCAACAGCAGAAACACACTGCTGCTAAGAAACCTCAAAGCACAGCAGAAGCATCTTTTGGTCCTGTGTATGCGTGGGTGTGCACATGCCTGCGTTTTCTTTGGAAAAACTGTTTAGTGTAGTTTTAGAATACTTTGAGGGTTTTTAAGTTTGTGTTCTTTTTTGGAAACTTCATAGCCCAAGGAATAATACGGATGATTTATGATCCTGTAAAATGGTCAGATAGAGACAGAGCTTTTTAAAAGCAGCATCAAAACGTTAAAATACTGCAGATCATTTGTAACTTCACTCTTAATGGGCTTCAAAGTTCCCTTTTACTGAGTGATTATGTTTATAATAGTTTTAATCTATTTATGTACGAGTCTGCATTTTATATTTGGTTTCATTAAATTTAGGTTGCTCGAGATCAGACATAGTGTTTCATGTTGATGCTGAACATCCAGCGTCAGAGTTCTGAGACTCCTCTTTAAGACAGCTGTCGTCATGGTGCTTTGTTCTGTGTATTCTGGTGGTGAAGACGCTGCCACATAAAAGGCTAAAAGCCTGCTAAAGCCCAGTCATGACTCCCCATGGAGTAGTCTGGTTTCTGTGTGTGTGTGTGTGTCTGAGTGAGTGTGTGTGTGTGTGTGTGTGTGTGTGTGTGTGTGTGTGTGTGTTGGTGTGTTTTGTTGTGAGCTCTACTGTTTGTGTC
>JAQMCX010000058.1:16172395-16204374 GCA_029814765.1 Acanthurus leucopareius | reverse complement strand
TTGTGTGTGTGTGAATAGGAAAATGATGATGGGAATGATTTGACACATGTAGGCGAGGGACAGAGCCTGTGTGTTCTTGGAAACCTGCGTTGCTCCATCTGCTGCTGTTAGGCAACCAGCTGCCTGCCTCCCATCGGCCCAGCAACACCAGCCACAACTACTCTGAAACCATGGCAACTGGCTCCCGTCTGTGGGGTGCCCAGAATGACTGACCCCCTCCTCTTTCTCCTTCCCATCTTTTCATCTTCTTCTTTTTTTTTTTTATAAATAATACAAAAGATCTTTTCTTCCTAAAATGAATTATGAACTCCCTCACTCCTCTTCTTAGAGATCTGCTCTTTCAAAGTTGCAAAGACAAATGTAGACAAATGACAAATCCAGTAATTTACTATGTACTGTACTCACATGAAACGCATACACTGTGTCAATACGATGTGGCACTGGGAATAAACATGCACAGACCAAGCACACCCACATTTCGCACCCACGTATCACAGTGTGCCGCTTGCTCACCAGCTCGCTGCAGAAGCAAAAACTCCAGCCACGCACACACACAGACACGTTAACTTTGACCCAAACTGTCATCCGCTTTTCTCAGCCTGAAGCGCACACAAACAGAGAGGATCCCATCCGTTTCACGATGGCCTCTCTCTTCTGCACGTCTGCCTGTCGAGAGCTTGATCATCAGCACACAGAGCAGCAGTTAACTCCACCGTCGACCGCCCAACACCTCAGTCCTCATCAGAGCCTTCACATTTCTGACTCTCATCAACGGGCATAAACACTAAACAAACACACTTAAAACACGTCAGGAAATGCTCAGAGCCAATGCAGAGTAGATACTTGATGTACATATTGATACAGTCAGTTGGATAAATAAACATCTTTCCCATGATGCTTCTGAAATGAAAGGAATTTCTCTACACTGTATGCCAACATAAGTATAATAGTTACAGTGACTGACTGGCTTCTTAGCAACGCTCCAAAAATATGACGATTCTGAAATATTCCTGTTGAATTCCAAAAGGACGCAATAAATTAAATTTGCTATTGACAGGAAATAGTTAATATGATAAAGCTACATTGTGAACAACAAGTCCTTGATTTTAGAGGAATTTGTCAGGTCCAATCATTTTATGATCAGTTGAAGGCGTGAATGGATTGAACAAATGTTGTATAAATGCCTGTGTGCCTGATGGACAGAGTGAGGGAGGGTTACTGTAAAGTGTCTCTATTCTCATTTGTAATTGTGTGTATTGTATTGCTCAGCAATTTCTCTGATGTAGTGTCCAGCACCTATAGCCTAACAGTGATGGAGAGACAGCTGATGCTATTTGGCAGATTGGTTTAAACACTTTTCACAAGCTGTAATTATTGTGCTCCTCGTCTTATTACAAACAACGGCTCTAAAGGTTATGGATATGGATATTATTGTTCATTATTAATGTGACAGAACAGGGGAGTGATCAGACATTATGACTGAGCAATACATGATACAAATGGATTGCTTATCTAGTTAGCATTTGCTGACACAAACATCATTACGATGCATTTAATAAGGTGCATTTGAAACAAGAGCAAAGCGACTCGAGCATCTCCTTTGACAGGTTAATCATCATTCATTTTAACTGACTGCAGAGGCTTGTGGCAGTATGTTTATAGTGCATTAACCCTCTTAGCATGCAGTAAGTTACAATAGGTAATTACAAAAGCAACAACACAGTGGTCTCACACACATACACACACACACACACTCACTCATCTTTTCCCACCACAGAAATCTCTCACTTGGCTAGTGCAGAGATATGTGTAGGCAGATATACAGTATGCACACATGCAACCACCAACGCCCACTCCGAACATACTGCCGATCTGCTCAGCACATTTTTTAACTTGATATTTTCATGAATATTGGTGAGAAAAAGCAAGAAATAAGGAGGGAAAACAGACTGGATGTAGTCGTTACAATTAGCAAACACACCTACTAATGTAAATTACGTGACAATGAAAAAGCACTAAACATGCTGTGTTTTATTGCAGGAGACCAACATGCCTCTTTACAATCAGACCTACAGAAAATCAGATCAAGAGAAAAAAATGAATACCACAAAATGGACCAAATATTGTGATTTAAGTGACAGCAAGCCAGAGGAACTGCATCATTCAGCCATTTCAGTTTCATCAGGAGGTCAGATGTATAAAATGTCTGTTTAATTTCAAGACTTAAGTTGTGTGTAAGCACAAAACAGTAATGTGTGAGCTTTTTCTTTTTGCAAGGATAAAATCTAAAAAAACATGAACACACAACTCTCTTAAAAGTAAATAAAAGGATTTAAAAATGTCATCACTCATAAGTAATTAACAAAAAAACCTATTAATAATAATAATGCTAAAAAATAATAAAATTAGCAAAAAATCCTGAAGAAACAATGTTCTGTTATTTAGATTCTGTTTCTCACCTCAGATCTCGTCTCCTCATTTCACCCACATTTGGCACAAAAAGCCTGTGTTATGCCTGCTCTGAAGTACGTGTGAGGTGCACACTTTCTAACGGCACATTCATGTGATATAAATAGTTCATATGTAGCTTTAGTTGGCTCTGCTGAGCAGGACCACAGCAGCGCGGCTATCCACCGCTTCGAGGAAGTAGTTCAAACACATTTCATGGCCCGGCTTGGCACGGCACAGCTGAAGTGGACCGAGCCCATAGAAAATCCCACTCACATAGAGCAGAAATATCTGAAATATCCAACAGCTGCCAATAGCAAAACATGCTGTGACTTCACTGACTGGGGTGTAGCCAGAATTGCAATATGCTTAAAATGTTTAAACCCTCAGCACGAACTGCAGCAGAATTTTTCTGCCATGTGTGAGTCAACGATGAACTTACTTTGAATGCATTGGCTGTGTGTGTGTGTGTACTCCTGGAGACTCGAGTCTTTAAAGGGCTTTGCTAAATGTCATATCACTGGCGGTGCTGGGCAGTCTTGTATTTCTGTGTGGGCCTGTATTTGCAAAAATTTGTGCACAAACGTACATATGTGTTGCTGATTAACAGTGGGCGGCAGAGATGCCTTCTTCTTGCCAGCTCACCCAGTGAGGCTGGCAGACAGCCCTGCCTCTTGGTGAAACAAGCTAAACTCTCTGCTTCCCAATGTAAACACTCGATGGCATTATGCTAACACCGAATCAGAAAATTTCACCAAACACATCTTCTCTGTCCATGTCTTGGACAAAAAATCCCAACCAAAATTACTTTATCACACTGCCATTTCTGTGTTATTCAAATAAATTGCAGAGTAGCTTTTGGTGGTGAAGATGAAGCCATTTAAGATGAATCTTTATCTCTACAAACCCATTAATGATGGTGAAACAGGTGAAACGAGGACCTCCTTGAGACTTTCGATGAATACTGATACTTTAATGCCTTACAGGTTTATAGGTACACGTAGGCTTCTGGCTCCTGCTCTGATTAGACAGCTGAGAGACAGTTGGACAGATATCGACTTCCTGGTTCATTTGAGCTCAGCTGATGACCTGTTAATGGAGATTTAAGCCACAGAGCTCCAGGCACAGGCATCATTTGTCCCAAGCACAAATCCTATTATTGACAATTGTAATCAACACAAAATCATCTGAAAGACAAGGGATAAAAGCATTTTCCACAATATCACGCTACGTGTGTGAAGCACCGAGTCAAAATCTCTCAGAGATGGAGACTAAAGATATGATATTCAACATAAAGCAGAAGAAAGCTTCAGCTCAAAGGAGAGAGAGAGAGCGATTGTGTGCATGAGATAAGACCAGGAGAAAGAAGAACAGAGAGACATTGAAACTGAGAAAGGGAGTTGTAATAGTGTGGAAGAGGAAGGGAGACAGTGTGGTGATGGATTTGTGTGATAAAAGAATAGAGCGAGAGATGGAGATGAGATGAGGGTGAGAGATCTGAAAGGGAGCTCGCAGCTTGGTGTGTAAAGACGGACACACACACATTTTTATTCTCTGGCTGATTATATTCATAATCCAGGCGTCACGACTGATCGGACCATATTGGACTGGGTTGGCTCTGGTCTGGGCTGGTTGCTAATGACAATCAGCTGAATCAAGGGATAAAGCTGCACACTGGGAGAGGGGCAGTTCTTTGCATGCTGATCCAATCAAACCTCTGCATTAAAATTTGAACAATTTCCCTCAATTTTTACAACTAGAATCATGACTGAAAAAACAAAATTGTCTATAAAAGGTAAGCATGTCCATAACAGTTTTTACTGTCATTATTTCCAGCATTTTAAATGCAGCACAAAAACACCACATGGTGTGTGGACAGCAAACAAAGTAATGATTAAAAAAATAGCTGGGGCTTTTTCTTACAACCTTCTGAAAACCAGAGCTCTATGCAATTTTTAAGACAAAAAAATCTAATAAGAAGTGAAATAAAAACAACCGCCTTGAGGAAATAATCCTTGTCTTGTCAATTAATTAAAATAATGATATTCTCTTCCTGAAATGCATGGGAAGTGGTTGGTGATCAGTAAATTTTTCAGCATTTGAATGAAAAAAACACAAAACCAGTACAAAGAATAAGATGGCACAGAGAGATTTTTTTTCAGCTTTGACATACTAGTAAGCAGCTGTGCTCTCAGTACAAAATTGTCAGTTGTTGTAAGCAGCGTCGACCTGTGATCTGATTGAGAGCTTCCCTTCCCTCAGCTTGATATTTTGCCCTATTTTTCTGTTATGTTCATTTCATAATCTTTGACTTCTTCCATCCTCCTGTGTTCTCCTGGGCTCATATGTCTTAAATCCTTTTCTTTATCTCCTTTTCACTCATTACCCTCATCTATCCAATACTTAATGTCAAGTTCATTTATATGTGCGGGGGTGTTGCTCGTACAAGGAAGAGGAAATAGTCTCCACAAACTGTCATGTTTCCTCAGCTGAGCAAATTTCTTTCCGCTGTCATATCAGTTAATCACGCGATTCCTCCCGATACATTAAGGGCGGGAATATTGACTAATTCCCGGACCTGGACTTGTGGCAGTCAATCCAGCAGGAAATTCAAGCTGCTCTCGTTGTTGTGACAGAGACAGACATCATCGACTGCGTCTTTTACACAGTCTGTTCTTCTCTTGCTGTTTACCAGTGATGCATATTCAATGTAATATCAAAACATTATGACACACACTTCATTATGGGTTTTTTATTTATTTATATTTTTATTCTGAAGGCATCCACACTCACATCTGTCGGCCCACTTCTACACATATTGTCTGTTTGGACAGGCAGCGATGTGAGTTCTCATCAAGTTCCCTCAGGCTCTCTTGTTCCTTGTATCCCTGCAAGTAAGCGGTGCTGTTTCACCTTATTTGTGGGAGGGATGCAGGAGCGAACGATGCAGGATTGGAGGATCGGGAGGCGAAATGTTTTCAACACAGCCGTTTACCAAGTGCTGTCTGCTGTACTGTAACAGGGCAGGGAAAGAATTAACACTGCAGAGGCTTCATGAATATTGGATGTGGCCCTTTCCTCCCCGCCTGCCTGCCTTTCACTTCTTGCCTTATTGCTTGACTGCATGCTAACAGAGGTGAGTGCTTGTTGTCTGGCTCACTCACTCCCTGTTATGTAATGCCTGACCTCATCCACTGCAGTGAGGCAAGAGTTGGGATTCCCTCCTGCACATGGAAATGAGCAGTGGGGAGAAGGGAGGAGGGAGACAGAGAGAAAAGAGGGAGATAGTGAGGAAGGGAGGGAGGGAGAGCACCATGCAGCACAAAGAGAAAAATGGGTGGTTATTATAGATGAGAGCAGGGGCAGGCAGAATGGAGGGAGAATGACTGAAATGCATTTGGACTTCAGATGAATCGAATGTGATGCAAACAAAAAACAGGGATGCCAAGAAATGAGTGAGCACAGACTCTACACTTTGTGGTGGAAACGTGATATCTTATACACCGTTTGAGTGGCTGATAATGGGAACAGATGATTCACAGCGCTGGAGATGAGGGAAATGAGTAATGGACCAAGTGTTTCCTGCAGTCCTGAGGGAACGACTTGGCTTTGCACGACTGAGATTTGAATAAGTTGAGCTTTAAAGTACTGAAGCAGATCCAGTTGGAACAGGTAAAGAAGTGGTGAGAAAAACACAGCAGTATTGAAATATACTGTAGTTGCATAACACACCATGCTGTTTGTTTGAGCATCTCTAATGAAAAAAATGCCTTGTTTTCTGGCTGAAACAAACCTCTCTCATGTCTCAAAAGGTGCAGTAGTAAATGAAATGGTCTCACATTTTACACAGAAAATGACCATCACACCTTTCGTCTTTAATAAATGATAAGAATGATGGTATGAGCTCAGACAGTGGTTATTATTTAAACTCATAATAACAAAGTAGATGACATATTACTGATTTGATTTTCTTACCCAAAGTTCAAAGCCGCACAGTCCCAAACTCTCTAAATGATTAAATGTTTGTCTTTTCCGAGTAAAATTGGAGGTAATACTAAATTTGCAAAACACAATCTCACTGAAAAAAAGCAGAAATGAAAGGCACAGAAAGCAGCTGATCTCAAATGATTACCTCTGTTCTATGCAGCAGATTTACAGAAAATTGTCCCAGAAAATAGGCTCCCTAATGAAAGCACCGCACCTTACACGTCCATGGAAAACCAGGCTGTCACAAATAACATGATATCACACCGGGACATTTCAGGGGAGCTACAACGTTAGCTGGCTGCTCCAGAAATTTAATCCAACATCTCTGACAGTAAACATCAAGCTTTGGTGTCAGTCCCTCGGATTCAAAGAGGAAGAACGTCTTGCCAGATAACATTTCCCACTGACATTTAATAATCCTTCAGGGAGAAATGCATCATTAATGAACCAGAGATACAAACTCTCGCCAGACTTTAAACTCCACAGAACTGAAAACAGCACAGCCTCAAGGAAATATTGTAATTTGTTCAAATTAAGTTTGTTAATAAACAACTCATGGCATTTATTGATTACATATTGATCATGTGTGATACTGAGAAGTTTTTTATTTGCTGATATTAAGTTACAAAAATCAAAAGACAGTTGCAAGACATGTTCTTTTAAACAATAACAATGCTGTGTAAAGATAACATAGTCATATAAGACCTTAATGAAAGCCCGTCACGTTTCAGCATCAAACCCTTGTCAGTGGAGGATCCCTGTGGGTGGAGTACCTCTAAAGGGCTTTTTGTCTGTTGTTTTATGATGCTGAAACACATCAGAGTTTGTGTTAACATGTTTTTTTGCAGCACAGAAAAGTTTGGAATTTGATTTTAGTAATTTCCAGGTCTGGAGTGGTATGGAAAAATCCTTGTGGCTCCAGACAATTGCACCTACGCACTTTTCAAAATTATAAAATTCTGAATTTCTAACAAATACATTGATCATACAAGTGGAGTCATCATTCCATCATCTATGATGTCAATTTAGTGAGCAGTCTGAGTGCAACAGTCATGATTTTTGGATGTGAAGCTTTGTGTTGTAAAATGTTCAGTAAATGATATTCAAGTAAATAAATTAATAGATAAACATTAAGTTTCTCTGAATTTATTTTACTTGAACAAGCACCAAAGTCAAACGTCGCCACTTAGCGACCATCTTGGCAATGTGGGCAGTTATCTCCACACACAACACCAGGACCACTGAAATCAATGGGGAGGGGATGAGACCTTATTTTAAGGGTCATAAAACTGCAGGTGTAGAATTACTAGTCGATTATGACAGAAATGCTTTAAAAGTTTGGTGAATTTGCTCCAAGATGAGGTTTAAAACACCTTTTTTTCCCCACAACTTTTCCTTCAACTACACTACAATATTTAAATTCAGCCTTTATTTCAATCTCAACTAAACACCTATAAAATATCCTGACTGCATCTCGTGTGACTGTAACAATATATTAAATTAAACAATACAACTACAGCAGGTGGCTTTTTTTAAACCCCAAGCCCACTAAGATCTTTTTTGGCACAAACACATAGTAAAATCTAAAACGAGGGCAGCTGCCCCACACAACGAAGAAAACAGAGCCTCCTTACATTATCCGTGATTCACATCCAAAGCCGCTCTTCCATGTTATTAACTGGGGATTACTCATTAAAGTAATGGGTTGTTCTCTTTGTCTGGATTATAATAATGTTAATCTGTCTCTCCTGGCTGTGATGGGGATATGAGATCATTGGTTGGTTGGTCAAAGCTCTCTCATGCTTTCATGATGCTGCATCAACTAATTATTTTTTTACATTCAGTCTAATTACTCACTGTGTGTTTATGTAATCTTTGACATGGTGGCTCAGAGCTGTCAGTGCATATACGATGAGTCCAGATAAAACGTCCAGCAGGTCCAGATGCACAGCAGACCTGTGGCAGATGACAGGTGTGCAAATTAATGTGTCATTACCGGATGTGGCAGAAGTTGCTCAAGCCAGACAAAAGGCCTTTTAATAATGGATTTCACAACAGCATTTGTGTAATTTGTTAGACTCTGTTATCTGGCATGCAGAAAATACAGCATCATGCTGCAGCTAAAGCTTCAATGATGTTGTTTTCCTGTGTGAGGAGGCGCTTGGATGTGTCAAACACAAACATCAGCAACTTAATTTCCTCTCATAATAAGTGATACCTTATTGAAAAGAGTGCAACAGTAAATCTTCACATAGAGTCAACCTGCCCACAGCTTTTCACTCTAAAGACAGGCTTTCTTTTCCAATAAAGTGTAGTTATCTGCACCTATACTGATCTGTCTAAAGCTACTGTATGTGCAGCTGTGGTGGATAAAGACAGACACATTTATTGCAGTCAGAAAGTATTTGGATGGGTATTTTGATGATGATGTGTTTCTCATTGTTTTCACTCTGCATTCGATTTAAAAGAAGCGATGACTATGAGGTTGAACTGCTGATATTTCCTTAGCAAAGCTAGCAACATGGTAAAGCAATGCTGGTCTCTCAGATAACTGATGAATCCCTTTTGCTGAATATAACACTTGAATAACTAAAAGAAAATACAAAATATTGGCAAAACATTGACACACTCATTTGTCTGTGCTGTACTTTGTTGTTTGCTACACGTAATGACATGTCAACAATCGAAGTTAAGATGGTTTTACACTTGAAACATCATTTTCCATGTTACATATCAGCAGGTTAGCAGCCTGCCATTAGCAGTTAGCTCAAAGCCTCTGTGCCTTGTACAGCCTCACAGAGAGCTGTTACCAAGGCTGTAAAGTTTTAGTCCTCTTTAAGTATTTCCGGAATATTTTGTTTCATTTTTTGGGGGAGTTTTGAGAGAAGAGAGCTGACAGGAAATAAAAGGGGATGAGGAATGACTTAACTCACCTAAAGTGCTGACTTTTAGAAAAGTTTGGAACATTCACATTTATCTAAAAAAGGTGATTTGTAAAGAACTTTCTGTAAAGTCTCAATATAGCATTCAATTTTTTCAAAATGTAAAGAAGGCATTAATAGAGAGTTTAAGGAAATCAGCTGACCTCAGTCTAACTAAGCATGACATACACTTGCGTAAGATAACATTCGGGTCAGAAAGTCTCAGAAACAACCAGGAAGTGAAAACAACTGCTGCTCAGGCCTGACAGAGAGACACTGATGGAGATCCCATCCCCGTCCCACAGACGGCACTGGGTGAGAGACCTCAGTCGTAGGATTTCCAAATTGCTTTCTCTCTAAAAACATCAAAATTAGTTACAAAAAGAACACAAACTTTATGTTATTTTTATCAGATAAGGATGTATATACCATCAAACATAACCTCATAGTCAGACTTAGCACTCCTGCTGCAGCACGGAGCCTATTTAACAAGAAACTGTGTCACCAGTTCTATGCACTGATGTATTTCCTTTCAGTTTCTTCCTCAGTAATCATAAGTGGGTCGAGCTCCCGTCTCTGACAAACAATCCACATTAAATCCAACAATAGTCGGAAGAACAAGCAGGAGGCGACACCCCAGCTGTACTGCACCTCTGACGGAACAAGCGGGGATGTGTTGTGCTATTTGTGGCGGATGTTATCAATGTGTATTTTTGCAGGGCAGTGTGTCTTACCCATCTCTTCAGCGTGTCCCTGGTGCTCTGATGTGCTGGTAGTGCTGATAAGCAGAGGTGCGAGATACTCTCTGCCCAGTCTAATCTGCTGAGAGTGAAGCTGCTGCCTTTCCTGTGCCAACCAGGGGGCATATGGGGAGGATGATGGAGGCGAGGTTGTTAGAGGGACAAATAGCAGCGGACTCTATTTGGATTCTCAGCTCTCAGAGGGCACTGGGGTGTTGAGGGACTGAGAGGCCCGGTGCTTTCAAGGTCAGCACTGGTGCATTTCATTCAATTTCATCAGTTTCTCGACCTGACGATGTTTCTTGTTCGAGCTGAAGGTCTGCAAAAAGTTAATCGGCTTGTGTTTTTGACTGCTGTCACCTGATAGGCTTATTTATTTGGGTCTGTTCTGGGGGTTTTTTTGTTTGAAAAGAAACATGCCAGCTCTGTGTACTGTTTTAACACAGCAACTAAACAGAAGTTTCCCTTTTTTCTGCTATTTCCTCCCTTGGAGGAATATTACTGACTTGGTTTCCTAATGCTAGCTGGCTGTGCTGCTTTATTTATCTCTCTGTGAAGCCTTTCTACAATATTTTTTTTCTCCTCTATCATATTTCCTTTGTCCACACTCCTGCCATTAGTTTTGGTGTGTTCCTAGGCTTTAGAGCCTATAACTTGGCATAATTAATCGTCTGTTGGCCTCAATTTTTTCCCTCTCTTTGCTTTAGAATAGATTATTTTCATTAGTATAGACATTTTTAATAAAAAAAACTTACCTGTGAAAATGACAATAAAACTACTTTTGCAAATAGACTAATTCTTGACAACATGTTTTTTTCCCTTTGCATTTGAATACAACATGTCAACGTATGGAATAAATGTTTTCTTAATTGCCCAAAACAAACAGATAAAGAAGGAGATTGAGAAGAAGCAGAGGAAGAGGAGTAAATGAGAGCTGCAGCTGCTCCTTGTGGGAGGTTTCTGCATCAGCCGGTCAATTAAATCCAGTTGTCTTTGTCTTCTTCCGAAGGTTGTAAAAGCATCAATATTTCTGGGAAGCTGTGCTTAACTCAGTTTGCTGTACATTTAATTGTGTGCAAAATGCAGGGAGCCAATCATTTCAGCTTGTCTCCAGCTTGAGTAATTTCATGCATTGACTTCTTGACTGGCAGGTGGAAAATTGTTTTCTGTATAACATACCCCTTGTGAAAACACTGTCGGAAAAAATAAAATAATTAAAGGTGACAAGAAACAGTTTCAGGAAGAACCGCAGTCACTATGGAATATGATAAGATATAACTCTATAAAAAATTAAAAAGAAATTTGGAGGGATATTTTGCAGATTTTCAACCAGATTTGAATCATTACAATGCTTTTAAGCAAATGAACAACTTCCCTCCATGTTGCCTGTCTCAGGGCTCCTCTTTCATCTGCCAGCAAAAAGCCTTTCAAAGCTCTTGGCCAGTTGTTTAAACCACAGATTGTATTTTTGTATTTTTATGGACCCCTTCCTCGGACACATTGCTCTCCAAACTCTGATTAAACTGTAAACTATCACAGTGCTAATCAAATCTTAAGAATTTTTTTTTTTTGAGAAATATTAATACATTGCCTGTTTCTTACCTAAAGAACATTTCAGAAACATGTTAAAGTGAGGTGTTTAGTGTAATACAGATGTTTTTGAAAATTAAACAGCTGCCATTGAGCCAAAACCACACATGGACCGACTCGCAGTATGTCCTCCAACAACAGAGACTTCTTTTTTTTTTTTTGTTTCGGACCGGTGCAGTCAGGTCCATTCTGGTTATTGTAGATTTTTACCTTTTAAGTAAAAGAAACGGCCACACCCCCTTTTCCTCTGTTCTCTCTGGCCATATAGCACCAGTTCAAATATATATTTGCATCCTTTTACTGTGCAGGTGGTCCAGTTTTATAAAAAAAAAAAAACATCTTGAGAGTAGTTAAATGCTTCTGTAAGACTGATTAGTCTGATTATCAGTTTAAATCTTCTACATACCACAATAAAGCATAATCATAAAGGGATTTAAATTGTGCCGTGTAACTTTAGTTATTGCAGATTTTGAAAGGATTAATGAATCATTTTGTAACCATTAATACAGTCAATAACAACAAGTGTCACAGAAACTCATGCTGGGAGCCCTGCTGTTCAAGTTACCATGAAAGCAATTTGTAGAAACATCAATCTCATTTCTGTACCCATAAAAAAGTCGCACTGAACATTACAGAGAGGCAACAGTGCAATTGTGAAGAGGATGACAAAGACAGAGAAACAAAAGGGAGACTGTGTGTGTGTGTGTGTGTGTGTGTGTGTGTATGTGTGTGTGTGTGTGTGTGTGAGAGAGAGAGAGAGAAATGAAGCCACTCAGCCTGTGCTGGCAGTGATAAAGGGTAATGAGTTATAGCATTCACAGGTACACAGTGCTCACATATATCACAGCTCCATCAGCTCGGTCTGATTCGTGACAAATTATTGCAGACTGATCTCACTCAAGATCTCAAATCCCTGCACACTGTGAGGTGACAATAGCTCTGCTTGACGTGTGTGTGTATTTATTTGTGGCTGCGTGTGCATGTGATTGAGACTTAGCCTTGGGATTTGCATATATGCTCTTTTTCGGGGGGCTTCATGAAGACTCATTAATCTGGCCAAGTGAAGGGTAGAATAACTGATTGGCCAGTGAGCGGCAGAAAGCAAGAGGAAGAGGGAAAGAGAAAAGGACGTATCGCAGAGTAAAAGTGACTTCTCCTCACATCACCATCTCCGAACAAGGCAGGCAGCCTCCGTTAATGAATTGAACTGCCCCATGCTAATGAATGGAGTCTAGAGATAGGCAACAGGAAACGAAGGGAGTAGTGGGATGTCAAACTACATGAACGATGAAGTAGCTCATATCAGGGCCCATATTACAGAGGCCTATTAGTCCCCCTGTCTCTCCTGGCGATGGGCGTAATGAGGCAGTCTCCAAGGACCAAATTGATGCCTTCTCTATCTCCACACTCCCAGGATGGGGCGAGAGCTTATTGCAGATTTGTACAATAAGCTGTAGTACCCAGCAAAAGTGTCTGTTCTGCTCTTACGCTCTTGTACAATGACAAGTAAAAAGACTGAGACTTTCATCCTTAGAACAGTGAAACAGTCTTTTAAGATCATTCCACCAGGCCCCGACTTTCCTATTTGTCAAATTCCTCTCCTGTCAGTCAATCAATAGATCTATCAGTGTAAAGTATTTATGTAACTTAAAGCAAGAATGTCTCACCATATGTATGAGTAAGATTGCATGTTTGAAGACAAAGTATTCTCATGCATTGTGAGGCGCTTACTGCAATCTATTTTCAGTCATTGAGCTGAAAAGTTTAGAAACAATGGAAACAGAATAAAGTTGGGCGTTTTTTGTTTTTTTATTCATTTTTCAAGACTTTTAACAGCATTACAAAAAACATGCATTAATTGAAAAGTGACGCTAAAACTTTTTTTTGGAGGATTTAGGAAACTGTCAGTATTCTTGTTGTGTTGTCTTTTGCACTAGTTCTTGTGCTCTACAGTCGTATTTGCAGTCAAGTTGAGTTTCTACATATCTTTTTTTTTTTTTTTTTACGTCCCTTCCCATAATAATTCCTGACACGCACTGTGGGCGACAATCAGAGCAGAGAGATCATGAACAAAAGCCCTCATTAAAGAAAATGATTCTTACTGAGATGATTGGGACGGTGAAGAAGAGAGCTGCCCTTGTTAATAAAGCCTGGTAGGTTAACACACACTGTCATTTCTTCACTCAGATCACTTGTTCCCAGTTTGGCTCAGCAGCGACTTCCCTGCCAGGTAATTATTACCTAGTGGTATATGTGTATAACCAAGTGTTACATAACACTGCAATGTCCTGCCTCTGCCAATCAAATGGGGTTGTTTTTTTCTATATGCATTGCATTTAAACACTGGTTTTATCAATAAAAGCTGATCCATATCTTGATGTGCACCTCCCTTAAAGTTTAACTACATGATGCAGACTGCAGTAACTGTGACTGGTCTGAAATGTGTTTCCTTGTCCATGTCTCTCAACTGCTGGAGGAGCCCAGAAAATTCCCACTCCTGTTGTCTAAAGGTCGTAAAACACCTTCTCTCTCTAATGCAGTGCAGAAATGTCAGTAAAAGTGTTTTGTTCAACATTCATTAGCTCCAACTCCAACATGTTCTGCTCACTTTCGGTCACCACTGTTTGAAGAACACAGGAAGTACACAAAAAACGACCTTAACATAGTGGCAAGCACACCTTTTACTCTGATATCCACTGCAATATAACATTTATTTTGTGTTTGCACACATTCAGGTGAACAAGTAACAATGCTCACAATGCTGTGGGCTCCTTGTGGTGTAAACTCCTCTTAGATTTGATACATAAATATAAATTAGATTGGCCTGGATGTGTGACCTTGTTCCAGAGCTGGGAAGGGATGGCCACTGATTTGATTCTGATTCTCAAGGTTTCAGTTCAATTTGATCCCTTTTTCATTTCAGCCAATAGTGGTGTGATAAGAGAAATTTCAGTGTCAATACCAAATTTTCTTGGATATGAAGGGAATTCAGAGAGAGCATTTTTTTTCCCCACCAGTGAAGCAGATTTTGAGATTTACTTGACAAACCAAAAATCTACTAATTTGGTGCCTGGCAAATGTTCATTTAAGACCCTGTCACATCAATGAGTGAGATACACAGAAGTCAATATAAAAAGACTGATCCCTGGATTTTATGAATCAATATCAGATTATTCAAATGGAGATAATTATGAATCTTTTTTTTTTTTTTTTTTTTACCAGTCGTGCCTCATGTAGTATGAAAGAATGCATTAAGTTACTGCACTGATGAATACACAGCAAGTATTCTCAAAAAGAAAACTGATATAATTTTGCATTTAATAAAAAAATAATACTTAGGTGTTATTAAAAATGTATATATTTTATGGGAAAGAAAATATATGTAATAACTTTTACTTAATCAATCTCAAGAAAAACCTTAGATTAAAAGCTAAAACTGATCTTGGTTACTGCTGAACTCATTGATACACAGGGAAAAGCAATTTTCCAGGTGGTCTTTCAGCCTTTCTATTCCAAAATAGGT
This sequence comes from Acanthurus leucopareius, assembly GCA_029814765.1. NCBI lineage: Eukaryota > Metazoa > Chordata > Actinopteri > Acanthuriformes > Acanthuridae > Acanthurus > Acanthurus leucopareius. The sequence goes on along the minus strand of JAQMCX010000058.1, from coordinate 16,189,165 downwards.
ATTGATTTATCTGATAGAATGAGCCCTATAAGCTCATCCAGCCTGAGTCTGAGGCAATTAATGGCATATCCCACCTCCATGTGATGTGCTGGGATCCATGGATACAGAATGATACCCAGTATGAGTGCATTCCTCATGGGAAAGGGCTTTTCAGGCTAGAATGCAACATGAATTGCTCCCAGTTCTGCACCACCAATCAATACAGATCATGTCAACTACTCTCTGATTCCCCAAACCCAATCATGTGTGTAATTGCGACTGCTGGAGGTTAGAATACATAGATTATGTCGAGCACTTAAATAAGGCAATGAGGCAAATGAGGACAAAGAAGAAAGTCTGACACATTTTAAAAGTAAATCTTAATATAAACATTTTTATTCAGTGCATTTTTGTGTATACAACAAATAATAAACAACTGGAAGTTATCAGGCAGCGACAGCGTCTGCCTGTAAATGTTGTTTTTATCAGATTTAGCCTGGTAGTTTGGAACACATGATCCAACATGGGTTAATACACATAGCCTACATCATGCAGCTCTAGACCAGAATTTCCCTGCTCTCTCCCATGCAACAGATAGGTTCACCCAAAACAACCTCTGGAGGACACCAAGAAAAGAAAGCCTCCCAGAAGCATGTACCAGAAAGAAGTAATGTAGCTGAAGGGAAGAGTACCTAGCCCAAAAAAAGGGTCCTTTTTGTACATAATTGTGTTTGTACATGCCCTGTGCAAGAAAGGGAAGATGTTCATTTTTGTACGCTTTTTCTTTTTTTTTTTCTCCACTTTTACAAATATGACGTGTCCTATAAAATGTTAAGCCACCTAAAAGTCCACAGTATTCTTTTTTTTTTTTTTAATATAGAAAATATTGTCACCACAATAAGTTACTCAAACACATAACAAGCATCCTGGGGTTGGGAAAAAGGGGGGTGGGGTGGGGGTGGGGGGGCTTACACCATATTCCTATGGTGAGCTGTATCAGTCGATATAAGTTGACAAAAAAAGGATGGAGGGTTTGGGCGGGGCAGGGGGTGGGGGGTGGGGGGTCAAGTATGACACAAGCACAGAGAGAGGAAACAGATCACGAGGACAAGAGACATTGTGACACAGTGGTAACAGAAGGGCATCGGGACACAGACTAGTCGTTTTTCGTACTTCGGTCTTCGAGCATATCGGCAAAAAGCATAACATCAAGCACGCTGCCAACTTCAGAGTGTTTAAAATCACTTCCTTTGCCCATTGTTCTAGTTTTCCACCAAATCTTTGCATTCTTTCGTCAAAAATGTACAATGAAAAAGAAAATAATTCCAGCTTTGCCTTTATACTGGCTTGGTTTTCAGCGGCTTAAAGGGACACTCTTTCGTTCTGTCTTTGGTTTGCTGGAACCCCTTTCAATGATAAAAACAGCAACAGAAATACAAATACTGAACAATGGTCAGGGAAGAGAACAAGAGGGGACAAAAACAAAACCAGTTATCAAATAAACAGCTGTCAGCTAATTCAGAAAATTAGCAAAAAACCAAGGTGCAGCTGTGGCATTTCTGAAAGGAAAGAAAAAACTGCAAGAAAGCCACACTGTCCCTTTTTTATATTTCAGGTCAGCTGAACATAGGCTTCATTTTCCCATGCTAGAGAGCTCAGTCTCTGAGCGTGTGCACTAGGACGCAGGAGAGCTACCGTCTGGCTGGCCACAGTCCCAGCAGCACCAGGCTGTGCCATAACCAGGGAGTTTATAGGCTTTGTATTCACAGAAGCATGGATGAGACAGAGATCAGGGCTTCAACTGTACCACTGCAGCCTCATAGGCCAGCACCATCACCGGCTGCCCTGAACGCCTACACGTCTAACCTCCCGTCCCTGTCTGACAGATGCACAAGTGCTTGGTGTCTACATGACCTAATAAAGAAACTTATTGTCCACAGAAAATTAAGAAAAAAATAAAATGAGATAAAGATGAGCTAACTGGTATGTGAACAAGGTAATAGATAAATCTCAAGCCCAAAACAAAATTTTTTGTTTGTTTTTTAAGTCCAGAATGGTTTATGTGCTGCTAAGTGTCTAACTACTGATGCTGTGACTACTGATGCCGTGTTAATGATGACTGACCAGGATGGTGACTAACAGTTTATTTTCTGATGGTGTCTGGGTGTTGGTGTGTGGTTTGTTGTCGTAGCTAGTCCTGAACCGCTGATCGTTGAGAAAAGTCTGCTTGGATTCACGCTCTGCTGGAGGTAAGGTTTCATGGTTCGGCCCCAGGCCTGGCTTCGGCTACCGGGCTACGTCGACTCGTTCTGGCTCACGGCTTTGCCTCCGTTGAGCACAGCCGAGGCGCTCCTGCTCTTGGTGGGTGTGCCACTGCCGGAGCGGGAGAACTCTGTCAAGTCATGGAGGGATGGCTCTCTGTACATTGCCACTGTGGAAACACAAAATAAATGAGAATCAGTCCAACTCACGTAATGCAAACTTTAAATGAACAAAAAACAAGATCTATGATTTATAGCAAAAACTGTAGTTAACAGCACTGTGTTTTGGCTAAAAGAATAGTTCCTGTGGTGGCATAACATGAAATCTCATATATAGTCCCCCTGTAAACTGCTGAATCAAGCGATCACAGCAGACCAGGTTGGTGCTTAAGTTATACATGCACAGCATGGCATTATAAATTCAAGAGTTGCCAGTGCTTTAGCTTTGCTGTGTTTGCAGCATCGGCCCAATCTGCATCTCAGCAGCAGCTTTTCAGAAGAAATATCAGTAATCTGAGGTTCACAGTCTTTGGTTTCAGGATGTTGTCAACATCCTTTTGCCTCGGATGCTGTTTGATGTTTGTTCCTCAGGGAGTCCGTGGCTGAAAACGCAAACCCAGTCCTTCTGACACTTCACTTAGCCCAGCATTTTTTTTTACAGCAGCAATCCAGAGACCATCCTTATCCACATCAATCAATGGCAGTGTACCACTGGGGGGGGGGGCTGCTGCTGATTGGCTCCAGTCTCGTTAGTGACAGCACTCTATGATCATGACTGTAGGTGACTGATCCAGGGATTATTGTATAACCTCAACATCACTGTTACTCCACTTTTTTTTTTTTTTGATCATTTCCAATAACAACCATCCCTTTTTTTTTTTCAAATTCCTCCACAAATACCTCCCTGTATTTCTGTGAGCATGCCACTCGACAGACTGCACACCTTCCCGATAAGCTCTTTGTGTCTGAAAATCTTTAGGGAGGAATTGTAAGAGGATTTTCCTATTTGTGTTTGAATGACGTGAGCTCAGCTTGCTTCATCCAGAGGAAGACAGAATGAGAGGCTGTGGGCTGAGATTCACAGACTGGAACCAGAAGAGTAGTGAGTAATGGCTGGAAGAGATGCCATTGCCAGTGCAGAGACAGCTTCTTAATTGGTGCCCTGTAACACCACTGCCTCTGAATCTTTATGAGCTGCCGGAACAAATTCTTTATTTCGCTTTCTCTCTCTTTCTTTCCCTCGCAAAGCTCTTTCCAACCCACTTGGTACATCTGAAATTTAAATTATGTAAAAGATCTAGTAAATATTGTGAGTTACTGGATGATTTGAAGTTTGTGCAAAAGAAGGAGGTATTACAACAAATTATTTTTCTCAATTTGGATTTACTGTTGGACCCCAAAACTACTAGGCCATATGTCTTCTTGTAGATAAAACACACAAAAGGTTGCTGAGGGCAGCGGTTTATGGAATCAACTTGATAACTGTCCAAACCAGCCAATATCTATCCACGTTTTTCTCCTTTTCCCTTTTTCCTCGTGTTTTTCCCTCAGTTCAAACCAAGGCAGCCATTCTCTGGCTACTGCTCTTAAGTGTGTTAGAGACCTCTGGATGGCCTGTTAAATGAAAGTGAAAAGCTATTACAGTGATCTCAGAGGGCAGACATAGATTTTTAATAAGAAGCTGGCTGAAGGAGCTCTACCAAAAGATGCATCACACTGGCAAACATAAAACATGAAGAGTTTAACTCCAAACGGGAACATCCAGCAATCACAGCTGAATATCTGAATGAAACCCCCTTTTTACACACAAATGTTTCACATCTTACATCTTACACCTGGTGCAAACTGTCAAAGGTAGTTTTCTATCCAATGTCATTGATTTTTGTTTTTTTTCAAACCCACACTGTGTTAAGTAGCTGCACTCATCTGTGTGTCCATTGGTGTGTTTGTCAGTGCAGAACCTAAAGAGTTTGGAGCCCAAGTCTATGCTCATTTCTGGTCAGAGGACATTTGCAGGAACATCTGTCCTGTTGTTTTTTGTTTGTTTCCACAGCTGGCTGTGAGTCAGCTTCTTTGCTTTTGCTCTATCAAACTCCTGCACCGTCACACAGAAGCTGGAACACTAAGTTCTTAAATTGAGGGAGTGATGTGGGCATTTGTGCTTGTTTTACAGTAGCTGTAGTTTGGTCAGGATCTGATGGCAATTAATTTTCTGTCATCTGCTCCACATCACCACATGTCAGCACAGGCTCTCACTTCTCGCACAAGCTCATATAGCAGTGATCCAGGTGAAGGTGCACCTGCCTTATAAAGGAAAACAGATGATCAGACTGCTCTAAGTAAAGTTAAGCCTGAAACACTTTTTAGATTAATTGAAAGGCTAAACAGCCTTATGGCTGTTTCAGTTAAATGATTCCAAATTAAATGTAATGGAAAATAAAATTTGGAATAAAAATGTAAACTCGTACTTTGGTGTTAATTCTATTCTTTTCATAAAATATAAAAGTGCACACAGACAATATTTTACTGTAAACTTAGTTTGGGTGTTCTACTCCATTTTAATGAAAGACCTTTTTTAAATTGTGTCCACCTTATTTACATGGGGAAAAATATTACAAGTAAAGTAAAATTTCTACTTTTCTGATAGAATCAACAAAACCTTAACATTTTTAAGCTTTGTAGAAGCAGAATCCTGATATCAAAGTACTTTTATGTAAAACTTGTTCATTAAAAACTTGTCCAAATCCCCTAAACCTTGTTAAATTTTTATGAAGAAATACTGTATCTGTTTCTTCTCGAAACCTAATGGCTGAACTGGGTTTATGTCTTAATTAGAGATCACAACTTAATTATCTTTTCACACAGTAAGTGTGTGAAAAAATAATTACTGTACCACAGTTATAAGCCATCGGTGCTGGTAGGTATGTTTATGCACACACACACACACGCACACACACATGCACACACACATCTATAAAAAGAGCCACATGCGACTGATACAAACCGTGGAACTGCTCAGCAATCAACAATCTAAAGAGACTACACTCTTTTCATCATTGTTTGAGTTTTTTGCGCTGCAAGCCTTTTATTTCTTCTTGAGAGGGAAAAAAGTGCACTTCTTTGATCCCACTGAAGTGAAAGCACACTCACTCCCTCTGTCTCCTCTCTGTTGACAGGTAAATCTGTGTCTTGTTGAAGATGAAAGGACTGTGGCCTTTTCAACAGAGAGAACAGAACCGTTTCTGCCTCTCTCCTCCCTTGTTTCTCTGCTCTCCACAGTCACACTGCCACACACACACACACACACTCACACAGTCTGCATGGGTGTGGTTCTCTGTGGCTTCACTGTACAGAAAAATAAAGTCCTGAGTGCCGCTGCTCAAAACATTTAAACATATCGTTTGTGCTGCTTCTGGTCACAGACAACGGCTCAGCCTCCTTCTGCAGTGCGTGTGCAGCCGAGTGTGACGAGCTCACAACAACACCTCTAAGAACGCTAAATGGCTGAGGGTTATGTAAGCAACTCATGTATTCTCCTCTATATGAATATCCACATACACTGAAAGTATGAAGAAAATGAGGGCATCTAATCAGATAAAAGTCAGTGGCTCTCATGAAAGGACCTTAACTTTGGAAAACAAACCCAATGACTTTTCCCGAATAACCAAGCAAAGTTCTTAGTAAATTATGTATCGACAGCAGCTTCATCTGTGATGCCAAGTACTGCACTTCAGCAGCCAGTATTCCACAAAAACCCACTCCTTCTGCACCTTTCTGACTTTAGATTTTGGGCATGTTTACCACCATTCATGCAATTTTCCTAAAGTAGACGATATAACATATATACATATATTACATAAACCCAATTTAGGCCCTGAAAGTCAGCCATGTAGAGATGTTAAAGGGCCAGAGTCTAATTTCTCAGGACGTCTTTTGCTTTTCAGGATAGACCATCTGAAAATGTGTGCTGTTATTCCAACTTTTTAAATGATATCAGGTCTCTGCATGTCTGTTACGGCCAGCCTCCTTCAAGTGTGGCTGCTTGGAACGACTATGAACACTTTTTGTACCCAATGTGGTCGAACTTTCCATTGTATGAACTTTTTCTGTTCAAGTGTGATAGAAGATGTTGAGTTATAAAATGTGAAAGAGGATCTGGACAGACTTACCTTTAAGAGGTTTGGGAAGGAAGTGGGCTGCTGGCTTGTTCTTCTTGACATGGTTCCCCTTCATGATTTCTCCTTCCTTGTTCAGACCGAGGTACCAGCCTCTGCCCGACTGCTGCTGCCGGTATATCATGGAGGAGTATGTCACATAATAGTTCTCGAACACCGACTCCTTGAATTTGCACTCCGGCGTAAAGTGTTCCTGCGGGGAAAAACGAGAAGCAGATACAGTGTATAGTAGTTGTCGGACAGTAATTCACACGGTCTCAAGAGTCTTTGACATCCTGGTATGAAGCAGCTGAAATGCAACAGTTCATTACTTGAGAGTGCAACTTAATAACGGTGCATTGCGCTGCACATCCAACACACACTTGGGCACGAAAAAGAAGGAGGAAAGAAGATATCTCAAGACTTACGTCCCGGCTTTAAAATTTTTGTCCCTTGAGAATCTTCTAAATCTACTCATTCCATTTACTGTAGTGAATAATGTAGCACTTTATACCATAGATAACAGTGATATGACAGATACAGAGGAGCATTAATAAAACATATGTGCAAGATGAAGAATATATTCTCATTTTGCTCCTAGTTGTTAATTATTTATGGGCAGTTCATTACCTTCAAAGTATTGTCTGCTGTATTTAAGGTTTTGTTGGACATTCTGCTGTATTTCTGCCGTGTGACTCATTATATAATGTATTTAGTTGCTGGTCTTTGAAACTACAAAAAATGATTTATGTGCTTTCACAAGGTTTCTTTAATGTGTTTATATATGATGTGTGCATCTTATGTCGTGCATGCAAGGTGTGTGTTCTGTTGTTGTTGTATGTTGTTCAGGTTCTTCCTCATCTCAGTCATTAATAAACTGGCAGTGCAGAGACATTTTAGAGGCTTGAGATTTTGTCTTTTGGATTCAGTTATATGCAAGACTTCCTATTTTAAAAGCTGGTCTATATTGATTAGAAATCATATCCAAGCTGTGTTTGCAATGTCACATGCACTGATCAAAATAAAAAGCAAAGAAAATGTAGAATTGCAAAACATGTCAATATTAAATTATATAACTTACTCCACATAGTAGAGCTGTGGCCCCTTCGGTTCCACTGCCTATTAGGTTTTGGCCATTAATGCAACAACAGAGTCGCTGAAGCTTATGTCCTTGGAGGCAAGATTTTGTGTGTGCAGGCACAAGTGTACGCATATGCATGTGTGTGTCCTTAGGTGTATGAGCGTGTGTGTTTGTCCAATTTGTGGAGCTGCTTGAGCAGCGAGTCTACAAAACAGAGTCTAATCAATTAGAAGACATTTTCCCCCGCGAGACATTGAGGGACAGTAGGGGAAGGAGAGGCAACTAATGACAAGTGGAGCTAGTCAGCAGTGAACTGTTTTTCCTTCGCTTTGAAATGTTCTTCTTTGAACACACACAAGTTTACCCAGAAACAGTTTTATTTCAGTGTTTAAAAATACAAAAAAACTGTTGGCTTTTGTGTCAGTGGTGAGAGTGATGACGTGTCCTCCAGGGTCAAAGACCTACGGTGAGATCATGACAAACAACATGTCACCACCAGGCAGGGAGTCATTTATAACAGCCTCTCTGCTGTTTTTTAACAGTTCAACAGCGTCACTCTTCATGTGCAGCACAGCACATTAACAACACACTAACCGGACTTCAAAAGACTGAACGAGGTTCATGTCTGGTGATGATTTGCTTTGGTCCGCTTTTGAAGCTTTTGTTGTAGACAAAGCAGCTAACACATTAAAAAAAAAAAAAAAAAAGCCGTGTGACGTAAAAGTGAGCTGTAATCCTGTAAAAGGTTCATTTGTTATAAGACGACAACCCACAACTGATATTCAAAAAATTCTGGGATGTGTATGAAAACGTAATTCAATGCTCTGCAAACAAACTGTGTTTGCCAGTGTATTTTATGTTGTGTTCTCAGCACCTGTAGGTATTATCCTGCATGCAGTCTTGTTTTTAGAGGTTTGAACCTCACCCTTTTCCAGCGTATGAACAACTGAACATTTCAAAACTAATCATGATGCTATAATCTATAAATGAACCTGCTTATCTGTGTTTTCTTCCCAGCTCTCTTAGTCCCCTGTTGCCCCAACCTGAAATGAGTTGCTGGCATTAAACTAATGAATGGGCAAATATTTACAAAAATCAATGCGGTTGATGAGGTGAAACTTTAATTATATTGTCTGATACAGTTTTTAATTACGTTTACATCAAAAAGATTCAGCAATTTTTTACTTACGTTTCAAACAACCTCAAACTCAGACGCAAAACCCAAACCCACTGACAAGCACACTCACTCCATCCATCATCCTCTCTTGCTGATCTGGCCTTCACAGACGTCACACCAGACAAAAATCTCAGAAAAAAAACTTCTCAGAAACCAAGTTGAGGTCACAGGAAGCTTGTGACTTATCACCTCAATGGGATACATCCTGTTGGATCAGCCCTGGTTCTCAGTTAAGCTGCAACATGACAAGGGTACCGAACTCTGTGTTTGTATAAATGTTAAGTCCACCAGGAGGGCTGCAGAACCAGCTGGGAGCTTAAAGAGTTATGTTTCAAAAAGAAAGTAGACTTAAGTTCTTATTTTCACATCAGAAAATCTTTAAACAACTAAGACAAAAACAGAGAAGAAAGCTGACAACATGTACTTTTACAGCTTTGTTTTTGCAGACGGAGAGATGATGTCCTCAGTTCATTTCTGTTACAGAGATCGATCATTATAAGAGAAATGTGCTTTAGACAACATTCAATTCATCTATAGACAACGTACATTTGATTCACCAACAGATTAATACGTGAAAGCCTACAGAGACCATAAACAACTTGGTTTAAAAAAGGATTTTTAAGGTTACAAATGCATGTACTGTCTACATCATAAAATATAAAGACATTTTAAAAAAATCTCAGAAGCCATCAGCTCTAGCTAGACTCAAACTGCACATATGTTGCAATAAACTTGATTCTCAGTAGTTGAGGTTCTTATGTGATGCTGTAGAAATCAGCCATGTCTGCATTTCTGTTGCCTTTGATCACAGCCATAGTCCGAGACAAGATGGGGATCTACAGTTGATTGCATTCGTATCTGGACTATTTCTTCCACATGCTGCCTGCTGCCTTCAAGGACAGGCTCTAATTTTTGAATAAATCTATTACTGAAAAATTGTATTACGACTAGATCTTGGAGGAGATGCGAGACAGTTTCCATAACAGACCTGCTGTCTATCATGGAATAAGTCTATTTGCACAGCTTCCTTCTCATCTAACTGTTAACTGCTCCAGAGTATTTTCTGATCAGAGTGTTCAGTTTGTTTGCATCACCAGTTTTGTTGTTTTTGTCCCAGCAGATTATAACAATATTGCACTCACAAAAACAGAGTGGAACAGGATTTGCAGAGACTTTTTGGACATTTTAAAGGAACGAACCTTCCTTAAAAAATGAAGATGGCTTTAGATGGCTGTTCATAGGCAACTCTGTCATGTTCTTCCCAGTCATTACGTTGTCAAAGTAAACTTCTAGGATATTTGTAACTCATCAAGTTATGACATTTTTGGAAGAAGGTTAGATTAATGTCAGAGATTAACCATTAAGTGAAGAGCTACAGTATAATTGTATTCCTCGAGTAGCACATAGATTATCTTGTCTTTGTATGTATTTTGCAATTAATTTGTGCAAATAATGACCACAGACTAGAGAGCATAAGCAGGAGCAAGGATTGTAAATAATTATCAAATGTCTTTTATGTGCTGTGCTTTGTTTCTTTGGTCACACATTAAATGTGGTATTGGTTTGAGGTTTTTTTTTCTACACTGTTATAGTTGTCAGACCTTTTCTCCCTTCTATCCTCTCTTCATATAAGTCAGATATGTTTTTTTCACTATTGCCTTCCTAATTTTTCTTGTTATTTTTTTCTCTGTTCCTCATTGTCTTCTTTCTTTCTTGCTGCCTGACTCTGATTAGCAGCAGCAGTCTTACAAAGGCTTGGCAGCGCACGTCTCAGTTATGCACGAGCGGCAACTGAAAGCTAAACAACGGGCTGCTCAGCTCTTGAGCCAGGAGTTCTGTTCTACCTCTAATAATGAGCTTATGTGGATTTGGCTGGTTACACTCGCCCTGGAGAAGAATAAGAGTCTATTGATAAACAGACGCATAGAGATACAGGCACATTTAGAGCCAAGATGGAGGAGAGGCTGCTGGCCAGTTCTGCTATATTGGAGTGGGTCTATGGACAACAGTCTCACTCAGACTGACACAAGGAGGGGCCAAAATGGCAGGGGATCCCCATTTCTATTCTAACAGGGCTGTGATAGACAGAAACACTCAGATTCTTTTGAATGGGCTCCAGTAGTGTCTCCTTCAGTCAATAGCATTTCTATTGTTCACCGAGACCAATCTTCCCCGGGAAAAAAAAAAAAAAAATCGCACATCACTTTAATCATGACTCCAGTGCCAGATGGAGCGAGGGGAAATCACTTTAGAGATAAAAAGGAGGACACTATCCGCAAAGAAATAATATCAGTCTTGTCATCTCCCTCCCCCCCAATGTCTCTATGGTGGCTTGACTAAATGGACTTTTAATGATCCCATTACACTACATGGACTTGAAATATGTAACTGAGACAAGTCCTTGTCCAAGTGATGCACAGCCGCGATCTTACTTATACATGGTCCAGGCAATGTTTTTAAAAAAAAAAAAAAAAAATCAAGAAAATATGTATATGTATGTATGAATATTATAGCATTTTCTTAGTTCTCATGCTGTTAGTAGCTGTAGATGAGCTGCTTCAGTCTGTCAGCTGTATAGTATTTATTTAAATGACGGCATTCATTCTTCATTTGACAACTAATTACCTTAAACTCAAGAAATTCACAAAAAATGTTTTTTTATGAATCACAGTTTTAGAAAGAAGTTTGTCAGAAGCGCAAAAGGTTGGCAAAAAAATCTTTCCTTCCTTCCTCTTCATCATTCATCCTGTTTTTCTAAAAATGTATTATCAAAGGCATGCAAATCTTTTTTTTTTTGCAATGTAGTTCATTTCCAGCCTTGCCATACAACTGCACAAGTAAACGTGACTGTACATGTACTGTATAAAAAATCATCTTCACTGTTAGTGTCTCAACTCCCAATAATATCTGCTCTTACTGAAATGTCTTAAACCCAAATTAATTTACACTTGTCAGTCTAAATGAGGTGAAATTGATCTCATATACAAAGGACAGGCAGATGCAGAGAACAGCCTTGTTTTTTTTCAGAGAGGAGGGGGAAACCCAGCCTAAGTTATGGCAGTATTGCCTCAGTTCTTTATGATCCAATAACTGCTTTTACGAGGGAGATGTTTAAAGGCTGATGCAAGGGTTGAGTGTATCACACTGAGCAATGTTTCCCTGCCAATTTTCAATTATCCATCGATGCAAAACACATGGACACATATGCTCACACTCATCCATCAGCAACCTCTTGTACTCTATCATACACTCACTCAATACAGCAGTGGTAAGGAAAACTGTGAAATGTATATTCCAATAACAAAGAGGTCACGTTAAGAAGGAATAATAAATTATGATGCACTTTCAGAGAGCATTCTGTTTACTTCCAAGGAGAAATTGCAGCTGGGTAGTGTTTTTTTTCCTGGAAGAGGAGCAGGAGGAGAAATACTGCAATAATGGATCTGATCTGCTCTGTAAAGATGTTGGCAGGATTTTTTCACAAGAGAAAAACCAAATCAATCCTGTGCAGCGTCCCATGTGTACTCAGCTGCTATATGGAAACTAAAATGACACCAATTATATCAATGAAATCAGTACTGAGTCATTTTCTGGTTCTCATGCAGCCACAACAACGCTTGTGAGACTCACAGAAACAAATGGTACGACTGGGCAGTGAAGACAAATCATTCTAAATCCAGTTTTTCAGTGTCTCAGTCTTTTCAGTGGAGTGCAAGTGGATTAAAAAGCACCTTTTTCTTTAGCTAAAGATAAAGAACACTCATCGTGTTCATTTGTTCAGGAATAAATTGGAGAGCTTTAAGCTAGTGGAAAAGACTCTTGCAAATACAAAACACAACACCCACACAGGGTACACATTCAGGCCAGGAGCACACACACACACACCCACACACACACACACACACACACACACACCGACACACACACACCGACACACCACAAACTAGTTAATGACACAGCTCAATGGACTGAAACCTTATAGCACTGGTTATTTACCAAAGGCTTTGTGCTTGCTAAATGGTTGAAAAGGCAAGGGTGTGAGCCAACTGCATATCTAACCCGAGTGAACTAAAATACAAACACATAATGTCCAAGCACGACATACAGACTTCTTTGCTGTTTTTATCTCTGTTTTCATTTAGTTTATCCTAAATACATACAAATAGAATTTCATTGCCACATTCTGAAGAATAAAATATGTCCTCACATAACCTCTGCAACCCTGTAAAAGGTTTCAGTGACTCGCCCAAAATGCTCTTTCAAAGAAGAATTAATATCTAAACTTTGTCTAAAATGGAAAAAAAAAATACTCCAAGTAACATTTATCTGGCAGCCTTATTTCTTTTTACATCATCACCACCATCACCATCATTCACACAGATGTTTAGTTGGCACTTATTGCATTTACTGAGTGCCCTTATAAATGAGAGAGAATATCAAAGCTTTCTTGTCTGATGCAGGATGGCATTCACAGGATGCATGACCATTGCAGGGATGTGACTGGCCCAGCTATTCAGATAAAAAAAGAGTCTGGAAAACCTCAGTGCCAACCTGATAAATGCCTCCACCCCAAGAACCTTGAACTCTCTATTTTACACACTCACACGGAGCAGTCTAGACCAGACTCAACTGGAGCCACAGTGACTCATACTAATTCAAATATGACCCACCAAGAAATTAATAACACCACTTCAAAGGCACCTCGTGAAATATGTGGACTCCACTTAGACCAGGATCTAAAAATATATATACACATCTGTAAACATAAAAGGGCTTAGATGTTTTTCCTTAGTTTCTTTACAAACATTCACAGCATTGCTACAGATTATTAAGAAGGTATTAGGTTGGTAAAAATATGCTTTACAGATTATTTGAGATTATGTTGACAACACTTTTTCCTTGTGTAGAATAGAGGACATTTATTCAATTCTGATGCAAAACTTGCTCCACAACTTATGCAAAAGTAGAGGGGCAAACAGGAAAAGAGAGGATAGTAAAGTGAAATACATATTAATTGGTTCTTCCTCTCCCACACATTGACGCTGATAGATGAATATATTTTCACTGGTGCATTCTGCCTCACCCACACATGTGCACCTTTTTTTTCTCACTACTCATTTTTCTCACTCTCTCTCTCTCTTTTTCTTAGTGTATGCTCTTATACATAAAGAACGCAGATATGTGCAAACAGATGTGCATACACCAGATGCATATGAGAGACAACCCGGCCTAAGCTCTAAAAGCCACTCAGATGAATGCTATCAAAGGAAATACATCAGATTAGATCTGAATATACATGTCAATTCATTATTTAGCTTGCATTTTAACTTGTGTCAAAAATGTAAAAATCCCTATGCATGTAAATCACATGAATCCCATTTATTCTATTATGATCATTCACTCACCATTGGCTCATGTTTCTATTCATGCATACACTTATTCACACACAGAATTATGTGAGACATCCAGACCCCAGCAGCAGCACCCCCACCCCCCACCCCCTCCTCAGAATTGCGTCATCTGTTGTCTCTTCACTGTTGATTGGGAATCTCTCTCCAATGCGGATCTGCTATTGGCTGGGTTAATGTGTGCCTTAAAGGCACCACTTTACCATAGCAGAAATCCCAGCAAGACAGGCACTATTAGGCAGCCAGCTACACATTCAATTCAATTCTCACTCTAATTTAGCTGAAACTGAAAGCTCTACCACCCATCCCCCAGCTGCATTCTTCCAATTTAACACACCTACAAGATTTACTGTATTTCACATGAGGGCTGGTATTTATAACAGCATATAGTGTATGCTACCAGCAGGATTCCTTTCAGACTGCAGCCTTCATGCTGATCACCATTTGATTGAACTTAATACATCACACATCACAGAAACTCAAAATTATATTAAAATGTAAATTCAGCACTTGCAAAACGAAGTGAGTATTGTTTAGATTTTATTGATCAAGGTTAATATCATATCATTGTATATTGTATATTACTCATCACAGTGGTTCTTATGCCTTTTTAATTCTGGTTCCAATTTTGCATAAAAAATTAGTAAGTAAAATACACAATTTTTCTGCAGATCTATCTCAAATGAGTGAGCAGCAATGAAGTACAGTTTGTCTACACTGTTCTATATTTAGAATCTGTCTGGAACAACTGTCAGAAAGTATCTCAAAAGATCAATGCAGAAAATATGGAAAAAGAGACACATTAAAAGATTGAAAACCAAAATACGGAAATCTGCACCGGTCCGCTGGTTTTTAATGGTTTCCAAACTGTCTAAAGATCTGACGTTCGATGGTCAGGAGTTTTATAGTTCAGAAGCCAAAAGCTCAGATTCATTTAGAAAATCAAAGCAAGTTTAAGATTTGACCTACTAGTGATCCTGGCTTAAAGCTTTTTTGGTTGATCACTAAATTACTAAGTGAACATTTCTATATATCTCTTATGGTGTAATTTCATATCCTTTTTTTAGCATTGCTAACTTATACCTTCAAACTACATTTTTTTCTTGTTTGTTTGTTTGTTTTTAAGGGGACACCTATTCAAAGTAAACAAAAGAGGATCTAGGACAGAACCTTGGGGCACACAATAGACAACATCATACATAGAAATTCTTTAACAGCAGCAACTGAAAAATGTACAGAAAGGTTGGAGGAGAAACACTTAATTATCATTCCAGAGATCCCCAAAGAGTCTCTCAATTTAAGATTGGTTCAATAAACAGTGTGAAAAGCTGTGATCCAACAGTATTAAGCAGATTATCCACCATAACTGCTGTGTAATAAGTTGCCATTGAAGACTTTGAAGAGAGCTGTTTCAGACAGAACCTAAACTAAATCTTATTAAGTTTATTATGCTAATCTTAAGTAAGTTGCTTGAAAGTTGCTTGGCATGAAATTGTTTCCTAAAACTTTAGACACAAAAGACAGGTTAGCATTAGACCAGTACCTCCACTGCTGCTTCTCTCTGCTTGGAGAACCTGTGCCAGAAGGATCGATCTCCATTGAATTAATCCTATAAATTGCTTTCATATGCTTAATTACTGACAACTAAACTTGTACTGTTAAAGCTGCTCAATGAGAGCTGTGGACTGCTGAGGACTCATGTTTAATACAGTGCTTGAATGTCAGCATGCATGAGTGTGTGTTGTGGGATACGGCTGAAGGAGTGTGTTTCATTTCAATTATTTCTGTATATTCCCCTCAGGCATGCTTAGCTTGAGCAACCCCAATGGATATGTTGTCAAACAAATGCACACGCTCATTAAAATGTTATTATAAGTATAGACCACACAGTCACTTGCTACATTCACTTCAGTGACTGTGTTGTCATTCTTCTGGTCTTACAAATAATCATTTGGAAAAGATATTTATTTCTAGACATAAATGTTAACTGTAAAACTAAACAGTTTTATGCTTCAGTATCAATGGCGCATACATTAACAATTTAGCAAGCAGCTTTTGAGTACAATCCGTTTTCTAATAACACAAGTGTACCAGTGGCCTTTACAGCCTAAGAGTTTTTGATATTATTCTGCTGATATTATTATGATGCTGCTTGGCTTCAGAGCCACTGGCCAAGCACAAGCCAATATATTCTTAATGCCAGTCCCAATCCTGAAAAAAAACTGAGAAAGTTTGTATGATGAGGGGCATCTCAGTGCCAGGTTGGGTGGGGCCCAGTCTGCCAGTCAGCAGATGATCCTCGGTGGCAGCCCAAAAGAAATGGGAAACAACCGAAAAGAGCCATAAGATTTATAATGCTGCTTGCTGTTTTAGCTGTCCTCAGCATCTCTGTCTCGGATTGTTGTTTGTCTTTAACCTTATGGTATGGTCTTCTTTGCTGAGATGTTCATGTAAGTGTTTGTTATTTACTGCATGAGTCCTTTCAGCAGTATCCTTTGTTACTTTTTCTATTGCTTGAGAGCCCCCTGAAAGAGCAGAGCATCTTATTACCATTTGCAATTCCTTGACGTAAGTGTCTCTGACTGAACTGATGCTTCGTGAGAGCTATCACATTAACCTTGTTTATTAATGCATGTGTGTGTGTGTGTGTGTGTGTGTGTGTGTGTTTGTGTGTGTGTGTGTGTGTGTGTGTGTGTGTGTGTGTGTGTGT
>JAQMCX010000058.1:16130492-16172295 GCA_029814765.1 Acanthurus leucopareius | reverse complement strand
GTGTGTGTGTGTGTGTGTGTGTTTGTGTGTGTGTGTGTGTGTGTGTGTGTGTGTGTGTGTGTGTGTGTGTGTGTGTGGCAGAGTGAAATTTGGGGAGAGGCCAGCTTTCCTTCTTCCTTCATCACATTACTGCCTAAGTGTGTAATTATTACATAATTTGTCAGTGACAGCTGCAGAATAAAAAGCTACAAGATCATTAGGTGTTCTTTGCTCTTTCTGAGCTTCTCTCTATCAATCACCACCGTGCCCGCCTGCTGAGACCTTAACCACACAGCACAATCTTTACTAATTTAACTATGAGGACTGCCCATTCACAGCGACCGTGTATGTCTGCACGCCCTCTGGGTGAACATCCAACCAGGCTGTCACTCTTCTCATTGACACCTGCCACACAATAGGATGGTGGCATTTGGGAGGAAGACAAACAGGGACGTTGTTCGGCCTGCAACTGAATTATTCATGACATTGCACATTTAATCAAAGATGAAGAGCCAGCTGCCACGATGGGATATGTCACCATTCCACCTGCTTACATAATCCTTGAACTTTTTATTGACACTGAATTATTTCAGAAGATGATACTGTTCTTTCATCAGGCTCATGATGATGTGTCCTGGTGGCACGGGGTATGGTGAGAGTTTGTTACTCATTCCCACAAATAATTTAATGATAAGGACGAATCATCTGCTAAAGCACACTTTAAAACTTGAAGCAAAATAAACAAATGGTGCTCAGTGCAGTGCGAACAGGGCGGAGGTGGCTCTCTGGACCTTTACTGCCTAACGTTACCTAATGGTTATTAATGGGCAAGCTGTTTTGTGTTGGTGTGACTTGTTGCAGGGCTGTTTAACCATTGACTGGTTTTAAAGTCTACAGTTTTTAACAGCTTGTGTTGGTGGTTTGATCCTTAGGTGCTGTTGCTGAGTTAGCTCATGTTTACCAGGCAGACATCGAACTGACTGTTAGCCGATGCTTCTAACAACACTAAAGCTGGCCTGTGAACTAGCAACAATGAGATGTTTATGCTCCTCTTTCACATAAATTCATAGTTTATATTTATACCTAATGATTTTACCAGAACTGTATTTAGTCCCAAGATTTTAAGTGATTCTTTTAGTCTTTTCAAAACAGTATTTTTGATCTCTTTTTTTCTTTGATTCATGGTCTGTGAGGCAAAATGTTCTCTTTGTAAAGCATGACAGTCAAAGCAAGAAGTGTGTTGATGGGTGTCTATTTAAAAAAAAAATCAAATATACTGAGGAACCTTTAAAAAAAATCTGATAAAATTGTGGAAAAAATATAAATTAAACAGCGATATTTGAAACACTTTAATTTTGATCTGGTTGCATATTTAGAGATCGCTGTGTCAGCCTGTGCATGTCTGCCACCTTTCTAAATAATGCTCACTGAAATAATAAGCTTAACCTCCTGGCCGCTAAGACAGAGACACTCATCCACACAAACATGCAAACATTAAGTGAAACACTTACTGATGTGTACAGGTAGCCCTCACTGTTCATTGCCAGATAGAGTTTGGTCTGCACCCCCTGGATGGCCACCACTCGCAGCCCCACTGGAATAAGGTTGAACATGGCTGGAAAAAGATGAAAACAGCAAAAATAAAAGTTAAAAACAGTGCAGACTTTCGTCTTCAATTTATACACTTTGCATATTTAAAAAACAATGAAAAACATAAATTCTTATGATTGTATTTGATACTTTAAATGTGTACCATTTAAGAAATTATTCAACAGGATTCAGAGCAGTACAGGTTGTGGTAAAATAGATAAATGATTAAATGAACATGTGCACTAGACCAACCCACTGTCACAAAACATGAACAGATGTTACTAAAAGAAATAAAAAATGTAAAGCAAGCCAAGATAAGTATGTAACGTTAACCATAAAATGGTTAAAGTGGTTCTCATTAGCGTTCTCTATCTCTGTCTGGATGGAAGAATAAGTTGTCAAAACCAAACCACAAATAGAGATACAACATAAGCTCAGGGACTCAGTCACTCTCTCTCAAGGGTATTTCATAAAGCAAATGAACAAAATCAGAAACAAGGCAGAAACAGAGAAAGCAGCTCACAATACGGTGCATTCACACTCTTGAACTGAAATGTTAGGCTGTGTGAAAGTTAAGACTAAATATTGCAAACATAATATGTAAAATTCTTTGTGATGGAAAGACATCAGAAAAACAAGCCAGCGGCAGCCCAGCTGGTCATCGAGGTACAATTCTACCTAATTAATGTGGGCTTGCACAGTATGCGAGTGTGTCTGCATGTGTTTCATAAGATACTGGCAGGAAACTCATGGGCTGAATAAAGGAAAGCACATGAACATCCACCTGAAAGTCTGTAGTCGTGCTTCAATTCCAAAAAAAGACACTTCTCGCCTTTTGTTCTGACTATTGTTGGACATCCTCCCAAACAGTGATGAGATCTGTACTGCTGTGGATTTTAGTTTTACCTTTTTGATTTTTAGCAAATACAGTAAAAAAAAAAATGTCCAGAGAAGTATCATTACATTCATCTGAAGTTGACACATGTAGGAGGAGAAATTAAACTTCATTCTCACATCAGGTAAGCTGTGAGTCAGAGGAAGCCCTTACTATAGGTCCTCTTGTCAACCACTTAGTAGACTCCTATCTGCAGACTCCTTTGAGTGCACTATAGAGGCTTTTTTCTGGGCTATTTCTTCTGCCCTCATTGCTTTAAAACTGCAAACCTCCTTCGCTCTGGGCATTCATTGTAAACAACAGCTATAGAAATGCATAATGCATTTACTTGGTAGAGTAAACAGGCATTGCCAGCATATTCTTAGTTCAGTGGAGAGGCATTTAAGTCCCAGAACTGTTTAGTGGATTTCTGTCTTCCCTTTCTCTCTGCATCTCCATTTCCATCTTTCTTTCTCTCTCGGTCTCTGTCTTCCTTTTGTATTTTGTTTCTTCAATTGCCACATTAACACACACTCTTGTCAGTTCTCATGCCCTCTTTAACATGTTTGAAATAATGTAAAGGTTGGAGTGAGAGTAACATCAACAACACCAACAAACACACGTCAGTATCCCATGAGTCTGTCTGTTGAATGAGCGATACTTTGTATGAAGCAGCTGTAACAAACATATATTACTTAATTCTACTCTGTAGTTTAGTAGTCAGTAACAAGAGTTTTTTATGCTAAGTTTGTAATTTTAATGTTTTTTTTTTGTTTTTATTTTATGATCATAATTTAGATGCTTAATTGTGGAGTTTGCATTTTTGAGAGTCCTTTCAAATTCTCAGTTATATTTTTTCAGAAACAGAATGGCTGAGTTAGTTACACTTAAATTACAGCACTTTTCAAACGCATTTTTGGCAACAGCCCTGTAATGGTAAAGCAATCAAAAGAGGGTTCCCTATGAAAAGAAGAGAGACAATCTCTATCTTTAAGCTCTCAAGATGACAAATTGGTGTATCTTCAGTGATGGGTGCTTTGGCAGCGGTACAATACAGCAGATGCTGCCTATAAAAGTATATCTGAAACACAGAGATATATTTCTATTTTTACCTCAATATTAACCGTGTTTTATATGTGTGATGTACAGTAGGTTTGTGCAATTATTAGGCTGAACATAGATCTCGCCAAATTTGTACTGATATTGATTCTGTCCAACAAAAACAGAAGAAATATAAAAATATAAAATATATAAATGTGTAAAACCTAAATACCACTGAGATTAAGATCAACATCCTTCCTCAGCTCTGAGCATAAATTTTACCCATTCAATTATTTTTCTTTCAGAGAAGAATAGCAAAGAAAAAAACATGTAATTCTCTTGTTGAGTTTTTTTTTTCATTGTAACAAGTGTCTGTTTGGAACATTCTGCGATCCTGCGGAGGCTCAACAACACTTTTCTAGCCAGAAACTGGTATCTACAGGTTACAGATGGCCAGCAAACTTTCTCCACAACCATCTTTCCTCACTTTAATGTCAAACAATAAGGATTTGCAGATTTTTTAAGTATAAATTAAAACACATTAGGACCTATGCAAATACATATTCTGTTGTTTTACGTGCATGTAGCACAGTTTTAGATTTATTGAAATGATTCCTTCTTTCTCTTGAAATATCTTGCTACATGAACAGTTCTTTTCTTTATAATTGCATTTTTTTTTTTGCACTCTGTGTTGCTTACCGAGTTTTATCCCTTTGTACTCCCACCATTGATGCACACATACACATCTGCAGCACACTTCATTTCAGAAGGATTACCAGCCTGTGTACTGATGGAGATTTTCAAGAGGGGAAACTCAATTACTTTGTGGCTCCTAGAAACACCTGAGCACACTGAAGAGGTTGACAGGGCCACCACCCACTCAAAGACCTTTCCAGTGCAGGAGAGACACATGGAATAAGAAGGGTGAGGATGCCTGAGGGACATCTTTCACGATTGCTTTCAGGCTGTCTTTGTGTCTGAGTTTTACCCTCTGACAGCCTCAGAGTCGTGGTCGGTTCAGTGCGATAATGAAACATGAAGGTTCCAGCAATCACTCGTAATATTTTGAACATTTATCCTTTTTGTTACTCATTCTGGGCACAGCAGGCTGACAAAACACAACACAGCATCAGGAGCTATGAAAGTAAGGTGTTCTAGCTGTGTTAGGAGTACAATGTGAGACTGTTGCATTCAATTACACTTTTGAATTGATTGTATTTGTGAGGACACTGCTGAGACATGTGGAATGGCACTGACTTTTGACCACTGTATGCTGAGGAGGCTAAAAACAGACATTAGCTGTTCATTTATGAGATACATGGCAACTTCTCCTTAAGTAAGAACAGAAATGTGCTACACTCTCTCTGTTCTCAAACTTTTTTTTTTTTTTTACCATTTTACATCACTTAAATTGGTAAATATCTGAAGTGATTACAAGTCAAAAGAATTTCTTGTTACTTGACTTAATGTTTGGATCCAATGAATTGGAAAAATGGACAAATTTGCACATTCTAGTGTTTTGATTGCAAAGACAAGGGCTGAAAGAAATACATCAAGGACACGAGTGAGCATAGATGGTATTTTAAGCATTGAAACATTACCCTCGTTACATCAAGGAAAAGGATTTAAAGATGCTTTACTGTGCTGTCTGTTTTTCTCTAGATACCCAGTAGGTGTTCTCACTCGTGGTGCAACACAAAAAGATGGTTGATACAGTATAAAAATAGTACAGAAATCAGTGGGATTAATGAGACTTAGATTTGTTATTTTTCTCAAACAGTTTGCCTTCTTAATGAAAATGTCACAGAAATATCAAACTTCTTCATAACCAAAGTCAAACAGCCAAGTTCATCTCCTCAGCAAGCAGCAGAGGCAAAGATCAAACTCTTACATTTGTGTGTTCTTGTATATGTGTGTGTGTGTGCGTGCGCGCGCGTGTGTGTGTGTGCGCACATTTGAGTAGGTCCTCTCCCACCATCACAAGACACCAGTAGCTCCAAGAGGACTGCGCTCTCCGTCACCATGGAGACAAGCGCACCAAGCGCCTAACAACGCTATTTTTGGAGCAGTGCAAAGAGCTTCACTCTTTCTCCTTTTTCCTATTCAGCAGCACTCTTTAATTTTCTCTTCAAAAACTATTTTTGTGCCAATGCGGGCCAGTTAAGTCAACAGAGAAGTAAGTGTGTGAAGACTTGATGGGTGGGGTGGTCAGTGTGTGAGGTGAACTATAATATTGTGTGTGTGTGTGGGTGTGGGTGTGCGTGTGTGCGTTAATAGAGGATGTTGTTATTTCATTAGCTTTAGTTTTCCTCTCGCATGTAGTTTGTACTCTGTAGTTTTTGACTTTGCTTTCATTCTATTTAGGAAACAGATTCCACACACACACACACACACACACACACACACACACACACACACACACATTTCAAGGAGTCCTGCTTACACAACATCCCACTTGCACAGAGCTGCTATGTTCTGTATGTGTGAGAATCAGATACACAAGTGGAATTTAAACAAAATATTGTGGGATTTGCAATATGGCCAAGTGCAACATCCAAATCACATCTGCAATTTTTTAATAAGGCGAAATGTATCAGAACACACTCATAAATGAAGCATTGTGGTTCTACAGAGACATCTGGCCCTAAGATCATCCTCTCTAGACTTTAGAGAACATGCTTGTTTGGTATCGACTCCAGCAAAAAATCACACACACAACATCTTTTTTTTTCATTAAAAAAATTAAAGGCCAAAATGCTTCTAAAATTTGACTTATATTGTGATTGCATTATAGAAAAAAATTGCAGCAAAGATTCCTTTTCATTGCATTCAGTCCTACAGAGGTATTGATTCAGAGCCTTTGTGTCTATGATTACACAGAAACTAGCAAAGCAGTTTCGATGTGCCATGCAAAACTTTTCCTCAACAGCACTGTTTTAGTCCGGGAGCAAGGTGGATTTCACACAGGTCACTAATTGCTGTACTGTTCTAATTTTTAAAAGCATGTAGTGTTCATTGCATTGTCTAATTATAAGGTGGTCTATTTCTGCTCTGTTTTTGCCAGACAAGTGGCTGTGCTGTTACTCTTCCATTGATCTCCTCTTTAATCTGTCTATTGGAAAACAAAGAGCTGGTGGGTGTAATGGCAATGATAGAGATGCATCAATACATAGTATGAGGCAAAACTGGCTTTTTTTTCACCACAGAGGCTGTGTGTAGGAGAGTAAAAAGCCAATCACCATCTGTGCTCAGGCTGCCATAGGAAGACTTCGATTAGTTCAAATTAAACAGCTACTTTGTTGCTGCTACAGCCACACTCACATGCAAAGAAGATTCCAGTGTTTTTCTCCATAATACGAAGCAGTGCTGTTTATCAGTGAGTTAAAATAACAAGGAGCACAGTTTTGAACTGCTTAGATGCTGGTAATATTCAGTAGTTCAGCACTTATAATTGCACCTAAAAAAGGCAAATCTATTTTCTTCATATTCATCTAGAGACGTGAATTTTGTCTAGGTTGATACGCTTTTAGATGGTCTGTATCTAATTTAGTCCTGCCTGTAGCACATGAAATTGACAATAGCAAGTGTAAGGTTCCTCTGACCAGCAGGTTCAGCACAGCAGGGGGCGTATGATAGATGAGGGGAGCAAAATGTCAGAGTGAAACTTACTGTAACCATTGTCCTCCTCCTTGGTTCCATCGATGGTTCCATCGGCCTGCAGCTGCAGGTGGAAACCTTGTCGACTGTAGAGCTTTGTCACAATCCCCTTCAGCTGGGGCTCTGTGGAGGCAGAGGGGGGGCACAGAGACAGAAAGACAGGAGAATGAAACCAAAGACTGTGGAAAAACATGAAAACAACAACATGATGTCACTCGCAGGCTTCTGAAGGGACATTTTGAAGCTTCAGTTTCAGTTTGCTGCTCACCGCCATTTTGGAGGCTACTGGAGCCACAAAATCCAATTTAGTCAAATGGGAGTAAGTCTGAATGGAGCCAAGGTGGGGCAGTAAGGAGTGTGATTGGCCGAGACAACAGTCAGTCACATAAACTGATCCAAACTCACCACCAGAAACATGTTAATGACAGCAAATTTAATGACTGAGATTTGACTTTTCTGTCAGAAAGAATTAGAAATGTCTTCATATGATAGTTATGTGATATGTGATAGACCTGTGATAGTTTTGGAGTCATAATCTGGGAGCCATGAGAAGAGCTTAAACTACAAATATTTTCAAATTGGCTCGGCTACTCAGTCATGATGGTTGCCACTTCATGAAACGAGACGACTGATGGAGGCTTTGGGCTCGACTTTATCTTATAAGAAGCCTCCAACTGATTTTGTAGCAACTTTACAAGAAATCTAAACATATATCAGATCCAAAAACTCATCAAATAGTATTTAAATGTATCAAATGATATTTAGATGACAAATGGTATCAGCTACAGTTTTGTTTCTGTGTTCACAATCCATGAAAATTGACAAACTGTTTTTGTTTCTTTTTACTGGCCAGTAAAAAGGCAGCCCCTGTAGCTTGACAACAGAGAAATAAGACCACAGAGGGACGACGGCAAATAGAATCAAATCTAAAAATGGCTTCGGGGACCTTGTGTTGGCTCAGTGGTCTATGACGGCTGAGGACATTTCTCGCATGTCACCCTGTATTTCTCTGTCGTTGCTTCCCGTCACTTTCTACTGCATACGAACTTTCCAATAGAAGCAGAAAGTCTGAAAAATATCATGAAAACCTGCATTTCTTCCCAGAAAATCCTAACTGTTTTAATGTGTGTTTTTAAGCATTTAATGATATGTTTAATCAAAAAGAATCTAAATTAAAATCCTGACTTCATTTAAACATGTGATATTAAGTACATCATACTGGATGGAGTAAATTAAATTTAAAAGTACATTGAAATTTCTGTGCAAATTATAGCATTCATGTTAAATATAGTATTCAGTATCTTAACATGATTTTTACACAGTGAAGAAGAAGCTGTATTTTCAAAAATATCCGAGTCACAATTAAATATTAAGAAATTAAAATAGAAAACTACAATTTTGCTAATGAAATGGGCAAAAGCTTCATATTTGAACAAGTCGATAAATCTGGAGGATAAAAGTTTGAAGGGGCAGAGCGTTTACTTTTGAAGTGGCTGTGCAGCCTGTCTGTTCCATCAGTGTTATGTCTGATAAGAGCTAAGTGCTCTCCATTCCCTGGTTACTGTCCCTGGTGGAGTGTCCTTTACTGTGGTTTACCACACCTTTCATCTATCCTTTCATCTCACTTTCCTTTCAATACTGCCATCTCTACCCATACTAAGATTACTTTCACTGCAGAAGGTCTATTCAGTCTGTACACAGCAAGTACTGCCACGATTTTGTCGTAAAGCTTTGTGCACTTTGCCATAAAGTTATGAAACTAATAAGTAAACTGAAAGCAGGCATTGGATCTAAAGATGAGTTTCACACACAGACATACATTAAAAAAAAAGGAATACATGTCATAACGTGCTGTAAAGGTGAACTTGACTGTGTGTATAATGCATAACCAAACAATCCACCAAAGCACACACACTCTGTATTTCCAAAGATGACAATTCATTGTGTTTTGTGAGGCATCATCATGTGCAAGTCACACACAGACAATGCCTTCGTCTTGGCGCTCAGTGCTTCCTCCATGGATTAAAAAAATGGAAATTGGAAGTAAGAGAGGTGCAAGAACTGTAGGATAGATGTCGCATAAACATGCACCATAATCTTCATATGCAAAATATAGAGAATTAAAAAAGCTGCTTTGCAATAAATGAAGGTTGGGAGAAACAGAGCTGAATCTTGTGCGGCTGTGCATTTGTCACGTCCACACACATTAAGAAAACCTCGACAAAACTGACCAAAGGTGAGCTTTGGGCCTGAATGTGATCCAATCAGATCAGATTTGTAAAAGCATGGATTCTTTGAGCTACAGAGACACATTTGTATCACTGCAATAGTAAAAGTGCTTTAAGAGGCACCCAGGACCTCAGCTCACATGTCCACACATACAGCAGCACTTACACTTAAATGCTTAATGTAAGTGTGTAAGTATAGACTGAGCTCTGACAGGCACCACTTATTTATTCTATTCTAGCAAGTGTGTTTTTCTCAGCAATGAAAAAAACTTGCTGACACAAGGAAATAACATTTTTTGAGCTCATTGTAAGATCTGTTTAATAATCTGAATAAAAGAAGGAACCCGATTTTTTAAATCTGTGAGTCAATTAGTGTTTCTCTCATAAATGAGACATGATCAAACTATGTCTAATATAGTCTCCTACAGACAGGCCTACAACCATAATAATAATAAAAATAATTATTGAATTGCATTTATACATTTTGAAGACTGACAGCACAGAAATGACAACTGATAAACTGAATTTTTCTCTTTTTTAAAAAACCTCTTAATGATTGCAAATGACTGAAGTCTTTGGTGATTTCTGAAATTGACTTAATGAGCCCCTTTTGTAAATCTTGTCCTCTGTGAACTGAATAAGTAGACATTGAGGGATGAAGTATCAGTTTAATATTTCCCTCAGAGCAGCCTGAGATGTCAAAGGTGACCTCTCTGTGGACCAACTTCATAAGGGAGCCCTCTCCTTCTCCCACCGACTTTGACAGGAGTCATTAATTGTTTGACTCATACAATAAGACAAAAATAAGAGCAGAAGCTACACAGTTATATATTTGAAATGTAATGGCAGCCTGCATGAGATGAAGAGTAAGTAATGATGAGGATGATGCTGATGTCAGTGCACAACAGACCTGGTCGTCTCCTTCGCCTCTTCTTGGAGCCAAAGAGTTTGACCCGAGAGAAAACGTTAAGCCGACTGGGTTTTTCACAGCTTCCTTTGGTTTTACTGGGGCTGCTAACGCAGCGGCAGGCATTAGTCTTCTCCCGCTCCCTCGCCTGCCTTTTCTGCCTAATGAGGGAGCTGGCAATCGCTGCAGCCATGGCCAGTTTGGCAGCACTCTGGAAGAAAACTTCCGGAGAAGCGTGAAAATAATCACCACCTTTGGATCCAGAGAGCTGGATTCCGACAGAAACCGTCCAGGCGCAGCGGTGACGGTCTGGATCAACTACAACGAATCGTTAAATAACAATTTGCCAAGTGAACAATGAGGAGTGGACAATGAAATAGTCCCAGCAGTGCGGTAAAGCCAGTTAGATAATGTCCATGTTAATCATCTTTCTTTTTTTCGTGAATCAGGGCGTTATTCGGGAACTGTCCATTGTATCTCCGTGAAAAAAAGTGAAACTTAACCAGAAACAAAAAGCACACGTTCCACCGCGAAGCTGCACAAAGACTTTCACCACAGCACGTTGCATGTTCCTCCAACCGTATCATGTTCTCGGAATCACAACAAACCCGGTCGCTGGAAACGGTTTGTGCATCATCCCACTGAAACTACATGGCCGCGCACATTGTACCCGGGCTGGCAGGCGGTCGTGAATGAAGCTCACTGCGCAGCTGAAGGATGGAAACACCTGTTTGCAGACGCCGGGAGAGTGTTTGCAATGCTCTGTATCTGCTCTCCTGATCCCTTTTCTGAAGCTGCTGATGCGAGAGTTTTTTTTTTTTTAGAGAGGCAACGCAGAGGTTGTGAACGAACCTCTACAAGGATCCCATTTGGTTTTTTTTTTTGTTTTTCTTCCCCCTGTCTTTTGTTAAGGCAAAGCAATGCAAGGGGCAAGCAGGAGGCGCCTCATTCCGGATGCGGTATCCGAGCTCAGCGCAAAGAACAGACTCAGCTGTGCCGCTGAGAGCATCCCACCGACAACCTGGAGAGCGAGCAGCGAGGGGGGGAGGGAGAGGACAGGGAGTCTAACTAGTGAGACACAAACGCAGTCAGTGTGCACACAAAAGCAAAACGTCCATATAAGACAATTCACATCAGATAACAAGAGAAAGGGGCGTATGTGGCGAGGGGGGGCGGGGAGGTGGCAAAGAGGAGAAAAACAAAAGAGAGAGAAGGAGGAAATATTTTCAGGGTTTTTATCAGACAGAACCACCAAACAAGAAGTCCTGGAAAGAAAAGTTAAAAAACCACCTCTGAAGCTCGGACACTTAGACTTTCACGAAATTTATCAGATAAATTTTATGTTTTAAACTTTGCTGAGGACGAGCTTCCGGCCGTGAAGTACGGCAGTGAGTTTGTTTTTCACGCAGTCAAACAAGACTAACTAACTAAATGTTAATTAGAGTGACTCAAAGTATAGTGAGAGATAAAACAGCAGGCAGTCTTCGTGGGGTGTCTGATGTGATATTAATACAAGATGAGAAAAAGGAAAAAAAAAAGGCTGTGATTTTGTGTGAGAAGATCCAAACTGCGTCAAGCTGCTGGATCATACAGCCTCATTAAACTCCCATACAATTATTACTGTTTCCTGTTTCCCTAATTGCAACCTTTTAAGAACTCTGCCTTTGTAAAAATTTTATAACTGATAGTTATTGATAGGCTAAACAATTAGTTTACATAATAAAAACACCAGCGCTAATTAGCGCTGTTGAAGTAACTATGGACACGGATGTCTCAGTCATTTCCTCCCAAACAGCCGAGCTGAGCAGGTCTCACGCTTCTGGGTTTGAGCGCAGTTTACCAGCTTAACCAATGGTGCCATCTACAGTCCTAAATCAAAACTGTCTTAGACGTTTTATTTATTTCTCCTGGTTAATAATAGAAGCATAACAACTCGAACTTTTGTATTTTGTGTTAAATAAACATGAGGCGTCGCACAGTTAAGTCTGAAATCTTGCGATACAGAGCAAATACAATAAACAACTCTCTTGAAATGCTCGTTAAAATAAAAATATGATTCTCCCACACGCTTGCAAATAAACCAACGAATAATAAAACCAAGTAGAGTCATAAGTCCAGAGACAAACAGTGAGGATTTACAGCAAAGAAAAAATTCAGGCAACACTTCAGCACCGCGGACAGCTCCAACACGCCTGACTATGCAAAGCATCAAAAAACATCATCATTTAACAAATGAAATAAAACTCTACAAAACACAACTATGAGCCAAAGACTTAATTAAAGCCATGCACAACTTTAATAAATGAAATCTAGAAGTTTTGTCTCATTAAAACTTCAAGTAAAAATATAAATTTAAATGAAAAAAGACAAAACAAGCTCATCAAAAGTTTAAAAAACAGGAACATCAGCCTACCCGACACTGATTTTCTCAGGGGAAAAGTCATGATTGTCTACAGCAGAGTCAAAGCAGACGCTCGGATAGACGCAGATCCTTTGGAAGTGAAGCGAAGGCGAGCAGTGAACAATCAGCAAAGTTCAGACCATTGTCAGACATCTGTCAGAGGCGCAGAGGAAGAGAAAGCATCGAGGCGTGGCCATCAACAGGAAGATCATTACAGGACATTAGCGACATGCCATTATGACTTCTAAAATGCTCATTAAACATTCATTTGGAGGTCTTGTTGATCCGGCAACCACGGGCGTGTTTTCACCGTCCTGCTGCGCTCCGCGGTACCAGATTGAAGAAAAGTGATCGAAAATTGAGGCTGAGCTTGTACTTCCTTCTTGGGGCAGAGAAGACTTTGCGCTCATGTTTCAAAAAAATGATGTAAAATGATCCGTTAATGCGTTGACTAAACCGGTTATACAGGCCTGTCTACTTTCCACTGAAAAATATCGATGTACAATCAGCGGAGACAACACGCATTAAGCAAAGTGTTTTTGCACAAAAACAATTTTCTGTTCTGTGAAACTGTAGAGTTTGTTTTATTATTATTATTATTGCAAAAACTGAGATGTGAGATATTGAGATCTAACCTAATATGACACGGCTTTATTTATCTGCATCTCTGCAAAAACTACCAGGCTAGGAGCATGAAAGTTTGGTCCCCTTGGTTTGCCTGTTCAGCTTTATTGATGAAATTATGTGAAGCATAGAAGTAAAGTAAATATAGATTACATATATATATATCGCTCTGTATAGGCGTGATTATAGAACTGAAAGCAGATTTATTGATGCACTTATTGTAATGATAACATAACTATAAACTCTGAGATACCATAAGCCTTACAGAAGATATCTCTGAGGGTCAGTGTACTGTGGTGACCACTGACTATGCACAGCTTTGACCACTAGATGGAGCAAGTAGACTGACTATCAAGAACAGCATAGTCAACCTAAAGGGAAAGTCTACCTCAAAACAAAACTGCATGAGACATTAACCTCTTCACGAGGAACTTAGAACAATGATTTATTCTCTAATTTTGAGTCGGTGTCTGACTCTTCAGGCTTGAATAACATCACTTAACCATGCAAATTATTTTAACCATCACTCACTATTTACAGAGAAGTCTCAATGTTTGTCTCCACATGATTCTCAAACCACAGTCGGTCTCTTTGCTGTAAAGATAACTGACACTGTGAAATTCTGCACAAGCACAAGCACAACACATCACACATTAAACATTACTATACTGTGCATTTACAAATACCCATCCTCATCAGAGAGAAACAAAAGATCAGTTAAGTGCCATAAAATAAATTCGTTTAGCGACTGATTGGTCAGCATCTCGCATTATCAGTCGGCCGTGCAGAAGTGGGTTATTGATTTACACGGGATGTGGCTTAAATGCCATAAAGCACCAGAGCGATAAAAGCCTTTGTTTTCCTTTATTCTGTCACTGATTTCTTTCCCGTAGATGGGAAAGTAATGGCATAGAGGAAGTCTGACCTTTAACCCCGCACAGCCGAAGGAAAGATGATTCAAGGTTGAACTGGCCTTTATAGAATCATCATTATCTCAAACAGCCGGCAACTGACAGGTTTTATTCATAGCTGCAATCTTTACGTCCACAAATGCTTTTCTAAAACCAAGAGGAAACAAGGATCTTAACTCCAGCAAAACACGATAAAATATCTTCATTGTTGGGAAAGCAGAGAATGATTAAATACTAATGATTGTCTTTGTCAAACATGCTTTCCTGTCCTTTAGTCAGTCAGAGGCTAAACTTACTTAGTGTAACACTGTTAGCTGGTTAAACCAAAAATGTTGTAAGGCTGTTAAAATGAATGGTTTCATTACCTTAATAAGCAAGCAGGAAATGTTTCGACTGAGATAAGGAATTATTTGTGATCAGATTAGTGTGTTATTCTTCATTCTTTCTGACAAAATTACTGGCACAAGCAGCCCAGAAGTGAGACAGCTTTAAGTAGACATGTTAAATTTATCTGACTGATGAGCTGTAGATCTGTAACATTTATAATATTAATATGTAGTCTCTCCGATTAGAAAAACTG
This sequence comes from Acanthurus leucopareius, assembly GCA_029814765.1. Taxonomy (NCBI): domain Eukaryota; kingdom Metazoa; phylum Chordata; class Actinopteri; order Acanthuriformes; family Acanthuridae; genus Acanthurus; species Acanthurus leucopareius. Next base: position 16,157,503 of record JAQMCX010000058.1, on the reverse strand, counting down.
CTTTTAGTTAAGCTAGCATTAAATTCAGTCGCTAAAAAAGCTATGAAATGGCTGTCAAAGGCGGGTTTAAGTGCAGGATGTAACTCAGTTGTAATGTTGAAAGTGAAAATAAGAGATTTGACCTATCAAATGAAATCGAAAGTCAAAATCATTAAAAACAACAACGCTATATGAAACTCTAAACACTGCTTCTAAGTAGTTTTCCACGTCAGTAACACACATTCCTGCAGGGCAAATATGTTGACGTTTCTAACGGCATAGCAATAGTTGAAGATGTCGCTATACATTATTTACATTGTGGTTCTTCCTTTTAAAACACTACACTGCAGCACTCCGGAAAAGTTCTTAACAAGTAAACCTCTTTACAAGCTGATGTACACTGCAGCATGGAGTATCTCTGTCTGGTCCTATCTGATAACTCTAATTCTATCATAAAAACAAACACAGACAGAGGGATCTCAACACCAGCAGAAGCAGATCGCAGGTTTTGCATCAGTCATCCCACTGCTGATAAACCTGGACCATCACTCAAGCAGACAGTGTGTGGCCCCTCAGGAGCACAGCTTAGTTTATCACTGACAGTGAGGAGGACAGACAGAGGTGATGTGAGACAGGCTGCATTGTACAACAGTGACACTAATCAACATCTAAGATGATACTAAATAAAGTACAAATGAGTGCAGGCCTGAGAATGTCCATCCTGCTGTTAGTGTTTTATCTTAACAACAGCAAAGGGATGATGAGAGAAAAATAGAAAATGACATAAAAGGCACAAGCAAAAATAGTCAGATCAGTAAAGCAGAGAGCCATACTTTAGACAAGAAATGTTGAAACGAGCTAAAAAAAAATAATGAGTCATATGCATTTGTTTTATCCTGTTATCTTCAATACCAATTTATTCGGAGGTCCTTGAAGAAAACATAGCTCTGATCCTCATTTGTCTTTTTTGTCTTTTTGAAAAACAAAAGTGGACTATTGCTATATTTGGCTTATTTGAAGTCTACCAGACTTTAGGTGAGCTCATTTGCAAGTAAAAATCAGCTGAGGAGAATTTTTACTCATGAACTTTACTGTGAGAAAATCAAACACAGCAGCTAAGAAATAATGCAACAGCCTCTGAATTAAGTAAAGAACAGAAGTGTCCTTCTCTTTACAAACACAGATATAAGCCACTTACTTACACCTGTAGACTCTGTAAATAAGACGAGCAGGAAGGACACAGGGGCAGTCATACACACACATACATACACACAGGAATTGCCTCTGTGTCTTTTTGGTGTGTGTGTATGTGTGTGTATGCATACTTTGGTTGCTTGTGTAGCAATGTGCCATGGGTCCATTAATTACTGTAGTGCCCCAGAATGCTGTGCTACTGTGGCCTCCCGGGGGCACCTTCACTGTACTGTGCACACACACACACACACACGCACACACGCATACACACACATACACACACACGTTGAGAGTTGGAAAATAATTGAAAATAGCCAAAAGCACACAGTTGTATTAGCTTCCATCATAATGCAGACATATTATGCCTAATGTGCATGATAAACTTTACCAGTAGTGTCCACACAAATGCTAAATTACATAAAAAGTATAATACGTGTTCACTGACTGCTGAGCATTAGATTAAGATTTGATAGTGTACTCTACAGATTTCTTAAAGATGTGTTGAAAAGCCAAAACTGTGAAACCGCTGTCATAGAAAAGGCTCAGAAGTGGCATTTACTCCTGCGTGCAGAGCTAACTGCTAAAAACATAATCTGACCACAAGCACTTAACTTTGCATCAAGCACATGGCTTCACACAGACCCCAAAGGTCCCAGCACACTGCTGCTCTTTCCATCTCCGGCCACTAGAGAGCAGAGCTTCAGAATAAAAGCTGGAGATGGATCTGTGAGCTGACAATGTTGAGCACTGAGTTGACCTTTGTATTATTAAATATAACCAAACAATTAAAGCTATCTTTTCTCATTAATAACCCCAGGCTGTCACGATAACACCCAGGGTTTAATGAATTTTAAAATTCATAGAGAAAAGTGGTCTCCAAGGGCACACGCTGAATAAATAGAGAGGTTAACCTTGCTTGGGGTGTGTAATAGAGGGCAAAGTTGCATATTAGGATTGTGCCCCCTGATTATATTAAGATATTAAATGTCTGACAAAATTAATATCGTCACATACCACTGGAAACTGCAAAAGCTTGAATTTTAGTTTAACCTCTTGGTACAGAGTGAGCAGATAAAGTGAAATATTATCAGGGGGGGAAAAAAAGCAGTGATCTCTGATAAGCTGGGAGGGCTGCTGCTCAGAGCGCTCAGCCCTTTGGCAGCGATCTGCTGGCTGCCTGCTCTTTGTGCGTGTGCTGGTACAGTAAATCCACTACAACAGCAGCTTGCAGCATGCTAGGCCACCAGTGCCATAGTGATACCACACGTTACCATGGAGACTGCACATACGTAAGAGGGTGTGTGCGTATGCGTGTGTGTGTGTGTGTGTGAAAGGAGGAGAGAGGGAGATTGTGCGCCGAGAATGGGGGGTTGGATATTACAGAGCAAGAAACCATCAGTCACTCAGGGGTCCAGTGGAGGAGGAGGGGTGGGGGTTGGGGGGGGGGGGGGGGGCGGCTAGAATACAGTCACGGCTGGCTGGCAGACTCATGGCAATGATTGTGTGATCTATCCCGCCCCGCTGAGGGGCTGTGCTCAGGACATGAAAGCAAAGAGTTAGTAGACTGAGACTGAAGGACGTGGGTCCCATTATTTCTCCCAGCAGGTAAACCAGGATGATCTTCACCTTTGTGAACAAACAGGCATGCAAGGCTGAGGGTGGAGAAAGTACTCACAACTCCATCACTGGAGCTCAGCATCACTGAGGAACCAGCTATAGGTCACAGTGTTTTATATGCTGGAACTCTCAGATGTATTAATTTAATTGATCATTAACCAGTGCTTTGTTATCTGGTGTGTTTTTCTCTGTCTGAAGTGTCATAAGGTGTCTTTTAGAAACAGGCTAAGTTTGCCTTGTTTTTAGCTGCAGCGAAAAGAACATAAAACACATGTATTTTCAAACATCAATACTGTATAATAAGAGGGTATCTGAGCTGCGTGCCAGTCTGCTCCTCATTATCCCACCATCGTCTCTGTCTCCATCTCACATGAAAACTCAAAAACTAATTAGGAGCAGACAGAATGCTTGGCATTTTTTTTAATCCAACCTCTCACCTTTTGTACAACTGGCTTCAAAGTGTTTGTCTACCGATCGACGCTGCCATATTTCCTCTTACACACAGGGAATAACTGCGAAAGGAATACAATTCTATTTTATAGATCAATAACAGCTAAATATGGCACCAAAACACAGAACTGAGACAGTTTCAGGAGCTGAGAATCTGCCAGAGTCTTTGTACCTGTTTGGTTGATGGCGATACAAATAGATGATGAAGTGCACTGCTGAATAATTACTCATCTGCTGGATGATTCTTTGAAATCCAGACCTCCACAGCTAATTGCAAGAATTGTTATGTGGAAGAAAGGTTACAGCCATCTCTGAAAGTAACATCTCAATTCATCTTGATTCATGTTCCTCCACCTATGACGTAAACACGCATGCAGTTATTAAATTATGTAAATACGACATTTTAGCCACTAATGACTAGAATTGCTGCTATTGTGATTATAATGGGCAGCTAAAATTAAGGACATTACGCGCAAAAAGACAAAGTGTAGGTGCAGGACTTAATGTCACTGGTTTATTGGTGGAAGAAAATTATATGTTTTATTTATTTCTAAATGCCAGTGTTGTGTCTTTTGTCTTATCGGTGCTTTTATATTGTAAGTTCATTCAAATTAAATGCCACACTTTGAGCTATAAATATCCTGATTCATTTAAATCAGATGCACAAGGTAAAATAAAGTGGATGGATGCATGGATTAAATGGATTTTACAGAGTTTTCATGGGTTCCTCTTCAACAGTATCAATTAATTAGAAATTTAAATTTACATGTAGGTGCTTAATGGCAGATCAAATTAGCTGTTCCTGCAGGTACATTGTGCACTTTTTAACAAAGATCACTGAGTGAAACACAGCAAATACACCAACACATTTACACAAGCATGAATTTACAAGTTGTCACTTCTTAATTTAAGTGCATGTGAAGTTTGATTTACCTGGGAAGCACGTGGGTTTTCACCAGTCACGACCTCTTGTATCCATATATTTGTGAATGTCTCTGTGAGAATGTGTGTGTGTGTTAGGCTGTAACAACATGGAGAAATCTCAATCACAGGCACCAAACGGTGTGTGAAATGGCCAGAGTTCAGACGGCAGCCTGCTCAGAATGACTAATGCTGTACCAGCGATGTGCTCTCATTAGCTCGACACATACAAGAGTGTAAAATAGAGGCCACAGAGGCTCTCTGTTCCTCTCGTCCTCTAACCAGCTGACCCTTGTTTCTCCTCAGACTTCAAACAAAGATGGAAATGGTTAGCGATGCTTTAATAAAAAGCTCCGGGGCCAGAAACCTCGAAGACCTTGAACCTGTTTTTCTCTGACAGAAACAAAGTTCGGCATATCCTCTTAGAAATATGAAAAAAAAACCCAGGCAGATTTATTTACCACTACGGATCGTTTATGAAACATCAATGAGATGATGTCACCAGGCTACGGTTTTGTTTGGGCCACTAATGGAAATTGAAATGTAATATCTCTGTGTGTACTCGGACGTGCAGTGTGTGTGGATGTGTCTACCGATTGCATGACCCTGCAGTTTTCAGGTTCCCTGGAGGATTGTGGGTGAATCATTACCAGTGTTGTAGTAAGCTGGAGAAAGGTGGCTGCAAGCCCCTGTGACTGATTGCTGTGTTGGGAGTCCTAGACAGCGAAAATGGTCACAACAACAGCAGGTATCACAAAACTAAAGCCAAGTTATAAGGTTGATTCAATAAATAAAGGTTAAAAATTATATGGAAGGCAGTTTTTGTTCCAAACAACTTTCCAGGTTTGCAATAATGTAACAATGTCTTTATAGCTTTACAGCTTTATTTATAGTTTTATACAATCAGTCGATTCTGATAAACATGGTGCTTCCATGCAACATACTATACAATCAAGGGCTGTTTTTCTGAAATAGCTTCAAGCTTTAAAGCCTTATTCATAATTTTGATAATCACATATTAAAACCAACATCTGAACTCTGAACAGCTTTTTTTTTTGCACATCTATTCATTTTGTTAGACCGTAGTGGATAAAGATTAAACTACACCACTTACACGTGCAGTTGTGGCTGTGTAGGGTGTTTTGACTTGATTATACCATTTTCAACAGTTCAAGTAAAAAAAAATTGTATGTATAGATTATTTTAAAAAATAGATGTGATTATTTCCTAAATTTACAAAATGTTTTAATCAGACACAATGTTCTGCTTCAGTCCATATCTTTTGGTGTTTAGCCTTTCGAAAGCAACCTTTTCTCTGCACTATTTCACTGCACCATTACTGTTTCATCATCTTTGTGTGCCTTTCTTCCTCTCAGCCTGCTGCTTTCACGTATTTCTGTTTACAAAACTGACAAACCACATTCTTGGTAGAATGTTAATTTGATTCAAAAATTAAAAAAAAAACTCTGGCTCAGTCAATGCAGTGAATCATTTTGCTCAAATCAGGGATTTTTTTCCATCTCTTTTTTTTTTTAGGCTGATGACGTCATGAAATATGACGACATTAGCTGCAGCCCGAACACAGTCTCTCATGTCATATTTCTTTTCCATCAGCTTGCTAAGCAGAGCAAGTGGAGGATAAGGTCATTCAGGATGATGTATAAGAAAACATGCACTTTGGTATATAATAGTGACACACATGCGTGCAGGCACAAGCAGCCAGCCCGCCAAATCTAATATGAGTCTAAATGCCTGTTATCAGAACAACATCCAGTCTCTATCTTAGCCAGCATCACAACAGGAGGCAGCCAGAGGAGAAAATCAAATGCAGGAGATGCTCCCTCGCCAAAATAGGCAACTGAACAGTCACTTGTGTGAATCAGAGACGGTGAGTCAATGGAAACCCTTTGGCAATATCCACCACGGTGAGAAAGCTGCAGAGAGACAGCATTTAAGAGTTGAAAGGACATAAATAACAAAAATCACTTTTATTCTCTTTCAAGTCATCCCTCCTCCATTAAACAGAACACTCACAGGAAATGAGCTCTCGTCACACTGAAGAGGGACATCTGGTATCAAAGAGAAATCAAGGAAGTGTGCTGCAGCCAAAATAAAGAACCTCAGACTTTCTGAAAGTTTGTATTAATAACTCTCGATGCTAATTATACCCGTCTAGCAAGAGCAGTCTTAGTCCCAGAATACAGTAAGTGAAGTGATGTTGTCCTACATATCCTTTCCAGTATGACACATCAAGGAAGGGAAAGGAGTGAGATTAAAGGCATCATCTCAGACACCAGCTGGCTTAAACTGTCTACTTAGCGATGGAGACAAAAAAGGAAAGCTCTGAGACTGGCACGGGAGCACAAGGTCATGCTCGCTCCCTTTTAAGAATAGCTCTCTTAGGACACGCGAACAGCTTAGATGATGGACACTTTATAACGGGGATGACGAAAGCACAAACTATGCAACGTGGTGTCCTGATTAAGTAAATGAGGTCTTAACAGAGATGAAAATATGTCTTCCCTCTTTTGCTCATTTGATGAAAAGGAAATTCTGTCTTCTAGCAAGAGAAAAAAAACAAAGAAACTACACGTTCATGGCTTCCTGCAAGCCTATAGGAAACTTGAAGATATTAGCAAAGGTCAAAAGTTCAGCATCACTATCATCCTCATTGTAAACACATAAGGTTACAACTATAATGAAAAAGATGACGTTTTTGTGCTAAACATATCCTGACAATGTATCAATCATATGGTTCATAGTTAAAGATATACAATAGAAATACATCAGAAATAGATGTGCAGCTTAAGCTTCACGCTAGCCTACTTTTACAGCACTAACACCTGTCTGGGTGTTTGTCATCTCTTTCATCCAGGTATTTGCCACACACTCTGTCCTCAGAATAACCCCATCACATTCCTCGCCTGGTCTCAGGAGGAACTGCGAACAGCATGCTGCGAGGTCCAATGTGCAGCGCAGCGAAATGGGTGTGAACATTAATGAAGCTCATTTTAGTCCTGCCACACACACACTCTGGATTTCCCCTGCCACTTATACACCTCCTTTCATGAAGGAGAACAGTTCTGCATACAGAAGATGATGAAGGTTCACGTATAGGTTTCTGCATCTCTGGCAAAAAAAAAATGTAAAGTTAAAAATCATTATGTAAGTATGTTTACAAAATTTTTTAAGAATGTGTGTTAAACATAAAACATGCCAGCGGGATTGCATGGTTCGGATTGGCACGGATTATTTCAATATACTTGAAAGGCTGACGTGTTAGGTGGAACAGATTGACTAAGCTTAAAATGACACGACTGGAGACATGACTCAACTCTTAGGAGTGGGTGGGTAAATAGGTCATGTTCCCTACCCAACACAGCGTTATCCCGCTTCACACTTCTCAGTCCCTGTGCTTGTTAGTGAAGTCAGCACAGAGGGAAATCAATGGCAACAAAATGACAATGGATGGTTTGGATCAGTGTTTGGAAGAGAACAGGTGGGAGGAGCTGTGCAGAGCTGATAGAAAACCCTTCAGAGGTATGAAGAAGTGGGCCAAAACACAGCAGTAAAGCAATAATGGCTCTCTGCGGTCTGTCGTCGCTGGCGTATAATATGACATGCAACATTATCACAGTAGTGCTGGACTTCATCATTCAATCATAATAAGGCCTAACACAATGTTATCTAATCCCTGTGCCTTCATTATATCATGCTATGAAATTAACACCAGTCGCCAAGCCAAATGCCTGGTAACTGTACTGGTAACCATGGTGCTGTGTCACATGGCAGCATTTTAACTCAAACACAAATACTAAAAATAAAACTTCTATATAATTTCATAATTTCATGTCATCACTCCGTCCTGGGTCGTAAAATTGCAGCCTGTTCCTCTGACTTTAAAAGGCTTCACAGATGTTAACTCTTACAGCTTGACATCAGTACTAACACTGATTTTTGCTCCTCTAAGACACCAAAGTTATTGTTCTTCCATATTTTGAGTGTCAGTTTACACCCCTGAATTCATGCCTGTTCAAACTATAGCAAGAAACCAAGAAAACATACTGATAGAGACAATTAAAAACTGATTTCATGTATATTCATTTTTGCCCGTGGCAACACTCAAGGTCAGTTGGAGTTGAAGGAACATTATGTTTCTTCTTTAATCATATTATCATTGTGGCGATGTGACTGAAAATGTAGATTATTATAAATTGTTTGTGTATGCGGTGCATTCAAGTGCATGTGAGACACACTAAAGCTTGATAGCGAAGAATCAGCTGCTGAGCAGAATTGTAATCAAGAGCTACAGTATGTTGTCTAAAATCCAAGCAGGTGTGTAAACACAGCAAATGTAAATCAAAGACTGCAGTCAGTGTCACAGATGCTGTCTACACAAGACGCCTCAAACTCGCATGTTAAACATATAGGACACGAATAGAGATGTTTTGCAGCATTGCAGTTGTGCAGCTCTGTAAATCTTTAATAAATTCAATTTTAAATTCTGCTTTACTTGTTTTACAAAAATAGGCAACTAAAATCTGACTGACTTATACTTAAAGCTGATTGATTAAATAATAAAACAGACTCTCCTCAAAAACAGTGCAGCATCATATATTTATCTTAATCTTTGATTTGGGCTGCAACAGTTAATTAGAAATGAATCATATGAAATGTATGTGCACTTTTTAATCCTGCATTCTGTTCTTCATCAAACAATCAAAAAGGATGAAGAAAAATCAAAAAATCCAAAGCTGACAGAGCAGACTATGCTGCTGCAATGCGTATTGAGTCGGCATGTATAAATGTGTGTGTGCGCGTTGTGCATCCCTGGTGATTTTAAGGGACTTCTGCATTTATCTCTGTAACAATTTATTGCTCAGAGGCCGAACAGGAGATTGGTTTTGTTTATGTAATGTACTTTACGTACTGATTTTTCACCTCATGTTGATTGCATGAGTTTGACCACAGGATCCAAAAGGTTGAAGTGAAGATAAATCCTATTTTTAATCCCAAAAGTTTAAGAAATAATATTCTCCTGTGTTTCAGATTAGGGCAGAATCTGGTGTTACTTTAGGTGTTTATTCCACCAGAAGCTCAGTGTACCCCTGACTGTCGTCGGTACAGTCATCATCAGCAGCTTTCTGCAAAAAACTTTTTGGATCAATCAACCACTGCAGAATACAGAAGTGTTATAGTATGAGTCTCCGTATCTGACCGAGATTTAGTGTGCTCTTTGAATAACCAGTAGAATGGGAAAATGAAAGATAACATAACGTCTTGTTCTCTCTGGGCTCTTCCTTCTATCAGGTCCGACTGCCTGGACGACCCCTGCAGTGTGCTGTAAGTCAGAGGTCACGCTTTAACATGATTGAATGATAGCACTGAGCCCTCTGCTACCGATTGAAGGATCAGTGCCAAAGACTGGAGCCCATATAATATTACACAGGCTAAGTTCCCCCCTGCAGCACAGCTGCTGTGGTATTTTGTGTCTGAAGCTCCGTCGTTTTACAAACATGCACTCATATTCAACAAGTCAGACCAAATTTGTCTCAGCACTGCTGAATCAGATTTGTACTGCAGATTTTAAGAAAATGACCCACCCGAATGTTTCAGCACGACCTCTGACGCCCACCATCATCCAGGGTCAACATGTATGTTTGCATTTGAAGAGATAACACGACATGTTAAGTCATACTTTGGCAGTGAGAATGTGCAGATTACAGATGGCGGCCTGCAGTGACGATGATTTACATGTGATCATCAGTGCTTCTGAAGGACAGCCCCCCCTGTCTGTCTGTCAGATTGCTACCCATTACATCATACTGAACATGCATCTGAGACCTGTAAGACTCACACACACACCAACCAAACAGAACAGAGCCAAGAGCCGTTCTTAGGTTTTTCACCATTACATTGAACAGGCGCTCATTTTATCACAAGACGTAAGTAACATTTTTTTGCACAGCAACACAGTCTTGCAATCACATGTCAGCACTCTGACCTATCATAACCACCGAACATATCACAGAGAGAGGGCAAAGAGGAGGCAGAAGAGGAGAGACAGCTGTCAACGTGTGCCGGCAGGGCCTGGTGAGATGTGTGATGTCTAATTATCTCTCCAGCCAGTGGATTAGCAAGCTAACACTAATGGCTGCCATAAGGCCGTAGGTCTCAGAGAACATATGCATATACACACAAACCCCACACTCACATTCACACATGACAAAAATGTAGATGAGAAAGACAAGGGCAACCAAAAAAATGCCCCCTAATAAATCTACAAAGAAGATAGATGTGGCATGTTTGTTAGTACTTAAAATTAAAAGGCTTAAGTGTCTCTTGATTGGTCAAAGAGGCGACAGCTGAGGGTGCAGAGGCCTGGAGAAGCTTTCAAGAGGTTATTTTACTGAGGAGTTAGTCATGTTGGACAATGCATGCTTGATTGTGGTGTGACTGAAGTCTGTATTCCGCCTGCATTGCTGCGATCGTGTGTGTTTTTGTTGTGCCTCATTGGCACCTGACAGCTGAGGTTCAGCGCAGCCACACACATGCAGCAACCTCCATGTTGTTTATTCAGCCCAGTGCTCCGGCCTGTTAAGCTTGTTCACTCGTACGTGTGCTGTAAAATTAGATTTGGGTCTAAGACAATGACTGGCGGGCCTCGTGTTCACTGCATACTGATGCAAGACACCCGACCGAGGGGGAGTGTTTTTGTGTAGCAAACAGCGTAGGACACAGGAGCGCTGCACTCTGCGGGAGCTTGTTGGAGGTAAAAGGCATGTCATACAGGCCAATTGAGTTACTCACATCGGGGCTCATTTGATAACACCTGCAGAGGGTAATGGATGAGCGCAGTGCACCTTAGTGAACAGCGATGCATGCTGGAGGGACCTGATGAAGGGGAGAGGACCGCCAACTGAGGAAGCAGGAGAAAGCACCCTGACAGTTGAAGAATTACCATTTCATTAACATTATGCATTATTTATGTCAAAGCCATCTTTTGTCCTGGCACATACATTTACAATGACCTTGAACGATCACACCGGGTTCCTAATAACGGAGAGAATATGCGATAAAATTTAAGGAGACTGCTCTACACTGAAGTATCACCAGTCTCAAGCGTTTTAATTATATATAAGATTTTCCTGCTTGATATATATCTCCTCTGACAGACTTTATTTTATTAAAGAAAATGAATTTTGGGATGAATCCATGTGATAATACACATGTAAATCCTGTGTTTAAGTGAACCTAGGAGAACTGAGTTTTTTTTTAACTGACACATGCATGCACATGCCTGACATTACAGCATAATCCACCAGTATTGTCATTCAGATGTGCAAAGCTGTGGAAGGGTAAGGTTAAGCTAATGGGTCATGGGTGAAATGTAAAGCCCTGTAAGCGTAAGTGCAGAATTCTACACTGCCATTATAATACATCATCATAATGATTAAATAACTTGGACGCTTAAACTGGGTTTTTTTGTTATTGTTGTTGTTATTTTATTGTAGCTGCAGTTCCAAAGTTATGGAAGAGATCACACTGCACACAGATCACTGAGTAGGCATTGAATTGGCTCAGGCAACTGTTGAATACCCTGGACACTTTCCAGACATTTAACCACCACTGAGAAGGAAGTAAACAAACAATCTGTCTGTACTGCAGCTCACAAAAATACAACCAAGACTGGCAGACGGGAGAAGACACAAATTCTTTTTGGCTGGCAAAGTATTTAACATGTTTGGTGTAAATTAATTCTCTTCAATTCTGGACTCAAGATTCTTCAACATAAGCTCACCAACTTTTCTCCAGCATCTGCCAATACAACTTTACAGCACATCCTCCGTACATGATTGGCAGCATGACTTCTTCAGTCCTTCATTAGGGGTCCGTCAGGCTCCCTGGAAAAGCCAAGCTTTCTCTGGGGCTGGCAGGCGACATGATGGGAGAAATTGGGTGTCTGTATGAATTCTAGCCAGCATCAGCCCTGGCCAAGAGGCTCGCACATCACTTGGTGCCCCCCTGTGATGAAAGAACCCAAAATGACCCTCCAACTGTCTGTGTGTGTCAGAGCCAAACCGGCCTGTTGTTCTTCCTTTCGTCGTTACTGTAGTGCATTGGCAGTTCATGTGTTCCCAGCACAGGAATGAGGAGGGTTTATGGGACTTCCACTTCAGTACCATTGTCTGGACTGAAGAGTAAAACCTGACCAATACTGGGCTTTTGAGGCAGGTACAGACATCGACATGTCACAAGAAAATAAGCGAGCGCTCACCTAACCAACTTCATGCTACCTACAAAACAGGATTCAGTGTTTGTTTACTATTAATATTTTACATCTGCTAAGCATCTTTTTTTTCCCCATTGAATCCCACTAATTCGTGTGCATCTGTAATCTCTGTCCTGGCAGCTGTCAGGAACCACTTTGCTAGCCTCCCATTAATGTGGTGCCGACTCAGCACTTTGCCTCATTGCCCCAATTAAACAGCTTAACGCTTGTTTACTCCGGGGAAAAAAAGTACACACTGCTTGTGTCACAGTTACTGTAACCTGACTGCTCTACTTATGGTTGGTGTTTAGCTCAGATTCGGTGCCAGACTGTAAGTAACAGGAAATGAACTGAATAAGACAGTAAGACTGCAGGGCCGTCAGTGACAGAAGCTGGAATTTCAATGTCAAGCTGTTAGAATTACATACTGAACTGTACCTGCTTCTTTTTATCCCTCAGTTTGCAGTATGTATTAACTATCATGCAGTCCATTGACATATGCCCAATATTGGTATTTCTAAAACTTAGTCCAATAACATGCAACATTGAAATACTGCATATCATACAGTCAGATTCAACAGATGCCGTCAGTTAATATTAAAGTTCCCGTTGCTCAACTCTTGCATTTATCTTCCTTACAGTCTCTGTTGACATTATCAAAAGCGAAAATTCAGGCCAGCCTTCACAAACTCTGATTGGTTTAAGAGATTTCTGTTTCAATGTCATGAAGTTTCTGTCTTTTAGTGTTTTACAGAGTTTTACAGAGACATGATAATTAAATAGACAATGATGGAATGTAACAGGCCTGGCAACTTTACTCTGCTTCACTTCTCTGCCGGTCTCCAGGGTAGTTTCTCATTAATGTTGTCATAAACACCCACTTCTGCGCTTTGTTTATGCCTTTAGTTAAAGCTCCAGAGAGGCCAGAAATGAACAGTGTGTCAGCATTTTTATCTAAAGAAATATGTAAATATGAAAAAACTGTTTTGTGTTTCTACAGTACGTATAACGATAGAACATAGATGTTTAGATAGATGTTTACCTATGCAGGTGGCAGATACATGGAAACACATGTGAGTGTAATTTTACTGCTCTAACCTTTATTGTATTTCACATTCTGCTTTAGTAAGGCTGAAACTTAATTTTCACTATGAACTAGGTTGATAAAACACTACTCCTCCATATATGTGTGAGTATTTTACAAACATACCAGCTCACTGTGTTGCACTGTTGCTTTTTTTATGATTAGCCGTTAAATTCAATGAAGGCTAAATGTTTAGGTGCCTCTTCATCTGGTCAAAGGTCCACTGCATAGGACTTAGTGGAATCTAGCGGTGCAACCAACTTGACAGGAGGAGCCTTATGAGGCCCCAAGGTAGCAATTCTAAACAAAAACGAACCTCTTTAGAGCGTTTGTGTTTGGTTTTTCCATTCTTAGCTACTGTAGAAACATGGTGTTGCAATATATCAGACACTGTGGAAAAACCCACTCCTGCTGCAGATACCAAGAATTCAATTTGAGGTAATGAAAGCCTAACAATTCCATTTTTCTGATTATACATTGATTACAACATAGTAATAGATCAATAACATTATATCAAAGATATAAGATCTCAAAGATACTCCTAAGTCCTGTGTCCTATGGACCTTTAAGAGTTAAGACCTGTGCTAAAAATCAGAGGTCAGGTAAGAGCAGCAGAATTAATGGCGCTGATGTGACAGTGACTCTCTCCAGGCACCAAATCACATCATCATTCACATTATTTATTCATGCGTCGTCTATTTATGTATTGCCTTAGACAAACAGAGTTGTTGCTGTCATGCAGAAAAACAGACTGCAAAGGAGAGGAAGAAGATTTAAAAAAGCTGTTATGGAGCGTGAGTGCATCCTGAGGCTACATGTTAGTCTCTTGTCAAAACTGCGTCAGTGTGAAGGACTTGGTGAAACACTGCGATGGGATACTTTGTTATACGGGCTGTGTGACGCTGGCCCCCTGAAATGTAATTGCAAGTGTCGAGTTCGTGGTGAATCACTACCTTGCAGGTAAGGGAAATGGATGGGACCGCTGCTCATTCCTCTTGCACTTCTGCTTACATTTTCTTGGCTGAGTGGGCAGCAGATGAGTTATTTTGTCAATAAGGCTGAAATTGATTGGACAGCGGCCTGAACGCTCAGCAACACAGGTGCTGAATTTCCCTCTGTCTATAAGAGATATGAGACATCACTGATTTCCTTACATTGCTTTAGATAGAACATCCTGAAGCTCACAGTTGGTTCACATTGTAATTTTGTCATTGGTGCCTGTGATAAACTCAAGTTGATGTAGCTTTTTGAGAAAAAAAAAAGTTTTTTTTCCCTCTGTCTGATGTCTATACCACTAATCATCATGAATAAAGCACAGATATCAAAACATCCTTGAATGCAGAGTCCTCAAAAGAGTCCTTGCATGCAACAGCATTAAGACATAAAACATAAACATACTAAAATAAAGGTGAGAAAATGTTAATTATGATGCAAGTTTGAATTACAAAAAGCAAACCAAAGGCTCCTTTGAAGACTGGAGGTCAACCGAGCAATTTATTTATGAAAATGTGAGCCATAATTTTAAAATCCATATGATTTCTGAGTATATGAGATAAAAGATTTAAAACCACTGATATGAACTTTTTAAAGGTTAACTTTATGACAATTTAAATATTTAAATTGCAGCAAAAAGCAGTGTGCTATTCACATACAAAGTGGAGCATTGGCATCCTAAAGTTACACTCTCTCTTCAGGTGTTGCAATGCGAGTTTCTCTGTTCTTTGATTTTCTAGCTGGGTTTTCTGTTTGAGCATGTTTGTTCACACGAGCCGTTGTAAATGTTGGTGAATGTGAGCCCCCCCCCCCTGTTCTCCTCACGTCCTTTTTCAATTTTGTAACCTGGAAAGAAACTGTGTTGTATTGCACCTAAACATGACACTAAAAATCTGTCTGAAAACATTTCAGGCTGTGCAGTAAAAGAATCTTAAAGAATATTTCATCGACACTAAAGACTCTAACTTTAAAGATATGATTATGATCACGAGAAGCAAATCTGTGCCCTAACAACATGTAGCAGCATTCATCTGAGACAGCATCAGTCCTTCATAACTTTTTCTACCACTTGTGTGCATCTTGACGGTATGATGGCTGGTAAAGTTAGAGTAAAAATGTAAATGTGTGACCTGCTGCATGAGAGTGTGTCTGCATGAGAGAGAAAGAGCCTGAAAGAGACATGAGATACTTGTTGGACAGAAAAAAAAAAAGCTGGAGGTGGTAACTCTCGATAATTTTGTGATATTAGCACTTGTGCAACTCAAGAGCAGACAGTCTGTGTCATTTTATTTCTGTGATGCAGTCAAATTTTTTAAGTCGATTAGCATTTAAAACTCCTGTGCTTAAAACCCAAACCACGTGAGGCAAAGCAGCTCCTGTGTCAGTCACTGCCAGTGCAGTCAGTGCAGAGGAAGAGAAAATATTTCTAATTAACTGCACAGTTTGGGCTACAAATGGCCAACGCTGCCTAATTAAACTAGAAAGAACACTCAATCTTTGAGTTTATCTTACACAAATGAAATATACACATACTGCTCATCCTTCTTTGTTTACATCTTTATATGGATATCCATATGTCTGTGTGTATATTGCATAGCCTGGAACTATAAACACAAAGTCTTGCAGTCGTCTGAATTATGGATGGGATATTTACACAGATCGGTCTCCTCGGGCACCATATTTTATTTTTGCTGAGGAGAAACAGAACAGAGCCAAGTACTGAAACAAAAGCAGATGACGAGAGAGAGTGAGAGAGTGAGAGAGTGAGAGAGTGAGAGAGTGAGAGAGAGAGAGAGAGAGAGAGAGAGAGGGAGAGAGAGGATGATTTGAGATAAAGAGGAAGAGGTGTGGATGAAGGAAACAAGTCCCCTTGCCTCCTGCTGTTCTACAGAGATGAACTCATTAATTTTAAATACTAGTGGACACGTTATTCTGCTGTGGTTCAACTAAATTGTAGTACGTTTGAAGGATAAACAACATTATATGTTTTCCATCATAAGTATTCTGACATGGCAGCTTCCTCTCACCTCAGCTATAAAGTTTTATAAGGAGCTACTGAACATAGTTGTCCATTTTGAATTAATGGTGCAGAAAATTACATAAAATAGCATAACTCTTCACGTTAAATCATCTAAACCAACTATGAATGAGCTCTCTGGAATGAAAGCATGCAGCATGTAGGGAAGAGTGAAGCTGCATGATATCTTTACATCCCCAGGCAAATCAACGCAGACTGGTTTTCATGATGTTTGTGTGCCTGAAAGTCAAATTTTGTCTTATATTGTATAAATGGAATCTAATATCTCCTTGTGTTGACGGATCAGTAACTTTGCATGCTATTGCTAATGTTATTCATTGTGCTTGAATGTTATTTTCGCAGAAGTTTTAGATTTAGCTACATGTATAGGAAGAAGCTAAATCGTGTTGTTAGAGCAGGGACAAAACTATCAGAGACAGTTGCAACACGACATTTCTTCTTGCAACATGGAAGTGCTGCTAACTGTAGCTGCCATAGATAAACTAGCTGCCTACATGGCTGATCGAGGACTGAACTGAGGTCTTATACAGCAGCTCTGACTGCAACAAGCAGGGACAAAAGATGGCTGGAAGTGAGTGTGTAGTAATTTCATTTGTATTGATACATCATACATTAACATAGGAAAGTACTCAGTCTTCTTACTGGCTTGTTTCTGCAAATTCAGAGCCATTAACGTTACCTCTTTTGCTAGCTTTGTCTTTAAATATGTATAATTAAATTAAATAACTTTCATTGATGGCTTTTACCACAGATTACCAGTTGACTTTGAAAATCTTTAGCCAGGAGCAGCCTTGTTGTATGTGTGTGCACATATCCATGTCTAACCCCCCCACACCCCCACCCCCTCCTCCGGATACACCTCCTCGCACATGGATGAACTGATATGATCTGAACTCCTCTGGGTGCAACAGTCCAAGTCCATGTGCTGCTGATGTGTTGTTCTGTCGAGCATGTCTCCAGCGACGTGTAAAACCAATATCTTGGTCTTTGTGTCAGGCACCTCAGTGTAGCACTGGGATATGCACCGATAAAATTACGCTCAGAGGAAATGATACTGCAGATAAGTGACTCTCTCAATGCCTCATTAGATCTTACCTTAATGTTTGTACCTTTTCAGACACTTGTCACTGTCACCTACAGCAGACACACTGCAGAATCTCAATTTTTACATCAAAAAAGTCTCAGAAAAAGTGCCTTTGAGAATTGCTTTTGCTGCATTTATAGTGTATGATAGCTGCCACCGACTGTTATTAATATAATCTAACCACGTAGTCAGACAACCAACTAGAGTTCCTGGCTGAACAGTCTGTGCTGCAATCCACCGTGACTTACAATCTCTATTTAACATGAAGTGTTCAAGAATTTAAATCCATGGAAATCCATGAAAATCATTAATAAGAGCAACACAAAGCACTTGCAAGGTTGTTTCCATGGTAACAATGTGACAAGGCTGACTCTCCTGTTCAGATCACGCAAATGAATCCAACCTTCTTGTTTTACTTTTTAAATCAAACACCACTTCTTTGTCTGACAAAGGCAAAGCAAACACACTGGAATCTGCTTCCTACCAAAGTAATTTAGTTGTTTTTCGTGTTATTTCTAAGCTTTGAAAACTAAATTAAAACAGGTCTGTATTGGAGGTTGTGCGTCTGCTGCACACATGGTTTCACACAGTTTCCATCCGCATCATGCATCAAATTTAATGACGTCCTCATGAACAGCTTACGTAACAGCTGTAGTCTCCCCTCCTTCCTTTGTAAATTCAGTCACGTCCAACTGGAGCTGCAGCCAAACTGAATAATACATCTGTACTTTTCTAGCCAGACCTCCGCTAGTATTACACTCCTTTATCTCCCTCCTTCACTCTCTTTCTCACAAGGATAAACGCGTGTGCTAATGTCCTTAAGCGGTTGCACAGATACCCATCAACAGGTTAACTGATATCCAAGGGTAGAGACACACACTGCAGGAAACAATAGTGAGATCATTTACATCTTACCTATCAGGAAATCTGCAAAGGAAAGCAATATCTATAATCTTAGCACTCTATTGAGGGACAGATAAAAGAGGCAGTCAAAGAGCCTGACTGCCAGACAGTGCAGGGTTCGGTTGCATGCAGTAAGCACGAAGGGGTTTTTAAATTTTTCACTTTGCTGCGTCTCTTAACTGTACAAAGGCTAAACATAAACAGTAGCCAGGCATGCTACAAGCACTGAAGAAGGAAACAGAGAATAGAGGTAAGGGAGGATGTGAACAAGGTTGCAGAAAAGGAGGGAGGAAGAGAGGGAAGGAAGGAAGGAAGGAGGCATCGTGAGGGAAGGCTGCAGCCACCAAGACCACAGAACCACAGGCAGAAGCAAAGGAAGCGAACAGGAGGGGAACAAGGGGAGGAGAGGGAAGGGGGGTGGGAGGACTTGCTGACTTAGAGTCTTTGAAATGAGTAGATTACTGTTAAGTCATGAGCACAAAACATTTCAGTCTCACATAGTCTTCAGGACAGGAAGATGAAAGAGCTTCACCTTATTTGTCCTGTGAGGCCGGTTGAAGTGGAAGTGCACGCTGAAAAAAATCTCCTGGTCAATGAACTCATTAGGGCAGCAGCTGCCTCCATCTATAACCCCTTTTTTTTCTTTTTGCACTTTGTTTTGGTCCGTGCATGAGCCTCAGGGTGGCAATGACCGAGTTAATGGTTTGGGGAAGGGAGGAGGGGGGTGCAGGAGCTACAGATGCTATGCTCCTCAGTCCAACAGAAGGGGGTGCACAGGCAGACACACACATACACACACTCGTACAAAACGCACCGCACTGGACAGGAGCAGAGGGGCCCTGGGAGAGACGCTCTCCTACAGGTTCTCTGCAAGCAAACATGCCCTAAGATTTCACTCTTATGCTACGCTAAAAAACACACAAACAAGCACTCGTACTTGCTCGCACACACACTCAAGTTTCTGCATGGACACATGCATGCTAGAAAGGGGCAGAAACACACCAGATGCTTTCTAAAAATGGGACAGGAATGAAACAGAGCTTAGTTTAGAGGAGCAGAGAACTATCAGTTCACACAGAATATGAGAGAGAGAGAGAGAGAGAGAGAGAGAGAGGGGGGAAAAAACAAGACGGGAGCGGAGGAGGAATGCGAGGAGCATCAGCAAATTAAATCAAGGATGGGGTGCGAACAAACCTTCGGGCTCTGCGCTCTCTTTGTGGACGGCTTGCTTCAGGGGGCAGCAGAAGATTTCGTGACACTTAGCACGAAAGGGGGACCCTTTACTCCTTATATCCGCAGAGTGGATGGAGTCCTGCCGTAACATAATGTACTCCTGGGTACCTGGGGCAGCGTCATCCTGGACTGCGGTGGTGCCATAACAGAATGAACTGGGGTTAGAAAGCTCACCACACACACAGGTACAACAAAATAAAACCAAGAACAGCAAAATCACAAAGCAGAAACACAGGCAAATAAAGAAGACAGCACAACATTAGCAACAGCAATAGCTTTAAATAACAGTACTATAGTACAAAGTGATAGAGAGAGAAGAGAGAGAAGGACAGAGGAGGATAAGGAAGAAAAAACAGGCTCAGATCAAGGACATCAAGCTCACAAAACAACTCAAATTAAAAACAACCAACAACAGTGGGAGCTCTGTTAAATATATCCTCCGTCGCTGAAAAGGAAAAATGATAAAATAACACAAAGAGAAGGAACAAAGGAAACAAGAACAGTTCAATAGTTCAGTATCAGTGTTATGGCAGGCTTTTAGCAGGCAAAGAACCATGAGCTGCTGCACTTGAATGAGGTGATTGCAGGGGAGGGGGCTGGTAGGGGGATTGCAAGCCAGGCGTGCAGTCTGCCACTCTATAAACCAAGTGAGCATCACTGAAACTGAGGTCAGGTGCTGGGTGATTATGCCCCCCCCAATTCATTGCATATCCAACCTATTTACTGTACGAGTAGGCAAGCAGATGCAAAGGCATGCACAGGCCTCCAGGTCACACTGGAGTGGCTAGATTTGCCTCCATGAAGTCATGCTTTTTCTATGAAAGCTTCTATAATATCATTCTGCATGTACGTCCATAGCACCTCTGTGCTGGGATCCTGTGGAAAGCCCTGTGTTTCCGTCTGCATGCACTGGACCTACTGCATCTGTCCTCATCTGGGCACTGCAGTCCCTGCTTGGCTACGATCATTGACCTATTTTTTCCCTGTGTTGATGGATTAGCTACAAGCGAATCAGCCCAAATAAATTGTATCTTCTATTCCTAATGGATTTGAGTGCCATGCCTCTCTCTGACACATTTACTACTAAATGAAAATGACTATAAAGGCAGCTATTAATCAGCCGCCACCATAAAACCACTATTGTGCTTAATCCCCCTCTCCATCTAATGACACGTGTGACCAATGTAATTATTTTTCATTTGAACTAAACTTCCCAGAAAAGTGGCTTCATCCACAGTATTCTACATGTAACTCATGACCCATTTTTACACACACAGTTGTTTTTGATGACCAGATATTAACACTTCTTAAACTGTGATATTATGATCATCTTGAACTGCGTGCAAACCTCAGTCAGCTTCACTAAGAAAGATGAATGGATCGCAGATCTGCCTTTGTCTCTATTCACATCAATAGAAATACACCGAACTACTAAATATAGGCTAAACATTTTGTTGACACCCTCCCACACACACCGACTTCCATGCACTGTATCTTCACACAGAGGGCACAGAGTTTCGTCTTCACAAACATACTGTAAGATCAAGAAACACACACACATACACACACACACGTTTCTCTCCCTTTGTGTCTCAAACACAAACACTCTGGAAATAAATGAAGCAAGACAACATAACATATATAAGAGTGGCACACTGGTCCATTAATATTGTGTTAAATGGTCCTTAGAAAGACAGACACAGTTAGAGGACACAGGACGCCGCGGTGAGCATTTAAGGCCAGAGTGATTGAAAACAACATTAAACATTCATCAGAGAATGTAAAGTGAAAGTTTATGTTCTGTTTGCATTTGAAGTTTGTCAATGAGTCCAGAAGCTATTTGACTTTACTGCTCTATTGACTATTAAGTAAAAATCTGACCTGTGTGGGTGAAATGTTACCAGCAGTAAACTACATTTAAATACTCTTCTGCTCTGTATTCATAAACCCAACACACTCACACATATTGGTGCCAACTATGAATACAGAGCCAAAACCATTTATTGCTGACAATTGGCCGTAGGTTTACTTTCATTCATAAAAACCCGTTACACACACATAATGTGTATTTCATTTCTGTGAACTGCTCTCCATTAGAGTGCACTATGCCAAATTGGTTTTATTGGGAGAAAAGCAGCACAATCAACATGTGGGTGCAGCAAGCCAAACAGATTATATCAGAAATAAGTCTGGAAAGAAACTTTGGATTTAAGGTATTTAATTGTTAGAATGCAGTAAAAAACAAGGAAATGCCTTGACATCTGAATAAAAGAACTACAAACTTGAATTTACACTAGAATTTGCCTCTCAAAGCAGCTCAAGACCAATTCTGTTCTGATTTGGCAGATCTTTGAATGATGAATCAACAGAAAGATGGTCATTGATAAAGACAGCAGGTTTCTTGCACAAAAACAATATATAAACCCCTCCTACACCACACTGAACTCCCTGAACTGTAATTTTTCTTTACATACTGATTGGTTATATTGCTGAAACTGAATAAAGAAAACTTTTAGAGCCAAAACTTGAGGTCAGTGCAGAAAGTGTCAAAAACTAGAGTTGCACTAATGGCCAGTTGAGGCTGGTTCCTGAACCAAGTCGATTCCATTAGACCCTCATTTAAATAAGGCCCTTTACTGCAGAAATAAATATGTTTATATCGTGTACAAAAAAGGTTTTTGCCTCTATAGATAATCTCAATAGCTATGCATCACACAAACTCTTTGACAGCAGTGAGTCTCCTCCTCATCTCCACCTTCCTGTCCAAATATGTTTTAAAAAATGGTCACTTTTAGCTTAAAAAACACAATGGCGATAACCATAATGCCAGACTTGGGAAACCTTTTTTGAATTCCTCAAACTGTTTAACAATTTTTCTCACAATATTTTATCATGTTTTTTTATAGTCTTTGCAACCATAAAATAGATATAGATATAGATATAGATAAAGATAAGAGGCAGCATGTGATCTTATCTCTGAAATATTTATTGAAGTGGTCAATTTATGTCTGATGTTTCTGGAGCATCCAGACGTAAATGAACTCTTGAACCCATTATAGATAACTGCAGTCTCAGATCAAGATGGAGCTCTGTTTAGCTAATAACGCTGATGTGTCTTTGAATGGGAGACCAAACTTCCTGGGCTTTATATGCCTTTAAAAAGAAACCTTTAGCAGGGCCAAAAAACTGGGCCAAAAGTCCTAAAGACAGATCCAAAAATGAATTCTCAAATGACAGCGAGAGCAGCTTTACTATCCAGAAGGCCAGCCATCGCCTGACACCAGCCTCCTTTGTGTTTTCCTCATAAAACACACACATACACACACATGCACACCCCACACACACACACACACACACATGCACACACACACTGACAGGCACCAGATAAACAGGGTTTCACACCCTGTGCAATTAATCACCACATGCCTTTTCTCCTGCGGGACTTATCAGCATCTCAGTGCCTCCTTGAGGCTCCTGGATAACCTGCTACACTGACGCCTCCGCACCGGCAGAAGGTCCTGCAGACCTCAGATACTATGTAGTTTTGCAGACACTTGCCAAGAAAACCACAGCAACTCTGAAACTTTAATGGTGCTTTGGATTAATGGAGGGAAGGTCTATGTTTCCTTCCAGGAATATGACCCTTTTTTTTGCTCCTGAGGTGCAAAGAAACTGCTGCTGTACTTGAAGATATTGAGCTAAACTATTAGATAATCTTCACTTTAATAAGCCCTTAAACAGCAAACCCCTAACCCTAACCCAAATAGAAAACAAAACTGATCAGTAGAAACAAAGTTTAGTATATAAACTGTACCGTTTGTTCTATCCTGACTGTTTCCTCGTTGTCCAGTCAGTTACTTTTCTTTCAAGACAAACTGAACAAGGAATTAGGGGTTTTCTTTTTTTCATCTGCAGCAGACAGGTGTTAAGATGCACTCACTGCACTGAGACGCCTCTACCGCTTAGCTGGCAAAGGTCAAACTTCAGACCGCTTACTGGCACAAACATGAAAGCACTCTGCAGTTGTTATCTCTCTGTCATCCTGTCCTGCCTGCTCACGTTTAAGTTTTCCTCACTGAGCTCGTAGCCGAGGCAGAAAATGTCTGAGTGAACGACGGGCAAAAGAACGGACTGCTGAAAACTTCAGCAAATGTCTCATTCCAGCCTGGCATTTATTAATGAGTCTGCTAAATGCTGGCTCATCTGAGGTAATAAAACTCAGCGACTGCGGGTCTCAGGGGACGAACGGGAGAGGGGGTGGGCACCATCTTTTACAGCCTGTCTCCTTCATCCTTGCCCCAGCCTTGATGAAGAGCGCATATTGGGATTGAAGGATGCATGATAGATGACACAGTAGGGCCTGAGACCTCACTCTCTATCAGAGCAGCCACTCAGAGTGAGCTGTCAGCCGGCGTCATGATAGTCAGTGATCTACAGGCACCAGCGTTGCCACACCGGACCTTTGGTAGGCTGCAATAGATGTCCTTGCCTCTTTGACAGGAATAAATCTCCCAATAAGGAGAAATGAGTACAAATACAAGGTGGGGCAGCGGGGGTGAGATGTATCTTGCTTCGGTTAGTTGCACATCTATTTAAGGCTCCTTCTGAATGACACGTTCAGGTTTTATGGCAACAGTATGTTAGTGGTTTGAGCTGTATTAACCGTATGAGGTATAAAGCAAACGGTGCGCCATGACAGTGCTGTGCTTACGTTTAAGCATCCATGCTTCATAACAAAGCATCATCAGTGACACCCACGCTCACAAACGCCACCTGCCTCATGTTCAACTGGGGTTCAAGGGCGTGTGTAATCAACTGAAGCACTGTCATGTCCAGAGAAATGAACCACACTTCCGTATATGAGGCGCAATCTGCACAATTTACTCAAGTCATGGCTTCCATCCATCAGGAAGGTGGAACACATTCATCGTGACTTGACGAAGAGCACACTCACTAAATTAGAATCAGAATTAAGCACAGAAACAGGTCTGCAGCCTGAGGTTTGCGTTTCCAAAATAGCCTGGCCTCAATGTGGTTTCACAAGGAGCAGAATCTAGCACATTGTCTTCTGGGATGCCTTCGGTTCAGTGTGGCTCCATCTCAAGAAAGAATCGTTTTATTTTGGTTGTAAGTCACCTTGCAAGCAGAAAGTGAGCCGAGTTGAACTTCAGGTTTTCTTTGAAACGCAGAATGAGCTTGCATTTTTAGTCATGCTCTTTCATCCCTCTGAGCTCACTGTTTGTCGTTGTCTCTCTCTCTCTCTTTCTCTCTTTCTGTCTCTCTCTCTTTGTCTCTATCTCCCACTAGTTCTTTGTTCCTGAGCATTTCTGTTATAAACAGAGGCTCTATACTGTGACATGATAAGCTTAGGACAAATGTTGTAGCCTTTTGTAATAAACACATTAATCGCTGGTGAACCAGAGTTATTATCTGGTTATCAATTTTTTAAAAATATGAACCTTCAAAGAAGAAATCTGCAGTCTCATTTGTAGTTCTTACTGTATTTATGGTCATATTAAGGCTTTAGTGCACCTACATTGTTGTCTTTCATATTGGCTGTTTTGCTGTACTTTGTGACATGGTGCTGTTTAAATGCAGCTAATATAAAATAATGTCTGTTTTCTGATAAATGTGCACATGCTTCCTTGACTTATATATATGAACTTATGTCTAATCCCATTAGTATAAAGAAGGTATGATGTGAAAAAGAGCGCAGGGAAGCAATATCCACTAATGTTCATAATTTCTCAAATGCACTACAATATGGTCATGGCTCATGGCCTTGCTCTTTGCGCAGAAGCAATTTGTTTCTGCCACCCGTACCCAGTGTGCAAAGAATCCATGAATCTCCCTCAGATGGCAGTCTGCCATTTTATTTATTCATCTAGAAAAAATCCTTTGGAGTGGTTTCATCTCCCTCTCATCTCCCATGGAATGGATTTATGAAATTGTGAACAACACTCACGAGGGGAGGGTCACTGAACTAAGACGTGATTGCGATGGATTGTAACAAAGTGAAATCATGACCAGACTGAAGCCTGTGGTTTGACTTACATGTGCAGACATACTGAGCTGACCTTTGAGGCACCTGCAGGCTCCGTTATGAGGGGAGATTGTGGACATGAGGCACAGAGCTGTGTTTAGTAGAGTCACATCCAGACTGCTGCATAGAGGACATTATAAGTCCAATCATCTGAAGGTTTCTTTGGCTGGTTCTGTGTTTCAATCACAAGCACCAAGCCAGTGTTTTTTCACACCTGTAGTTTTTGACCGGGGTGGGAGCAAGAATATAAATACAGAATGAAGTTTCTATGTTCGAGACGTTTTTTTTTTTTCCTTGAATGGCAAGGTGCACAAAAGTTGTTCATCTAATCAAAGAGAACAAACATTTTTTCTTACATCAAACCCTTTAACAACCACGCAACCACAGAAAAAAGGGGCAGGGTCATGATTTGATGAACCATGTTTTGTGCTCATTAACTATTCATAACTTCACTTCAGCATCCTAGCTAAGCTAAGTTTGCCTTCTGGTCTTGTACATATTTCCGTGAGAGGAACCTCACTGTGCAATTTAACACAGCCAGCAGCACAGTTGGTACAGTATTTGCTCATAACTGTGGTTATTATCTGGGCAAAATACCAGGCAAAAATTATATCCGCAGAACGTCGAATGCACTTTAATTAAATGTCTTGAAAACAACTATAATGCTTCCAACTTCGCAAAGACTGTGTCCTGTCTTCAGAAAACTGAGCAGAACTGGAGACGTAACATTCAGCATGGGCTATGGTTAGATAGTTTACCCATCTACCTCTAAGAGAAGAGTGGATTGAGGTCAGATTGCAGTCTCACCACAATAAAAATGGCTCCAGAATTCGTTTGGGGCCACAGTGAAACTACCTCCTCTCAAGGGGCTCGATGAAGATGTTTTGATCCGCATCCAAGTGTGATGAAGATGTAAGAGAGAAAAAAACCAACCAGAGTTTGATTTAAACTGGACCAAAAAGTGCAGGTGTGAAAATCATATCGGCTTGATGTGCTCAGAGACAGGGGGGTGGGGAGCGGGAGCAAGTGCAAGACTACTGCCTGCCAATATCGCATGTCTGCAGAGATGAAGGTGATGAAACTGTTGGTGAGACCCAATGATGGACACACGCACGCACACACGCACGCACACACGCACGCACACACACACACACACACACACACACACACACACACACACACACACACACACACACACAC
>JAQMCX010000058.1:16062401-16121923 GCA_029814765.1 Acanthurus leucopareius | reverse complement strand
GGTATTTAAGTAATTGTGAGTGAGATAGAGGGGAAGAGAGAAAAGAAGAGAACGTGTGTGTGTGTGTGTGTGTGTGTGTGTGTCCAACTCTGAGTCGAGCTTCGGGCTAGGTTTACTATCTGGTGTTTACAGAGAGTCTGATCAGAGGGATTACAATTACACAGGAACTGCTTAAGACAGCTGCTTTACTCAGCGTTATCAAACCACCCACGCTCGCCATACGCTGACACCCGACAACACACACACACAAGTGGTATATGGAAATCTGCACCCTTCCCAGTATTTACTGGCACTTGCGCTTGCAACAGGTGACTATCCAGGGTGCTGATAGTTTTATTGACAACATTTGTCTATGGATTACCGTCATCCAGACATTTTTAACAACAGACGAGTCAAACAGTGTCTGGAAATAGAGTCATTTCCGTTTCAGCCTGCGTGATGTGTCAAAAGAGGAGTTTAGACAGTTTCCCGTAGCGGCTTAAACGATACGTACCGTTAGTGTTCTTTATGACAGCCCATTAATTTGATTTATATAGTCAGGCCTGATTTATGGTGATGCAAGAGGTAAACAGGATTCCTCTTGTAGATACCTATAGGGTAGGTTTTCAGTTTTAGTTCAGATCAGATTTACGTGTCAGGAGCACAACTGCAACCCTAGACACAAAGATCATGCATGATCAGACAGTATAGGATAACCTGACAGGAAGTGTAATTTGCACATTTGTTTACTTCCTGATAAAGATCAACGTTGGGCAAAACCAGATTTACATTCAAGCAACTCTTTCGTTAGCTGTCACAGAGAGCATCAGTCAAGTTGAGCAAAAGATTTGCAGTGGAAATCGCTTTGTTACATGCATGTTGCTAAAAAGCAGTAGAGGTTATTCAATGTTGCTTTCGCTGTTAACGATCTCTACTGGCATCAGAGAGAAAAAAAATGGAAGCTCTAGCTGATTCATCACAGCTCTTAGGCTTCAGGAATCACTGGATCTTCTGTAACCCCAGTGTGTCGTAAAGTTTTTTAGGAGGTGCACGTCACTTACAGTAGCCAAAGCAGCTGTGTGCGTATTGTAGGCAATGCTGAATTCCCTGACCTCCTAAGAACTATAAATCCAACTTAAGTAGGCTGAAACAAACCTTAAAAATAGGTTTAAATGAAAGAATTACAGTGCGTAGCCTTTCTTTGGCAGCGTTGTCAAGGTTCTTTGCCTCATTAATCAGCTGAGGTCTCGGTTCTTAAACTGCTCCCTTTTAAAATTGAATTTTTCTGACTGCCAAAACACACTTATTCGGTCTAAAAACCAGTGAAGCACTTATTTGCATGATCATTTTCAGTATTGACTCTCTTGGGTCAGATCTACAACTATCAAGTAAATCAAGCCAAAGTCCTTCGAGACGAGCCCTGTCACTCTGTGGCCATCTTAACAAGGCCACTGGGAAGTCATTCTGGGCTCATGAGACCAGGACCTCATCTAAATGAATATGGAAGAAGCCATAACTTAACTTTATATGATCACAGAGACATAAAAACTACATGCAAAGAGATCCCAAGTTTGATTACTTCGCCCCAGGAGAAGGTTTAAAACATTTTTGCCCCACAGGTTTCACTTAAACACATGCACAAGGTTTCATGACACCAACTTCTTTTACTGCTCAATCCAGAGTGCCAACATCATTGACTGTATTTGTTTCCCAGATCAGGGGATGACAGGCTTTTATGGGGACGGGGGCCTTTGTTTCCTCTCTTGCAACATCTTTGATCAAGGCTACCATGTTTGGTCTCGAGATGAGGTACATTTGCTTAAACCAGAAGCCAAACCACAGCAGTAAAGCCGATAATTTAACGATCGACAGCAGACTAAAACTACATTAGAGGGGTTTTAGGTCGTCCCAGCGACTATGTTTAACACAACACAAACTTAATACTCAACACCTGGGATGAGACAAGAGGCGCCGACATATTTACTGATATCATGTGAGAGTGAGCGATTGCTACCAGGAAGGGACAGTGAGAGGTGAAGGAAAGGGCCAGTTGTCGATGATCCTCGTGTGAAAAGATGGTTCTGTAACCGAAAACCGCTTGTTACCCTCCCACACTTTTCCAGAACAGTCTGCAGCACGAGGCCAGGGGAGCAGCTGGTGGACTGAATCAAAATGCTCTGTCTCAGGTTCAGCCCCCGTTTCATTTTTCCTTACATGACTTCATTGATTTCATTCATTTATCGACTCATTGATTGATTGCTGATAGATGAATGAATGAATCAATAGCTAGTGGGCGGCATTTGCATTCTCCTTCACCTGCACAGAGAGATTGTTGTGTTCGCCCATCATTAACGGCTCCTCAGCTGTTGAGGTGTTTGTGTTTGTGTGTATTTGAACAGCCAACACTGATGAGCAGGAGCCAGGGCCACAAAACACTCAACTGCTCCACAATGTTGCACATAATTACCATGACAACATCCACGGCTTGAAAGGAGGAACGAGACGGACTGGCTCGAGCAAAAACAATGGAACGTCAAAGAAAACTATCAAATTAGGCAGTTTTTCCCATGGGACGTGGGCTATTAGTGTGGTCAATGCCTGTTTAATGAGGAACAATTGTAACGATTAGGAATTAATTGGTACATTATGTAACTTTTCCCTGATGTCTCCATGGTTGAGTCAGTTGTGAGTGGGCTTCACCTGCTGGTTCGTTTCAGAGTTGATTTTCTTCAAAATGCAGCCGCCCGTCATTCAACACAAACAGCAGTGAGTCAGTATGCATGTCAGGATTCATGTGCTGTCAACATTAGAAAAGTGTGTATTAGCTTGTTTTTACTGCTAACCCGAATTTTGTCTCTTGTTCTGAGCAAAACAAACTGTAGACATCACTGCAGCAAACAGGAACGCTCAATACAGTTTTTTTTTTTATCTGATACCTATTATACGAATGAGATAACTCATAATTTCAAATTCCAGATCTTAAAAAACAAGTTAAATTATTTAAAACCCATAGTTTATACACACCTGAGGGCAATTCGGCTTCATATTATCGGCTCTATTTAATGGCATCATGCCATTGTAATCTAAATTTCCTTTTCTTCTGATCATTTATCAAAACCAATACTAACCATACATCTCCCTAGCAGCAAACACTCCTGAAATAAACAACATTTTTGTTTACTGCTTCTCTGCAGTAGACGAACTAGACTGTGGTATGATTAATATTTGATGATTATACAGTATATAGGTGCAGCAAAGGGCTATTTGCAGCAGGCGAGGCTGACGTTACTCAATCACTGCAAAGGGCAGGTCTCCTGTATGTTTCGTCCACTATATCTTAAAGCAATGGCAGCAAACTGTTTTAATTCTTAACAGTGTTGATAAGCATGCACAGGGCTGCATCTTGTACTAAAACTAAAAAAAGGAAAAGGTTCTTCTACGTAATGGCTTTTTTTAATACACACTGTGAATTACTGCCCAGTATAAAAGCAAAGCACTTTGTAATAAACTGATGGCACTGATCTTATGTGTCTGGGCAGCCATTTGGTGGAGATAATGAGCTTGCTCGTCAGCTTCATAGGTCAGTTTGTACTAACAGCCCTGCCCTTTTGTATTAACAGAAACCAAGCAGCACACACTGGAAACAAATGCCACTCTGCTGCACTAGATCAGTGGAAATGACACTGAGAGAGAGATTCTTGATACAGCATCCATTTCCTCATGTTATTATGGTTGTATTGCTACAGGGCCAGATGTCCTATTCAACTGAGATGAAGAGATACTAAGAATAAACCCAATATCCTCCATGCTTCATAATATTGCAGCGTACAAA
This sequence comes from Acanthurus leucopareius, assembly GCA_029814765.1. Classification (NCBI taxonomy): domain Eukaryota; kingdom Metazoa; phylum Chordata; class Actinopteri; order Acanthuriformes; family Acanthuridae; genus Acanthurus; species Acanthurus leucopareius. The sequence goes on along the minus strand of JAQMCX010000058.1, from coordinate 16,118,112 downwards.
AACATAAGGAGCGCAGCATTTGAAATGCAGCGTGCAGCATGTGACGATCAATTTCGGCAGGTCTTGTTTTGATTCACAGCGAGGATTTGACCTCATCAACGACATAGTAGGCAGATGAGTGGAAGTCAATATCACCCCTGGGTGCGTCATGTTCAGGCTGCGCCTCTTTTTTGGAAAGGCTACAAGAACAACATCCATGGTCTCATGACATTCACTCAAAGATTTTGAAGATCTCTTAATTCTGTTGATGATTTTATCAGCAAAAATGTCAACAATCTGATGCCTACAGGTTTTAAAATGTGAGATTGTTCTCTCATTATAGTAAATTAAATAGATTATTAGAGAGTTTGGACAAAACAAGACATTTGATCATGACACCAAGCAGCAAACCACTGTCCACTTCCCGTGAACAAATGACAAAACTAGACATTTTAAACAAGACATGAGGACACTATTTAGCCAAATTTGTGGTGGCAAACTTGAGTATTTACACCAAAACATGATAATTTTCAAATTCTAACCAAGAATTTTTGTGCCTTAATTTATCCTGACCTGAACCACAAAGTTTTCGAAACATTAATTTAAAAAACTGTGAAGAAAGCAGTTTCACTGTAAAGTTTCAACATACCTTCGCTTTGCTTTAATGCACCACATCAACATTTATTCTGATGATTTCATAGCCCAGTAAAATTCAAATACTATTTTTATTCTACAACTAAACATATAAACACAATCTATGGTTATGAATCCATTAAGTTGCTTTGAATGGAGGTTGATGTTTTTCTGCTGTTCCCTGTAAAGAGGCTTTACATCACAGCGCTTATAAATGTCAGAGCAGCAGACCTCAGCCAGCAAACAAGAACATACTACCACTGGTGACATACATGTAGGAGCTTATAACTGTACACATTACATTCACAGACTTACACCTGGTGCTTTCTCCACAGTCTGTCAGGTTTAAATCTAATGCTGTGGATTAGCCTTTTGTCCTTCATGTGACCCAACCACAAACACTCCATTATGGCTGGAGGCCATAAAACCCGGTGGGACCGTAGTTCAGTACATAAAGCACCTCTGGTCCAGCACAATTCCCTTAACTGAACTTTTCCACATAACTCTGATAACCAGGGTACGTCAAAAAGCCATTAGGGTCAAGTAGCCTTTCCACTCAGGGAGCCTCTCATTCTGTCTAGTTTGTACTGTCAGTCACAAGGCTTTCATTAGAAAAACCCTGAAAGTGAAAGAAAGGGGAGATTGAGGTGAAGTGGATTGTTCTGATGTAACTTGTGGCACATGGCAGGCTGAGCTTAACAGCAAGGTTTAATAATGTAGGTTAGGAACACCGATCAACAAAAGGGAGCAGCAGTGGTTTTCTATGACCTTTGCTGCTGCTGGCCTGCAGTTTCACGATCCACAGGGGATTGTGGGTAAAGCAGTGAGAGATGATGGGAGGTGTCCATTATTCTAAAAGGGAAGAGGCAGGCAAGCAGACGGATATGGATAAAGACAAAGAGAAAGACGAGGAGGGCTGCGGAAGTTATGAAGAGACGGACTATAAAGATGAAAAGATTGACTGTGTTATCTAACGGAAAAACAGTCCTTTGGTTGATGTAACTGACACTAAAAATATGTTATTCAACTAAAAGTATCTTTGCCGGATCTTTTGAAGCAGCAATAAACTTAGATGTTTTTATTTATAAAGGTTATGTGTCTTAGAAAACAAGTGGCCTTTGGCAGCAAAAGAGGTGTAAATATAACACAGTCAGGCTTTGTAACCCCAAGGACCTAATTATTTTTCTGACAAGTCAAAGAACCCACTTCTTTATCCCTCCACCTGTCACACCCCCGCTCCTCAGAGGTCACCCTGAAAAAAGCATCAGAACCATTAAAGATAAGGCAAATAAGAACAGAAGCCATTAACACCGCATCACTCCCTCCACCTTCATTCTCCTCATTCCCAGCATGCCTCCCGGCCTACCCGGTGCCCTGCCCCCTGACCCCTTGCCATAAACAGGTGTAATGACACTCTGTAGGAGCCAAACTGTGAACATTGCACTCCAAGGCTGAGAGCAAGATGACAGCTTAGCAACCAATCAATGCCTTAAATAAATCTGGTTCTGCGGTGGAACAACTGACCACAACCTTGGGTTTGACAGCTAAAATAGATGGCGGACTTTTGACTTGTGGCACCAGGAGAGCCGAGTTTTACATCGACCCAGAGGGACTACTGCATGTGAGCTGATCAGACGGCTGCAATTAGGCCTCTGACCTTGAGAAAATGTTAATGCACAGAGACGAGAACGGATATCCTGTATGAGCAGCAATTCAAAGTATGATAAAACAGCATCATTCAGTAAAAAGTGTTTAATTTGCACCATGCATTTTTCTTGTTTTCTTGTTTTCTTGTTTTTCCTTTTTATTTTTTATCCTGATTTGTAAGAACTTAGTCTCTCTACACCTCAGTTCTTGTCCCAGTGCTAAAGGGGAATTCTGGTATTTATTTTACCAGAGCCCCTTGTTTTGGTGTGCAGGGATTACATTGCAGCCATGTTGCCCTAATCCTTTAGGGCTGCACCCTCCGTCTTTAGTGAATCAGTAAATACAGAGTGAGAAAATATAAATATTAGAAGAGAAGCGAGCAGGAGGTCTGACATCAGAGAAGCAGCAGGTGGAAACAGCTTGTGGAGCCAAAATAGATCCACATCTCACTCAGTGAATTAAGGGTTTATTTCAACTAAAGAGTTTATGATTGTTTAAATAGTGGAAAATAAACAAAGTACTTGTCATCTGCACACCAAAACAGGTAAAAGTATGGCCCAGGTTTGAAAAAACCCCATAATGTCTCTTAAAGTGCCACTTAAAGAACAGAGTAAGGTGTTTACTTCCAATACACTTTGATACATAAAAACATTTAAATCTTTCACCTCTTCCCATCTGCAAACACTGCCAGTTGTATCTGACAGGAGGCCAAACTACAAACTATTACAACAGTGAGAGGTTTTACTGCTGCTCAAGTCAGGCTCCTCAAATCCTTTTAAAATATTTTTTGTAACAATTTACATTTAAAAATGGAGGGAATGTGTCCGTTCAGCCTGTCAGTAAAACACCAGTCATAACCAGATAACTTTTTTTCTCCACTGTCGTACATCATTTTCCATAAGAGACATAGTGATAGCTTGTTTTTTTCTGTCTACTGTAGAAATTACACGATTTTGTGCATTTAAGCTCCGAACACAAAGGACTGGATTAACAAACAGAGGCATCACAGACCACAGTAAAATATTAGACAAAAGTTAAGTCCTTTTTTAGCTCTTGAAATATTTTTTTTTCCTCTTCTTTCATGCTAACTGACTTTTTTTAACTTTGTCAAATAAAGAACAGAAGACCCCAAAAAAAGAAACACTGAATTATATCTGGGAGGGATTTCTTGTTTTTTTCTTTGTAATATTCAAATGTGACTCTCCAGAAATAGCTTGTTGTCAGCTCCATCCAGTTTAGCTCTCACTCATGAATAATTCAACAAAAAAATTTACAGGTGAGAATAAGCTCATCCACACACTCCCACAGTGCTGCATAGGAGGCGACAGAGTGGCTTAAAAAAAAAAAAAGCACATCATACATAATCATAAACATCCACATGACACACACATGACATCAAACACAAGCACCCATAATGCATATGCCACAGTATTACATATGCTGATGAGAGTGGGCCACGTATAGTCAATACCCCATTTACAGGCATGCATTCAGAGTGGTAACATACTTAGAATATACATAAACTAGCCTATAGCCTACATTATGACCTAGATGGGAGAAAAGGGGGGCAGCGAATAGACTTAAACACTTTTCTCTGTCTTGTCTCAGTGGAAGTGTAAGGCCCTCCTTCTCCGACACACTTAGCCACTTAATGGGGCCTAGTCTGCATGTTTGTGTGTGTGAGAGAGACAAGTTAATCCCACCTCCCCTGCGACCGGCACCACGACCACCTCACCAGCCCCACAAGGCTCAGGCAGAGAGCATGCTCATTAGAGTCGGTTGCTCAACACGTGGGCCTGTGATTTCGTTATGAAATGGGCTGAGCGCTGCAGGTTTTAGGTTGCAGAGGATGAGAACTGTCACACCATGTAAAAGCACGGAAATCTGGAATAACTTTTTCTCTTTGCAAGGTTAAATTGACCATTTTGAGCTTAAGTGGACTGAGTTAAGTGGGCTAGTCCGATCTGGTCTAATCTGGGCCAGGTTGTTCTGGGTCTGTCTGTTGACTGTCCCCAGCTCTGCTCTGCCAGTCTGCACCCACAGGGCCTGTTATTTTGGGAGCTCAGCTGAGAAGAGATGACAACATCATGGACTGCTTAAGCTGCTTACATTTCCTCAAGCACTCCCAGTGCACCCTGGGATCTGCACCCGTGTGTTGCTGCTGTCAACGTTGCTCCACATGCACTGATTGCATGCTAACAGGCACTGGGTATTCGCGTGCACGCGCAAAGCATTCGGGCATGCACATAATTAGAAAAAAAACATTTCTCGTTCGGGCATCAGTCATACAGAGTGACGTCACAGGCGACCATGTGACTACCTGATGAATGTGTGCAGATCGAGCAGAGTGCAAAACATCAGGACAAGTCAGTGAAGCTTGAACATGAGAGGAGACTATAGAGAGGTGGGATGGGATGAATTATGAGCTGAGAGAGGGATGAGTATGTGTGTAGGGGATGTTACAGTTAATAGACACAGGTCTCTGACAAATGAGTGCCTAGTTAATATGTATTGTAGAGCTTCTATCCTGTGTACAAGTGCATTGATTAAATAAAAAAGCAGATATTCAGTGAAGTAGATGTCAGAATTTGTATACTATTGCAACTGTGTAAATCACACAGCTTTCTCTTTACGCATTGTTTTGATGTTTAACTTCTACTGCAGTTTTAATTTCACTGCAGTCCTCTGCAGTGAGCACTACTTAGTCTGCACTCAAACATTGAACCCCAATGCAAGAAGCAAAGACAGACTACTGTAAAACTTCTGGCCCGGGATGTAACAGGCTCGTTGGCCAGCAGAGTGACATAAAATTTGACAACGTGAAATCTAAGTGTCACTGAGGGGGGAAGAGGCGGAGCTGAGCAGCGTGTTATTCTCGGTCCAATGTTAAGGGAGCAAATTGAAGTGGAAGTGATAGAAAGGAAAGTGGACAGGCAGAAAGATTTAAACCCTTTCTGAAAAGAGAGTGATAAAAAGAAGAAAGTGGTGTGAGGATGAAGGAGAGATGATGACAAAGAGTCAAGATGAGTTTTCTAAGGATTATTGAAGTGGGCTCGTTACAGAAGCATTTATTTAAAAAATTATATCATGTAGCTTTCTCTGACAAATTGGCACACACTTGAGGAAGGCATTAACCTCTCACTGCGACTACTCATCTGCACAAATTGTAAGACTTGCTGTTGTTCTGCACAGCTCCCAAAAGCAGTATGTATATGTGTGAGTATGTAACCCTCAATCACTTAGCTAATGCTGTAAAACAGGAATTAATTCCTCTTTTAAACTTGCCTGGCTACACAGGGGTTAAATTTGAGGGGAGACAGTGAGATCAGTCGTAGGTTATCTGTGCAGACATTCATCAGCATTCAGACTGCTGCTAGCTCAGACAGCATCCCACAGCACAGCACGCTTCAAAGTGGGAGAAACAGAGTGAAGCGAGAGGAGAGCGAGGGAGAGGCGGAGAGAAACCCTCCAGCCAGAAGAGTCACATGAAGTAACCTTGCAAGACCGCATGCACGGGCCTCTGCCATGCAAACTCTGAGCAGACATGCATTTGAAGACACAACGCTGGCAAAGGAGGATAATTGCATAGCTGAGTTTTGGGCGCTGCTCACGTGAAAATGTCTGCATTCTGTGCAGGAAAAGACTCTACCTGGCTTTAGCTTTAGCCCTGTTCATGCAGTATACAGTCTTAAAAAGGAAAGCCACTGTAAGTGTCTAGGAAATCTTTGATATTTATTATCTTTAAATATTTAATATCCTGTTGTCCTGTTTTAATGGCAGTTACTCTTTATTTGCAGTTATCTGCAAGGTGATGCTGTGCCTTGGATGAAAATAAGCGTGTGTAGATTATTCTGCGTGTAACCACATGCTGTGACTTCATTCGCAATAGAATATTCACAGCACGCTATAACACATGAATGCATCTGCATGCAAATGTTCATTTTTATACCCAAACACACGTGCATATGTCCCACACACTAAGACATACACGCACAAAGTTATTATACCCGATGACGATGGTTTCACACTTGCAAACACACACACTTTGCAAACCATAATGTCTTCAGAATAAGCTAAAATTACCTGACTGCTCTCCCTCTCCCTCCATGCTGTGTATTAAATGACCCACAGGAGCAGACCCCTCAACAAGCTAACACTACGCAGACACAGCAGATGGGAGAGCCATTAGGTTTATACTAACTCACACAACCCCTGCCTCCGAGGGTTTGCTTTTACACAGCCTGAGGTGAGGGTTCAAAACACCGATCCTTCAAAATAAAAGCTAGGACTTCACTTTCCACTGCTATTATTGTCAAGACTTTGCATTTTTTCAGCAGGGATAAGTTACTTTTTTATCTGACTCTACCTTACTTTATTGTTATTCGTAATGTCCCCATCTATGAAAAACAAGGGCATAAACATGCAAGACAGAAAGCATGCAAAAGTACCCCTCGCACAATTTGATGACTTTTCAAGAAATTCTAACCAAACACAATATGGCGTAATGGGATTTATCCATAATAAATGTGCTTGAAACATTAAAACCAGCTTAAAATGTGACTTTATTTAGTCTGGTCTATCACAAAGACTTGCAGCTGTGTTCAGCTTTAAACCAGTCAATAACATTTCAAAGTCAAGAAGTTGTAAGCCGTAAATGTCAGCTCAAACTTCTCAAACCAGTCCTGCAACATAATCCACTTTTTCATTAACCATCTGCGTGCACAGTATGTCCCAGACATTGTTTGGCCAAAATATGAGTAAATACACTGCTTTAGTGTCGCTTTATTGGCCTCCTCAAGCCCCACTAGCATTTAGCCATTTGTTGGCAAAACTATGAGCCTTTGCAACATACTGAGCATACAGATGGATAGTGAGGAAGTGGATTATGCCGCAATAAGAGTGTTATGAGAGGTTTTCTGAACGTTTCATTAAGTTTGTCGGTTTTTTTTCCACTCGCTGCCATGAGATTGCGTTCTAACAGACAAGAATTCAAGCTGTCGCTTTTCTTAAAGAAGATTAAATTTTTAAAGGCACTTAAAACTTAGAGTGCATGAGTGTAGAGAAGTAAAAAGTAAAGATTTTCAGTGGAGTGTCATTAAATTAGCTTTACTTTCTTCATATTTCTAGAGCCCAACTGATACATCTGTCAGCTGATAACATCAATCAATACTGGCATATCACATCTGCACGTGAGTTGTGGAAGATGCACCAAAATGAAAACTTTTTTTTTTTGTAAAGATGATGCAAAACAAGATGCTTTGGGTTATTTATCACTAATAAATTATAAATGACCCTAAGTTTACTGTTTCAGTGCACTGTTATCATTTGTTAACTGTAATATTCTGCTTTCATTCCATCCTTTTTCACAAGTGTTTGATAACCACAGTCAGGAACTGTTTCTACAAATGTGTATCTGTAAATATAGCCCGTGTGTGTGTTTTATTTATGGCTTATTTTTCAGGGGGGCTCTTCTATTTAATCATACAGCTCTAATATATCGCGATGAAGCTCAGCTTCTCCTTAAACCTCATTGCTTTTCAATTAAAGGAAACCTGTGTTGCCTTTAACCTTTGGAGCACCCACACAACTGCCTGTTAACAAGCCAAAACTTGGAAGATTCAGCGACGCTTACGACGGCCTCAGCGCTGCTCGTTAGAAAATCTGCCACCATTGGGTCATTTTTTTTTTCTCCCGTTTCCCTGCTTTCATCTCACCTTCAATCAGCAGGCAGGGTGCTGTGACACAACCACTCATTAGTAAGCAGCGCTGGGCAGGCGGAGATCGCTTTGCAAAGACAAACAACTTAATTAGTGGCAGCACAGCTTTAATAAGTTCAGCTCAAAATAGTTTGGAAAAGCGGGCGAGAAACACAACATCAACAGCGCTGTAATTATGTCTGGGCTGTTTTTGGATTTCATATTTAGATGACTGTGGCTGAGGTTTACTATGTTGTTGGTATTCTGCCCGATGTGGGGTCAACAAGCCAACGAGTGATGCAGCTGTTGATATTGTAAGAACCAGATGTTAATGAGCTTTGACGCGCCGTTCATCTTCATTGAGCATGTGTACACGCAGACAGGCCTAATATCGAAGTCAGTTCCACAAGCAATGATTTGATTTTACAATGTAAATCCGCACCTGCATGATAACATATCTTCCACTGAGTTTTGTGTGCGTGTTGTTTTAAAGCCTATGTGTGCATTTGTGTGTTTGTGCTGCAACTATTGTGTATGTGTTCATGCTCAGACTTTTAGGAGCAAAGAGAGAAAAGCGCTGTGCCGTTTCTACACTCCCAGCGTTTTTATCTGTCTCCAAATCTGCTACAAAGGAAAGTAAACACAGAGATGATTGAAAAAAAAAAAAAACCTGTGCACCTTAAGACACCTGCACACACGAATATACACCCCGTCTGCAGGGTTTTCAGTTTTATTCAGAGCAAGATGAGAAGAGCCGGAGTAGCAGTCATCAAATCTACCATGAACTGGAAATATATTCATTATTATTATTTTCTTGCAATTACACTGTTCTAATGTGGTAAATTGTAGATCACTGGGGCCAGATTTTACCAAGAGAAGATTTGCATTGCGTCTTTATTCAATTTGTGCTCACAAGCTGCTGGTAATTAGTGCCTGATTATTAAGGTAGTGGCTAATTACCTAATCAGGGACTGGGACTTCCTTATAACAAACAGTTCACTGTGGTGTATTTGTCTGGGAATAGCAAACTCAGAGGAGAAATTATAAGAGGATTATTGTTGGAAAAGTGATGCTGCATTAAAATGCTAATACATATTCCAGAAGTTTCACAAAGTTCACATCTCTGCTGCACATGAGAAAAGGATATTTGGTGTTTTGGTGCTGTTAGAATTATAGTGAAGTAAATGCAATAAGAGCGAGGACTTACACTTAAGACAGGGGGTTTTGAAATCGTGAGGCGTGCAAGAGTTGAAGGGGGACATAAAGGAAGAGACATGCAGCAAAGCTACTTGAGGTGAAAAGGACAGACGCAAGATGTTCTAAAACCTTTTAAAGGTTTTTCCTGCTCATCATCACGGTCAGCAGTTATAGGCAGCAGGAGTGGTTGCAACACACAACTCATGGAGGCAATAAGGTACTTTCAGACACTTAGCGTGACATAAAACTGAGGAAAGAGCTCTTCCCCCTTAAGATATCGCTATTGCTCGGTCAAATCTGAACACAGACATTATACACTTATTTTTAGGTTCAGAGGAACTTTGACTGTCAAAGCATATCATTAACTCTGATGTCCTTTGTGAACAAAAGATTGCTAAATCTGCTGAGAAATCACAGAAGATAGAAGACACTCCTGATTACACAAGAACTTGCCAAAAAAAAACTCAACCCTTTTTATAACGTTTTCAGTCTCAAAATAACCCACTTTTCTGCAAACACGTGCATGCATCGCAGACGTCAACTATTTAAAGCTAAATACCAAAATAAACACAAACAAATGCATGTCTCAATTTTGTCTGATGGGGTGGCAAACAATGGCAGACCTTAAAAAACCCTGGAATAAGATGTATTAAAGATATACAATATAGTTTTCACAAAAAACCTGCATGAAACCCTTTACCTGTATGGCTGCAACTACGGTTATAAATTCATAATGTAGACATTTTTTTAGTCAAAATCAAAAATCAAAAGTGAAAAGTAATGAGATGCCATTAAGTTTAATGGAAAAACAAAGCTGCTGAACCGGTAGCCTGTCGCAGCGATTAGCATGTTTGTTTGAACTGCAGCATGGCTGAGGTCACTAGCAGGAGCAGGGCTGGTGGTTAACGCAGAGTAGGCAGCTTGATTAGCCTGCAGCGCAAAAAGGAACTTGGATACTTCCAATTGTGTGTGTGTATGTGTGTATATATGTGTGGGTTTTTTGTGTATGGCTGTAATGTATGGGAGGGGGGGGTATAACTGTGATGCCACAGCCAAAATGGACAGAGACCCAGAGCCAAAGACAGGAGACCGGTAGAGCATCTCAGATGAGACTGAGCAGCCATCTGTCCCTCAGAGCTTTGCAGCATAGAGCACCCACCCACACAAACCCTATACACACACACACACACATACTACACACAACCCCCAATGCTTTTAGCTGATGGAGGCCGGGCATTTGTGGAGTAATTTTTCAGCTTTCAACACTTCCTGAATATCCGGTATTGGATTCTGTAGCAGATTTGAACATGAGCATCTCCTATAATCCATGAATGAGAGAGGGATTGAATGGATGCATTTAAAAGTTGAAATTCAATATGCTTGTGTTGCGATTATAAGAAAGTTTGGCAATCTGTTACCAAAGTAAAAGCATTTTCTTTGTTGATGCATTATAGTCACCAAAAAAAAGAGGATTGTTGGGGGATGGGCAGAGGTGGAATTCTCCACCACAGGCTTTCCATGGAAGAATTTTAAACTGATGGTTCAAAGAAAATCCACAATGAATGGAATTAAATGAGCTGACAGACAAAACTTTAATTTTTTTTAAATCTTTTTTCCTCTTACTGTCTCTCACAGCTATAACCTCATGCAAGTGCTTTTTTCAATGGGTGCGATGGCTGAATTTAGAGCAAGTGTGAGGACTGCCTCCACACAGTGTTAACAACACATTCTGCTCATCCTACCAGAAATGCCCACAGGGTCCAGATACAGTTTCCTAGCAGACACACCAACTTAAAATCATCCCGTTAAACTCTTGCACTGATACTGTTTGAGCGCTGAGGAACCAGAGCCATGTTGTCGAGAGCCACACCGAAATATTAAATGTTTTGCTTTGACAGCGATGTCTGCATCCTCGCTGGTGACACGAGCGTGAAGGAGTGCATATGTGGCAACGTTTCAGAGCGTGAGATCCACAGATATTCACATTTCATTAATTATTCATGCTCCAGTGTGAATGTTACATGTTAAGGGCATGAAACCGGATGTGACTAAGATTACGCAATGTGACTTTGTGGACCGATGCACAGAGACTTTCCTGCAGCAGAGCGAACAGCACAGCGTCCCCCCTCGTCTTTCTGGTCAGTTTAACACTGACAGGCAGTACAGGAAGGTACACTGTGAGAAGGAGAAGGAGGGACATTGTGGGAAAAGTTAGATATGCAGCGCACATGAGGCAGCAAACACATCTGTATGTATTCACCTGCAGAGGAGTCTCTTTGAAGGACTAGCTGTTTCTACAATGGTTCAGTCATGCAAAGAGACACGAAAACTAGGGCTGCCAATGACTACTAACTTATTAAGGATTAATTTAATAATCATTTTTCATATTAATTAAGCTGTGTAAAACATGTAGTGAAATAAAGAGTTCACGGTAAAGACTTAAAGTTGTTTATTTTGTCCAAAAAACAGCCCCCACACTGAGATATTTAATGTTCAGCAAGATAAGACAGAGAAAAGCAACAGATTCACACTTTCCTAATTTACAGCCAGTGACAGTTTGACATTTCTGCCTGGTTCAAATGATATTTTTTTCTCAAGTGATTAATTAATTAGTCCTTTTTTTATATACCACACACATACACACTTGTGATCACACATACATGCTGCATGTAGCTCTGTATACGCACAGTGCAGCACACAGAGGACCATCACAACACAAACAAGAAACGAGAAAAAGGAATCAAATCTGGGCTATGAACAAATACCAGATGCCTCCCATTCTAATCTACAGAATACAGCCAAACAAAGAGAGCTGCAAAAGCCTAAAAATAAACTGGCAGACCAGACAGAAAACACACAAAATCACTCTCTCACACACACAGTCGTTTTCACACGGACCACCATACGAAAACAAGAGCCGTCTCAGATTCTGCTGCTTCGTGGTTGCAGTGCATTTCCTTCTTTGTCAAACGTGTTGTAAAGGTTGCCATGATACAAAGGTCTTTGTGCTATATTTAGTGCAGCAAAGATTTGAAAAAGACATGTAAAGAATGCATCTATTGTGTCAGGCCAAGGAACTGACCTGCACAGCAGACCGAGCACAAGGACGAGGCTTAAAGGTCAGATATACAAGGACCGGCCAGTCACAGCTAATGACCATAAAACAGTTCTTCATTTAGACGAGCTTCACTGAAACTCATCTGCTGTTTTTAAACGTATATCTTTCTATGGGGATGAAAAAACACAACTAGAATCCAAAAATTAAAACTGCCTTGATTACCACAGAAGGTATTACTCAAAGACCAGAGTAAGTCAATAAGCTGAAGCAGTTTGACATCATTTTCTGTCTGAATTTCTTACTGTAACCTTTGAGCAAAGCTGCAGCATTTTGTCGTTATTGCGTGTAACCTTTTCATCTCGCCTACAGCACTGTTCATGTTCTTTATGGCGGCCAGTTCTGCTGTTATGGATTACTGTTAGATCACTGGCTGCCATCTCCCTCTCTCTCTCTCTCTCTCTCTCTCTCTCTCTCTTTGTCCCTTCGCTTCTCTCTCCATCTCGTTATCTTTCTCTCTCTGCACTGCAGTGTAGGCAGAGACTTGTCTCCTCTAATTACTCTGAAAATGATGTGATCATTCACCACAGAGAATCTCTGATGACATGTGACAAAACAAAAAGGAAAAGTTTGTCAGGTTGGAATCACGCTGCAGTCCAGCTTCGAGTCTACTGACTGTGGGGTCAACTTAAGGTTCATGAAACTAAAGCACCAGTGTGTTTTCAACCATTTCCAACATTCTTTTCTTTTTACAAACAGAATTAAACACAGCCAGTAAAATTCAGATTCTCTGCTGCTAATGTTTAATTATACAGTTTGTTACATGGATGCGTTTAAATGAAGGCTTATGCCAACAGATGGCAGAATGAATACAAAGATGTTTGTTTATGTGACGCTGTGATACGGCTGAAACATGCTTTTGGGCAGTTTGTTTGTTGAAGTTAGCATGACCGCGGCTCCCAGAATGCAACAAATCCATGGAAAAGTTTAAGCGTATTTTTTCAGAAACATAATTCCATTGTTAGCCCGGTTAAATCAGGGTCACGGCAGTCATCTGTGCCCACATGAGTTCATGAGCTACAGTATGTTAGCTTAACCCGCTGGACTGCTCAAAAGATTCCAGAGCTGGTTTGTTGTTTTTTTTAATCTTCTTCCTATCTTTCTTTTTTTTTATGTATGGCTGTAAAGATGTCTCAGCCATTGGAGGGGGGCCTTCTAGAAATGGGGAAATACAAGCTTTACAAGCTTCAGGCGAAGATGAGCTCTGCTTTACGCTAGACGAAGGTTTTGCATCATTTGGTGAATGAAAAAAAAGGCTTTTTGTGGTATGTTGTGAAGACAAAAACGATGGGTATTTTTTATGTCCTCTCTGCTTAAAAAAATTTTAAGTTTCAGCTCAATTATGTTGAATTTTTAAAGGTAAAATCACACATTCTCCCAGCTGTCTACATTATTTAAGCAATGAAAGGCTAAAATATCGAAAAACGCAATGTGTAATGATAGCACATGTTTATAATGCCCACCACACACACCTCCACCAACACCCCCCCAGTGGACGGCCCATTCACTGTTGCCTTCTCACCCTTTATTTTCCGATCCAGCGTGTTTCTCCATAAGGACTCTCTCTCTCTTATCGGCTCAGAGCGTATGTTTGTGTGTGCACATGTGGCAGGATTCACACCGCGCATGCTAGGAAGTCGCCTCGGTACCCACCCCCCATGACTGACGACTCCAGTGCTTATTGGGACTTTGTTGCCGTGGCAGCGTCTCATTATGTAAATGATGTCTCCCTGATGAGAAGGAGGCAGTCGCAGCCATGATGTTCACTGCTCCAGACTGTGTAAAATTGGCTTCAGGGACCAGTGAAGGATCGTTGCTATATTTAGCAGTCATCTCGACGACGTCTTTCTTCTCCATTCTTTCTCACATCCTCGAAACAGAAGGCCCATTCACATTTAACACTTGCTTCATCATTTTCACACAGTGAGCACTGAAATATAACTGATATCAACAGACTGATGCCTAAAAAGGCGCACACCAACGTTTCATTTGAGAGGGGATGGCATTTACTACTTCAGGGTTTCATAACGTGTGATTTTAACCGTCCACCATTTTATCTGAATTTCTTTTATCTTCCTTTCCCTGTTGAATTTCTCGCTCTGAATGTATTACCCTTCAGTCCTCTTGTCCTCATCAATGCTGAATGAATGAGCTTTCTCTGAGGAATGGCACTAATGGCGTACCGCTATATATCTTCTTTCATATTGCGGCTCAAGAGAAGCCAGTAAGTTCCTTGGTCATTCCAGACATTAAACATGGCCCAAAGATGTGAATCTATATGGAACACACTGTACATATGACTAAAAATAGGTGCAATTGCTTCTTTTGACCTCTTCTTAGTGTCTGTCATTCATAATTCACAGCAGTGTTTCTGCTGTCTTGAAAGATTTTAGTGATTATGTTTGTCTTCATTGGAGATTTAATCTACACCAATATATAGTTTGTGTTCCCTGTCCTACCTGTCAGTTAAAACACCTGGAGGCTCAAACAAACACACTCTATTTCCTGCATCCTCAGCCGCACTCTGGAGACTGTGTCCATAGCTTCATTCCAGTGAAACAGCTATTTTGAGTGAGTTACCCAGGGATCAATATGGTCAATAGTATTAACCTCCAGAGCACACACAGCTTGCTGGAGTTGGGGGGGGCTCTGTCAAGACCTTAATTAATGAGCAATGAGTGAAATCGCTTACTCTTGCTCATGCTTCCTACTTCTAACAAACAGTAAGTACATCATCTCTTCCAGGCATGTCACCGGCTGGTTACATAGTGATGCTAAACCTTTTCTCCTGTAGTGATTTTCAAATGCAGCTCTTCAGCATCAGTGACATCGTTTTTGGAAAAGCTTAATGTTGCTGCAAAATGTTCACTGTAAGTCTTTTTCAATTGGATATTCTTACAAAATGATGCATGGATCAGCTAAAATGCATTTAAAGTAAGACTGGATTTCAGTGACTAAATGTACTTGGTAAAGGTTGATAAAAAGGATTGTGGTCCTGGTTTGAGGAGGTGGGTGCTTTGGGTTGGTGTTGTCACTCGAGCCTCCACCCAAAGCATTAATCTATGACTACATTACTCCCTCTGTTTTCACTGAATGATTCAATGGCACTTTATTTCTAACTGGCTAATGTGTTAAAAACACACATTTCCATTCCAACAAAACCTGATTACCAATTCAAAACAGTTGCATGTGAATGTGGTTTATAAGTGGGGCAGCATGATAAAATTGGATATCTACAATTGTAAAACTGCAGGAGCCCTAAGTGCAGACGATGACTTCAAAATATTCAGTATTATAAAAAAATCTGATAAGTAGACAGCTCTACATTAAGAAAATATAGCTTCCACTGTATTTTGTACATTTCGTTTTATGTTTTGCATAATAGCCACAAGCACCTTATTTGGACTGTTTATCTTTTTTTGGGAAAAAAAAAACTAAAATACAGAGATTCAAATGCAGTTTTTTGCCAACAGCAGCCTTTTGGAGAAACGGTGCATCAGCACAATGTCATTAAAATAAATGCAAAACACTTATGTCTTTAAACGTGAACCTGCTCTGCTTACTCCTCACTGTCAGTGTGGAAATCATTAACTGAAACTGCTGGCTGCTGTTTATTTCTTGCTGTCACACACTTAACTCACACACGGCTTTGTTTTTGAGGCACAGTTGGGTGTTTTAGACATCTGGTGTGCTCAGAGCACCATGGGATACAACAATAGGTAAGCCTTACAAGGCTATTAGGAGCCTCTTTAAAACACACCTCTCATATTCCCCAATCTACTCTACACCCCAGCAGGTCAGCTCAGGACTTCCTCTCTGCTCTCCACACTGATGCTTCTTCTCAAAGGCAGTGAGACCTGCTGAGGTTGAACACTGATGCAAGCCGATCTGAGGCCCAGTTTGTAACTTGCTTGCGAAATGAGCTGAAGGATTGGGGGGAAGAGCAAGAAGCGGGTAATCCTGTTAACTATTCTCTGCATGTGTGCAGAGATGGTGGCTCGCCGACTCTGCCGTCTTCCTGGTGAATCATCACTACAGAGACAACAGCCGCGCTCGAAGTTAAGAAACTGCCAATCACTAATCTGCATTCTGCACCAACCCGAGGCAATCATGTGCCCTTACCATCAGCGCCGAGGAGGCCTGCTGGCCAGTCAGACGCCGTCTTCCAGGCCTGCTCTGTTCCAGCCTGTAGCTCCTGTTTATTACCACGGGTCCAGCCTTATCGCCTCCCCTCTTACCTCGCCTTAATCCCCTTTATAATTTTCAACAACTTTAATTAGTTCATGTCCAAAGCAACTATTAATCCCAAGCATGATTTAAATTTACAGAACCCAGCAGGGCGTAAAACCTCTGACCGCTACACGATTCGAGATCTTGACTTCTGCTCAGAAGTGTTTCACCGGTGATGCTCTCTTCAATCTTGAACTCACAATAATTCTACACTAGGTTGCTTCAATCCCACCGGGCTGTGTGCATGTCGTCTTGGATGATGACGGCATTGAACGGCTTCTACAATGACATTGAAACTGTAATTGCCTCTGTAACCTCTTTGTGCCCTCGAAACCTTCAGTAGCTCTCTGCGGTGCGTCACATGGTCTGTAAGCGCTGCTGTGCATGAAAACCTTCGGGTTAGGGTTTAATTTCTTTGTTTTGAAGGACTTGCATCGACAGTGTTATAACTCACACAGTTGCAAAAATAACCACTTGTATTTTAGTTTGATAGACCTTCAGTGGTGCCTTAACGGTTTTGAAGATAAATGAAGAAGACAACAGTGGTATGAAGTTCCTGTAGAAGTGCACGTGGCACATACTGTACACAGTCTGGAAGCAAGCTCGGGGTGGCGTTATGGCTTCCAGACAAATGAGTCAGTGCTGCAACGTGCTCAGTTGAACAGATGAGCTCGTTCCTTCATTTCAGATGGGCTAACAGCATTTGATCTACCATGAGCCCATTAGCACTCAGAGTGGGACTGTCACACGCCTGGCAAAGGTATTATATGGGGACAAATTGATTCTGTTTGCCATTTGTCATCTCCTCTATACAATGAGTGTAAAAAAAAAAAAACAACACAATGTTATAGAAGTGGCACTCTCTCTTCACAGTCTCAGTGTAAAGGAGACCAGATAAAGATACACTTAGAGACAATTTTCTGCTAAAGTCGTCTCTGTCCAATTTAGCAGACAATAAGCCATTGGAAAAACTGCCATGTCCTCTGCTTCCTCGTTCCTGCACCAGAAGAAGACTGGGAACAACAAATCTACTTCTAGCATTAGAATTTAAAGGGTGAGTGTGTCCCATACAACTGATGTCGGAGTAAAAAGCAATGTGACCTCACAATTTTTAATATTCATTGAAAAGACACAGTCATCCTACTCTGTGAAGGGACTTCATTCATTGTTATCAGCCCAGTTTAACGAACATAACCACAATTATGGAGGATTATCTTTAGATGGGATTAACTTCTGTAGCACAGGCTGCATTTCTGAAAGTAAAAATTGCAGTAATCCAAAATCCACAGGTACACTAGTAGATAATCCACCACCTATTTGTCAGAGTTCAGATCTACACCACTATGTTGATTAAACAAATTCAGGTGTAGACATTAGATTATATTCATGAGCTATGTTCAACAGCAGTTGGTCGCAGATAAATCTGAGGCAGGCCTCACTGAAAAAAAAAAGATTTTATTCCTATCAGTGTCAGAACGAAACAGTCTTTCTTGTCCCTCACAGCTGCAGTGTCACTAAATCTTAAAATAAACACGTTTTTAGCTGGTTTGTGAGATTACACTCGCTGCTGCGTCCGTGGATTCCAATGTTTGTGAAAAAGCAGCAAGATTCAGCAAACAGCCAGATGTTTTAGCATTCATGACCATTTTGATAACAAGGATTAAAACCCCCCTAACTGACTCTGAGTGAGAATATTTCGAGAGGAAGCGAAATGACGAGCAACTTAACGTCCACAAGGCACAGTATTAACACATCAAGGGTGGGGGAGGGGCACTAATGAAGAGAAAAGGCTATGATGGGAACAACCACGGGCAACCTTACTCCAGTTGGCACCGAGGGGACAGCTCATATAGCCATTCACCTCAGAAGACATGCAGCTCAGTGGATTACCAGCAGGAAGCTGACTAATGCACCAGCACAGTCAGGTATTTAGAGATTTTACGGGCAGATCACTTCTGGCAGCGATGACGTAAGACAGAGTGTGATTCCATTACTAAGTCAGGAGAAATTAAGAGGATGAAAATGCAATTTGCCAGGACATGTCAGCAGATATCCGTCACCACTATCTGATCAATAACTGACCGCTTTAAAATTTGGCACGACCAACTCTGACGATGTGGCTGGAATAATTGACAGGACGCCACATTTTCTCCTCAGAGAAACAAAACTGCACAGAATCCTGCAAACAGAAGTCGTTTCACCAGTCACAGGGCATCGTGTGTCACTCACAAACCTAAGCTGACAAATTCCCGAACAGCGATCGGCGTGCAAGTCAGCGACGGAGAGTGGCAGATCTCTGATGCGAGGTGAACCAGTTTCCTCCAGGCAGTGTGGACGGATCTGCGTCAGTATCAGGGAAGCATCTGACAGAGAACGACTCCACCACCCTGACACCACAAATACGTCCAGAAGAACGTGTCCTCACAAACCCCTGGGTTTTATATGTGGCGTGCTGATTTTGTTGAGTTAAATATGTTGCAAGAACACAGAAATGAAATTTATTTTGAAATTTACTTAGACTTTTTGATATACTTCTCTGATATTTGTGTGTTATCTTCAGGGTTAAGTCTACACTTAAAGAGCAGAAGACCTTCCACATTTTAAATACCGTTCACATTGATAAACCGTGTAGTTGTTGTGACTAGTGGTAGTTCCCAACATTCACTGTTTGGATTATACGGTCACTAATACGGATATAAATGGAAAAAATGCAAGGACAGAATTTTCTATTAGTAACTTAGAGACCCTGTCAAATGGCAGAAAATCCTCCTGCTTGCTGAGTTCATGATTTATTTGGAGTCAGTTTCTAAACGCTGGGATTAGACTTTGGGACCCCTGCATGAAAATCTCCTGCACTACAAGTTGAGCTCACACACATCAATGTGGCTGCACACACTGAGGTGTGTATCGTTGTCACCTGTCAATGTGTGCGCTGTAGGGATGCACATGTTCACCGCTGGTCACAGTTAAATCAGTGTGTGTTTCCTTTCAGTGTGTTTCGCGTGCACTCTTTCCACCACTGCTGCCACCCTTCAAACATCCAGCGAGAGATGACAATTAAAGCTGACAGTGCAGATATCGACCACGAGTGAAATGATGTCATAACAATTAAACAGTCCTCCCCTGACCACATGCAATGCAAGAGGGCCTCACTGAGATCAGCCATTCAATCGAAAGATTTTAATGACACTGCAGACAGCGTGTGGTTCTGCCAATGAGACTGGAGTGTTGTGGAGGACGGAGCTGCCTGCATTGTGATTAATGAAGCAGCTCCGAACTCATCTCTGGGCATCTATTGATTCAGTTCTGTGGCAGGACCGGTGCTGAATTAATGTGCCTGCAAAAAATGCAAGACTTATGCCTTCTGCTCGGATTGGACCTGCAATTGGAGACGGACATGAATCCACTGGCTGACACTCACACCCGAGAGGGGAGTCCATCAATGCACTGCACTGAGATGAACTGCTGGAAGAGTGACAGAAGTGCGGGGAAAGTTTTTTTGTCGTCATGAATGTGGCATTTGTGAACTTTCCGCAAGAAATGCACATGAGTAAAGTGGTCTTAAAACGATACTTGTTAACTCTCTTGAACTGAAAATGTGAGACTAACAGATAAGAATGTATCAGTGTCAGGAGGCCAAGCAGTTGTCTGCATAATTGATGCGCAATGTATCAGCGCAGCGCTGTTAATGGGTCTAAACAGGAGTTCATCGTCGCTGGCTGACTTTTCAGGCTCTGGAAAGTTGTGAAGTTGAGAGAGAGTGTACGTCATGCTTTGACACATCACTTTGTCTGCACAACTTAGCTTCACGAGGACAGGGGGAAACTAACACAACGTGATTCACTGGTGTTGATATTGGAAGCTGCGCTATACACCACCTCCACCTCCTCCTCCTCCTCCTCCTCCTCCTCCTCCTCCTACCCCGCCACGTCCTTAACTCTCCGTGTCTCTGCATATTTTCTGTTTTCTCATGTGAGGCTGCAGAGTGAACTGTGGCCTTTCTAGCTGAGCCACAGAGGAGTCACCAAACTCTCACTCACCAAGCGAGCGAAGTGACAAGAGTGATTTTGTCCTGAGCTGCACAGTTTTAATGGCACATCACTTTTTGATACGATTACCACTGGAAGCACCACAGAGAAAATATAATAACTCAGTATAATTTTATTTAGAGGGAAGTAACTCCAGAGTTTGTTTTCCATCTGTCCAGTTTCTATTCAGTTTGTCTCCACCAACAGTTTTTTTAAACAACAAACTCAAGTGTTATTCAATTATCATTTAAGTTATCAATCAGGAGGATTTGGTGCAGTTATGTTGATCAGTTTAAGTTAGGCGTGCACGTGCAGAGAAGTGAACTGAGCCTGAAACCAAAAGCTTGAGTGGACACAAAACTGATAATAATTAAAGAGACCTGATCAGGGTTTCTGGGGCTGATCACTGGAGGCAACATCAGCCAATGCTGATCACCAACTGTATTAAAGTTGTCAACTAATTATAATCTATAGGTATTATTTATTAGTTGTTATTGACCAAAAACATTTTGAGAAGTTATATTTTTTTGCTCAATTCAATGAAATGTGTTTAAACAAACCTGATAATATATCAGGATTAATGACATACAGAATTTGGAAGAAAAATTCAGAGTCTGAGTCTCAGTCGTCTCAGTCTTTGAACTGATGTCTTTATGCCCTGAAGCCACAACTCCACCACTTGGTTACTGCTTGTATCTGGTTCCTTTCATCTCTGCCAGAAGTTTGGTAAAATGTGCACTGATGTAAAGTCTCTGTAACTCCAAACACAAACTGCACATCTATTTGCTGTAATCTTGGTGTGTTGTTTGATTAATCTGCAGGTCTCTGTTTCACACTCACGTTGCTTTGAGCTCAGTCCTGCAGTGTGTTTAGCTCCGTTACACAAACACACTGCTGTACTCTGCTGTTCAGCGGGTGCTAACAGCTCACAGCTAACCAGTCATCCTCTTGCTGATTTCAGTAAGGATTTGCTTTGCCCTCCTGACTTAACCAGGACAATTTATTCAACTATCTGATTTTACACCCAGTGATAAAGTTAAAGGTCCCATGTGTAGGAAACTGGGAGTCTGTTCATAGAATATGGCAGAGATACATCATAACATTCATAAGTATGTTTTCTTTAGTGTATAATCACCCAAAAATAACAATCTTTGTGGGGGGTTTTGCCTTAGAATGAACATTTTATATCTACTGAAGCACTTGGTTTTTGCCTGAAGAGTCCACCACATTGAATTGCCTTGTTTCTACAGTAGCCTAGAATGGACAAACCAAACACCGGCTCCAAAGAGGGTCTTTCATTTTTTTTCATTCTCCTGCACGCTAGATGCCACTAATCATAAACACTGCACCTTTAACTTTAGCAACAGAATAAACAAGATGTGCTTTGTTGTCTTCAGCACTTGCTTCAGTTTGTCAATGCTAAAGATAGTTTTACATCTATACACACATCCAAACTCCTTTGTCCCCACATATCCCATTAAAAAAAGATTTGTGTTCAGTCTCGAGTCCTGTATGCTGTGGCCTGTAGACGAACCGTCTCACATGTTTAACATCATCTTAGTGGCTCATTGGATCAGGCTTTACGAAGCACAGATAAAACTCTTAAGAACAAAAATTGGCTGATAACGATTAGTGGTCTATCAGCCGGAGAAGCCTTAAAAAATAACGATGATGCGTCTGCAAAGATCACTGAGACACTCTGGATCAAGACTGCAAAAATCATTTTTTCAAAACGATGAGTGTCCATGAACAGACATAGGGGGTTTCACTTCTGTTTGTGACAAAAAGCAGATCAGTCAGAAGCTCGTGCATGCCAACAGCTTGCAGGAAAAAAAAAAAAAAAAGCTGTGGAGATGGCAGGTGGTTCCGGCTTTAATGGACTGTTTCCCTGAAAATTGCCAACGTTGGCAGGGTCAGTGCTGATTTTCTCCCGTGCAATTCTCTTGTGCCATTCAACTCTCTGATGGAGGGCAGCTGGCACTAAGTGACACTCACTGTGATGCAGATAGTGAACTGCAGTTTTGTTTTTGTTCTGTTTTTTTTTTTTTTTTTTACCTTAAAATCCTAAGACAGCAGGGTCACACCAGCTTTTGGCTTTCAGCTGCGCATCTATAAACCTAGATCGCACTTTGTCGAGCATTCTTGGTGAGGGTGAAGATGTTTTTTATCTCATGTGAGAGTTTTGGAGACAGTGCTGCCCTCCAGCTTCAGTGAGTCAGCCTTTCACACATGCCATTGATTTCCAGTGGGAGATGAGCGGCAAAGTTGCTGGGGAGGTTAATCTTGAAATCAATTCTTTTGAGCATATTTTGCTCACTGTGCTGTCAGCACAACATCCAAGGAAATCTCTGTCCTACAACTGGACTTTTGTCTTGTTTTGTAAGTGAGCTTTAATGTATGTGTGCAGTCTTCTCAGTGTAGTACTTTATGATATACACAGAAAAACACATTCATCTCTGTAGTTCATTATCAGCCAATATTTGTCCCCTAAACAGCTTATAATAAAGGAGGATTATAATCTATGCAGTCAATACATTAAATAAACATAAAGACCATCTAAAGAAAACTTTCCACAGGCTGTGTTTAGTGCAGATTTTCATTACTGTATGTACCACTTGTAGCACCAACAGGGCAGTCATCACTTGTAGCAGCTCTGCCAAAATAAGCCAATTAGCTTTATTGATTTGTTGTGAGCACCTTAAACAGAGCCAGGCAACAAGGAGACCCAAATGAATTGCTATACTGTAAATACACAGAAAAGACAGCGATGGGCAAGCTTCCACTGTGTGAGGGCAGGTTATTATATTACACTCAGGAAAAGCATGTTTACTCACTGACATAAAAAATATCTTAAGGCAGTAAAAAGTCATAAAATCCTGATCCAAATAAAGACTAAAGGAGAAGGAACTACAGTGTGTTTATGTGGGTGATCGTGTTTGCATATTATGCACCAGGAAACAAATTTAATGGCTCAATAACACAGCGTCATTGTTTACTATTATATGAGTTATTAATTAGTATTTCTAATTATTTGATAGGAAAGAAATGGACACCGAGGCATAGGTGTGTGTGCCGGTGCGTAAAGTGTCGTGCACATCTCCGGTGCAGATGGAGGCAGGTTTCTCCGGCAACCCCATCTCCGCTCTCTGTGTCCATGGCAATGGATTGGCAGTTTACTTCCTCCATTCCTCCTCTGAGAGGTAAATGGACCTGATTTCTTTACGCCACAGGTCATAAACTCGGGTTACGAGACCGAACAAAGCTCCGCGCTTCGTGAGCGGAGGCTACAGATGTGGCGAGAATGAGCGAATCAGAATGCGGATGAAGGTGCGAGCGAGCGAGAAACACAAAGGGACGTTTCAACAGGATGCCAGTGACAGAGGAGGACATCACTGCCACCAGTTCAGCTTTGTTTGTCTTTGATTTGAATGAAAAAAAAATCATTTTCACCCACAGTCTGACACACTGTAGCCTCCTGGCCTGCCTCTCAGCCCTCTGATCCCTCGCTTTTGTCTAATGATCTCTCTGGTTTTGGGGTTGTTGTTTTTTTTTGGACGATCACCAAGTGAATGCAAGTAAAGCGTGTGATCTCAACCCGACACGTCGTGCAGCGCAGGCCTACAGGAGCAATCTGAAGAGCTGAGATCTCAAAACAATACAAGACACATGCACCATGCGGGGAATGGCTCACCATCCTGTGGCTGCTTTTGTTTTCAGTCTAACCTTAAAGGATGATTTGAGCACCATGTAGGGGATGAATGAATGGGCGCATGGTCGCGTTAATGAAGATTTATTTTAAAAAAACAAAAAAACAAAAAAACTGATTTAGGGGTAAAGCAGTCTGTGCAAGGCAAGGCTCGCTTCTTACCCTTGGAAGCATCCTTGTCTTCTTTAGGCTTCGCCACTTTTCCGCTCATAGATCCCAGTTTGGATGTGTAATTCCCGATTTAGACAAGAATCGAAATCCTTTTAAACGCTGACAGTCCTCAATGAAATCCCGTCCAAAGGTTCCAGGTGCTGAGATAAGGGTTCTGTGGAGAGAGAGAAACATTAATCCAAACGTCCCCCTTTCACAGCACAACAGCAGCAGGGCCACATAACGAGACAATGGACCACGGGAGCTACTCGGGATGCAAGCAAGGTGTTTATCAACTGGATATCAATGAAAACATCCAACTATACTGATGCTCTCTCAACACACTCACACGGCACACGACAAAGAGCCCATATGGTTCAAGTAAACACCACGAATCTGTGCATCCCGTGCATCTCTGCAAGCTCTAAACCCACCTTATCTCCTCCACGTTTTCTGCTACATCAATGCACATTGATGAAAGGAAACGCTCCCACCATGAATCCCGTTATGTTGCATGCAAAAATCACGACCTGTTTCTACTGTGACAAAGGAAAGAAGCAACCAAAAAAGAAAAAAAAAACGAGAAAGCTGCGATATGAGGAGCAGTTTTTTTTTCTTTCTTTCTTTCTTTCTTCTCTCGCAGGTCTTCAATCAGCGTTGAAACAGAACCAAAAAAAAATAGGGTCAAAAGACTGAACCGTCCTGTGTAGACACAAACCCCGAGAGAAATGCCATCCAGTGCAGCTGGTGCGAGCAGGTTTTCTTGTCTGAGGCTTTTCCTCCTGACGAGCTGTGCTCCTCTGAACGCTCGGCAGGCAGATTCAACAGGATACACAACCAGAGAGGAGCGCTCCCCCCGTTACAGCGCCGATTCACACCGTGGACATTTGAGGGTTGTTGTTTTTTTATTTTTTTTTTTCACTTAAGTATCACTGCTGGGATGAAAACGAGCAGCATCCGTAACCGCAGTCAGCGTGTGAGCTCTGTGTGTGTGTGAGTGAGAGTGTGTGTGGATGTGGATGTGGTGGAGATTTAAAGCTGGAGCTCGAGCTGCATGGTGCACACCATCTTGCTGTTGCTCTCATTCAGTTGCCTTTGCAGAGCAATGCGTCACCCCATTCACATACAGCCTGCGCATTTTCTGCTTTTATCATCCGAGGTGTTTTCCTCTGGCTTTGTGAATGCATGAGGTCATCCGCAACAGCTGGAGGACAAAAGTCTCAAATATTAATATGCAGGACAACTGATTTTTTTTTTCAAAGGTTCATTGCATAGATTCGTTGGATGGTGTAAATTGGCCCCCAAAAAAAAAACATTTAAAAGCTAAATTTTTCAGCAAAATTGGCTTTAATCTCCAAAGATCCAGCCTGTAATAATCATGTGCTGCCTTGTAAGTTTAAAAATCCATCTCTCACAAATAACAAAGAGTATTTATACTATTTTGATTAAAAGATAGATAACTAAAATCCCAACAAGTGAAGGAAAACTCATCTTTGTGAACATTATAACTTGGTTCAGTTTAGTAGGTGTCACGTTTCGCCAACATCTCTTCCCTCTGAGCTCACTGCTCACTGAACAGGTGCTGAAAAGTTTTCTAATGACAATGTGGGACAACAGGTTCAGAGTGTAACATAAACCACAGCAAATGACTTTTCATCCTGTAAACACAATAATGAGCCGATTTTCTCTGAAAAACTGGACCAACTACATGACTGTGACATAACTTTGCTTGTTTTCAAAGAGATAAACTCATTCTCACAATCAGCACACTAACACCTCCTCCTGCAGCAGTCAGTTATGTTTTGTCATTAGCTTCACTTTATAAGTAGCAGCTTCTCTCAACTTGGTCAGAATTTATTACTCACCTTTTATGGTGTCAAGCCTCGCAAAAAGTTATATTTTTCCCAATTTTTACAATATTCCTCTTGAAGAATGGTGTTGTTATTGGAGCTCAGTGAGAGTGAATCAAATTCAATTTGTGAGCTTTGAAAGAAAACAGTGTTTTTCTACAATATATATCCTGTTTGTGGTTGATAATTTATGGATGACATCAGAACTACGTCCAACCAAAGCCTTTTCTACTGAAGTATTTTTAAAAACACTGTCTGCAGATGATCAAGGAAAAATGTATTCCAAAGGAACTCTATTTAGCAAAAAGGTTGTTTTTATAACAAACCAAAGAGGATCTATCCCTTCATGAGACCTTTTTCTGGGAAAATGCTATTATTGTGTCCGAGTTGCAGCTGAGACTGACATCTCTGTTGACTGATAATGAAAGCTATGACGCAGTAAAGCTTAGTGTTCAGAAATGAAGTGTCTTAAGTGTCCTTACCTCTAAAACCTGTGAAGATGAAGCCTAAAAGTCACAGCTCATCCTTCACTTAGACTCCCATAAAGCCGTCCAGTTCCAAAATGGTGAGAGAGAGATGTTGACAGCCAGAGATCCAAACTGTTTTCAACCCAATTTCAAGGTCTCTGTAATAAAAAAAAAAAAAAAATTCTGTGTATTAACTTTAAGAGCCGTCACTCAGAAGTCCTCGTCCGTTTTCTTGCAGTCTGCACGTCACATCTCTCAGCCCTCGTGTCTGTTAGCACTCAGTGTCAGCAGAGGAAAAGGACCTGTGGGTTGAGGGTTACGAGGTCTATATGCTTTCTATTTTTAGAAGAAACAGGACTCCTTTCCAACTTTCTTCACATGCTCACGTCTTCCTGAGACGTCTGTGGCCTGTTTGGTCTCTTTCAAGGAGTGACTCTGCTCTGCCTCAAACTGTCCAGTCACTAATCAGTCAGATTTACTCGACTCTGTTATGTTATTTCTGTCTCTTTTGTCATTAACAGGGTTCAACATTAATGACCTTCTCACTCGCCGTACAAGTCTTTTTTCTATTAGCTGTTGTTGGTAGTCCTCTTAATGGTCTTGCAAAATGCTGTTGACTCTTATTTTATCAAAATTTGACATGCTTTATATAAAAAAAGCCTCTTTTATCAGCCTCAATCTAGAACTTGTGGAAATCTTTGTGTTATATAGTTTGAGTTTTGCCTTCAACCTCAGAGGAAGTGACTCCCGTCATCAGCTCAGCAAACAAACAAAATATGTACATTTTTTTGTATTACTTAACCCATTGGGCAAGAGAAGTGCTAGTTTTAGCCATAAATGGCATTTTACTGGCTGCGGGCAACTAAGAAATCCTTACTATTAAAATTTAGTCTATTAGGCTGAAATTATGCTCATGTGATGCTTCCAGGCTTTTAAGCTTCTAACATATTAGACTGAGTTTACTGATGCAATGTGACTGTTTTTATTATAAGAAATCTTGGCGACATTATTAACATTTTCAACCGAATTTATAAAACCACTCATCTAATCTTCATAATGTATCAGAAATTTAAAACTGAATAACCTTCAAGCAAATACAGTCTGTATTAAAAGCCATTTACCCTTTCAGTCAGTTCTCTTCCTCCATTTATGCGCCTCATAAAGTTTCTTATTAGATTTAATGTGAATGTTCTGCATATTGTTTTCCCAGAGCAGCTAGCTTATTTGAAAGGGAAAAATCTCATTTGATTTCAAAAAGAAATTGGTTTACTTTGAAGAAAATGTTCCAAGATTGTTTGACACAAAAACTTTCTTACATTCCTGATGTTTAATATGTAGATTATTATTGAAAAATTAACCAGCCATAGAATTTAATCCGAAACAGACAGGAATTATGGTAACAACTATGCAACAGCCTCACAACCAGTAGAGAGACAGTTGAAATTTGATTAAGTGTTGATTAACTGTTACTCAGGTTTTATTCAATTCATACTAAGATATTAAACCTTCTGATATAATAAGGGTCATAAGACTGTGACACCTGTTTGCCCATCTCCACCTAAAATGTGTATAGTTAACTATAACATTGTAACTAAGTAACACAGTGTTAGTGACGTGTTACTGGAGAAAATGGCACAACTTAGCTTTGATGCTCACATGTTGTTTGAATCACTGTAATAACAAATATGAGGTTTAACCCAAGTTTTACGGCTTATTTTGCTGAACTATTGATATGCTGATTAACAGAGATTGATGGATCACTTATTGTGCCAGCTTCAGTCAAACAGCATGTTTACAAATGGTTTATTTTATCACACATCTCTGTAAAATGTCTTTTTTCCATCTTTATTTCTTTAAATGTTAAGATAGTCTTCAGTCTTTGGTTAGTTTGGTATTTCACTTAGACAACAGAGTTTTTGTACATGTGTTTTTTTTATTGTCATTTAATTGTATTGTAAACCTGTCTGCTACCTTTAGTTCCCTTTGTTTAATGGGCCCAGCTCCTCTTTCTCTCCAGAGAAAATGTATTGATTTGGTCTTTTTTCTTACATCATAAAATGAAATCATGGCTGCTCATTAGCACACGCTGACACTGAGAAAGTACATGCTTATTATTTATGAAAGTGGCTGTTTTTAGCAGCGGAGCAGAATGGAGAGGACTGTGAATCGATAGGAGCTGACCACTCAGCTGAGGGGTCAAGGAGGTTACATCTGAGGGGGGGTTAGTCAATGACCGGATGTCTTCATCACCTACAAAAATAGGTGCTGTGTGACACAAACATTAACACACACGACATTTACAAATGATAAACACATAAGAGAACATGCTTTAAACGAGAGATGAGCTTTTTTCAAAGAAAATTTGTAATTATTTGCATGAAAATCTGTGACATATTGAATTAATACTTGTTGAGTGTTTCAACCAGGGATTTTTTTTGTAATAACAAGCATAACTCAAAGACCTTAAACCAAACTTCACCAAATTAACTCATCCTGAATGTAAATAAAAACATATATTTAAACCAAACTTTCATCCTCAAAACTGAGCCAAAACTTGTGCAACTAAACATACAAGTTATTGTGAATGCAACTTTTTCATTAGGGTACAACATACTAAGCAAAGTTCAGAAATTTTTGCGGGAAACATACTTTAATTATTGGTCAAAGAACCAGAAGTTCATCAGTGATGTATGAAATGTTGAGTTTATGAAGCAACCATAAGGGAAGGGACAATAGTTTTGTTTTGGTCAGTAAAAAGTTCATATTAAACATATATCCTTGAAAAAAATGTAACTAAATTTTTTGAAGTGTTTCTGGAGCATTAGATGTATTTAAAGTAAAATCGTCATCAAATAAGCAGCTGGTGACTTCTTCTTTACCTGAGGAGTTAAACTGTATATACAGCAGTGTGGAGATGAGGAGGAGCTCTGACTCACCAGCAGTGCATGTTCATATACGGGAATGAGGTCTGAGTGAGTGTCAGAGAGAGTGCAAATGTCAGTGGGTTGTGTTCCCACTGTGTCCATGGCCCGTGGCCCCCTTTGACATTTCCAGCATCATAGTGCAGTGCCACATTCAGGCCCGGCCTGTTTCAAGCGAAGCCCTGCGGCCCGGTCGGTGCAGCACAAACAAACTCCTGACTCACACTCTGTCACCTCTGATGTCACATTACAGGCTGTAATTCTGTGGCACTGCTGCACAATAACCCTGAATCACGTCTCTTTGTCTGCTGATTGCAGCCTTTCTGCTGGGAAAAAGCACCTTCACCTTAAACTCGTGCTGCCCGACACACGTGAAAGCAAACTCAGCAAGCTGAAGTGTTTTAGCTGTTATCTGTTCTAGTTATTTGTTTTAGTGTCATAAAACCATTTTATTTGGTAGATGACAGGCTGAAATTAACCCAAGCTCAGCAGTTGTAGTGCTAAGATTAATAAACAATAAACTGATACATACTTCTTGATTATCACATTGTGTTTACACAATGTGGGGATGCATGTGGGGAACATTTATTAACATTTTCCAAAGAAGAAGCATGTTAATGTAAACCTTTTTTATTGCATGTACTCAGGGTCACATATTCTTATTTATACTATTTCTACAGCACAAAAGTTTTGAAAATAAAGATTTATATCTTCATTAAAATATTATCTACTGTACTTTTTTATTTGTAATTAATGCATAATAGCAATTTTGCATTTTTCTCCCAAGTCACAGGTAAAAGTGTGTTTTTGACCATTAATTGTTGATAAATGTGAGACAGATTTTTTTTTTTTTTTTTTTTTGTAGTTTGGAGAAAGTAGTTTGTCCGGTGGAGGAAGTTTAGACAGTGAGCCGATTGCAGTTAATTTCCTTCTTAGGGAGCCTGTTTATCATTGTTGGTAGAATTTAAGCAAGTTATAATATTTCAGTCACAGACAATCACTCAGGGAAGCATGATGACATTTGGGGAAGAGATTTTATGTTCTGTTTCTGTTTTTTTTTAAACGCAGTATTTGTAAAAATGCGATTCAAACAGACTTGAGGCTCTAAAGTGTCCAGATTTTTATGAGAAATCAAACTTGGCTCATTTCAAAATTAATAATTATATTCAACAAAGCTTTACTTTTTCTCAGATTCATGACAGATTGCCTGGATTCCAATGTAAAATTATGCAGGAAGACTATTTTGGGCAAAGGCACTGAATGAAGTAATGGTCGAATGATTGAAAGGCTGAATAAATGAAAAATGATGCTCATCGAGCTGAGTCATTTCCTCTCTGATCCACAAGCAAATATGAAACAATAAAAGCGCATTGTCTGTAAAAACACTTTTGTTTTAAAAAGCATCGGATCAACAGATGTTCATAAGAATCCATAGTTTTTTCACCACCTTAAAAAACTACCTTGTTGCAGTTTTTATAATTGTACAATCTTTCACCACACTGTTTTTAAAAGGAAGTTATTTGCATGGAGCTTTCTTAATTTAGATATTTTTTCTAACCTTTTACAGCCTGATTCTTCTGCTGAACCTGTACATTCATCATGGCAGTCAGTTCACAATCAATTTCCAATCACATGGATAGCAACCACTTACCTCATCTGCACACTGAGCTGACTTATAAATCAGGTGCAAAGGATGATGGACAAAAGACCAATAGCAACAAAGCTGCATCCAAGGTGGTATTTGTCCCAAAACTCATTCTGTGGGACCAGCAGTGAGGGTTAGTTTTCTGTCCCTGATTGTGAAACTGATTGGAGCTCTGAGTGCAGCTGATAAGGTAATCAGGATGGTTCTGTTACAGGAGCTCTGACGACACTCGATACAAGCTGGAAGTTTGTTGAATCTGTGTCTGTTTTTGGTGTAATATGGGTGTGAATGATCACAAACAAGTCTTCTGTTTCAGCCAAAATGTGTTAAAAGTTAAATGAATCACAGCTTCTCATACAGTCAGTCTCATCACAGAAAAGAAGGTTTAGTTTAATCTTAGACCAATTAAATTGCACATAATACTAAACTCTGAAACACTGAAAAAAAGCTCAGATCATTCTATGGAAGTTGCATGGATAAGATTGTGCAGCATTACAGAGGGACACGACAGTCGCATTAAAATATTAAATATTGAGATGTCATCATAACTGAGTATAATGAATAAAATAGATTAGCAGGGTAGCGAAAGCAGGAAAATAAAACTTTAAGTCTAAAAATAGAAGTACAGGACAATAAAGTCCTTGTCTGTGTGTGTGTGCAGGTTTATGTTTTCTTTGCCTTGCACATAAATATGATTTATTTCATCACACGTTACATGTGGGACTGTAGCACAGTTTCACCCGCTCATTTATCTTTAAAGCCTCACAGAGTTCAGGCGCACTGACCTCCGTTCCAAAGGTCAGAATGAGGTCAGCAAATTATTTCGAAGAGGTCGGGGTCGAAAGGTGCAGCACGATGTTATATTTCTGTCACATCTCCCTATAACACACACACCACATAATTGACTTGGCCGCTCCATAGATTGCATTTTTATATCTCTCATGTCACAGAGTCGGGGTATAATTCAGCTGTGGGACAGCTGATCTGCATGTGTTTGCTTCTGCTGCTGACATTCTGCCATCCCCCCCCCCCGGTGATGAAGTCGTCATCAGTTCACTGGCAGGTGAGTTATTAGCACCTGAAGCATGTCCCGCTGTGCAAAGAGTGCAAAGTTGGAATTGATTTATTATCGTGAAGAATTCATTTCACCCATTTCTACCTCATTGGCTCCGTCCACTGTAGCTTTTTTTTTTTTTTTTTGCAAACTCATTTTTGACATTCAGCAAGAAACCAGCGAGCTTCGCAGGCTCTTTTTGACCAGGAGGGATGGGAGCTCCACTTTTCATTAACGGTGGCTGAACATCCCTGAGCCGGCAGCGTCTGTCAGCTCGGCTGCATCATGGCTCACAGAACCAGGAGTGGATTTTCATATCTCTCATTTCGTAGGAATCCACAATAGTGCTGCTTTTCTGGGTCAGTGTTGGCAAAAGTAGGCAAGATAAGTGCATATATACATGCAAAACCCAGAGACGAGATAATTTTTTAAAATTCATCTGCATTTGTCCCACAAACTCTTCTTGGAAAACGAATTTGGACAAATAAACATGCACCCATAAGTGATGCAAATTTACACATTTAGCAAACTTGCAAATTAAGTAGGTCTGGCTTTACTGGGTCACTGACCTGCAGTTTAATATTAAATTATCAGTGTGCAAAAACAGCATGAGAGCATTTCACTGCTTTTTGAGTACCTCATTTTTTAAATTATGGACTTTTAATAATTAATCCAGGTATTTTTCATGTAAAGGTTTTGCAGAGATCTGTCATCTTATATAGGAGGTGATAATAACCAAGTCATTGGTTGGGATAAAGCAACAAAATAAGAATTAAATGCCATGCTGTAATGTTTACATCTATTGCTATTCCTACTGAAACTGCATGAGGGGGTTTAAATACCCTTTAATTTTTACTGGCAGAATTTCATCTGAAAGGCCTCCAACACCCTATTTAAGACTATTGGACTGCGACTGATGTTGTGAGCCTGGAAATGGGAACACTACCTCTCCGTCTTCGGCAAAATATCAAGCCAATTGTTGAAATGTCAGAGTGTTTGGCTCTGTGGGGATGCATGTGGGCAAGCAGAGGAATGGGTTTGAAACGTCAGGCTTTCAAATGACAGAAATGACTGTACCGATTAATGAAGCGAGACTCTCTCAAATATCACATTAATGTCAATGACTTTATCAAGAGAAAAGGGTGATGGAAGGGAGTAACGCTTTGAGGCCCATGTGCTTTTTTTTAACATCTTGCATCACAGGAGCTCCCTGTGGATATTACTGTATGTCGAGAAGGAAAAAAGGATCAAACAGATCTTTATTTAACAGTACAGTATGGCTCCCTGCCCGGAGTTTACATAAGACTGAAGTAAACTATGAGCATCACCAAATTTCACTTTTGGTCTCAAGCAGAAAACATTTGGGAACCCCTGCTTTAGAGGAATAGTTTGAAATTTTCACTTATTTGCTTTTATTGGAGAAGCTAAAAAAGAAGACAGATGTCTGCCTTTCAAACGTAAAGCTGCAGTGAGGAGGTGGTTCGCCTGACACAATGACAGAAACATGGAAAAGGTCATTCACAGCCAAGAAATAATCCAACAAATAGAGCCATAGATTGTCACCGTCACTAATGCTTTTGTACGGATTGAACAAAAGAGATATAATTTTCATTTGTGTGTGATTATTATTAATTTTTCTTATCTTTGTAACCACTGAAGTGAAGCAGAATGGCTGTTTCCTCTGATATTCAGTCTTAATGCAAAGCCAAATTAACCATCATCTGCTGTAGCTTCACACATTACAGACGTCTTCATCTAGTCAAGTTGATTTTATTTATGTAGCTGGTTTTAGAAATTTGCCTCAAGGAGCTTTACAGTCTGTACAGCTCTACTTAGACCCTCGATCCAGATGAAGAGAAACTCCTCAAAACAGAGATATTCTCAACAAGAGCATCAGAAGAAGACAGACAGAGGAGGACAACTTCCAGGTGTTGCCAGACCTGGATCACATGACCTCCTCTCCTCCTTAGAGACCTGAAAAGAGGACACAAATTCACTGAAGTTCATTCACACAGGGAGAGGAAAAGAAAGAAAACACAGTGGGAGAGAGAGAGAGAGAAAAGGATAACAGGCATTAAAAGAAGGAAAGGCTGAATCTCCTGGAGGACTGAAATCCAGCTCCAAACATCTGGAATGAGGCACCAACAGCCAGGAAAGAGAGAGAGAGAGAGAGAGAGAGAGAGAGAGAGAGAGAGAGAGGTCCCAGGAGAGCCGATGGTCCAGCTCAAAGGAGCCAGAGTGAAAAGAGAGGACAAGGAGGAGAAACAGGGGAGAGCAGAGAGAAAGAGAGAAGCACACAGCCAAGATATGAATCTCTCTCTCTCTATCTCTCATGTAACTCGACAAGAAAGTGAGCAGTCAAATTTCTCAAACTGTGAAACTATTCCCGTAAACATGCTCTCTTCTGTGTAACCTTCTTTTTTATTGATATTACATTATGATTTTGGTTCTGAGGAAATTCTTTGTTAATTCTGAGTGAACGTAGATTCACGATCTCCCTATAAACTCTGCTTTTTTCCAGCAGGCGACCTTACAGAATCCCTGTCTGTGTCTCATGAGGATTTCACATGAAAGAACGTTTCATTTGCCTGCATCTCACATCACTATAGACGTGCACACACTCTGCACAGTCCTACACAGTCCAATTTCACTTCCTGCAATTTTCTCCACAGCAGCTTGTCTTTCTCACACCATCCAAAAGGTATCTTAAACTGACTTTGAGAGAAAAAGATGATAAGAAAGTAACCCAGACAGATAGAGGCTTTGTATGTCACCAAGCAGACATTCGGATATCTTAGCTTTCCTTCTTTGCGTGCATTTGTGTGTTCATCAAAAACACACATCAAAATGTTAACATTTTAATGTTACAGCCTGAAGGAGTTTGTGTCACCCCACAATCAAACCTTGAAGGACTGGTCGATCTAATTAAACAGAGCTCCTTCCCTGCTGCCCTTTAGGTCTTTTCAAATCATATCATAGCATCATTCAAATGTCACAGTGTAAAAAAATCACCATTAACTGTGTGGACGTAATGTATCACAAACTGTAGCCAATTAAAAACCAAAGTACATTCTAGTCAGGGATTATTCAGACCGCAGACAACCTTTAGTGAGACTTTTTTCTCACTCAGTGGTCGTCTCCTTTTCAACTGTTTCAGCAGAAATTCTCCTTAATACCACAACAAAGTGTCTGTCGCTGTAATCAGTGCTGAGAGCTGCTGCTAAAACACTCAGAGCCGAGCCCACAGACCAGTGTTAGCCTTTAGCCTGTTAGATGTTTGTAGAGAAAAATAGAGGAAAAATAAATGCATAATCACTATAAATCAGTGTTTATGTTGTTTTGTTTTTTGTGATGAGAAATTGCTCATAGAATTTGCAGGATCTTAGCTCAGTCTCATTCCCAGCTTTCCTAGATGTTTAATACAGTCTGAGCACGTCAGGCAGTGACGCTGTGCAGGAAGACAGTCAGTTAGAGGAATTCAGCATCTCAGCAACATTTCATATCTCAACAATACAATACAGCAAGTATTTGCTTTAGCCTACTATTAAGTTTTAATTTCAGTTTTGACCCTTTGAAGGAAAACGTTTAGGCACCTCTGACACAAAAATATCGATGCAGAGTCCCTCTGACAGGAAGAGTTTATGCCACAGTTCAAACACAAAAGCCCCCACTGATGCAGTCAGCATCTCAGTGGAAACAATCCTCCTTTTCTTCATTAAATTTAATTTAAAAATACAAGCCTAACTGATGTAATAAACCTTTTTCATTATTGGAAAGCATAAAGTGTCTTTTAAGATTTTGGAAGATTTGTTTTTTGTTTTTTTTTTCATATTAAAAGTTCTGTTCATCTACTTAAAAGTGCTAATAGATTAAGTTTGCATTATTGGTGGTGATGCAGTGATTCTTTTGTTTGCACAGGGATCACCCATCATGCCTTTCTAACATCACAAGATTGACAAAAAAAAAAATTCAATTATACTGTCTTTGTTATTGCACAGCTTTGCTCAAACCGTGCTGCTCTTGTTTGAGCTCTACAAACACTCAGATTCACAGCAACAGAAGTGGGTTTTACTCCAGCAGAACAAAAGCCTCCTGTAAATGACACCGTGTCCCTGGTGAGACACTGAGGTCTGGGCCGCCTGCCGCCCAGGAGATACTGTACTGAAGCAATCAATAGCACTGAGAAAGCATCAGAGTTTTTATTATCTGCGAGGCCCTGACTCGTTCCCCCACAGTAGTGACTAATCTAATTGGAGTCGACACAGATTCCCCAGCTGTGAGCTGCTGCCAAAGAAAGAGAGAAGACAGAGAAGTCAAGGGAGATCTTCATAAATCAATACTCGAGTCACAGACAGTTTTATTTCCACCCATCCATCCATCCATCCATCCGTGCAGCCACATGGTCCATCTGAAACAGCCTCGTTAGCCTGCTCAGCTCACAAGTCATCACCTCGGAGCTAATGGCTAAAACCATTGTTCCCATTTCATTCTGTGCATACCAGACTAAGGCCTGTCAAAGGTCTGCGTCCACTCTGATGTTAAACTAGGATGAGAGAATATGTGGAAAGTATGCGATCGGGGTTATCAAACCCACAGCCTCTCAACATGGCTCAGCAACAACGCTTACATTTAGAAATATGACTCAGCGAGGGCGCCGCAGAGTTTACACGCAGCCATGTTTGAGACTGAAGCTGGAATACCTGTGGAAACGTTTAACCCCGGAAAAACTGTTCAGGCATCAAATATCTTAAACACGCTGCGACTACTTTACTCTGAAATGTATCCTGACTGGAAGTGATTGAGAAGCTCTCGTATCGAGCAGACAGTGTTAATTACTCGAGTATGAATTATTCAGCCTCTGAATGATTCAGTGAAATATAAATGCGTCCGGTCAATAGTTGCCAACACTCGAGAAGACTTTGGACTCCCTCTGGGGGGATTTGGGAGCCAGTGATGGGTTGCATCCTCTACGCCAACCCGCAAAATGACACCAGAGTTTAAATCTTCAGCTGGCGTGCTGAATCAGCACAAGCTACATATCACCATATCACATGTCCTCATCTTCTTGGGTATTGATTGACTATCGACCAAAAAAAAAAGAACAAATTGCTATTCTAGATGTAAACACATAGAAAGAATCAATTTTTTCATTTAAATATGTAATGGTCTTATCAGTCACAGCAACTCTCCGGTTTCTTACCCAGTTCAATAAGGTTCAAATATATAGCACAGTGAAATAAATGCTAACAATAATCTTGAATGATCTACACACACATCTCATCACACACACTGTACACTCAGAGTCTGAAAACACACTTTTGGATGCAGTTTTTGCTCAGTTCTCAAATGGCAGCAAACTGTAGCTCTCAGACTGAGAGGCGTCTCTGAGCTGCAGTGATAAATTATGGGACACATGGTCCAATCACCAGTCTCTTATCACTGGTTTATTGTGTTGAATGACTGAGGTGCACATACGCCATCTTGTGGTGAAAAACAGAAAGTGCATTTTATCATTTTTGGCCAGGACACAGATGATGATGAGAAAAGCTGGATTTTTTTTTTTTTTTTAATGAACATTAATTTACATCAAATGCAGATTTATACCCTTACCAATCCACGAACATTATCAGACCTCCAGTCCAACACAAACAGTCAGGATTGTTTTTCATATCACTGTAAATCACAAAGACAAAGTCTAAGATTTAAAGCAGGTTTCTCAGACTTCTGCTGACTGTGTTCATATTTAAGCAGCAGGCATGTGAACAAGAGTCAAACGGTGAAAACCATGAACTCGTCTCAGGGTGTTTAATTGATCTCATGATCACATTAAACATTAAAAATTCCAACTTGACCTGTTTTTTTCTGTGCCAAATTCCCATTTCACTTCCACATTAAAATGCTGTGTTGTCCTCCAACACTGATATCTGTTATCTATCTAATAACACTAGTATTGATGACAGAATGGTTTCTCTTCAAGGAGTCAAGTTTTTATTCCTTATCTGACAGATGCTTGTTAGGGGAGATCATTTGACCCAGTAGCTGATTAAATGTAATCCATTATAAAATATCGAGCACTTAATGTGATTCTGGGGACCAAACAAAATGCTTCTGAGCTCCGCATTGGCCTGCAGGCCTGTTATGAAACTTTGATTTAAAGGAGCAGCTGTAATGTCGACAGCCACAGACAATATTCAGCACATAGAATAAGGTATGAAGTATGGAGAAAAAAGACAAAAAAAGATATTTGTGGAGTTTATAGTGTGAATTTAAAGAAAGAAAAATAAGGACAAAAATATAATTAAATGTCAGAGATTGTGAACTTGTTAGTTTGTGCTATCAATATGCTACAATGTCATAATAAAATACATAAAAAAAACACAACTGAAACAACAAACTTAAGGATATTTGTTGATTATGATGTTTTGAAAAGTCTCACATTGATACCAGATAACAAAACACAAATGATAAATGTATTCAGTCTACAGCTATCTCTTAAATAAAATAAAGATTTGTGTTTTTCAGCAGACGGATAAACTGGTAACTTCAGCTGTAATTAAACAACAACAGACCTGGGATCAGTGTTGGAAATCAGGGCCTGAGTTGACACAGTAAACCTGTTTCTATCTGTTCTTTGAGCTTTTTCGTCGTAAAAGAAAATCCGGGATTTTGCAGCTTTGTTAACTTTCAAACACACACAAACACACACACAGTCTCAGTGGTTGTTGGATGTTGACACACTGGCTTTTATCAGACTGAGTCATAATGTTTGTCTTCCAATACACATATGCAGCTAATTGTGTGTGTGCGAGTGCAAACAGAGTCCTGTACTTTGGAGTGATGGTCCACTTTGTGTTTGTGTGTCAGGACATCCGAGCCGTTTGGAATGGCACCATTTTTTAGGTCGTTCTTGTGTTTGCTGCTTTTGGACTTTCAGCTGGACTATGGAGGTTTTATATGTTTTCTCTTTGTGGTGCTCATAATTACCTTCTCATTGACATATAGTTTATTTTACTTGTGCTGTCTTTCTTTTAGAACGTTGCGATACACAGAAGAACTCTGGATATTTGTTGTTTTGACCTATGAGATGAGGACAGCCACTTGGACAGTCTGTGTGTTTGTATCATGATCCTCCTTTTGCTCACTGCAGCTCCAGCCCCGTCCCCGGCTCCAGTCCCGGCCCCAGCTCAGGCCCCGGCTCCGGCCCCGGCTCCAGTGTTCCTCTCTGGCAAGGCAGCCGATAGCGTTCTGCAGAGACAAAAGCGCTTCAACTCTGGTGTGTTCGAGGAGTTCCTGGAAGGCAACCTAGAGCGAGAGTGCATAGAGGAAAAATGTGACCTGGAAGAGGCGAGAGAGTTCTTTGAAGATGACGAAAAGACAGTGGGTTTATTTATTTATTTAAATATTTAAATATCATATGATGTCTTTTTTTCCAGTCAATAATAATCATAGATTTTACTCTGTATTCTAGATGGCGTTC
This sequence comes from Acanthurus leucopareius, assembly GCA_029814765.1. Classification (NCBI taxonomy): domain Eukaryota; kingdom Metazoa; phylum Chordata; class Actinopteri; order Acanthuriformes; family Acanthuridae; genus Acanthurus; species Acanthurus leucopareius. The sequence goes on along the minus strand of JAQMCX010000058.1, from coordinate 16,078,317 downwards.
TGGGTCGGATATATTGGTAAGATAGTTTTGATAACTTTTCCCAACACAAGAAAACTGACACGTTTGTAATGATCATTTTCTCTGTGGCTTCTTAAAGAATGAACCTTTCACATTAACATTTCCTTTCAACAGAACTTAGGCCATTATTGATGTTATTCTCTGGATATGCTATCACATAAACATGTTTTTTCCTTTATCTCAGAGTAAACATTGCTTCATAGAAGGACCACAGAAGTTAGATGGATGTGTGTTAACGTACTGTGTCTGGATTTCTTCAGATGGCAATCAGTGTAAATCAAACCCATGTCTGAACCAGGGGTCGTGTAAAGACCACCTCGGTTCCTACACCTGCACATGTCTTTCAGGCTTCACTGGCAGGAACTGTGAGATTGGTAAGTGAATGTCACATGGTTTGATATAAACATGTGATCAAAAGAAATTAGATTTTTATGCTGCAGGATCCAAATTGTCTGAGAATATGAGATCTGATCTGATCACGTCTCTGTCTCAGGGGATAAACAGCCAGGTGCCTTTTCCCTTCTTCTTCTTTTTTAAATTAAATCAATGGCTCGCATCCAGACTCAGTCTGGTTTTAGGTGCCAAAATTAGGTGCTTTGTCTTTTTGGATTTTCTAAAAACAGCAGCCAAAGTGCCCTCTCTGTGAGGAATGATGGCATTTATCTCAATCACGTGTTTATTTGACAGGTTCCCTCAAAGGAGAACTTCACAATTTTTCAAACCTTTCTCAGAACGATAGTTATGAGGTTATATTAACGTTGAAACAGGTTTTGCTTATTGTAATCAGTCTTTCTGTCTGCATCAGCCTTTAAGAGATCCCTTATTAATGTCTTCCAAAATTGAAGCTTTTTTACCACAAAAACTCCTTTTTTCTGTTACTGTTTCTCCACTGCAGCTCAACACTGTCCAGGGAAACATAAAGAGGCAGTTTAAACAAAAAAAGACTAAAACGCCAGGTTAACGCTTCATTTTAGTTTTTAGATGAAGTCTCCCATGTCGTCCATTGGAAGTGTATTAGAGATGTTTTAATGTCCAGTGTTGATGGAACAATTACAGCAGGCAAAACCTCCTTGTTTGTTTGTAAGAGAACCTGACTTGTGAAAGTACATCCTTTGACCAAACAGAGCATGACACACAGTTCATTTTTGACACTTAAAATTCAAAACATACAAGAGCATAAAGGCCAGATAATAACATGACATTGTATAAGTGTGTTGGAGTGTGATTGGAATTAATAATGTGAGTTTTCTCTCCTCAGTTGTTGCAAAAAGGTGTGATGTGAACAACGGAGAGTGCATGCACTTCTGTGAATCAATGGGAACCTTTGGAGCGAGATGTTCCTGTGCGACGGGATACAGCCTGGCAGAGGACGGACTCAACTGTGAACCAGAATGTACAAACGTCTTTCTAAATGAATCTCTCTGCTGAATGTTATAACAAGGACTCTTAATTCAATATTGTGACTCCTTTTCTCTTACTTCACCAGCTGAATTTCCTTGTGGCAGAACTGCTCTGAAAAACTTGAAAGCGATATCCACGAGGTCTCTGCTCGGGAACGCGACCCTGCAGAACACCACCTCACCGGACAGCATCAACACTACGACACCCCCTCCCTCCACTCCAGCCAGCACCACAGATGACTATACACTCAATGGATACACAGAGACATTATACAGTGAGGACCCCGGTGAGGACCCCAGTAAGGAGAAGCCGAGGCCCTTTAAACGCATCGTAGGGGGGGACGTGGTAATTCCAGGAGAGATCCCATGGCAGGTATTGTATGAAAAGATTAAGCATGTAAAGCTTTGTTAGAGGAGATGAAATGGCAGGAGCAGTACGTTTCATTTCTTCCAGCTCTCTCTTTTATGCAGGTAGCCCTGATAGCGCGTCCCAGTGGTCGGTTATTCTGCGGGGGCTCCATCCTCAGGGAACGCTGGATCATCACTGCTGCTCACTGCCTGGTGCAGGCACAAGGCTCCTTCTTCATCAGAGTGGGTAAGATTCACCTCTGCTCAGCTGTGATGGAGCAGCCGTACACAATCAGTCAACAAATTGTTTTCTTTGGTCCTCTCGCTCGCGCCTAAATACAATCACACACTCATGCACAGACATAGCTCACGTACAAAACTGTAATTATAATACACAAGGTGAGAGAGGGGTTAATGAAGCTATCAAGAAGATATCAAATTCATATCAAAGTTGCCCTTAATGTTGCCATTAGACCCTGAAAGCATCCGTGCCCTGATGCACTGCAGCTGTGATACCCATGTTAGTGGTGGAATTGCTGTGTTTCTGCAGTGGCCTGAAAAGAACAAACCAAATACTGTTTCTACAAAAGGTCTTTTACATTTTTTTTTTTTTGGAAGTTTCTGGATGCCACTTAATCTTTCACACTGGGCCTTTTAATATGAGACCAGCAGAAAAAAACAATAGCAATGACCCAATCCTGGCTTCTCTTGAGGATCTGCTGCTTGTCTTTGTCTTATGTAATATTGAACTACATGTCTTTGGGTTTTTCACAGTTGTCCAGTCAAAACAAGCAATTTGAATTGAAAATTTAATTTTATTGTATTGGGTAATTTTCTAGACCTTAATTGACCAAATTATGAATCACTTTAGCATGGAAACCACTTGCAGATTAATAAGCAACAAAAAAACAGTGAATGTGTTCTTTTTCTTTAAATAATTCCTGGTTTTAATGTACTTAATTACACTTCAGAGGAACAATTCTTTAACCATCTTTATGAAAGTGTAAATCTATACAGGGAATCGGTGATATCTCTATATGATGTCTCTACCTGCAGGAGAACATAACATCTATATCCGTGAACACTCAGAGCAGGATTACGAAGTGTTGGAGGAGCACAGTCACCCACGCTACAACGCCAACATAAGTTTATACAACCATGACATCGCCCTTCTTTACCTCAAAAGCCCCATCACCTTCTCCACAAAAGTGCGACCCATCTGCATAGGGCCCAAAGATTTCACCGAGGCCCTAGTGAAGAACTCCTCCCCGGCTACGGTCAGCGGCTGGGGCCGGACGCGCTTCCTCGGATTAACGGCTGACTCTTTGCAGAAGGTCGAGGTTCCCTTCACGGATCGGACAGAGTGTAAGCGCAGCAGCAGTGCCAGGATCACTCCCGTCATGTTCTGTGCAGGATATTATGATGAGAAAAAAGACGCCTGTCAGGGCGACAGCGGAGGTCCTCACGCAAACAGTATTCATGACACTTGGTTCCTGACGGGCATCGTGAGCTGGGGGGAGGAGTGTGCAAAGGAAGGGAAATATGGTGTGTACACCCGCTTGTCTCTTTATTACCCCTGGATACAACATGTCATGGGATTAACAAAAAAAAGGCTGTCACTGGATATGGAAGAGCCTGACCCCGACCCTTAAATTCAAACATTATAGATTTCAAAAATTTAACTGTTTTGAATTTAAAATAAAATCTTTTGCTCAGATTGATGCACTTTCAGCTTTACTCTGATTAAGAAACCATGTAATTTACATTGACTAAATAAATCCAGTGTTACAATTAACTACAGAGGCAGTGTTAACGATGAAATACACAAGTAAAAAATGATGTGAGAATATGCTTTAATACCTTGTTTTTAATGTTCTTTTACTCTGCATTAAACGCATAATATGAAATAGATTACATCAAACACTTGCCATACTTACAGTTCATGGACTGTGTACAGTTGAATTGAAGCACATCACTCCCACCTGCTGGTAAAAAAATGTTTTGCAAGTAGTCTTATCCAGTGAGAGAGACACAGAAACCCTCTTTGCTGTTCAGGCTTTAACAGTGGTACAGGATATATGCAGATACTTAAGTAACAGTACTAATACCACACTGCAAAAATACTCTTTTGCAAGTAAAATCTGCACTGAGAATTTCAGTTAATTAAAGGTATGTAAGTATAATCAGGCAGATGTCATTTAGTCTAAGAATTAAAAGTAACCGTATTCCATCCAGAGAAAATGCTGCTGAGTCTGAGGCCATATTACTCATGTCATTGGATAAACATTCCTTATGCATTAATGTTAAAATTGGATTCTGGTGGTTGTTGAGACAGAGTTCATTTTGACTTTTATACAAGACTGCAATTACTGATTTTTTATATATACATTAATCTGCTAAATATGTTTCTTCATTAATTGAGTGGCTTTTTGGTTTGTAAAAATTCTGGAAAAGTAAATAATGTCACAGTTACATATCCTGAGTGCTTGTTTTGTCCATTCAACAGTCCAAACCTCAAAAAAGAGCAAAACTATTCAAATTATTAAAACAAATGAAAAGAAAAGCAGCAGTTCTTCACATTTGAGAAGCATAAACCAAGAGATATTTTATAAAGGAATTAGATAAAACCATTTACCCAAATCTTCTATATTTATTTTATCCATCAATTGACTGAATAATCAGCTGATGGTTTTATACTTTTATAAAAATGCTGAACAGTTTCATTTTATCAACACATTGTGTTTAATAACCTTTCATAATTTTCTTGCAAAAATCTTCAGGTGTGAGGTAACTACAAACTAAATCTGTACAGTTGTGTTAAAGTAAAAAGTATAACTTTTTTTTAATGTAGTTAATTAGAAGTAAAACGTGGAAAAAACAAGTAAACTTTAGTTTTAATTATAAAATTGTCTTCAGTTAAAACAGAAAAGAGAAATAAGATTTATTTAGGGTGTTATTAGTTTAATTTACTCCTCAGCCAAGTACACCAGTGTTTAAATCAGTAATAACATATTTTAATGACCAAAAAACAACACTTTTTGCAATAAATATTTCATTTTTATTTGATTTTTTTACAGAACAGCAGCTGTACAAAAAGAAGCCAGTTTACAACAGTGACTGTGTGACAGTGCAAACCTGCTCACTGTGTCGTTGCCATGCATTATCATGTTAAAGAAACACTCAGCAACAAGCTCAGGCCGCTTTGCTCATCAGGATACATCAATTTAAAGCAGGTTTTCTTTTGTTTTCCAACCTGGAAAAACTGTGCAAAATCTGCAGCATTTTAGATCAAAATTACGAAGAAATCATCTGATTTTGTCTTTAAAGCTAAAGAGAAATAACATAAGGTTTTTGTTGTGCAAGTCAAGCATTGCTTGTGTAAATATATGGAGATGTAATTTAATTTGGGGGCTGCACAGATACCTCACAATGTGAAGGAACAACATGACAGCAAAATAAATAAATTAACAACACAGGAAATGTGTAGTGCACAGCAGCCCCTGCTGCTTTCTAGACTCATTTCCATATCAAACACAGCGTATCAAAGGCAGCCCTCCGACTGGGGCCTCGATTTGATGTGGTAAATTCATATAAGTCTGCAATCAATATTTAATTAAGCGTTCGACACAGAGGGTTATATTTCATGTTGGCTGTATGATCCCTTTTAATGGGGAACCCAAGATTAACTGGGCTGTAATGGTGAGGAGGAAACAATCTGCCTTCGTGATGGAGAGGTAACACAGAGCATAATCTCTCTCTCTCTCAGTTTCTTTCACTTCTCGCTCTTCCTTCCTTTCGCTTTGACTGACAGCGCGCTCCCAAAAGATCCCGAGGAGGATGACAGTGTTTGGTGCTCTGTGGCACGAGCCTCCTGCTCGTCTGCGCTCGCACACAGAGGAATACGCTGCCATCAATCTTCATCATGTCTGCCCGTGTCTTACATTACCATCACTGACACGTCAGCTGCTGCCTGCATGCAGGGGGGCATGTCTCCCCTGCCTCCCGAACACATCATACATTCAAGAATAAACAAAGGAAATAACGGGATGAATGAGAGGAAATGCAGAGTAAGAGAGGTAAAGCGGCGAGGACAGCACACACATTCAGTAGACAATAGGTGGAATTTTTTTTTTTGTCTCTTTCTCCACCTTTTTAAAGTGCCTGTTGAATTTTTGTGAGGTCAAGGTTGAAGCAACAACAGAGAACTTGATTTTGCAGAACAGTACGTACAAGAAAATGCAAAAGAGCAGGAGTAAAAAAGGCATTATGGCATGGCACATTTTGGCATTTTAACTCCTAGACTGTACACAAGAATGGTGCCTCACGGAATGAAACGTAAGAAAAATACAATGAGGAAGTTCAATGTTCAAAATGTTGACTAACCACACAAAGATGAAACACCGAGGTACAACAAATGTTAAAAAATGATAACCGTATATATGTACAAAAGTCTCTGCTTTACGAAATGTTTCAGGCAAATCCAGAGTTACCATCCATCCATCCATCCATCCATCCATCCATCCATCCATCCATCCATCCATCCATCCATCCATCCAGCACACACTGAGACAAACAGGAACACACACGCACGCACGCACGCACGCACACACACACACACACACACACACGGACTGAAAAATGTTTCACAGATGTCCACAGATTGTGAAAATGCTGCAGCAGCAACCTCACATCTCGACTATATGTGTGTGTTGCAGATGAAAGAGATGCTCAAGATGCTCATCATCAATCAGACAAGAGGAAGACCAATCAGGATCCAGGGATCGGCTGTTGATTGTCCAAGAGGGCTAAGTAGTGCATCTTTACGATCAGAAACATCGGCCTCAGGAGGCCTCTAATCAACAAAAAAAATCAGGTTAGAAGAGTCCCACGTTTTTTTTTTCTCTCTTTAATGACTGAACTGTGCTGGAGGAGGCAGACCGGGGAGTGAGGGGCGGGACAGCCATGGCTCAGTCTGTTCCCTCTGTTCATCGTCCACTGGTAAATATTAGATTCACATTCTGTGCTTTCTTCTTTATGGGGAGCTGAGCTTTCTAGCCTTCAGGTTCCCTGGGTCTGCAAGTAAATATACAGACTTTTTAAGAAAGAAAATCAAAGTAAAGAAATACTTAAGCTCGACATTATATTGTCATCTTGGAAGCCGAAGTTTTTTTTTTCTTTACCCCCGAGTCTGAAGGAGTGTCCACAACTGCTGTCTCCTACGATCCGCTGCAGGCTGGCAGCTGCTATGAAGCCCTCCTGTCTGCGACTCAGATTTTTCACCAGCCTGAAGGAAGTCAGGAAAAAAAGAGTGATGAGAAAAGGAAGAAAAATCTAAACTAGGTTCAGCTTTATATTGTTCTGCATTTAGCAAAGCAGGGTGTCTTTTTTTAAAACACCTCATACAGTTTCTTGTGCCACACGTTGTACCCTTCTCGCATGTTGGATTGTTTGTCTGATCACTGAGTTGCTCTGTCAGGCTGCTTCACCCCCCCACCCCACCCCGTCATGTGTGCTGACAGCCTGAAACTCACCAGCGTCCCTTGTTGTCTTCACACTGCAGCTGGATGACGTCTCCACATTTGATGGTGATGCTGTCTGGTCCATTTTGCAGACAGTCAGTCAGAGCCATGTATTTGCCCGGAGACTTAACACGGGAAGAAAAGAGTGAAGAACAAAGTAAGTAGAGATTTATTTATGTGAGGTTACATGTTTAGATTTGATAGGAGCTTTGTCTGGCTGTTTTTTTTAAGAGGCCAGTAAAAGAAGTTGCATAGTGTACCTTTGATGTTTATATAGATTGTAAATTCTGCTGTGAGCTCTTCTGAACCCTTCACAGCAAACTAATAACCCCTGTTTAATCCTCAGCTAAAAACGGTCATTTAATGACTAAAGCAGAGTTCTGTGGTATGATAGTTGTTCATTTTTAAGTATTTTTTTGATGATTAATTATACAAATATATAAACACAAAGGTCTAAAAACACAAGGGGGGTCTATCAATTTTGCTTTGTTTCTAATGTGACTGTGTTCAGACTCACCAGTTGCACCAAAACCTCGTCCTCCGTGTCAGATGGGTGGAAGGCGTCCCGACCTCCAGACCACTCCTCCAAACCCTCGCAGATGTCTACTGAGTGATGAGCCCCGGGCCAACCTGACACACACACACACACGCACACACACACACACACACAGTCCTCATGCTGTCACAGGTATTGATAAATGCATTCATCCAAAACACTTCACCTCACAGGCACCATGTAGATACTTAGTAACTGCATCGACATTGTGAAGACCCCTTGTCACTTACTGGGAAATTAACAAGAACGTAGAATCAAAAGCTAATCTCAGTAGTTGGACCTTTTTCCCCCAAATTCCTCGATGTACCTGGTTCTTCAGGTCAAAGTACACCTGAACTGCTGAGGGGGGAAAAGTCAAATATCTACATCAGTCAGAGATTATGAGGACAGGCAGCAACAGCAGTGCAGTACTGTGCAAAACAAATCAAATCCCATAATCTTTTTTGTGTAATTTAGTTACTAAGTATCTACCTGATTATGGCACTAACGTGTGTGGACGAGGTTTACTCACTCCTGCGGTTGTGCTGGTGTTTAGGGGAGTGAGGCTGCGGGTCTGGACTGCTCCTCCCTGACTCTGTGTCCTCTGAGCTCACTGACGCCCTCTGCTGCTTGCTGAAGGGAACAACATGAAACAACACACATCACTAAATGCTGAACAAGACCAGTAAACGGGTTCAGGATAGACGTTATCCTCAGCCACACAATCTAGGGTCAAGTCTCACTTCCTGATCCTGATCCCTACCACGGGACAGTACAGCTGACCCTAGATCAGTGTCCAAGAACAACTCTGTCCTGTTGTTTCTTTCTCACACAGCCATAACCATTCAGGCATCAGCCAGACAGCAAGACAGAGCACAGAGCAGCATGTGAAAGCTTCTCTGCAGAGGAGGGAAGGGAGACTCACAGGCCGCTGACACGGTGTTCACACGCATGTGTCAGCACAAGATCTGGTCTCGATTTATCAAGATCCAAATTTTTAAGATTTAGTCTGTAATAAGATGCTGACGAATGATGTTTCTGGCAAGCAAATTCTAATGTAGCTTGATTAGATCTCAAGAAACGAGCCCCATCTTAAGAAACAGCTGTCATGAGTAAAATAAGAAAATTCATGGGATGAAAAACCAAACTCTTGTTTTTTTTTCTTTTTTCTTTTTTGCCCTTTGCATTACATGCAAAAAAGCAAATCTGAGATGCAGAAGTAAGAGGAACTGCTTAAGATACCATGTTAGAAATGCCTCTTGACGCGGCAGGGGAGTGTTGGAGTCAGCTATGAACCAGAATGGAGGCTAAAGAAAGAGGATTGCAGGTGACGATCAGTATGCAAACACAGCAGCCCTCTGTTTTTTTTGGGTCCCCAAGCCGGGCCGGGTGGGTCATGCCAGGGCGAGGCGAGGTGAGCCGAGCCAGGCTGAGTTTACCACTGAGCGTTAGGGCAGGTCAGTGGCGCTGAGGGCGGTGTCGGGGCCGCGGCCGGGGCCGTTGCCGGGGGCTTCGAGGACGGGGGCTTCGGGAACGCAGGCACAGAAACACGTCGGCCGACAGCGAGACAAAGTCCAGCCCCGGCAGACAGCCCCTGGGAACCCCTCTGGACGGGCGCATGCCCCTGCAGGTGGGGGGATGGGAGGAGTGGGGATAGGCAACCAGACAGCAGTGGACAAAGTGGAGGGCCTGCGCCCTTTCACACACACACACACACACACTGTTACACAAAGCTTCTACCAGGGCAACTCGAAGTGCTACATCACACTGACTCAAGCTGTGCTCACATATGAACACTCATATGACTGCATGTGTGTGTCCTGCATGTGACTGTGTTTGTATGTTTGTGCATCTGTAGCCTAAAATCATGCGCTGAACACACTGGCGTAAACACTGCGTCTGTAAACAAGCATGAGCACTGACCTCTCAGAGGGGGGAGGAGAGAGCGGCATGTGTCCGACCATCTGACCATGTTGATATGCTTCATCTGTGAGGAAAAAGGACGAGGTCATGTCAGAAAGAAGACTTTCATTCCCAGTGCAGCTTTACTGTTGATATTAAATCAGACATTAACTTTAGTTTAGAACATGTGTGTTCATTTGTTATCAGTGGCAAAGGTCACCTTCTCGATTCAAACTTAATGTTACTTTTTTTAAGAACTTTAAAATGGAGGGTGGCATGAGTTTTGTCCCCCCTACCAATGCTACTTATAGATGTGTGTATATACTGTGTACAAGAATGTGTGTGTCCTTGCATGCAAGCGTTGGCAACGTTTGCTGAAGAAAATTAAAGCACAAGCCATCTCTTCCAAGTTTCAGAGCTTCAAACTACATCTCGAGCTCTTTGCAGCCGTGAGAAGCAATTCAAAGCTCCAAAGCTTGAAAGTGAACTTTTTCACTTAATTTTTCTTCCCCATATTGTTTTGATTTGTTTTCAGACCTCTGAGCAGCTTCTGCTGGCTGGTCAGGATTCTGCGAAGCTCATTGAGCCAGGCCATCTTTACCTCCAGCGTCGGAGCCTGAGAGAAAACAGAGGTATTAAAAAAATGATCAGTGGTTTACACTGTTCTGGTTTAGCAGACTAATATTTTCTAAGTAGGCTTGCTGAAACATTCCCATGCCAGCTCTTACTAGCTTTAATGAAACGAAGCTAATTGGTAACATATTTATGAGAAAATATAATATATTATTTCATCAAATCATATCCATGTTTTGATCCATCAGCTATTATGGAGACAATTTTTCCTTTTTTTTGTCCGACAAACAACCCCAAACTCAATGAAATTGAGTTTATTATACAAGACTAATAAAAACAGCAAATATATGGAAGTTAGTGTATTTAATTTTTAATTTCTTTAATTAAAATTAAAAGATTAATTATCAAAATCGTTGCCAAATATTCTGTGTTGATTGACTAATCATTGTTGTTAAAAAAAAAACAGGTTTAAAAAAGGTTAAATTATCAGTGAGGTTCTTCTGTGTTTAACCTGCTGACGTTGAACCTCTTCACACTTCTCACCTGAACCACATACACTTCCTCTCTGCCACTGTACCAGATCTCAAACTTCTTCACATCTCCCTTGACGTTCTCTGTGATCCCCACCGCCGTCATCTGCCAGGAGACATAGACTGTTTACAGCGACACACGAACACAGCATCAGGACGAAGCAGCTCAAACAGCACATCACACATCACACTTACATCATGTAACACATCTGTCCTGTCAGAACACAAACATTCACACACCTCCGCTGTGCGACTGCTTCCTCCCCACATCCTCAATAATAAATCAAGTGCAGCGGCAGCAGCTGTAGGTGAGACACCAGCTGTGACACCCGCCGCACATCAACACGTACAAGAAAATACAACAAAAGCAGCCTGACAGGGATACAGCAGCTTCAGTGGCCAGCTGGGCAACTTAACTCGAGTCAAAGATACGAACACAGACATCAGTGTCAGCTATGCGTCTCCTGTGGATCATTCACTTCATTATTTAGAGCTAAAAACCTGAGGGTGGATCATGTTGGTGACAGAGATAATAAGTAATTATAAACCATTTGTTGGAGTAAGTTGTTAAAGGTACAGTAAGTCAGTTTTTTTTAAGTGTGTCAGGTCAGAAGACACCATCAGTATTTATCCACAGCTGTGATCATGAACACACTTTTAACACAACAGTGGATTATTATGCAGCTATGGGCTGCATTCAAGCAGTGTGTCACTTTAGGATCGGTCTGTCTTACAAGGTTCTTGTGATCGAAATGTCCAACTTTTATTCAAATCAACATACAGGTGATGAGTGTTTCCTTGAATAGATTTTTTTCTTTTGAAGACTTTTATTCAAAAAGTATCCTGAATACATTAAGAAACTTACACTAATCATCAGGATATTTTACATTAATTTTACTAACCTGACAAATTACAAAACTGACAGTCATGGCTGCATTGAAACTGATTTAGAATTGGACTTTTTTCTTGCATTTAAAAGACCAGCAGCCACTCAATGTAACAAACAGCTCTGCATAACATATTAGCATAGGACACATATGTCCAGTTTTGGTATTCAAGATCAAAGTATATGTTCATATTCCCAACCAATGTTCCAAAAAAACGGCGTATTCCTCTAAGAGACACAGACACAGACCAACCTTGAGACAGTGCTTGAAGCTGTACGACGGCGTCTTGTCGCAGCCGTCGCCGTGCTCCTCCCTCCGCTTGCAGAGGAGCAGGGCTCTCTCGTACAAGAAGAGGTGTCTCTGCATTGGCTTGAAGCGAGCCAGCTCCTTCATGCGTGTGGGACCCCTCTTATGGCTGATCCACACGCTGAAAGAGCCCTGCATTAACACGCGGCCCAGCTCGCAAATGTCACCCTGAGTTTAGCGGAGAGAAGGATTCATTTCAGATTATCTGGAGTTTCGTAACCTGGAGTGATCCATTCTTATCAAACAGGTATCAGAGCAGAGCTGGGTCACCTCATATCCTGTGATGGCTATCTGATGCATGGAGTCATTGACTGATTTGAGAAGGTCCAGCATTGCTGTTAAAGCCTCCTGCAGTTCAGACGTCCCCTCGTTATCTGAACTGTATTTCAGAAGCTCCTGAACGTACAATCAAAGAAACAAACACATGCAAAATAAATTTACATTAGCTAGATAAATGCAGTTTAAGCAGAGAGAAGAATGGATATATGAATTGGTACATTTGTGTATTGATGTGAGACTTTTACAAGATTTTGCAGTCAGTCATTTTATTTTTTATTATATTCTTCTTATATTTAATTTACATATTATTTTTCATGTTTTACATTAAAAAGAGTCTTAAAAAAGACTAAATGTTTGATGGATGTGTGCATTTATTCTTTAATAAAAAGAGAAAATTAAAAAATCAAGAGCTGAAAGTTTTATTTTCTACATTATCTGGAATGTACTGTATGTCATTTTTAAGAAGTTATTTCTGACATTGTGTGGATTTACAGACAATCTCATGGAAAATAAAGCATAAATAGTCGTTCTAACATACTTTTCATCATGTAGCTAAATGTGTGTGTGGTTTTTTATGCTGTTTCAACGCTCTCTGGCTGACCTTCAGCAGCAGCTGGTATTTGGTGAGCCGTTGCACAGGTTTCAACAGATAAGAGTCCAGGCCCAGTTTGTGCTCCAGCTTTTTTTGACACTCCTTCACAAGAAAAGATAAATAAAACCACAGTGAATAAAATGTTTGTCAACCACAGCTCACAGCTTTTTGATTGTAACTATAAAGGACAGCAGTTGTTCTCACTTAGAGATATTACTCATTTTTGAATGAAGCAGACATTTGAAGCAGACTAAAAGAGAGATTGGAGGTGAAAAAATGGTAAAACCAACCTGGAAGAAGGCACAGTCTGAGAACTGTCTCCACAGAGCCTCAGAACGTGGCTTATTCTGACAGTAACACTCATACATTTGGAAACTCTCTTTCTGGGGGGGATGAAAAAAAAAAGAGAAATCTTTTCAAAAAAACATGGAAAAAAAATATGTACAAGTGGTCAAAACATATAAAAGCTGCACAACATAAACATTTCAATCATCTCACCCGCTCCAGAAAACAAGCTCCCACACCTTCAGGATCCTCCAGGCATCCTTCCAGGTCCTGAAGGAAAACCCTGAATCCCCAGAGGTCAGGAATTAAAAAAATGACTGAAACAAACATCTTCTCAACCCTCATCCCCCCACACATCGGCCTCAGCACATAACTGGCTGTTAGGGGAATGTGTGGTCTCTGAAGTACTATCCGGGGACTGTGCCAGGTTTACTTTTTCAATAAAAGAAAAAAATAAATCTTAAACCGTGTTTAGAAACACTGGGAGCAGCAGTCCTGCTTTAAACTGAGGGGGAGTTCTGGTGCTATTTATTTGGAGAAAGGTAGATCTTATTCAGCTCCAGTCAGAAGTCTTCCTCTGCTTGTATTAATTTGATTTAAGCAGCACTCTCAGGCCTTTTTATTAGTATTTAAACTGCATTTTTTTGTTAGTTAATCCAAGCAATAAGAAATTTATCTTAACAAATCCATCAGGCTTTATGTTGATTCCTTGTCCCCTGGGTCGTAACAAAGGCATGTAAACGATATCGCTCTACAGAGACCACTGGAGCCATCAATCAGTCTCTCTCAATACCACACAATTATTTCCAGCTAAGAGGTTTTATTTGGCTCTGAAAATGAGCGACAAAATGAGCCAAAGACCTCAGTTGGTTAACAAGAGCAGAAACACCACTGAAACAAACACTCCACTGTGTGTATTTTTCATGTCAAAAGAGCCCAGTGGAGTCTTTATGGAAACAAGTAAGAAAGATTTGTTTACATCCTACTACATACCATACATTATTATATGTTTAACAGTCTAAGCTTTCAAAGGATGAATAATAAGAGTGACTACCATTTATGGTTGAATACATTTTGTGAAGAGATTAAAGGTAATACACTAGTTGTAGTTCAGCTAAATGATATTTTCTTAAAGGCCTATTATTACATTGTATCTGTAATGCTGGACTTTGTGTGAATTCAGCTGAAGCGAATGTTTTATCCTCTCCACTGTTTGCCTCACTGCTGTGTGTGTGTGTGTGTGTGTGTGTGTGTGTGTGTGTGTGTGTGTGTGTGTGTGTGTGTGTGTCTGTATTGTCCTGTTATCTGTCAATCTTTCAGTGCCCTACATTCCTCTCAGCTTCCATCAGTTTAACTGGTGATTAAATGGATGCAAGGATTCTGTCATCACCTCGTACGTGTGGTTGTCAATGGCAACCACACACACAGACACACAAACACACACTCACACACTCACACACACACACACTCATACACACACACACTGACACACACACACACATTGAATTGTCATTATTCTTCGGTCGTTCGATGTTGAACAACAGATTTTCAGACTGAAAGTCTTCACCTTCTTTAACAGTGACGGTCTTGACCCACAAATGTTCCTGTAGATTCATGAGAAGAAGAAACTTCTGCTGACGTTTGTGAAGAAAGTTTGTGCTTAAAACTCTAAATTTTACATTTTGAAACTAAAAATGAGGAGAAGCTTAAGACGACGAGAAAACTGTTTGTTCGTGTCAACGTTCTTTTCTCTCGAGGCTGAAGAGCTTTGAATTACAGGGCGGAGAGGTGACACCTCATCAGAGCGCCACCTGCTGGGAGGATTAATGACAGAGAAGAAACTTAACTACCTGTTAAGTCGCAACCACAGAAGAAGAAATCACTGTCAGATGCCCTCTGACTTTGATGTTCGAACTGTGAATCATGTGACGTGTTTGGATCAATCAGATCTTTCAGCGTCACGTGAAACAGCCTGTGAGATGTTCACTGTCTTCGTGTTTCTGCGTCCGAGGTGTGAAACTCGTGAGCAGGAGATGAACCGAAGCTCCTGCAGAGAAACATCTGCTGCACATCAGCATCAGCAAGAAGAAGCCTGAAACGTTCAGACAGATGTGATGGAGGAAACGTTCAGGACGCTTTCACAGAGACACACAGACTCAGAATCTGTCAAAACTGCTTTAAAATATGAAAAATATTCACAAAATGTTTATTAAGTTTCAGAGTTTAGTGATATGTAACTGATTAATCTGAAAATAAGTAAAAACCTGGTAAAGTAACTTGTAACTTGTAACTAAAGCTGTCAGAAAATATAATAAAACAAAAGAGATAATATTCTGTCTGAGTTAAAGAGCAGAAGAAGAAAGTGGAGAGAAAAGAAACTAATCGAGTAAAGTACAAGTACCTCAAACATGTACTGATGTAAAGTACTCTGATTACTGTTGGGGCAACTTTGTGATGACCCCTGAATGCAGCACAGCTCTGAGCTCTGAGGGTCAGCGAAGGCAACGCTGTTCACTTTGGAAGATTTGAACGTCCAAACACATTTTAATGGATTTCAGTTTGATCTCTGACATCCATTAAAGTGATAAGAGTTCAGAATCTGAGAGAGTTCACACACACACACACACACACACACACACACACACACACACACACACACACACACACACACACAGAAAAAAAAATAAAAAAAAAAAAAAAATATAATGTGTATAAATGAAAAAAAAATATATAAATAAAATG
>JAQMCX010000058.1:15956511-16062301 GCA_029814765.1 Acanthurus leucopareius | reverse complement strand
GTGTGTGTGTGTGTGTGTGTGTGTGTGTGTGTGTGTGTGTGTGTGTGTGTGTGTGTGTGTGTGTGTGTGTGTGTTACAGACACACAGACCTGCAGCTCATAACAGAGAAACAAGACAGCGATGTGACCTGGTCACTGTGCCAACTTTGCACTGTTTGTTGGACGAGAGCGCTAAACAAAGGCTGATGCCCAGAAACGTCTCAAACACAGCAACACAGAAGAAAATAAGAAAACACAGACGGAGGACGGCGTCTCTGCAGATACAGAGACCGGCATGCACTCAGAGTGGGTCACTAAAGAGGTTTGAAAGAGACTGTTTTTGTATGAGTCCGTAAATTGTTTTCAAGAATATTTCACATTATGCTTTTAACATACATGACCGTTTCTGTATTTCAACAGGTTTATGTGTGATGTGTGTGATGTGAGTCATTAATGACTTGCCTGCTGTGAAAGTTGTAGATCTCAGGCATGTTTCCGAACAGGATGTCTCTCTTGCTACGCAGGATTGGAGGCAGAACTCCTGACAGAGCTGGGTTGTCCATCTCAGCCCTGTAACCCTGCAACACAAGCAAGGAAATATACATTTATATAGTTTATGCAATATTACCAGGAGTAATTTAACCATTTGTAAACCATTCACAAATTTTATTTTATGTGTAACATAAAAACATGGGTGAAAGTGTGTTTCTCACCAGCAAAACCGACAGCAGTTCTTCCACATAGATCCTTTCTGTCTCTATGAGTTCCCTCATCACACGGCTGTGACACACACACACACACACACACAGAAACAGAGCAAAAGACAGAGCCAGAGGCCATTATTAGCACTGAACAAAGAGAATAACAGAGTAAACATCATCAAGAGCAGAACTGAGGACAGACAGATGTGTGGACAGATGCCTCCTCCTCACCGCTTCAGCAGATCTGGGCTGTCCTCTCCCTCCAGACCGTACGACACACAGCTCCGGCTCTCCTGGTAGTCATGAATCACTTCTATCTGAAGGCATCACAAATGGACAACACTGACTGATTGACTTCCAATTGGATTTAGAGAAAACGTTATGATACTAAATATATTTTCAGACCAAACAGGAGGAATTAGATGAGAAAATCCTGAGAAAATAAACATTTTAAGGGTGAAATGCAGCTGTGATGAATAAAACAACACCGAAACATCTTTTTTTTTCTTACTTTTCTAGGGTTGGGGCTTTTCCGGGATGCTCTCTTCCCAGGCAGGGAGATGTCGAATGTGAACTTCAAACCCTCCCCTGTAAGAGATGGACCATCGTTAGCTGCTCATCAGAGTGTTGGAGTGTAATTCACACACAGTGTACTTCCATGTGCTCTGATGAGGCATATAGGGGACAGTTCATTAAACTTAAATCAAACACAAATGTCTTTTAAGACTGTGCGCACGTGACAACCCCAAAGAGATTTGCACTGAACGTGACCTCATCTTTTCCTCTGTAACTTAAAAAAATGAAAACATTAATCAGCCATAATCGACATTTAAGGTAATCAATGATAATAGGTTGCCTCCTCTGAAGATGCGGCTTGGAACCAGTGTGTATGTGTAGATCTGAAGCAGCGTTTGGCACAACTGCCAGTGCCCTTTTGATCCTGGCAGCTGAATCTTCACATGATCATCCAACCGAGTCTTGTGCACGTGCAGGTGCACATGTTAAACTGTGTGTATGCATGTATTGGATCAAATCAATCAAAGCCAACCAATTTTCCCTTCATCTCCTCTTTTAAATGGCTGCTTTCCTGAGTGTCGAGGGGCGCCACAGAGGGATTCACAATCACATTCATTCTCTTTTCTAGCTATTACTCTCATTAGCATGGTTTCATATCATGCAGAACAAAGCCTTTAGAGACATGAATGCACATACGTGAATGCTTATTTATCATCTTACTTTTCTGCTCCTTGAAGGAGGCAGCACATACATTCAAGTCGAAAGAAAGCACAGCAGATAACACATACAGTATTAATTGGGTACCACTGTATGTGGTTAGCTTTGTGCAGCCTCCCTTGAGAGACAGAGGGAGATGAAAGGTTCTTTAATGTACACATGAGCAACATATAGTTCTATAGCAGCTATACTCTCTAATAGAGCAGTCAGGTGTTTCCCAGCAGACTGATTATTCCTTCTACCCTTGTTATAGCTTGTTTGTAAAGGTGGTCCGCTAACCTGGAGCCAATTCAGGAACACCTTAGGCCTACTCAGTGGGACCCTGTGATGTGTTAATGCAACCGTGGTGCCTAAAGGGAAAGATGCAAGTAGGGGAGGGATTGGTGCCAGGCCATGAGGGCTGGGATGAGACCCCATACTGGGCCTGGAAAAAGGGAGGCTGGGTAGAGAGGTGGTTGATTTGTAGAAATCCCACAGTAAATGCTGCGAGTTAGGCAGCTAACTACAGAGAAACGCTGTTTAATTGGCTGTAACGTTGTGTATGAATGAGCTAATAAAATCTCTATTTCAACAATGATTCTTTTATCTGTGTGTTTGTGTGTTTGTGCGTGCGTGTGGTGTGTGTGTGTGTGTGTCAGTACCATGCTTGGGTGAGAAGAGCGGAGACTTGGAGCGTGGTGGGTTTTCAGGCCTGGGGGCCACCAGCTGGACCGGTCGCACGTGCTTGTCGGCCAGCTTCCTGAGACAAGCCTGTCGGTTCTGGATCATCTGCTGCACTGCTGCATGTTTCTCAAACGTTTCACTGATCTGAACCTAACAAAGAGAGAGAGAGATGGACACAGAGGACGAACAGTCAATGATGATGTAGAATCCAGAAATAATACTGAGAGGGAGAAACAAAAACACAAGGAGATGATAGTTGAAGATCAAACTAGTTGATGTTTTGCAGGTTTTATTGCTATAGTTGGTGATCTTAAACACTCAAATCACACTGAAACAAAAGTTAAATCACATAAAAAGTCACTGACCTGCAGCTGAGGAGTGATCACAGCCTCGTACTCGATGGCCAAGACATCAGGTCCTGAGCTCAGCATAGATGGCGCCCCCTCCAGGAACCTCTCAATGCCCCTCAAAGCAGCCTGGGCCCCCTCTTTAGACTGGAACTTATCTACCAGCTGATTGGCCAGCAGATATGCCCCATCATCACACCAAGTTCGAGCCTGAAGGTGAAGAGCACACATGTCATCGTCAAGGAGTTCAGATGTGTGTATGTGTGTAATGCAAATGTCTTCATACCTGTCGGAGACAAAGCAGCAGCTGGTGTGTGTGCAGGAGACGAGAGTGTCTTTTCTTGAGAGCAGCATTGAGTGTATCACAGTAGTGTCGAAGCTCGTTGCAGCGCTGCATAATGAGAGCCATGGCGTAGTGATGACCGGCCGACAGCTGGTGACCATGAAGGATGATGATCTGAGCCCGAGCCATCACCTCCTGTCAGACCAAGCAGAGACACACCCCCGTCAATGTGCACTGTGTGTATTTGTGGAGAACCTATCTAATACACAAGCTTGCAAACACTTGCTGTGATTTGCAGAAATCAGCTGACCTGTGCATTTGATTCCAGACCGTCCAACCTTTTGAGGGCCTGTTCTGTTTGAGCCAGAGTGTCGAAAGATGTCGGCAGCTCCTTTTCCTGAGCCATCAGATGGTCCAAACACGTCTCCATCTGAACAGAAAACACACAAGTAGATACAAACAGACTATAAAGAAAAAGTCTAAAAGTATCCTGGTGGCTGCCAGTGGTATTACAACCCACATTTAATATAAAACAATTCTTACCTCCTGGAAGCTTTGCTCATATTTGAGCAGCTGCAGATACTGATGGAGCTTCAGATGATGCTTCTCAAAAAAGCCATCGAAGGCCGACTCCATGTCTCTGAGCTGAGCAAGAAGCCTAAAAACAGAGGGGCTGACATGTCATTCATTTGTGGCTGTGAAGTGCTCAGTACTTGAGATTTTTAATTAAATTTTTCGGCAAACTAATCTAGAAAAATGATAAAGTGCCAGAAACAGAGGCTGCCTGATGTCTAACCTCTGTACTGTCTCCCAGTCCAGCCTCACATCCCACTGAGAGTCATCCTCCTTCCCAGACGTCTCCAGGCTCAAGAGCAGATGACGACCCTCCTTCGACACGGACCTGATTGCATCCTGTCAATCAGAGAATAATTTACACCATAAATAAGCACGCTGAAAAAGACTGACAGCTGTGGTTATACTGATATGTGCATTTGTAAGAAAAACATTCAAAACGTTACTTTGAGGTTCCTGTATTTCTCGGTGTGAGACTCGAGGAGATGCTCGATGGCTTTGCCCTCGTCAGACAGCTCCGTCTCTGCCAGCTCGGTGCCAAAGCTCTGCAGCATCTGTGCAATGTCTTTGACTGTTACAGCAAAACTTTCAATAGCCTGCAGAGGAAGAGAAGATGTGCAAAATGAACAAAAATACTGCAACACCAGCAGTAATGATAATAATCATACCAGCACTTAAATAATGTATGAGACTGTGGAATAAGTGCATGTCTTTGTGTGATTAATATTTATTTTTCATATATGCAAAATTTACAGCAGCAGCTTTGTCAAATTGGCACACAAACAGTCTCAATTGTAAAACTGAAAGAAAATAATATGGGAACAATGAAGTTTGATACAGTTTTTGTTTGGTCCCAGTGTGTTGCAGAATTGATTTTAAGCTTACTGTTCGTAAAACAATCCAGTCACTGTGACAATAATCCAAAGTGCCTCCAAACTCTGAAGTCAGCTGGTTCTCATCGATGTAGCGCAGCAGATCTGTGACGGAGCTCAGCATCACCACCTAAAGGTGCAGACAAAATCTGAGACCTCACAAAGAACACTTTGTACTTTTGGGAAACTTGCAAGCATTGAATGTTTTTTTTTTCACCCTCAATATTATGCATATCATTACCTAATGTTTTTAAAAAATTATAATCGATTATAGAGGAGAAAAAAAGAGTTCTGGTGAGTGTCTTTGCCTCAGTGGAGGAGGCGTGACTGGCTCAAGACAAGGGGTCACAGTCTCTGAGAGGGACATGAAGAACATTTTGTTTTATCGTGTCACCAAACAAATTAGAGGTTTTAGATCACCAGAAAACTAAGAAAAATCCTGCTGTAGGACATCTTTATTATATATTTATATTAAAAGTGAAAACTGAAATCAACACGTGTTCTTGGCCATGTCCACCACAGAACGTTTGACTCATGGAGATCAGGGTTGCACACAGGAACGGGGAGTACCTTGTGATGTGGGACATGTTTGGTAACTGAGGAGGAGCTGCCTTACTGGCATCTTGAGCATGAAGTCCTCCTGGCTGAAGCGAAAGCCAATGTCAGTAACAGTGCGGTGGAAGAAGCTGGTGGGTCGGAGCACCAAGACAAGGTGGAGGTTCCCAGGAAAGGAAGCCTTGAAGAGGGAAAAAAAGAGGAGCTCTGTCATGTTGATGATGCTGCACATGCAGGAGGATTCAGAAAGAAAAAAATGTTTTTTATATTTACTTTGGTGCACAAAACATATATATATATATATCAGCCTGTCACACAATGCAACATAGACTGAACTTCTGCATGCACACTGGCCCAGACTCTCATCCTCCACATCCTACTTGAGACTTCAGGTCTCAAGCGTTCTGTCAGGCAGGCGATTACTGTCAGCCTAATGGATTCAAGACTCAGTCAGCTACACCATTTACACACATGTCATATGCTGCATTTCACATTCAGGTCTTGTGAGGTCGTTGCTTTACTGTGAAGAAAAAATGCTTGCTCACACTCAGGGTTTATATTACAACCATATGGCACATCTACAGGCTTGTCAAGCTTATTGTGGAGGAATGAGAACTGAGAACCACTGTGGCATGCTGGACTATTATAAAATTAAATTATATTGTATTTTATCTATCGTCCAAGACTTGCACATTTACGCCAAGTAAGTGCAAGTCATGCAAAAACCAGCTCTGCAGCAGGACAGTGCCTGCTGTGAATTTGTTTGTTTCATGAAATATCATCAGTGCATCCTCATGCATGTGACGCAACTTCTGACATTCATTTGTCCTGCCTGCATCACGGGACTCAAGCGTCTCATTTCAGCCCGAACATGCATGAAAAAAGCCCCGCACACCAGCCTGCAGATGTTTCATTCAGCTTTACAAACAGCCAATGGCATGACGAAGCAGAAGCGCGCGCTTGCACCGCAGTGCTACACCCCGCAGCGGCGGTGTCACTGCCGCATTCCCCCCCAGCCCGCCCAAAAAAAAAAACTTCACCCCGAACTCTTCAAACGGTGAAAAAAACACTAATCAGCAGCTCGTTACCGGGCTCCGGCGCATCTTCGGCAATCCCCGCCGGTAAAAGCAGTCAGTCATGGTGTTAGAAGCCATCTCGGTTAAATGTGAGTTCCCGCCCGTCCGATGGAAACCGGTGCCAAGGGAAGGCATGCAGCTCCCTCCGGCTGCCTGAGCTCAGCCGCAGCGCTGCTGCTGCTGCCGCCGCTGCTGCCCGCTGCCTCTCACACGGAGGGTGGCAGCGCTGACTGCAATGTTTCCCTCCCGCCTTCCTCCCTCCTTCCTCCTTCCTCCCTCCTCATCCTGTCCTCTCCTCAGCACCCCGCGTCATCACTCAGTATTTGCTTACTCATTCCTTTGCAGCAATATGCAATGGGACATTTAGTGCATGCAGAGTGTCCAGGCTGCCCTTTAAACTACACACCTCATGAAAAAAAAAAATTCAAACTTTGATTTTGTGGAAAAAACAGCACTGTGATGTGATGGAAGCTGCCCGGGTTTTGTTCAAGATTTCAGCACTGTGGACAGCAGCTCATCAATAAAACAGCAGCATACAGGCTCAGCCATGCTGCAGCTGTTTGTCATGAACATTTTGTCTTGACTGTCTAGTAGGAATATTGATTGGACACAAATGGCTTTGATGAATAGAGAAAGTGAAATCTTAAACTCACTGCTATCCTGGCAAGTGCAGTTTTGATAGAGGCCCATGTATCCAGTCTTCGGTCTAAAATGATGATGAATTTTACTCCAGGTTGCCTCGTTCTGCAAGAAAAATCATGCAATGATGTATAGTCTAATATCATTCAGTGCAATCATTGAGAATTATGTGGTTTAAAGCAGAAAAAATTGGAAAGGATAACCTGTCAAGGGGTGGATTAATCAAAACATGCCTAGTTGTATTAAAAAAAATGACATTATAAATGTTTTACAGCTAAACACATTAGTTCTTTATTCTGATAAATTCACTGTAAATGTCCTGGACTTAAATTGAAGCTTTGTGTAATCTCTTTAGTGGAGAGAGTTTTGGACATAGAGGGCGTCAGTAGGACATTTGACACATGGAGCTGGGGGAGCAGCTCAGGCCAGCTGTGCTCAGAATACAAGCACTGGGCTTTTGGTGCACTGCAGAAGGAGAGAGGCAGAGAGGCAGACAGGAGCAGATGAAGGAGGACGCACCGAGGGATGAGAGTGAGGTATGTAAAGACTTTGGCCAAAGCTTCCTCTGGAATGTCACTGAAAGCCGAGCATTCTGGGAGAGTGATGATGACACTGGAGTCTTCCCCACGCCCCCCTTTGGCAAAAATAGATACAAGCAATTAATTAAAAATGGTGGAAAATGTAAAAAAAATCTTAAAAATCGTAGGAAATGATTAAATAAAGCCTCACCTGACAGGTATGCTACTTGTTTCTCTATGTAGCCTCCAACCTCCTTCATGCTTACTGGGACGGTCACCTCTGAAAGACAAGACACAAACTGTTACCAGCAAAGATCTGGGAAAATTTAATGAAATTACAGAAATTAATGCACTAGTTAATGCAGAGTGCTGTTTAATGCAGAGTGCTGTTTAATGCAAACATCGCTCACTTTTTCAAAGATGAAAATCTGTGGCAACATAACCATCCTGAAGAAAAAAACCATCACAGCTCAAATAAAGTAACATAAGAGTGATGAATAATCTGTCACACTCTCTAAAGCGGCAGGCTAAGAGTTTATTTTCATGGCTTTAATAAAGTCGCTTCATGGCCTGAATAGCGTTTCAAAGGCTTTTCCACTTTTCCACTGAAGCCTGTGAAGTTTTGACATGAAAGCACTCACATTTAAAGACAGCAACTCGCACGAATCAGCTTTAATCTTAAAATAGAAGTTTTTAAAAATGTTCCTTAGTGATTCTCGGCAGACAATGTCACTGTGCTCACTGTCTAACTTCCTACATCTGGTGCAAGTAAAACAATGACATCTTCAGAAAGTAGTAGCTCAATTACTGAATGATGTGGATGTAGTATCAAGTTTACTGGCAGACGTCCCGCTGTCTCATGCGAGGTGCCATTAGTGTTCTCATCATCTCAGAAGTAGCTAATAAATGCACAGAGTCTCTTATAGAGCAGTTCATCTATCTGGCCTTTGGTGCATCAGGGATCATTCAAGCAGCTGTGCAGAGAGCAGACACACTGACCTCTGCTTCCTGTTCAGGCTGTTCACATATGTTCAAAGCTGCATTTGCAGGAGATGAGATGAATGTATTGGATGGATGCACTTATCCAGATTAATGAACACATTTAGGTTTGATGGGCGTATTTTGTTGAAATGGAGACTAAAGTTACAAAAAAATGTTTCGAGGCAGTTGCAATGACAGTTTGTCCTTATTATAAGCCGATATACTATAAACTTAAGTACAAAAAGTAAACCTTTCCAGCTTTCTCTCGAGAAAAGAGCTATTAGCAACAGAAATGGAAGGAAAATTCAACACAGTATTGCAGCACTGACTTATTCAGGCTTTACTCGACTAAATGTCTCTGCCACCGTTCAGCAGTTTATGCAACAGATCACCAGGGCGGCAAATTTGCTCACAATTCTTCGTCTTCTCATGCATAATGGATGGAGACATTAAAAATAAAGTGGAAAAGATCACTTTAAAAAAAGGTGGGAAATAGAGAAAGACAGAGAGAGGAGTGAAGGTGTTATTTCGCAGTGATAGTGTGTCCGTCAGGCGGCGAGTCATGAGCCCGGCAGGTACCTGCTTAAATTTTTAATGTTTGTCTGTAACAAAGAGGGGCTGAGCCAAGCCGGGCCAGACCAGAGCGGGGGCCAATGGCTGGACTGCGCACACATGGATGCAGGCTAAAGTTACCGTCACACTTGGATAGTTATGTAATCATTTATACCCAGTGCCGCCAAACCTCCAGGAAGTAAGACGGGCCTTAAAAGAATAGATGTCAGTTTCCATTGGGATTACTGGCCCTCTGTGCATATGAATTATTGAAGCTGTATTAGCCAGTAAGATGTAGAAACATGTATGATTCTTAGCCTCTATGTAATGTAAATGTCTAAGTTTAAGATCTTATATAAAAAGGCCAATCAAAAGTTGGACAAGGCTCAGCAAAAAAGAACAAATAACTCAATTGCGCACACACACTTTTAAAAAGCTTAAGGTAATTAAAATTCATTCAGTTGGAAATTAACAAATCAAAGTGTGAATTTTAAATGCATTTTCATTTGGAAACGCTGTCGTTCTCTTTGTGTCCATCGTGACCTCAGCAGGTGGCGAGCAGGGTAACGTGTGCAGCTGAAAGTTAAATAACCTCTGTTTGCTGTTCTGTTCCTCTACATGGAGAAAGAGGAATGTTTGCCAACGTGGTGGATAAAAACAGAGATTTGCTGCTGGTCAAACAGATCCAGACTCAGACCAATCCTTTCAGTCTACATACAAAGCTGAAGGCAGGAAGCTTATCTCTGTTGTCCAAACAGTGATAACAGTACACACTGATTTCATTACACGCGGTTTCGGCAGCATGAAAAAGTATCATTCTTCTGTAATTTTTCATGTTTTATGCTTTTACAGCACTCAACAACAGGAGGTATTATTATGTTTATTTGGAAATGATCGGTGGGGAAAAGCTTTTACGTCAGAGTGAAAACCAGTCTTTACTAACTGAGGCATGCCTAGAGAGCGGAAAGCCTGAGTAGACATTTATAGGCACTGTAAGACTTTAATAACAGTAGGTTGGCACGGTATTAAAACAAAGCATGTTGAGGCTGTTTGAATATAACTCCTGCCTGAAAAATTAACGAAAGTTCTCTGTTTAAAGTCATAACTCAGGTAAAAAACTATTATTTTCAATACAGGCTGATCAAATGGTTGCACAGCATCACACCTTATTCACACAGTGCTAGAAATCTTAGTGAATCATAATGATTGACAGCTGGTTTAAGTGCAGAGAGTACATATACTCAGTATAGACGCTGTATTCAGTCTGATTTTGTCGAGGCCCAAAAAGCAGACGCATGTAATCCCCCTGCAGAGCAAGAAATCCCCTCTTACACATACAAACATTTTTACAGTACACAGAGGCCTGGGCTCATGCTGCTTTTAGGTCATGAGATATTTTGCTAAACAAAGCTTTCGATGCAAAGGGGATTAGACTGGTGGGTGGCTGCGTTCTGATAGAAAAGGAAGGAAGACAATTGAGTATTCTACCCGCTGGGATACATGAACACTAGATTGGTTTTAGACCCTCAGAGGCGGAGATAGTAAAGCCCTGATAACAGCTTCACATGTCTGTGACTGAGCTTCCTTCATGCTTTTTAATGTTAACATGTCTGAGCACCTGTGTATTGCGCTCTTTAGTTATATTTGACACTGAGACAACAGAATATTTTGTGTTGTGGAAGGAAGGAATATTTCTTTGCCGGTTTTGCCTTCGGTGATTTATCATGACACACGTGGCTTTCTGCCTAATATTATTATCAGACTGTTTGGTATCCAGGCTACAGTACGGCTGCAAAGAAAACAAGAAGAAGATTTAATCTTTTAAACAAATTCTCTGTTCTCATTTATACTGCAAATGGCAGATGCAAACACAGTAACAGGGTAAAAAGCTAATAGCTTGCATGTGAGATATATGGGAGGTGCAGTCCAGTTTGGGGCACTCGAAGCAGTTGAAATGTCAGCTGAAGTTTAAAAGCCCAGTGAGCAGGATTAGGGGGATCTATGTGCAGAAAAATAATATTAAACACTAATGTTATACACCAAGCTGAGTGAAACCTGCAATTTTTCCACTAGGTGCCACTGAATCCTTCACACTGGACCTTTAAGCATTGAAAGTTTCACATTTAAGCCATGAACACAATTGAATTGTGAGTTTGTTTATAAGTAGTCCTGAATGCAGTTGAAAAGATTTCTGTAAGCTACTGAACAGTCAGCTAAAAAACTGAGAGATAAAAGCAGCTGAACAGTCAGTCAGTCTGTCCGAGTCATGAGAGCAACTGTAGAGTCAGTAAAGCCCTGAAAGTAGTTCAACTGTCGACTGAAGTATCAGTGAAAAAACTGTTGGATTTTAATTTGAAAAGCACATACAAGCCTAGCTAAAATTGAAATTAAAGTGTGCACACAGTGAAGACTTTTGATATTAGAGTTAGTTTTAGTGTGAGTACAGTATGTGAGCACTGACAGTAGTTAGTTAAAGTAGTTGAAGTGTCTTTTGAAAAGTAAAAACAGAAGTTTTAAGTGACACAGACAGTAACAGATGGGGTTTAGTTTAGATGGACAATTTCCTGTTTTTGTGATTGTTGTGAATTGTGTCTCATAAGGATTCATGAGTCATATCTATCATACTGCCGTCAGCGCAGAGTAAATGATGTTTGTTCATGCTACACTGCAGCGGCTGGGACACTTGTTTATACAGACACACTGATAAGCAGGACAACTCAATAAGGAAGACTTGGATTGACTTCCAGTGGAGTGAGTTTCCTAATGGGCCCTGTGTCACGTGTACTGTTTATGTTGCACGTTTACTTGCACACATTCTTTAAATGAGCCAAAGAAGACTAATAAACCAACCAGGGTGATTTCATACAATACTGAGAACGATATTCTGCAGGTATAAGAGAAAGAGGGCAATAGGTGAGCTGGTTACAGGTAAATTTGTCATCACACATTAAGTCAGTGATGAATCTTCAGTCAGTTTCATACAGTAGTGTGTTCTATATGCTCACTACTGCATTTCCTGTAAGCAGATTAGGACAAACCCGGAGAGAAAGGCTCACATTTCACTCAGAGAGGAAAAAAGGGTCACCTGGTATAAATAGAAACTAAGCGTGGCCTTTGCCGTGCCGTCTCTGATACCTACACACCCCAGCTCAGGTACAATGAACCCGCAGGAGACATAAAAGGCGAAGCCACATCCATTAAACAAAAAGTCAAGGCTGCCAAGATCCCAAAGTAATCACATTAGCCTCTGGAGGAGGCTCCTCCATGAAGCTGTCAATCATATGAGCCACTATTTCTGTTCATCATCTCATCTTCGTTCTTCCAATTTTTACTGCCGTTAAGGAAACACACTTTCAGAGTGAGAGTAATGTCTTTGAAAGAAATCTCAGGAAAATCATTTTTAGATATAATTATTGTATAAAATAGACCAGAGCCCCCTTTCTGTAACAAATTTAGCGGCTTCAGGATAACAAGTTTTATGAGTTTGACAGTTTATTAACCTTGTGATTTAATACATGAAACAAAAAAAATCCTGCATTTTGTACTTCCTGCAACCCCTAAATATTGTTTTGAATGGTTTACTTGACATTAACAGCAATAATTTTTCCTCTGGCTCTCAAACATACTGATCCAGTCTTCACATGTTTAGGCTACAAATTATCACTATGGATAAATACTGTTTGTATCCATCTGTGATGGCTTAAAATAGCTGACATAATCCCTGCACTAGCTCACTGCTGGAGCAAAGCAGCAGGACATCAATTATACTGACTAACCTGAGACACAGGGCAGCTCTCCAGTTACCTCCTGTACTGTTTCTCCAAAGTTAAAAATGAAAACTGTAAATCAAACTTGTGCTTTGGTGCATTTCAGTGTCGGCCTGCTGAACTCTGCTACGAAATACTAGCAAAGGAAAACAGTTGGAGAGCAAACACAGGATTACAATTCAAAAGCCTGCTAGTGGCTCCTCAGAGTTAAATGAGGACGGTCAGCATCATGTGTACTCACGCTGCAGAGTGCTCTCAAGCTGGGAGCCAGCCCGCAGAAGGTAGTGATAGCTCTCCATCTCCTCTTTGGGCCCTTTCTGCGGCTCTCTCTCCTCCTGCAGTGAGGCTGGGCCCATTCCCCCTCGTCTTGGACACCGGACCAGGCTGGGAGAAACAACGCTGTTGTGGGAGGTACTGAAGTAGTCTAGGCCTCACATCCTCCCTGGAGTCCTACAGCTCTGCATATTGTCCCTATATAAAGTCAGGGGGCTACAACAGGAAATGTTTTTGCCCACCTGCCTCTGCAGGTCTCAGGATCCAGTTGGGACAGTTCCCTGAGGCTGCTGCTGCTGCTGCTGCTGGTGCTGGTGCTGGAGCTTCCTGACCTTGAGCTGCATAGAGTGCCTCCACACTGAGCAGCACAGTTGCAACAGAAAATCTGTCCACATAAGCAGAAAACAGGGGGGGTTGCTGTCCTGCGTGAGACGTGCTTTTTCCTCTGTGCTCACGCTGGTGCTGGCAGACTGTCGTACTCTCAGCAGCAGCTACTTCAAAACAAACAGGGCTCCATCTGGCCACTGCTGTCTGTCTCTCTGCTGCCCCTCCCCTCTTCCCCTCCGTCCCTCCCTCCCCCTCTCTCTCTCTCACTCTGAGCTTTAGTGCGTCAGCTCTGCACCGTGCAGAGCTCGAGAGTGTACTCATATGACACACAGCCAACTCCCTCCCAACTTTTCCCCTCACTTCACACTCCTTCACGCTCTCCTTTCGCTGCTCTCTGTGCCCTCAGTATACTGCTGGTGGTAATACAGTAGGTTGTATTGTCAGGCTGTCTGGCTGCCATGTTCATGTCCCCACTTCCTCCAGCCTTACTATAATATAGTTGAACACACAGTGGAGAATAGATCTATTGTAAAAAGAAAATGAAAATCTACCGCACCCTCAGCCAACCAGTTTGGCCCATGAAGAGCACAGCCTTTAATACACAACAATCACATTCAAAGTGGAGGAACAAATATGAAAGGGTGTCATTGTGTATGTACAGATACACAGGGCCTTTCTCAGCTCAACTCCCCGCTGCTCAACCCACTGCAACTCTGGATGGATCAGTGTGCATCAACAGCAGAGACCCCGAGTGGAGAAAACTTAAATATGTGTATAGAAAACCTCCTCGACACACAGACTCACAGTGCTTGATGTTTTTCTTGATGTGAGGCCACACACGGAGCAGCGGAGAGAGCAGCAGCACGCCGTCCTGATACGCAGCCACTCAGCTGATCCAGCTTAGCCTCTCAGCCATCTCATTACTGCACAGCATCTGCTTAGTGCGGTCAAATGCACACAAACACACACTCGCACGCACGCACGCACGCACGCATGCACACACACAGCCGCCCACACATACTCACAACCTCACATCAGACGAGAACCAGCTGATTTAACTGTTGGTGTGAAATAAATAAATAAATAAATAAATAAGCACTAGATTTTTTTTTTTATCTTCAAAACATTCTGCTTTATTACAGAAAATCTTCAGGTTTGAATATACTAGATTCAAAGAGGTACATTCAGCTCGGAGGTTTGGAGTGTTGAGGCTGGAGACCCAAAGGGCTGGAGGTGGCAGGGTGTCCCTGTTGCGTGACGCAGGGCTGCTGAGGTGCCTGAAGGTGTCCACCTCCACCCCCCTCCCTCCTCACAGACAGGGACAGCGTCCACAAACACAGGGCCTCTCGTGCTTTTTTTTGGACATTTTGATTTTTTTTTTCTTTTTTTCTTACAAAAGTGGCTGGAAAAAGGTTGCATTAAAAATACAATCCATTCTTTTATTCTTTTCATTAAGACAGGCAAAACGTTAGATTCCAAGATAGTTTTGAGCTCTGAAAATAGCATCTCTGATGTAAGTTAAAGGTTTTTCATTTGTTAACAAAGCAGGCAGCCCCTCTTAGTGTGTCCGCTTACACCCGGTATTTCCGGCACAGTGCTGTCTGGAGGAGAACATGTCGGGGTCGAGAGCAGCCTCCTCCCTTTGCCTAACATCAGAAAAACAATGACGCCCACAGGCATGTACATTTTTCCCCATTTGTTAGAAACATATCAAGATTAACTTAATTTTTCATAAATCTCAGTTTGGTATTATGATTGCATGAGTTTAATTTTTGAGAAGGGATCAGTGTAATAGTGAACTCTTGAGCAAAATACTGACAGATTCTGTAACAAACTGTAAAGGATGAGTGACAGGTACTCATCCATTTAAACAAAATGATAAAATAACCCGGCAAAAGGAGTGACAATGGTATAGAGGTTTAGTTTGGGAGTGTGTTTGTGGGGCTGCCTGTATTTGCATTTATGACAAAGACTATCTGATAGGACTGGCACGGGCTCACATCAGGGCTGGAGTAACACAGGCTGACTCAACTGGCACAAAACTGACTGCTCTCCACAATAAAAATAGACTTATGTAATAAAAGTGTAACATTTGTGAATAAAAGCACTTAACAATAAATATGCCAAACAGACAATACGTTTGTGGAAAAAAAAAAAAGAACAAAAAATAATAATAATATATATATATATATATGCTTTAAAAGCGTATCTAAAAAGTGTTTGAAATCATGGCATGTTTACATGGAATGTATGAAGCACTACACACAGAGAATTTAAAGGAAAGAACAAAAGGCTGAACACTCTTTTTCGTCCTGCCAGTCAGCAAATCTGACCCAAAACAGGCGGAAGCAGCCGCAGCTCAGAGGCTCACAGTGGACTTAACTATGTTGACTCTGCAGATCTGGAGATGATTTCTTTACACTCCAACCTCAGCATGCCTGAGACAAACAATGCAAACTATATAATGGGTGATGAACATAAATACCTCATTTAGGCTTTAGTGCATGTGTGCGTTTTTATGCGTACAACGTGTGGTTATTTTCTGTGTATTGTTCTCCTCTAACTAAACTAAAAATGTGCGTGTTTGCATGGCATATATTCATGTGCCTTGGTGACTGTTAAGAAATCAGTTTCCTTAATAGTGCAGGAAATGTCAAACTGAACAACATGGACAAGGTTCAAGTAATCCTGGCTTTCATGACACGCAGGCGTTTCTGGCGTTTTTCATCCAGTCCAGCCGCACGCACTTATGTAACACACAGACACACGCACACACACGCTGATTTGTCACTTTTCAGGTCACACTTGTGTGGACAGAATCTGATCTTTTATCTTTTTGGCTTTAGGCAGACCATACATCTCTAACTATCTACAGTACAGCACATATATTAATTTTCTCATCTTATATGGACTCTTATATTATCTCTGAGTTTTTGAAGATTTAGGTCACGCTACCAGCAATGCTTCACTGCCAGAATACGATTAAAATTTCTAATCTCTCTCTCAATCTTACACACACACACACACACACACAAACACACTTTTTGGACTGAAGTGGTAATATGGCCTCTCTTATACCTCAGTATAGAACAAAAAAAAAATGGAAACAAATAATCACATAAATCAGAAACCCGTTCTAAAAGTCTGTTTGCTGCTCTGAGCAGAACTAAAATCACCTTCAGTAACTTTTCATCATGAGTTAAATCAGACCTGTAGTTGAGTGTGTCCTGAAACATATAAGCATTTAAAGAATATCCTTCGACCATCAAGAACAGCATCACTATGTCCTAATAAAAAACGTTGCAGAATACGGTGACTGAACATCAGTGGAGTGAAGCGTCCTTGTTGAGCCTTCTCTCATGCAGGTGAACCATTCTTGGAGTGGATATTACAACTGCTCGTTAAAACACAGCAGCTGGGTAGAGCTACGGACAAGGCAGCCGTGTATGCATTCAATCGTAAGCTAATATTTTATTAAAAAAAAAAAAAAAAAAAAAGGTAAAAGGAGGAAAACTCATGCCTGTCATCTGAGTAGATATTTTAAAAATAATGCAGGGCACTGCTCTGCAGGCATGCGCAGGGTGGGGGGGTTAGGAGCTGTCAGGATTTGGCAGAGAAGGACGGACCAGAGACGCAAGTCAAAAGGCTGATAAACCTCCTTTTTTAACCCCCCCAACCCCCATTTCAGTCAGCACATCTCTTTTTCTTCTTCTTTTTTTTCTTTTCTGCTCCTCCTCTTCTCAGATCAGGCGTGATGGCAAACAGCTCTGACCCGACTGGCACGAGACCCTGAAAGGTGCTGATGCCATCGTTGTTGCGGGTCCCTCGTGCCTTTCACTCGCGCTCCTTTAGGTGCTTGTAGGATAATGGCGTGACAGCTGCGATCTGGAGAAGCACAAGCAGACATGTTTCACTTCACTGCTCTCGCCGTGAGGTCGAGTTAACAAGACGAAGAGGACGAGGCACCTTGAAATCATCAAAAATCACCAGAGGGAAAAGCAGTGATTGGCCACATACCACGTTTTATTTAAAAAAACAACAACACTAGAATGACACCTTCTCCGCCACCAGATACAAGCAGGAATTAGTAAAGGAAATATGCCCACTGTCATCCAAGTTTTATTGATCTGTGGAAGCTCAGCAGGAACATTGAACAGATACAGATGGTTAGGTTTGTCTGGCTGTGGTTTACCTGGATGTTTGTAGCAGGTCATCCTCTGACAGCTATTGGGAGAATAGAGATGCAGGTTAAACAGTGAAAGCTGCTGTTGAAAAAGCCTGGAGTCTTTGTTAAGCAACAGATACCGGTGACCCTGTTCAACAGTGATGGGAAGGTGTGACATTCAGACCTACCTACAGGGGGCGGACAAAAAAATGAAAACACCCAGATATCTTACACAACATCTAATGACCAAGAAGGTGGAGAAATCTCTTTCACCTCAGAAAACTCTCAGTGCTTTTGGTATTGAAGACATACATAGTGTAGTCATATATTTATGTATTGTTGGGCTAACTCAATACAAGTTTAAGACAGGTTTAAAAAGGTCCAGCTTAATATAGTCTACAGGTCTTCGCCCTTATTGTTGTTATTCACCCACTGAGACTCAAAGTTTTTGATATTAAATCAATAAATAAGACGAATGATATAAAGAATCATAAAGAGACAGAACCAACAATTTTGAAATACAACCAATTTTTTTAACTCAGCTCATAAAATGTTACTTCATCCTGCTTTCTCATAAATTTGTCATTGACATTGTAATAAAAAGCAGGCTGATAACATTTCATGATACTGAGCTGAGTTTTAAAAATATGTATTGGATAATTTAATTAATATCCATATATATTCAAATGATTATTTATTCCATGATGTCTTATTTATTAATGTTAAAATGAACCTTTAAAATTGAATCACCTGATGTTTCCGTTCATTTTGTCATCACCCCTGTATGTAACGCAACATCGTTTGGTCTGAGATTGAAGGCGTAGTCACATCATGCAGTGAAGTAAGCTCAGCACTCACAAATGCATCCATTATTTGCCAAGACTGCAAGCAGACGGCGACCAAAACAGGTTTTGATGAGCACACAAGACGAAACGACCATGACCAAACTGCCACGTCACAAACACACAAATGTCAGACAGTCACGACACAGACTTGATCCGTTGTTTCACACTGTCAGGTAAGAAAACCAGAGGAAACCAACACTGACACCTCACACTCAGACACTCCAGGTACCAAAATGAGATGAATGTTTAAAAATCAGGTTTGAAAAAGCACATGCAGAGGGTAAAATAAGTTGTGCTTCCAAAGGGAGGCTGAAAGGAGCATGTGTCTATACATAAAAATAAAAGATAACAAAAACTACGGTTTGAACCGTCGATATGTTAAAAAAAGAACACCTTTTTAAATGTTTAAGCTAAACTGTTGACACTTAAGTTTGATAAAGAAAAAGTGCATCTCTTCAGCCAGCCAATATCAGCTTACACAACACAGAAAAACACACTGGGTCTTGTTGAATGTGGCCCGTTTGCCATTAAGCCTTTGATTGTCTTGTTAAAACTCAGAGACAGGGACCAGAACTGGTGGAGAGGTTGACTTTGGGCAAGGGAAGTCTTTGATTGGCTTAAACGGCCTGTAGGTGGGCTGGTACCTGTTTAAATGACAGTATTGGACTCATCTGAAAAGGTTCTCATGAGCAGGGGCCTGGCCGAAGACCGGGGAGACTGGAGGCCCCCCAAGCTCGACTGAACCGGCTTCTTCTAGAAGGGTGAGGCAAGAGACACCAATGACATCACTACGCTGACAAACACACATACACATCTCCACTCTCTCACCACTTTGTGCTCTCACACGCTCTCACACGCTCTCACACGCTCTCACACACACACACACGCTCTTACACACACACACGCGCGTACAAGCACGCACACATGCACACACAGGAACAAACATATACATACACAAAGACTTGAAAACTGGACAGGTGGGCAATGAAAATCAGTCCAGGTGCCATTTTTGACACCTTTTCCTTGCAATAATCATTTTCAGAAGCCTATTTTCTATAATAACTGGTGTCCATATGAATAAAGGGCTACCATCTTTGCACATTTCTCTACAGCATGTACCATCTTCGCACACACATACACACACACACACACAAAATGCAGTGGCCCGCAGTGTTTTGTGGTGAGGATCCAGGATGAGGTTGTTGACTCGAGCCTCATGCAGGTAAGTTTGGGTGCTTGACGTGCTGCATTCACTTGACTTGACATGCGGAGGCAGCAGGCATTGGAGCAGCACAGGCAGCTGGGAGGAAGACACTGATTGATACAACTCGACAGACAAGAATGGAAGACTGACTGCACGTTTTTCAGCGTGGACACCCGGTCCTGCTCCACACTGCTGGCGGAGCTGGGCACATACCAGCCCACTGACCAACACTCCTCCCAGTTTAATTAACATATATCTAAGGAAAAGCATTCAAGTCAAGGTTTAAAGAAAGGGCTCTCCAAGGATGGCATCCCTGATGTAATAATTCATCTGAAATTTTCTGGCCTTGACTGTGCAACCGAGTTAGGACTGCAAAACGTCACAGAACACCACCCTGAGTTACTTTAGAGGATAAGTAAGGAGTCTAACAGTGGGAGAGGAAGGACACAACAGGTAGGAAACAAGCAAGACTGGCAGACACAGAAACTCTGCAGGAAGAGCTGACAGAAAGAAAAAGAGACCTCAGTCACTCCACGAGAAGCTGTGGGTGCTAGCTGTCTGCGACAACATGAAGATAGTAGATGTCCCCGAGGAAGGAAGGCGATGTTTCATCTTTAGAGAGGCAGGTCCAGAGAGGAAGAGAAGAAGAAATATGAGGATGAGAAAGAGCAAGAAGAATGTGTTAAAGTGCAAAGGCGAGAAGTACCAGTTAGGAAAACAAATTTGATTAAAGGGGGTGTTCTTTAAATAAAACGCCCACTAGATTTTTACACTAAACCAGCTACAGGAACATCTGTCATTCTAATATGTTGACTGCAAAATCCCCAGCAACCAGGTCCTTCATCTACCAACTAAGATTTTGGCATTTTATATTTTTTTGATTGATTCTGCCCATTATGTGTGATTGATTCTGCCAAAAGATACACACTCAGATTTAAAAAAAAAAAACACATGAGCATAAAATTTAAAAAGTCTATATTGGACAAAAGTGCTGCATTATTCCCAACAAATGTGTGCAAAAAACATTTGGTTTGGTTCTTCATTGTTCCCAAATTAAAAAGTCTAGACACCATTTACAACAAACAAGGGTGGAACGCAACCACCAATCTTTTCCAGCTGCTCGGAAAAACACATTAGCCTCATGGAGAGCTAATGACAAAACAAGCCTGAGAAGGTTGTCTTCTGGAGGAAAAGGAAAATGTCTCTCTCAAACACAGTCATACCAACAACTTGCAGAAAAATAAGGATATGAAAGAATGATCCCAAAGGTGAATTACATATTTTCCAAGTGTGTTAGCATTTCTATTATATCGAATTCAGTGCATGTAAATGTGATGTTCCCTTGGAATGTTTTCATCTCTTAAATCAAATGGGACTAGCCAACCATACCTGTTATATACAACAACACTTAGCTAATGTGTCATGGCAGCTAGTTGAATGCTATCATGATTAGAGGAGTGTGTTTGGATATCAGCTAGAAAAACTGTTTATATTTCAAGAAAATGTGGCTGACTTCTAATATATCAATTTCCGTCTCCTTCTCCGTCTCCTGATCTAAAAACACAGGTGAGAAGATGTTGGTGAAGCACTGCAATAAAACATCATACAAACTTTAGAGTGATCCAATCATACATGAAGGATTTTATTTAAATTTCTGTTTACTATTCCCTACCTATGTACTTTGCTTCAACCATCAAGGATAAACTCAATTGTTTAAGACCAAAGCCTTAAGAAAATAAGTGGTTACATTGTACCAACAAATATGTGTAATTGTAAGTATTGTGAATCTGGGACAGAGACAGAGAGGAAGGGATGGGAGGGAGGGAGAAAAAGGGGAGAGGAATAAATAGAGAGAGAGAGAGTAAAGTGTAAATGTGTGTGCCAAGCTGAGTGAGTGTGTGTGTGTGTGTGAGTGTGAGTGTGTGTGTGTGCGTGTGTGTGTGCGTGCGTGTGTGCGTGTGTGTGCCTCAGCTCTACCTGTCGCGCGTGGGGCCCGCGGGGTTTGCGGAACACCACGAGCAGGATCTCTGGCAGTAGGCTGAGCAGGATGAGCAAGATGATGACCAGCCAGGCAGACACTGAGCTCAGCATGTTGGCAAACACAAAGTACAACCGTTGCTGCCTCAGGAAAGGCCTGCAGGAACAGTAATAAATAGGTTCATATGGACAGGAAGAGCAACAAGCCATGAATGGTTATTAAAAACAGCAGGTCAGCAGCTATATAGGCTATTTTATCCAGGAAACGTCTAACCATATTATTCCTCCCCAGAAGAAGCTGAAAAACACATAGAAAGCCAGGGAGCCCCAGATTACAAAGTGGTTGATCCATGTCCAGTGCCGAGTATCCAGAGCAAGCTAGAGAGGCAGAGAAAAGCCAAGAGAAGCTGATAAATGCACATGTCAACTGTCCAACTCTCTTTGCAAAAGATATTGTTGTGTAAAACTGCTCCAAACTCTGTTTAAATGCATCTTTTTATGAGATAATTAAACAGCATGGCAGAGGTTTACCTTCAGTGTGACAGTGAAGACAAGGACAGTGAAGACAATTGTTCCATAGGACCAGTTCCCAAAAACCTGCGTTTGAATATGACAAATGAGCAAATGTACTTAGGAGACAGTACTTTACCAAGTGATTTAATATCTTATTCATTTAGGAGGTGAATTAAATCAGACCTGTCCATTATCCTGCAGCGCAGGGTTACTGAACAAGTAACGAACACCAAAGAAGAAGAGCAAGCCATGGAAGACTCCAAGTAACGTCCAGTAGAGGAACGGTCTCCATCGTAACATAGCATTTTTAGCAATTTCTCTGGAAAAAGGAAGGGAGAAAGAGAGAGAGAGAGGTGGACAACGTTATTATTCATATGTAATCTTAACTAGAAAAGGGGACCAGAAACAATTTGAGTGATGAATGTGAACATAAACCAAAAAACTGAAAACAAAAGCTAAACTTTTTATGTTTAATGTCATACATGATAAAATGATTAAGGCTATGGTTCAAACTTTTTCTGACATTTCCTGCTCCAGATGCCAAAAAGAGTTTAAAGCCCCCAATCCAAAAATGTTTATCAAAAAGGTGAAAAAATGACAAGGGAAGCAATTAACAAAAAGAGATCCTGGATAGATTTTGACAAAATAAAGGTCAGCACTGAAGCATTGCAAGTGTGCTGCGGATAAGTAACAGTTCCCATGTTTACCTGTAGAGGGGGGCATTGTCCAGCAGAACCTCCATGCAGATGTGCTGCTCCAAGAGGCTGTAAGCCAGGATGGGCATAGAGGTGAAGCAGATGTTGTACATCGTCAGATAGGCCGCGTCATACAGGGGCTGGGGAGGATGGGAGCACGGGGGGGAGTGAAGGGGGAGGGGATGTAAGGAGCAGGAGGAAGAGGAGGAGGAGGAAGGATGGGTCAACCAGGGGTTAATATCATGAAGGGGACAAAACTCATACACTCCATCACACCTGCACATACAGCATGTCATATAAACAAGCTTATATACGTCTTTTTATGTACTTATTGAAGATTTATTCAAGGGGCCAAGTGGCATGAGGCAAAGTAAAATATCAACTTTAATATAAAAACATAATCAAATATTTTAAAAATACAAAATCTCTATTACATAATGCACAAATTAACAGATATTTGAGTGTCAGTAGTTCTTATTTTAACACAGCACCATAAAACTAGAAACCTACACAGGTTTCAGTAAACAGAATTATTTCTCATTTATAACAAAGTGAACTTCGACGTGCTACACAATGTAATCAGTTCATCTTATCAAAGCCTGATTTTCTATAATGTACTAGTCAAGTCACTGTCTTGGTAACAGTGTGAAAACACACACACAGACACACACGCGCCACCATGGTTACGTAATATCTGCATACAATGTACCATGGTAGCAAAAACATGGCATGTGTCTGTATTAATGTATCAGCGCTGTGTATTTAAAGTCACTATATAAACATATCAACCAGAACTCAAACACCCCAGGGGCAGATAGGAGGGGGGCAATCTGAGGGATAGATTCTGGATTTCAGGCGGATGAGGAGGTGTGGATTCAATGGACACTGCTTCTTTTCATGTCCACAACATCTCTGAAACTCAAAGGGCCTCAGGACATACTCACTTGCTGGGAATAGCCACAGAAGAACTGGTACAAAAACTGAGGTAAGATGAAGCAGAGGTTCTGCAGGAAAACCAAGAAAGAGGGAAAAAAATCACCCTGATGCATGAAAACACCATAGAACATCAAATGCATTCATTTGTGCTTATAATGTAGGTACGATTACATAAAGCAACACTCAAACCTAAACGTGTGGTTAATTTATGAAGTGGATTGATTCTTTCAAATCTGTCTCTTCACCACATAATCTTCAAATCAAGTTGGTGTGTGGGTTTGTTTGGGAAACACAGGCTTTGCTGAAACCAACAAGTTCTTAGTCTGAAAAATTATATGAGGACAATGTGAGTGCAGCATCTGTTCCTCCTACCTTGTAAAAGAAATATTGCACCAGGTGTGCGATGCGAACATAGTAGAGATGTCCGTGAGCCAACAAAAGTTTCTTAAGGTGCTTGAGTTTGGGGATGGCATAATCACTGTTCCTCACTGCCTGTCGACCCTCTTTACCCTTGACACCTGAAACACAGAGGATAAATATCTCACACACACAAGGGAGTCACGCTTTTGTTTGGAGCAACATTCTCACATCTGTAGACTAATTACAGAAACTTCCTACGTCTGAAATGTAAATCTAATCTCACTGTCGGATGAGATTAGGATGACATTTTTCGGTAATGAGGCCCCTGTGAACCAGCTGAGTCATGAGATCTCTTACCAATGCCAACATGAGCTTCCAAAATCATGCTGACATCATTTGCACCATCTCCAATGGAAAGGGTGATTGGGCTGCCTTTAGAGTTCTTCACCATTTTAACTATCTGAATACGGAGCAAAAAAGAGAGGACAAATCAAAAACTGTAAATTGTTTGAGTTTTTCAATAAATAAACATCCTCCACACATTATCTGATTGTTCTGACCTGAGCTTTCTGTAGAGGAGCCATGCGGCAGCAGAGCACAGATGTGCAGCTCTGACAAATTTGCAAGAACAGGTTCTTGTAGCCACTTGAGTTGGATTCAGAGGAGTTGAGCACCATCGACAGAGTTGCTCCATCTATGATAAAACCATAGCTCTGGCCTGCCGAAGACCAGCTTCTACAAAACAGAGCAAGGAAAAGGGTTGAATCAGATAAGATTCAGTGTGATTTATTGATCACCTGGTAAGAAAAGCAAAGTATTACATAATAACTTCAACACGGGCTGAGATGGAGTACATCAAGGTACCGACCTGGTTACGCCTGCCTTAACCGGTGGTGCATCCTGCACAGTTTTCTTGTGGTATTCAACCAAAAGTTCATACAGTCGCTCCTCACGTCTCTTCTCTCCATCCTCCAAAGTGCGAACAGTCAGCTCCAACAGCTCTGTATTTCTCTGGAACAATCTACAGGCATAACATGTGGACTTTGCCGTCTCCATCTTGTCCCCTGTGAGGACCCAAACCTTAATGCCTGCCCCCTGGAGAGCTTCCATGGTCTCTGCTGCCTCCTCTTGAAGCCTTGGGGACAAAAATAAGACAAATGGAATAAAATTACACTAAATCTGAGATATTAATATCATCACTAGAAAAAAGAACCAGCAGTTCAAAAAAACCAAGGACATCAGGGTTAAATGTCACAGAGTATTTATATATCTGCATCCTCTTACTCCAATAATTTGAGAGGACAATAATAAGATTTTAATTTAAATTCAGCGTACTTACAACACATTTCAGATAAAAACAGATGCATCCACTTTCACAGATGTATGCTGGTTAAATAAAAAAATCTATTGTTTTTGTGGCAGATACACTGATGTCTTTTCTTACTTTAGTAGCGTTTATAAAACAATGCCTGCTCACTGTTGCTTAGTTTTCCAATCTAGGCTTGTAAGAGGAGCACCCAATGATAACCACAAGATGGCAGTGTGAGCTTGTGCTAAAAAGACTACTACTGGTTGTCAACATTGCCTCAGTGGGATCAGATTAGTCATACTGAACAAAAGAGTATCAGAAATCTGAAGACATGAAACAGGGAAGGGTTCTAAAAACATTTTGAAACTGTGCTGCAGGAAGTGTCGCGGTTACAAAGGAAGAATGAATCCATTACAGCGACAGAGAGAAAA
The DNA here is from genome assembly GCA_029814765.1 of Acanthurus leucopareius. Lineage (NCBI taxonomy): Eukaryota > Metazoa > Chordata > Actinopteri > Acanthuriformes > Acanthuridae > Acanthurus > Acanthurus leucopareius. Next base: position 16,036,528 of record JAQMCX010000058.1, on the reverse strand, counting down.
GTCAAACAGACAACAGTGGAAATTCTTTCCATCTTGAGAACAGTGAGTAAGAACAGAAAGTTTCTGGCATGTTGTTTTTTATTTTTGGCCTCTCTTTACTCAAGTGGCTTTCCACTCTAAAACTATTGGCACTTTTTGACATGAGTGAGTGAAGAGGAAGGACAATAACAACTTTAAGCAATAGGAGATTCATTGATGAGAGCTTTACAGTCATGTTGTGTGAGCACCCACCGATCCTCTACAGCTGTGGCTCCTATTAGGCTCATTCCCGTCTCCACTTGGTTGTAAACAGTCATGAGCTTCTCCTCTCTGTCCTGCAGAGCCAGTCTGGCTTCCCTCAGTCCTGCATCAGCCTGGGCGTACTCCTCTGCACTGAGAACTTTGTAGGCCACACACAGCGTCCGGTAGCCCTCCTGAGGAGAGAAACACACAATGCTAAACAAAAATGCACTTAAGTCTTAGCATTATTGTTAAATCTAAACATTTCTATGTAGCATAAACGTAAGAGTGAGTACTGGATTTGAGGAGGCAACTTCTAATGTCACCTACTGTTGCATTTCGCTCCACATGCATGCGTATCCTTTCCACTTCTTCCTGTCTGACACGGGGGAAGATGGAAGAGTCTGCTCCCTTACAGAAGAGCAGTGTATCACCTGCGCACACAAACATACAGACACATAAACAAACAAACACACAGCATGGTAAGAGCTGAGGGTCAATACTAAATCACACTCAATGCATCAAACCTGGCAGTTACAGCTTATCTCACCTGATTTGGATCTGACTATTACACTCATTCGCCTTCTCACTGGGTCAAAGTTCAACACATGAAGAAGTTCATACCTTTTGGAAGGACAAAAAGGAAATAAAGTAAAGCTTTAGCACAAATGTAAGTAGATTACTATGAACAAAAACTAAAACTTTGTCTTTGTAATTACAGACTTACATTTCGACATCATTGTTCCTGTTGAGAATTTTCATGGTTTTACTTTCAAGACCCAGAAATGTGAAGCCATACCTGCAGATGGAGACAAATCATCATAAATAAGCCCTTTATATACTCATGTCCAATACTAATGAATGCTACAATCAACACTTAAACATTTAGGATTTTCACTGTTTGTGAAAACCACTCAAATGTATCCTCTCTCAGTGCCTGTTAGAGCGTCACTTCAGCTCCCTAAGTGAAGACCATCTTACCTCATGGCACCCTTGACCAGAGCAATCTCATCAGGTGAGGAGGCTATAAAGCCCCTCTGCTCCTGCAGAGGACAGACCACATCTCCATCCACCCCTAAGCCATCCACCTGGTCAATCAGTCCGTCCCCCTGGCCTTGACCCTGCTCTGTGGACTCCTTCACCTGGACTGTGTGGCACAGACACAGGGCACGCAGAAACAGCTCCTCCTTCTCCTAATAACACAACACAAACACGGCTCCATAAAGTAAAATACGACATGGTTGTTTGTATTTGAATAAAACAATGTTACTGTGTAACAGCTATTATTATAGAGCTAAACTGATTAATTTACAGCCCCACACAGAGCCATATACGGTAGCATTTAGATAAGCTCTGGATTTACAACTATTGGTCTAAATTAAGTCCTTATCAATATGTGCGTGAATACAACAGTCTGTAAAGTGTTATCAGGTGCTTATGTCAAGAGCACACAGACACTCTGCTCCCCCTCCGTGTAGAGTGCTTATGTTTGACATGTCAAGGAGACTGTATGTGGGTGACCTATGAGGGGTCTTTCTGAGCAACGAGCTATGTAATGGCCATATGTTGCCGCCTGTGTGACTTTAACAACAGATGGAGGGACACCACAACACCCACCCTGCCAGCTTTCTGCTGTAGTCTGCTCACAGGTCCATCTGTGACGCAGAATCCGTCCAACTCTGAGCTCGCGTCCCGGTACTTGTACTGGAACCCATCGATGCAGCACTCTATAAACTCCATGTTATTCTGAGTGAGGGTGCCCGTCTTGTCTGTGAAAACGTACTCCACCTGCAGGGATGGTGATAAAAATACATTAAAGACTGTTGCGAACCCATAAAAAAATTCAGCTGTCTATTTAACAGGTTCCCACAATAAGATGAGGCAGTTACTCTCAAAGAATTACACTGCATTAATCAGTTTAACGAAGCATCGCCTTTAACTAAAGTAATCATCTGACAAACAGAGTGTGACTGATGTATGGCAGCGCTGTTGGAGTCAGACGTGCCATAAAAACATAGGAGGAGTCAGAACAGCACAGCCAATCGAGTGTGTTGTCAGTATATTCTATAGTATCACTATATAGATCAGCCTGGGAACCAGATTCTGACAGACTCAAACTTAACTTGGTCCCACTGCTACTTTGCCTTTTTTGGTTCTTTTTTAGATTTAGGTATTAAAATAAAATAAAAAGACACATTTCTGTATCATCTTTTTTTTCATTTAGAGATTACATAAAGAATTACAGGTACTTAAAAACATATAGCATGGAGTTTTGAGTTTGAGTTCTATTTTTCTTAAAAAAGTTTTAAAATATTTGATGTTTGGTGTTTTTCTGATTCATTCATAATTAATACAAGCACAAGTTTACTCTACTTATCGATACTTAAATCAGTCTTTGTACTGTTTCAGGTACATTCAGTTGTATCTTTACCTAATAGAAAGCACTTCCCTAATTACACACATTTCTGTAATTAAAATGTTCTTTTTATTTTGTGTTTTCTGTATGCATCACCTGTCCCAGCTCCTCGTTAAGGTCTGAAGTGTTGACCAGTGCCCCCTCCTGGATTTCAGGGTCAAAGAAATCTTTGTCCCATGTGATGAAAAAGGATCCCAGAAACTTTTGCATTTCAACCGTCACGTACATGGACACCGGAATGATGAAGTTGAAGAGCACCATGAAGGACAGGAAGTCAGTGAACATCTTCAGGTACTGTTGGAAAAACGAGAACACAGCAGTGTATTAAAATGTTGATCTTCACTTGTTATCAGATATCAAACCACTTGGCTCCACAATTTGTAAACTTGGTGGCAGGGTGTCTGTGTATTTTACAACTTGAACCCCATTTTCCCATGTTTGTGTGTCTAAGTGACTAATGGGGACAACAATTTTTGAAATTGGTCCAGTACCGAGCGAGAGCACTGCAGCCAGCAGACACGAACCAGGATGTAATGTAATCCTTGTGAGGAGTTACACATCATCAATGTAAGTCCACTGAAACTGCTTGTTTTGGCCACCAACAGGCTCAGATTGTTATTTAGAGTGTTTGACAACAACATGGAAAAGATCCCTACAGAGACAGATGTTTTTGTTGAAGAGAAAGATCTTTTTGTAAAATAGGAAGTCATTATATCACTCTCAATAAATGCAGCAGACTCCATTTATAAAAACAGTCATTTTAACATGTAAAAAAAACTTTACTCAAACATGAGAAAAACTAAATAAAACTTCCCCAAACCATCTTGCTTCATCTTTCCTCTATTTCAACAATCACAAACTCTGCCTTGGTTAAATAAACCATTCATTCGAGTGAAATGTGAACATATTCTGGCCCTACATGCTGTTTTCTCTTTCTCTGCGTTCTGACCTAAAGCTTGTACCTCTCCAGATATTTTAACATCCCACTAGGGTTGTATCACAATGTTCACGGTTCATTGAGAGCCGGGGCAGAAGGTTAACAGCCAATGAAATGGACCATGTCTCAATGTACGTCCACATCGGCCGTTTGCTCAGAACAGTTTTGTTAGTGGATATCAGACGAGGGCTTGTAAAACACTTTAATACAGTGGAAAAGAAAAGTTACAAATACAAGCCCACAGAGGGTAATAGCAAAGGCCTCCTTGGTACAGTAACACTTGCAATACTCATAATACAGTTTACTGATGCAGTGCTATTAGGACATATTGCCAATTGTTCTCCCAGCAGTGGTAATTCCCACACTGCTCCAGACAAGAATTACTCCACTTACTGAACAAAGACAATTCCAATTTTTGACTGAGTTTTCACCATTTTTACTCATATGTACAATAAGTTACATTTTCGCAATAAGAAATTGTTTTATATATATATTGATTATATCTTTAAGGCATATGTATGTGTACTTTGTAAGGGTTGTGTACTTGCATTTTGCTTAAGTTATATACTTCTGCAATATTGTTCAAAGTAAACATGTGTTTCATTTTGTGGCCTGTCATTTACTTCTGGTTTAACACCAGTCAGAAAATGAGGAAGGGAGTCAAAAAACATGACAAAATGTGAAGTAAATGAAATTGTAATACATTTTCTCCACCAACATTTCTGCCTTAGTAAGTCAGATGTAAGTTTATCTGCAATAACTATTTAACAAAAACATACAAAAATCCCATGATCCCACTTTATGACATAATTAAAGTAATTTTCTTGTTTTCATTGCTTTGATTTAGAGAAAGAGCAAAAATTACATATCAGACATTTAACTCTTTGTGTGTTTTGTTTCTTTGTACTGACACGGCAGACGCTAAATCGAGTCCTCACCAGATTAGTGTCCTTCTCTTTCTGGGTTTTCTCGTTGTACCACGGCTCGTCCTGTCCGGGCTTGCTCTGCCACACATACTTAAGTGTAGTGCACACTAGGGCTTTGCTCACTAGTATGCAAAGGTAAACCAGAAGGAAGGCGTTGATTGACCTGAAAATACACGAAATCAAAACAGTGAGCACCACAGTTGTGCCAAGTATCTTAAACTTGTTTAAACAGTTTCCTCTGAACTTACTTCTCCACAGCAGACCGTTTCTGAGACTTTCCCTGGTAATTAAGAGCCATCTTTGTCTCCATGCCAGTGTAAACTGCAACACCTTGAGAGAGAAAAGCAGAAGAAAAGGGATTAGTTATTTAGATATTGAGCAACCTTTAATATGTTTTTGAATAAAGTCTATATAATTTGATTTACCGCAGATTTTCTGAGTGTTCTTCAAAGTTGCCCCTTTCAGCAGAAGGTTTTCTGGGCCCAAAGACCTGCTCAATCACATCAGGAGATGAGACAGTTAAGTTATAGAAAAGCTGTGCAGTCCACAAAAAAATTGAAAATGGAAACCTGGCAGGCAAATTGGCATCAGCTCTACAATACGCAGTGACAATACACAGTATGACTGCAGTCTGGGCTCACGCCGATCCCAGTGTTCTTGAGAAGGACACTGGCATTTGTTTATATGGCCATTACAAAGCAGTCAATGATAAATGCCTGTGGGAGTGCTTTGGAAGCAGTGTCTAAAGCCATGCCAAGCCATTTTAATTTTAATGCTTGTCTGCAATGAAGGATCAATACAATAGTGATTTGCTGGTGATGCGAATGGAAACAACTGAGTGCTTAAGCAACTGTGTTTTGATTTAGCTTTCACTTAAAGCGGGCTGAGATAGTTGTGTGTGTGAGTGCTCTCACCTGACTGCAGGGTCCTGACCATTCTCGTAAATGTGCATGCGGCCGACAAACCTGGAATAAAAAGTACACATGAACTCAGAAGCTCAGGACACTTGTAAAAAGCTTGTCTTATTTCATCTGCTTGTTCTTCCACCTGTTAATACTAAAGTGCATTTGAACTGGAGGTGACCAGATCCATATAGAGTCCATTTACTTACAAAACTGTAAGTACTCATTGACCTAAAATCAGTTGCGGAGGTTTGGGAGCCAGCAATTACTGGTGGTTAGCCAGCTGCATACTGTCAGCTTTATTGACACTGAATAGCAAGCATTTGGCACCATAGCTTACTTAGCACGTCTCAAACACCATTCTGATGCCTGTGTAAATGATATTCTTCCCACTCCTTCCCCCAAGGGGGAGCCAAAGGCTGTGTGTTGAATGAGCTGAGATTCATGCATGTTAATAAGGACCAACTATCTGTGAGCAGACCACTGTCACTATTCCTGACATGAAACCAACCGAGCATAAATACACCATGGCTTGCCAAAACATCTCCACTTAACAATGTAAATGTTGATACTAGAGTTATTCAGGACATTTTCAACCGGCATTAAGTTAATCCATCGCCCAACAAACCAGGGCAACGTGTGCCCACGGTGTAAACTTGTTGGGGCCACATGATGAGTGCCTACTTGTAAAGGTCAGGCTGCGGCTGTTCACACTCAATGGTGGCGTTGAGAGATTCCAGATTCTGCTCTGTGTCTGGTACTGTGTAGTGCGTCTGTGACAGTGACAGAGACACAAACAGAGACAAAGACAGAGGCAGAGAGAGACAGAGAGTGAGTGTTGACTGGCTCAGCTCTGATAATTTTATCCTTTCTCTGAAACAGAGTCTGTGACTCATTAAAAAAAAAAAAAAAAGTACAAAAACATATTTCTGAGAGACTCGAAAAGAGGGAAACTTGCTGAACATGAATCAAAGCAAGGCTGATAATTACAACTTCATAATCGTTGAAAACAACCATGCTATGCAGATCAGTGAGAAATTAAAAGAAACATTTCAATAAATGAAGGGAAAACAAGCAGTTAAATAGTACAAATTAACAATAGATGACTGAGTGGTCTGATGAATATGAAAATGACGTGAATCATATGCTTGGACTTTCATAACTCAGATCTTAACTCGGTTAAAAACCTGTGGGGGATTTTTGAGTGACTTGTGTGACAGGGCTTTTTAGCCTCACTTAGTTATTTAACTCCTCTGAGATGTTGGGAGGGCAAACACACACTGCCAATAGCTCAAAGACATTTGAATCATGAGGAGGGGCTTATACAAACAAAAACACTGCTTTATTATGAGATTTACACATCAAAAGGATTAGGTTTATTCTTAAGGAGTGAACTGTTATTTATAAGATTACCATAAGAATCTAAAAAGTAACACTTAACACTAAAAGTACAGTGGAATCGCATGGAAATACTCCAGAAATACTCAGGATAGTACTTCAAAATTAGACAGTACTTGAAAGTACATTAACTTTGTTACCTTACACCATTCTGAGGACTCCATCTTATAGCTATTAGCTATGTCAGTTAACAAAGAAAAAAACAACAGCAGAAAAAATGGCTACAAAAATGGTAACAGGCATTAAAAGGACCAACACAGTTGTAAGTTGACTCATAAAGCGAAACAGTCCGCTAATCACTATAAAAAACATCAAAAGCTGCCAGCAACCACTGCTGCAATAATGTGTCAACGGAAAAAGATGTTGGTGGGACGGATTCATCACTTAGTGTCTGAGCTATGTCCTAACATTTAATGTTCAAAATATGAACTGATCTGGTAATTCCCTTTTCCTCAACCTTATATATACCTTATTTATAGAAAAAAATCATCATTATCATCATTATTTATAATGCATCACCATAACTGAAAAATAAAAATGGGTGAAAATATTTATTTACTCTGCCTTTGATGAAAAAATAGGAACTGCAACCTAACCATTCAGTCATTTAAAGAAAAAAAAAAGGCTAAAGGCAGTGTGGTCCTACTCACTTTATGGTTGGACTCTCCATCCAGACTTGCTGTGGTAACAAAACACGTGCCGTCATCTCGACTAGACTGCAGGAGTATTAAATCACAGGGAAAGGTCTCATCTTCCTCCACCTCCACGACATCTCCAACCTAAACAAAGAAACACAACCCAGCGCTACTTAATACAGTGTGTGTGTTCCGCTGCTTCTTAAGCATCACAACAGCTCCATTCAGAACAGGATGAGTGACACACAATTAAACATCTTTAAGTATTTTTTTACACTGGAGAGCAGGACTCTAAAATAAACCTGCATCACTGCCAATTTCCTATCAACGTGTGACTTATTTATTAGCAAGCAGTTGCCTATTTAAAGATACAGCTTAAACAAAACAACAAGAGCATCCATGCAGAGACCTGTGACTGACCGCTGGTCAATATTCACTTAACTTGAAGTTCTGCTTTAGTCTGCCAGCTACCGAAAAAAAAAACTTTGGCTCTCTTCTGCTTGCTAAATGTTTACTTTAGCTTGAGTCCATTTAGCACCAGGAGGTAGCTTGGTGTTAACTTGTGTGAGCTCCTGTGCTGGGAGCAGCTGTCCCCAGTTTTAAACAAAGGAACAATGTTTTGGTTTTGACAGCTGGATGTTGATTCACAGTGGTGTCTGCAGCACAAGCAGTACAACCAGGGGTCACTTTATGTACTGAAAAAATACTGTGAAATGCTGTTTTAACCTTGTAGACAGATGTACATTTGGAAAAAAAAAACTGTTACCTGCAGCAAACAGATTAGAGTGCATTGCAGAAATCACCTGCACTCAACACCCTGGATACATTAATTACCAACACACCCATGTTTGAACAGCTAATCAGTTCAGCAGTGCAGTGTTCTCCCCTGTGTGTATATTCCAAACACAGTCGTGCTGCACTGCAAAGAGCTTCACTCAGGACATGACTCTAAGGGAATATAAAGGTACCTTGATCTTCTCACTCTCCTTTTGTATCCTTCGGCCGTCCTCTAGCACTGTCACTGGGTACTTATTCACCTCGTTGTCTGCCTTGTGCCGTAGCCAGTCCTCATAGCCCTGTAGCAACATGTCAAAATCAGATTCACATTATTTGCTACAAAAAAAGGGAACAAGTTTGTTTTGTTAGAGTGAGTACCAACAGGACAATGACAATCAACAGAGTAACATCAGTACTCTGACACACTGTACTGTATTGCGCTGTACTATACTGTATTATACTGCATTGTATTGTATTGACACAATAAAGGTTAGGTAAGAAAAGGCTGTGTAAGAAAGAAAAATGTCCATGAAAACACTGTAATCTTTATATTCACTATTTCATCATTATTCGCAATAAAGTGCCTACAGCAGTGGATTGGGATACAGATTATCCAGTTGTGTATCAGAGCTGTATTCCACAAAATAACACTGAGACCTGAGGCTGCAGCAGCTAAAGGCCCAAAGCCTAGTGTAGACCTCAGAAGTGTTTTAAGATATTGATGTAGATAAAGGAGATGGTGCAGAGATGCAGCGTAGAGAGGGAAACCAAGTGTGCGTGCCAAGGTGGGGCTTGAGCCAGAAAGCTGGATTACTGGGAAAGGTGATGGGAGGAGAGAGAAAGTCTGGTTGAGTGATGCAGAGAAATGATGCCAGGTGGATGAAAGAGGGGAGAGGAGGAGGAGGAGGAGGAGGAGGAGGAGGAGGAGGCGGCAGAGGAGAGGGCAGGGGAGGTATTCCACAGATGGACAGTTGAACTATACAGTCCACCACAGCCTGACGGGCAGACCGCCTTGGTGTTCAGATACAAAGCCTGGCTGAAGGCACAACAGCGCTATCAGTGCCTCCCGTATATTTTCAGAAGGAAGTCCACCCATTATTGTGCATTTCAAAGCCCCAGCAGTAGGGCTAGCTAAAAAGCCAATCCTAAAACAATGCATCTAAAGCTGGGACACGGCAGCAACAGAGTCAGAGAAACAGACGCTTCCTTTGATAATTTGTATCTCTGTGATAGACTTGCTCCCTTTCTCGCCATTTGCTCAAATTCCCAGGGAGCCTATTTTTTTTTCCCCCTCCCCAATCAGAACACACCAGCAGAGCACATTAATACCAAAACTCAAGAGAGAATTAGTCATGTACTTTATAGAAAAATCCCAGAAAGGGAGATATGAAGGCAGCGAACTTATTATGTCATAAAGAGATGGAAGGATGTGTTGCAGTGAAACAATAGGAGGACTTGAGGAAATGGCAATACAAATAACAATAGCATTTTCGTCAACACTCATATCTTCATTGAGTAGTGTCTTACCTGCTTGATAGCGGTTACTGTGATCACAAAAAATAAGGGTAGGCCACTGGTGACTGGGCTGGTGGGGGTGTCCACTATCACCTGATGGGGAGGAAAAAAGACAATGCAACCTTAAAAAAGCTCAACAGTAAACACGTGACTTTCAGACTGAAAAGCTTTGCATCGAATATTATTCACCACTACAAAGTCTTTCTGCAACACATGTGTGTTTGTGGTTACAGAGGGAGGAGTTTTTGGTAAGCCCGCTCTCTAAATGCAGGGTGTAGCCAGCTTCTGTGAGCCATTTCTACTCTTCCCCAAATTCACTTGTAAGAAAGAAAACGAGGCAGACATTTTCATTTTACAAGGGAGTGAGTGAGGCTCTGGACCACAGAACTTTTAATCAAGAGGGCCAGGGACAGAGTGCTTAATCTGCAGACAAGCCAACACTTTTGTGTTTTTGCCAAGGAATTGAACAGGGCCAACACAAAGCTTTGCTGGACTCACCTTACCTGCCTGAGCTCTATGTGAGGACAGCTAACGGCACAGAATGTGCTGCATTTCCATTCATGTGTGGGTCCAGCAATCAGGTAATCCCAAACAAGCAGTTCAGGAGCAGCACCTGACCAATGCAGCCCGCTAAAGCCCAGCACACAAACGGCCTTCTGTGTTTGTGTTCCTTAAACCCAACTAAAGATGGATTAATCCAGGCATTTCTGATCCTGCAGAATGCAGACTGGTCTCCCTTCAGAGCCTGAGTTCATATGGTCGCTAGGTTTGCACCGGTGGTCAGTTTCCCCAGTGTTACACAATGTTCAGGTGTACACAAATTACACACTGGTTATGTTTCTTACCCATTATGCCCAACAGTGTCTTGGCTTTTTGTTTTATTCAGGAAAAAAACATTTTGCTCATGTTCAAAACCCACTTTATCAAATAAAAAAAGACCTCCACTTTGTAAAAAAAACACTGTGATAAAAAAACATGATATTAATCTGAATATACAACTGTCATAGAACAAACGAGTAGTAGTAAGATTTCGCTTTCATGACAAAGTCTGGGGAGTTGACCAACAAGAGAATAGCACAGGATGTGGTGTCTAAGTGAAAAGCGAAAGCACTTATTTGACAAAATTTGAATTTTAAACCGATTGCTAACAAGGAACCTGATAATGTAAATGATGCATCAGTAAACTTTCTAAGATGAGAGTGAAAACATCTGGAGGCAACATCTCCAATCTACACCACATGAGTGAGGATACCAAAAACGGGCCCTGCAGTAAAAGCTCAACTAAAGAGGCCAGGCACAAAGATCAAAGTGAGAGCTCCTCAGATACTGAGCGTCATGGACAAATATCTCATCTTGTGAAATGTCCGGTTAAATCTTTAGCGCCGATGTTGTCATGAGTTTCTTAACTGGTGGGAAAATTTTCATCTCCTTACTTCCAGCAGGCACAAATAGGACACATGCAGCTTGTTGGTATTCTGACCAGGAGCATCACAAGCTGTCAGACAGGCATCAACTCAAGAAAGAGCAGGAGTGCTTTGAAGCAGTCTCTGGTGTTTTACAAACCTGCACTTGGACTGAGAATGAAAAAAAAAGCTGCTCTCTTAGTAATCAAGGACAGACGTGAGCACACATTACACAAATATCTACACACACACACGTACGCACTCACAGAAAGTACAAGGGCAGTGAGCTACTAGCCTACCCAAGCTTTACTGTGATTACAATTAACTGCAGGATAAATCATTACAAGGCGCAGATGGACTGGTGCACATCGACCCTTTAGACGAGTGCAGATTCAGAGTAGAGTCTGCATTATATTTGTAGCGGTTGGCGATTCCAGTGAGACAGAAGCAAAAGTAATCATTCTGCCGCAGTGGCCTCAGGTGTAGAGAGCCAGAGGTGAGAGTACTCAATGCTTCATGAGAGCTTTATGCGTGCATGGGGAAGGTACAGGGCTCCATGTTAAAGACTGACTACACTTGACAAATCTCTACAGGCTATGTAACTAGGGGGATTACTGAAAGCCTCATGAGAAAGCTCAGTTTCTTTGGGTCATGTTAGGTGTCCACTGTTTGCCATGGCCAGTTTCTTTCCTTCAGCTTAGACTAGGGCTTTAATAATCACAATGACATCGAAATCACATAAGGCCAAGTGCAATCTCCAGCAGCAGTCTTTTGATAAAGGTCAAATGTGTCACAACATATAGCATGACGCATTCACGTGCTCTGGTCTGCTCTACAAAGCTTATCAGTGTTTCCCTCACTATCGCCTTTGGGAGGGGGAACTCTGCCCCCACCCCCCTGAAAGTAAAGTCAAGTCCATTTTATTTCATATAATACCAACTCACGATGAAAGTTATCCAAGGGCATTTTTCATGTAGAGCAGATGTAGACTGTGCTGTTTCATTAAACAAACAAATTATGCTTGTTATTTATCCAGTTTATGGGCGGCAACTTCCATTCAGACTCTTAATGTGCGTCTTTATAGTTGCATTATTTCCTCTCTTCTCCTACTTCATGCCCATATTCTCTGTAATATTAGTGTGCACCCATTCCTCCCCTCATGCTTGTTTGGTACCCCGGCAAAAAAAAAAATAAAAAATGAAAATTACATAATCAGTTACTAAGTTATGACTCATATTGCATTGCAACATTTTTCAAAATGATCGATGACAATAAGGCTTTATTTTTTTTTGCATTCCGTTCCACCCCAGCACAGATGTTGAACACTGGTGATTGAGCAATTTATTTCCAACTACAATAAGTCACTTTTCTTATTTAGACGACTGCATTAAAGGTTGGCTGATCACAGAAAGTAGAAAAAGAGATTGCAGGAAGGACCGAGGACAGCATGTCCCTCTGATGCAGCAGCCAGATGGCCAAACTTGACAAAGGGCAACAACAGCACAGCAAGAATTCCTGACAAAGCCACTTCTCAGCCTAAACGCTGTTTGAAGTTGATTTGTTTTAGGCGCTTCTATAACAATTCTGACAACAACTGTTCAATAGAGGACTATAAAAAGAGACAAATGATGGCGGTGTCTTTTTTTAGTATTCGAGAAAAGAAAAAAATAAAATCTACGACAAACCTTTATTTTAGTGTACTTCAGCCAAACCACATACAAATATCACAGGGTTTGTCTTTCCCTGTTCATTTGCACTGATTCCCAAAAATTCCCCACCAAACTTCCAGATGGCCAAATTACCTTTTCCTCCTCTGCACCAAATGCAAAGTCAAAATCTCAGCAATAGGAGTGAACTGTGTGCTGCTGCTGCTGCTGCTGCTGCTGCTGCTGCTGCTGCTGCTGATGTGCTGGTGTGATATCAGAGCTGCAGAGCGGAGCAGCATAAAGCCCTTCATCTGAGCTGGGAAGTGTGTCAGAGTGAGCGACAGACAGCAGGTTACCGGGGTCCCAGCGCATCACTGTTGGCCCTCGTGTCCTCCTACCCCTCCACCCTCTCGTTCCCCCTCCATCCCTCTCTCTCTCTCCGTCTCTCTCTTGCTCTCTCACAGCACACTATTCCCAGTCGTTCACAATCGAGCAAAGACATGCAAGGCTATTTATAGAAGAGTGGTGCTTTTTTATCAGCCTGTGTCTATTTGTGGCACTCAGAAGTACAGAGGGCTTCCTGGCTGCTGACGTCAGCAGTGCAGCGCTGCAGAGAGATGGGTGGAATGAGGAGGAGAAAGGGGGGAAATAAAGGCGGAAAGAAAGAGACCAAATGACAAATGGAGAGACAAACAGAGGGCAGAAAAGAGTTCGAGGATGCATGACATATGGGTGTTGGTAGAGCATTTGCATGAAGCCACTGAGGGGAAGTGAAAAGGTTTATTTCTGGCTATGAGATGCGAGTGCAAAATGAGTGCACACGGAGTTGGTGTACCTGTTTCTGTCTCATCCCCTCTCTCTGATATAATAGCAGGCTGCATGGGAAAAACTGAGTGGTTAGGATAAGGAGCCCCTCAAGAGAGGCTGGATTAGTGGAGAAACGCCAACCACACTGCAGCTTGGGTAAACACCGTCAGCAAACCCAGGACACCCACTGAGTCACACATCACATGCGCAAGCACGTACACATACATACAATGCATTCACACATATAAACAGTTTGCACTGCACACAACGCCAGGCCCACACTGAATGTGCACTCGCAGAATTTCAACAACTCTGCAGGTTTTCTGCAAATTCAAATTGAATAAATTTACTGTTTGCAAAATAAGACTTTTATTTAGATAATTTTTACTTGTGCATTTTTTTTTGTTTGCTTGTTGATATGCTAATTGCTGGGTGATGATGAATAATGGTTAATGATTCTGCAAATTAATATTTGCTCTCTCTGCTCCACTATGAGCTGTGCATTTTTGCATTCAGTGTCCTACATTTTATGCTGGTCTGCTTTTTCCAACAAATGTTCACACTTTGAATTTGAGATTTTATTTTATTACCAAAAGTTTAAAACAAAGTTTCAGCTTGCTTTAAGTAATTTTAGCTGGTTTAAATGTTTTTGTGTGCTTATTTTTGCTCGGGCGCAACCTTTTTAACTTTAATGAATGTTATCTATCACATTACAAGCGACTAAATTCCACAGATTCCCATTTGGGATAACAGCTGAAAACTGTAAAAGGAATTTACAGACTTACACACGCTGATAACTCCTTTGTGCTCATATCAATGATGCAAACATTCTTTACTGCCATGCAAGTCTACTGCAATGGCTTAAAATAGCATTAATTCAAAACTGTTCAAAATCTAGCACCTTTTTCCTTTAACTGAGATAAACTAAACAATGAAAAAAAAAAAAACGGCAAAAGTGTCAACTGATAATACAAGTGGTAACAACAACCAAAGGAAACAAACAAACAAACTGCAATTGATTTTCTATTGACTAGAGATTGTTTTAATTACTTAGTGACAGTTGCACACAAATACGGTATGAAATAGTTGAGCTCAGCGCTGGGCCTCTGGGAGCAGTCACTCATGAGCTTATTAAGTCACTATGTGACTAGGGAAAGTATATCTTTCCTGAGCCGACCCATTGCCAACACCTGTTTACACTGCAGGGATGTTTGACGCCATAGTTTAGGTAACTGTGAAAAGGAGAGAGGTTAGTTTCCACCTCCACGGATCAGCATGAGATGATAGAAGAGCAAGAGCACATGTAAGCAACAAATCTTTCCATTTTTTTTGTTCCCTGAATCAATCATCAACTGTCACATCCCAGACAGTCGTGAGGAGAGAGGAGAGGTCACGCCGGGGCACGGAGCAGGGGAAAAAGGATGCCAGTCAATGCATTTTTAGTCAGCGCTCTTGCCAGCTCACAGTTTCCACTTGTGAGAACAGCGCACAACACAAAACAGAGCCTTTTTTCAAAGATCAACAGTAATGACAATAAGATGTTTTGTGGAATTCAAGATATGCTTCTTTTTTTTTTCTTGGGTTACCAAAAGTTTTTAAGCTTTTTGGTAGAGGATGAATTTTCAAATTTAACAATCCTGAATACTTATTTATCCTTTGCAACCAAATTTCAGGAAAATTCTGCACTATAAGTTAGATGAAAGTCAAATCTACCTTCTCATGAGTCGTGGTACTAATAGCACAAAAAATAATTTGTGCACATGATTGAAAAACTTCGGTAACAGAAACAAAGATTTGAAGCAGGCATGTTTCTACCAACGATGTATAAATGTAAGTGTATACTAAAACTAGTTGACCAGTCTTCAAGTTAAAAAAAAAAACTCAGAAAACAGTCAAAATCACAACCTAATCTGTAAGGTTACACATTACCAGAACAATCATGATGTTTATTGTAGGAGACATTTTAAAACATCCTTCAGTCATAAAATCATATTTTAAATGCTGCTGAAAAGTGTTGCACTTTGCACTGTTTATTAATCAAAGTTATGTGGGAAGAAGGGTACCCTTTGTAAATTCCTTTATTCTTTTACATTTACAAATTTGTTGGTTTATTGCCTTCTTATAAACCATCTTTTTCCCCCTGAAAAGTCCCATAAGACAGCAGAATTGCAAAAAACAGACTATGAACATGAGTCAAGGACTATATGTGGTTTCAAAAGAAACCCCAAAAAAACCTGTCGCGCTAACAGCTAAAGCCTCAAGGGAAGCCATGGCAATTCTGGCACCTGGCATGATTGCACATGTTGTAAAAATACTGTGCAGTTCACACATCAACTCACTTTTTCACACCATCATTGGCAGCATGCAAAAAGACATGCTTCCTCTCACTTCTTTTAATACAAGGGAAACATACACACACACTTTGTAGTTGTGAACATAGGTTGTAAGGCCAAGTTAAATGAGACACCAACCCATTCAGATTTATCAGCAACAGGGTTGAACCTATTTTTGATGAATTAACTGATCATTGAGGGAGTAAAAATCTACATATTTTCTGTACATTAAGTCAGTCACACTGTACAGGGTGCACTCTACCTGAGAGCCTAAATGGGTGTCAATCAAAGTTACACAACATCATCGAGCAGTCTGACTCTTTGTTTTCGCACCTTTCTTTTTTAATCTTTGCCTTCAAGGCACGTCAATCGAATCAATTTACATACAGCTGCAACACAACTTGACTCTCCCTTGGTATAATTATATTAGTCCAACATCACCGCATTAACCGCAGAACATGCTGATAGCAAGATCATCATGCTAGCCTACAGAATAAACAGTAAAAGAAATAACCATTGCCAAGTTTACAGCTGTCAATTCTGAAGCCCGGGAACAGACTGCTGGTATAAACGTATCTCCATTAGCTTGTACATGAATATATTTTTCCCATTCAAAATTTTATTTTTAACACAATACAACTTATTACTCAAAACTAAAATACATAAGGTCTGCACTTAGGTAACTATCATCTCCAAAAATAAGTTATTAAGATATTAAATAAATTATTTCTCCTCATGAAAGTAAACCAACAACTGTCCCACCCATGAGAATCTGGACAGACGAGAGCATACTGACCAAACAAATAAACAGCCAACAGCCTTAGTTAACCAACTTCATAGTGTTGCCTGGAAAGGTACCAGATGAGCACACAAAGGCTGTTTCACAACATCACAGACACAATAGGCATCCATAGAGTCAGTATTTAACCATAATAAAACAAACCTTTATCTTTGTTTGGGTTGGAGCACTGACAAAGCTTTTCCTTACCTGCACCAGGAAGATGATAAGGAAGTAGAAATTGGCAATTCTTCTAAACTGTTCAAACAGGTTCTTTGGTAGAAAGTTCCATACTGTATACTGTAGGGGGACAGAGAATAACGTGCATTTGAGTCACATTGATAAAAAAAATAGCTGTTTTTTACTTCTGTTTTTTACATTATTTTCTCATCCAAGCATACTTTTTTTAAGCAAACATGGGAAGGTTAAAGAAAAGCTTGGCAAGGGGAGAGAGATTAGAGTCATTCAAAATTCACAGACGTTTGCATGTGTGTATTCTGCGAGAGCTGTGGAAGGGGAAGAGGAAAGGCAACTTCAATAGCTTGGAGTCTCTGTTCTTTGTACTGCCTGGGGAGACAGCCTTTGGGGGACCACAGGTATTCCATTGATTCAGATTAGCGATTTATCTCCTTAATTTGGCTCTCTTGGATGGAGGGCCAACGAACATATCAGGCTCATGACTGTTTCTCTGTGTTTGTTTCTTTTCCAGGAGCCATGACTGCTGATACTATCAGGGCTGAAGTGGTGCTTTTATCTCTTTAAATCCCTGAAACGTGTCTTAACAATAGCCTGCTGGTAACTTTGTGTCACACAACGAAGTACCACGGTGAGAAACCCAAACCTGCGCACATGCATGAACACACACATTACACACTCGCACAGAAAGAGCAATAAGGCACTGTTTATGAAGGAAAATGTCTGCATGGGGATGGTGTTGAAATGCAGCGGCAGCAGAATGGCCCATCTCATTTTGCTGGAGAGAAGAGAGTGAAAGTAATGAGAAAAGGGGGGTGGCAGCAGTGAGGGTGGCTGAGCGTGGTGGTGCAGTAGCAACAAGAGCAAGGGAGAAGAGGCGGAGATTGGTCATTGCGAAGTGCAAAAGCAACAGGATGATGGAAAGCAGAGGCATGGAGGAGCATAAACACTACAGCCGGGGTAATTAAAGGCTGTTTGCCCTGACATACTGGCAGAAGCCAATTGATTGGCCCATCTATACGGGAACCTCTGCACCACTATAAATCCCAGTGCCATATTATCTCTCATACTGCTTCCTTCTCCTCATCATCACTTTCACTCTTAGTATCCACAAGCCCACTTGCCTGGGCCTTAAGGGTGGGAGAAAAAAAAAATCGATTCTTGGATGCATCGCGATGCGGACGAGGAAGATTCCGCATCGATTCTCAAATGTCAACGATCGATTTTCTAAATGTGAGTTAATAATGTGATGCTGACGGAACAAAATAGGCAGAAATCAACTGCGAGGGCTGTGCAGCACCCAGAAAGTCCACAGCCTTCACATAATTCACTAAAGTTATGTGGGGAATTTTTTTACTATTTTCATCTCCTCAAAAGACGATGATTCTAAGCATGTTTAGATTTCATATCTTAATAATTGAATTTGCAAGACAAATATCATGAGAAGTATGTGGTGAATACTTTTTCTGCTGTCACCCTGAGACTACCATTAACAGAGCTGAGCAGAGATCAGCAAAAACAAATGAGACTGCTGCACGACATGCTAGAGTTACCTTAAACTCTGATTTAAGATGCACAAAGATGCATCTGTAATCTTGTTTATCGAGTCATATTAGCCTTCTGAATCTGAATCCAAAGTCAGGTGCCTAGAGATTCCCACCCTTACTGAGCCTGCGGCTGCGTGTGGGGGGTGAGATTTAGGTGAGGGGAGGTGGGGAGGCGTGCGCTCTATCCAAGCCCAGGGGGAAACGACAGAATTGCCCACCCTGCCAGCACATTAATAGCAGCTGTGTATTTCACTGGCACAGCCAGCCCTCCCCTGACAGACAAATAATCGCCTTCTGTTGGGAGTGAAGATGAGCATGTGGAGAGGCAGTGGGAGGAGGAATAAAAAGGAAGACCTAGGAATACTCAGGATTGTTCAAGGGTTCATTTTGCATTCCAAGTGTTAGATAAGAGAAAAAAAATGCCTTAAGGCAGGCGAAGCATAATACACTGAGGAGCAGAGAAACAAACTGAGGTGTATGAATTGCATCTTGGTACATGCGGCCAGAGTGGAGTCCTGCCTTGTGCATATGAGTGTGTTTCTTACCTTGGAGGACACAATCCTGTTATCACAGAACTTGGGTGGTATGAAAGCTTCAGTCGCAGAGCACGACCGATGCCCAACATAAATAGTCCTACTGTCCACTCTTCTCTCATCACCACCAAGCTAGAGGAGGACGCCACAGAGGAGGGTAGAGATGGGAAGAGAGAGGAAAATAGAAAGGAAAGAGAGGACATGTCAGTCATTCAAGCAACTTTGAACATAAACAGAGACTGGAAAACAATAAACCAGTTAAATCTCACAAAAAAAACAAAATGTGTTTCACACAAGGAACAAGAAATACTTTAAGAAAAATAAAAATTGAATCAATGAAAACAAAAATGTACTTTTTCACGGTTCATTGTTATTTCAGGTACAGAAAATCCACAAGGATCACAAAGAATTTTTTGAGGCCATAAAATATTTTACAGTCTGATGAGGCCTGAATTCCACCCCGTGGTCAAGACTTAAGAGATTAGAATTTCTACTGTGGTGCAGAAAATTAAAAAGACTTAAAAAGCACTCTACTAGAAAACTGTTGAGCAGGAGCCAATAATTCAGGAAGGGGACCAAAAAAAAAGTATGACAAGGGTCAGCAGGCCAAAATGGTGATTGTGCAAGCTCTATAACTTAATTTCTTCTCTCCCTGTAAATCACTCATTGATGATAAATGAGTAATAAATGTGAGCAGCAGGGAGAAAAATGCTGTGCTCAGATTTATGGGGTTAAGCAACCTTGTCGGGATGCAGATGGCAGGATGATATGTGCACACAAGCACACGCAAACACGGGCCCACACACACACACACACACTTGCCCAATATCTGAAAGAGGAAAAACTCCAGGAACTGGATTCTCAACAACATAAGGTGGCTGGGACATTTCTCTTCCATAAAAGGGAGGTAGGGTTCATCACAGAGCAAGGCAGGGACCCCAGGTCACAGACTTAACTTCACTTTGCAGGAGCTCTCCTTACATAAATCTCACAAACAACAGCATAATTGATGACCTAAAAAGGAACTAAGGAAAATGTCAGGTGTTATGTCTTTCTTTTTGGAGCTTAAACTCTTTTTAACCACACTGTGTGAAACTAATTGGGTTCATTCTTCTTTTTGTTGAGTAACCTCAGGCTGTAACCACACGTCACTTTTTAAATACAAGTGGAGACATTGATATGTTAACTTTCTTTTTAAGCTTGTAAAGAATTTAATTAAATTGTTGTACAAAAGCTTTTGAAACCGCATTGTTACAGTTTTTATTAAAGCAGTAAATTAAAAAACTGGATTTTATGTTGATCAATGATGACAAAACAATGCTCAGTCTGTCCAATAAGGGCGGTGGCAATACAAATACAAATTACCCCCCATTAAACTGTTCTTGAATGAGTCCCTGCTGCCTCTGACCTGAAGACTGTAGCCTTAAAAACTTGCTCTGTTCTCTCATTGGCCTCGATTTCTTTCCTGACATCAGCTTAAAGCCAACAGCCACAAGGACTGGAGGAGCACAACAGCTATTACGCCACAGCTACTACACCCATATCTGCTTTCACTTTTCCCTTCTTATCCTAGAGCATGTTCCTTATCTCACTATTGATGAAGACTTTTACCACCCATTACTTTCAATAAACACTCTAAAGAATATAACAGTGACGAGCCCTTTACCATTGCACTTTTACTCATTGACTGAGCAGGAGAGTGCACTTGGTAAAATCTGCAAAGGCATTACTTCAAATAGTGATTGTACATGTGGTTAAATACACTTGAATTAACCAGCAAATTCAGAGGCAGAATCAGCATCTTCAAAAAGAGCCTGTGTGTGTTTCTCCTGCAATAGGACCCTACCTACAAGCTCTTAAAAGCAGTTGTGCTTTCAGCTCAAGTACAAGTTGGGCTGCTATTACTGCCTCTGTAAATTATTAAAATTTTGCAGGCAGGGGATCTGCTTTATATTATATAAAGGCTCGCAACATGTGGACTGAGGAGACACATTACCATGAACATCCGATTCTGGACAAGAGCCAGGGGTGGTGTGAATCACAGCCACATAGACCAGCCCCCCAAAGTCTGTTTGCTGAGAAGAAGTAAGATCAAAGAATGGCCTTCAATATTTGGGAGCCTAATTTATGCATGTGAGGGCAAAAAAAACCTGTCTAGATAACTGCAGTTTATGCAATAATTTGCTTCTTATTAAATGTCACAAAACACAATGATTAAATATTTGTCTCAATTGTACAAAAAATTCCCATTGTCTCTCTGGTTAAGACTAGAAAGGGAAACCAGCAGGCTTACATAGTGCTCCCTTATGCATGAGCGCGGCTATGTTCACACCTCAGTATGGCTGTCAAATGTACCATCCCCTACCCGCTCGGCACACACTGACACCCCTTCAGCAGGACCAGACGGACCTGGCTGCCAGTGGATGAGGGGAGAGGAAGAGAGAGCGAGTGGGAGGAAGAAAGAGTGTGAGAGAAAGGAAGTACAACAGGATCCAAGGACCAAAGCACATCCAGGTTTTTCGATATCAAACAACAACCAGCCCCCAGGAGGAGCAGTAAGCCAAGAACACCCCCATTGACTACCTTGTTCATTTATTTGAATCAGATGCAGCGTTTCTGGCAGTTATCCTCCCCGTGTGCTCAGTAAAATGTCATCTACAAATGTAATAGCAGCATTCCAGATATGAGATTCTGCAAACACCATATACATAACTCTATTGCTGGAAAGCAATGTAGGGCAAGCAAAAACAATCATGCACAAAAGGCTACGCAGCAAAAGTAAGGGACAATTTACAAACCAAATTAGCTGGTGAGTCAAAGGACCAAAGGGCTCTGGCTTGCACTTTAGGTTTACAGGTCAGACAATAGACAGCGTGGGTAGGCTGGCTCCGGTAAGAGCCACTCTTTTATCTGTGCCCATTTTTTAAGGATTCATTATACAAGAGGTAACAGTGCTATCAGATAAATAAACACTAGCTTCCACGTACACTGAGGCAACATTGTTAGGACAGCCTACATGAGCAAGCTCTGGGCCTCAACATGATTCTCAAAAAGAGATGTTGGCACCCACACACAGACATAATTCATGCTGAAAATGAGATTCTATATAAAATGAGGAAGCAGTCCATGCCCGCAGGTCCTAACGATAAGAAAGGAACTATTGAAAGGCTATTGATTTAGCGTTGGATGTACTGCAAAATATAATGAGGGTCAAACAATGGGGCCAACTTCTTTTTGAGCACTTACGTGATCATAATGCTCATCTGCACAACAGTAAGCAACGGGCTAGACGGGAAATGTTAATGTTAAGAATAATACAACTGATAGCATTATCTCTGCTTCAGTGTTAAAGGTCAAAAAAGAAAGCCATTCAATGCCAATGATGTTAGTGAGTGATGCAAAAGTGGCCAAGAGTCAAGTGCTAGTATGTCAATACAAAACAGGGGTTTCATCCTTGATGCAGAAGCATCAGAGAATGGAGATCAATAAAGCAAACAACCAATGGTCAAATGAGCTGAGATCTGATTGCTCAGTCAGAAATAAATGGTGCATTAGAGAAATGAGTGAGCCTGTAACTTTTCATTAAATTACTCTCTAAATTTAATTAGCAGGGTGGGACAGAGGGGAAAAGGTGAATGACGGAGAGCATGGGGAATGTAAGACTGCATTCAGCTACTGCCAAGCTCCCAATGATGACTCTGGTCTGATGACACTGCGTCCTGTCACACCATCTCACTATTCAGTGACTATCTCGCTTTGTCACAATTTGCTCGCTGTTAACTGAAAAGACTCACTTGGAAAACCAGAAAATTACAAGGACATGCACACTCTGATACAATCCACTTTGTAACAGTACAATACTTCTAAATCTGTATCAGAGAGCTGATTCAATTCTGGTCATTCCTGGTGCTGTGGTCTGTGGTGCTGTACTGAAGTACACTATAATTCATCTACATATAATGAAGAGATGAAAAAACGATAAATATCACACAGTAAAAATAAACTAGAGAAACTTCCCTCTTTCTGTGAGACGAAAGCATTCAAGTGACTTAAATAAGGTGTAAACAGTGTGAACTTTATCCAAATGAGCAGATGAGTTTATCAGTTAATCCTCAGTGCAATTCACTTGGTCAAACATAACCTCAGTTCAATCAGCTATGGACGATAAGGCTTGGTGAAGTTCAGTCAATGCAATGTAAACCAGGGCTGCAACTAACAATTATTACCAACGAATCTGCAGTTAATTTTCCTAAGTTTTCTTTTACTCACAATAGTGTTTTGCATAACCAAACAATCCAAAGACCAAACGTACTTAAAGGACAAAGACATAATACAGCAGTAATTTAAAGTATTTACCAGTTATCATGATAGATCAAAATAGTTGTCAAATGATTTGCAGCTGTTCAACTGATCTTATCTAGCAACTGTCTCTAAGCTTAAAAAAAAAAACAAAAAAACAACCACGTCTTAAGTGAGCCCAGTTTCATAGCTTCAGGGACAGCCAGCTGCACCCATTCCAACGCTATTACTTTCACAAAAACAAGCCACAAACTGCTACAACAAAATGGATTCACTGTTGTTGTTCTTGAAGATCACCACCTATTCAAGAGGCAACTTAAGATCTTCTAAAGTTGCAATTGATCATGTATTGTTTTAAAAGATTTGTCTGGGAATACTGGGATCTGTAAATAAAGGAATAAACCAGCACATCCAGATTCCTTTGACGTAGCACATCTTCACTGATATAAAAATGTTCCCATCTATGGTCTGTGAGTCAATCAGAGAGCATATAGTAAATGGTTCTGGCTCTCAGAACAGCTCTGGTCTACAAAGTGTGTTCAAATGCCTCGGATACACTGCCTGCATGAGCAGAGCATGTGTGTCACTGAACCTCTTGCTTTTATTTTGGCAGCCATGTTAGAGCAGCGCAACTGAGTGGTGCCTTATCTAGAGATTCAGCATATCACCTATTTTTTTCTATGTGACCAGAGAAGGTGTCAGCAAAAAATTCTCTTTTTCTCCCTCTGATAAAGGGTAAAAATCATGTACTTATCATTACTGATGGCCAGTAACAAAGGCAAACTCAATGTAGAAACAAGGCAGTGGCAATAGCAGCAACGCAGCAGTAAAACAGTCCGTGTGGACACCACATGCGTGCGTGCCACAGCAGTTTAGTAAGGCAGACCCACAGGCATGCTCACGCAGGCAGTGGGTCCAAGGCACAGCGCTCACATCTTAAGCAGGCTTTAGTTTGACTGAATTGTGGCTCTTGCAGCTTGCAGACGAGGAGTGTTTGGTTTCAAACAAATGAATCTGACAAGCGTCTCTGAGCAAACAGCAAATAAAGATGACACCATGACGCGTAGACGAAAAACAGGCCAGTGACAGCAGGTGTGACAGTGGCACAGCGAGTATTATCGGCCCTGACACAAATAGATTTTGTGGTCAAACTAAATCGATGATATAACTTTTTTTTTTCTTACAAAAGTGCTGAAGCATATTGGGAAGCAGTGAGCCCAAAAGAAAACAGAATGCTGAGTTTTTTTCTGATCAGTCTGCTCTTGTTTTGTAACTCAGGTACAGGGGGGAGAAAAACACCAAGCTCATTCAGTGCGGAATGCAGGAGCTGTGCCATTAAGCTTAAAAAAATCCACTCAGAAAATCTACTTAAACAGATTTAATGAGGTGTGAGGGAGCTGGGTGAAGAAGAGAAAGCGCTGGGGACCTATGCTTGTACTTCTTTATGTCCTGCACGTGTACTAATAACACTGCACCACACTGAGAAAGACAGATTCTTTGTTAAATTCCTGTTCCTATTTGACCTTAGTATCAATGACACATAATTCTCTGGGAAAAAAAAGGGAAATCAAGCTGCGCACTGTCTAATTCCTAGAGGATATGAGACGAGTGGGCCGTGTGTGCGAGAGTGCCTCAGTCTTTTATCATGTTCAACTACTTAACATCTGCTCCATCTGCATCTTATCTGTCCTATCAGGCTTTATGATGCTGCTCTCAGCTTGGATTCATAGCAGGTCGACCTTTTGCAGCTTTATGTTGTACATATCAGCAGTTTTACTCCTCACAAGACAAGGTACAGGAGAAGCCATCACAGGGAAAGACCCTAGAGAATATCTATAACATTATAGTAAATGTAGGCCTAAATACTGAATGGTACTCTGAGAGTAATGGAATGAATATATGACAGAGATAAATGCCCAACCCCTAGTAAACTGATTCGAGAAACGCTGATGACAACAGTAAAAACAGCCTAAATGCAACATAACATTGCTATTATGACAGGCTGAATAGAGTTTGGTGATGAATGTTTGAAAGTGAGGGGAAAGATGCACGAGTTGAGTCAACGTTGTTAGTCACTGCAGTACTCTATCTGGCACTCGCCTCTTTTTCATTCTCTCCCTCTTTTTTGTCAGCCCACTTGCCTGTCCTCTTCCAGCATGCTCACTCTGTCTCACTAATTGTAACTCTCAGTTTTGATTACACATCCAAGTGCTCCTTGCCTAAGCTGCAGAGATTTTACAGAGGCTACTTCATCTTTTGAAGAAAATATAGCACAAAGGCACATTAAAGTCAAACCAAAACTAAACGTTTGTCACTACAGTAACTTCAAGAGGTGCTCAACCTTTTGTTGCCTTTCCTGTGCAACACAAGAGTTTTTAATAAGCTGCTTTAAATAAGCTAATTTGTCTAATTACAGCACAAAAGATGCTGTGTTTTATTTCAGCGTAATGGATATTTGATAATCTAAACAGTAGAACCATACTGTGATATTAGAAAATGATGTTAAACATTTAGTACCATTAAATACCCTTTATCTTTAGGTTGGAATGACACTTTTTTTATATATATATTTTCTTGCCCAGCTTTAGTCTTCTCTCTCTCTCTCTCTCTTAAGAAATATTATTACCAAGTCAGAATACACCATCAACTGTGCATCTTGAAAATATTTTTTTTTCACTTGAGTGGCTACAAGGGTGTCTATACTAAGAAGCTTCAAAATTAGGATTACTGTATCAGAAACTCCAGTTCCTCTATTCCTGAGTTAGTTTTCTGAGAAAAAGGCCCACACAGATTTTCAGTGTTAGCATAATTGTTTTTTGTTCTCGGAGTCTGAACAGTGTAAACAGAGATGAGCTAGCTGTAGCAACATTGCATCTGTCCTCATACATATCATTGAGATTTTATCTAAATGGTTGAAATGAGATAATATTTTGTACTGCATTTGTATTCATTTTTCTTTGCTAAAGAAAAAAAAATCTGCTGAGCCTGCCTGTGTCGCTCTAATGAAGGGTAATACCCTAACATAGAATATTTACCCTCGGAAACGGATGTGCTGCTCATTTCAAAAGCAGAAGCACTCATGCATCAAGTGTCAAATGCTTGGCATTCCTCAACATTAAGCCCATGTCACGTAAACTGCTGGCATTTCCACCCTCACTTGAAATTAACATTTTACATCACAACTAGCACTGTTGTCATCTGTCTTTGTAAAATGAAGCCACTCTTTGAACCATTTCTGCCCTTTCTAATGGGATTCCGTCTTGTTCTAAGTTTCCAGCAGCGCAGACACATGGGTTTGATGTCTTTGTTTTGCACAAATGTCGGAAAAACATGCCAGCATTAATAAAAGAAAATGAAAAGCTCGGAGGCAATCGATTCCGATGGATCCTACAGTTTAAACCCGTTCTCAACTGGAACCAATTCTGTGATTTCCATCCATAGAAACTATAACAGAAGTTACCTCCATCATGGATTCACCAACACTTGGCAGAGTCTACAGACCTCATATCAGAGGCCCCTCTCTCCTCTGTCCGCTGTTTGCTCACAGTGATGAATGGCCCCCAGAGTAATAACAGTCCAACTTGAACTGAGGGCTGATCCTAAGGAGCTGTTGTAGATAGGCAAAGGCTCATTGTTCTGCTAGCATCCCTGCAGCTGTACGAGACACAGAGTGTACTGTGCCATGGGCTGGTACTGGCCTACATTACACTGTGTCCCTCGACAATGGGGAGGAGGGGAAACTCATCTAGACCTCGCACTGGGAGCTGCTTCCTCAGTCATTTGATTGCCTCAAAAATCCACAGACAGACAGATATTGTGCTAACTACATTTGCAACACTTACCAACGATTGACAACTTTAAAAAAATGTCAAAAAACTATTGAAAACTTATGAAGAGATAACAGGTGGCCATTACATGAGAGGCCTTTGCTCGAAATGTAGAAGAAACTGATGATATAGTTCTGTCTGTCTTCAATTTGAAACAAAAACTATGCAAAGCATAAACATGTGAACACTCCCTAACAACTGTATCACACAAGAAAAAAAAATGCTGTGAACACAAAAATGGTTATAAAAATTACGACAGGAAATGCATAATCAAGTCACACAATGCTGACAGAGGTCTGTGGTCATTTCATGAATTCTGTTTTGAGACACAGTTTGTTCCTCAAAACAGACTGTTACACCGACTAAACAGACGAGAAGAATCGAAGACAAGAATGTAGCCTAAACTTCTCAGAGTAAACCAGGAAACGGGTTTAACATTTATCCTCAAAGTTATTTTTTAACTGGTTTATAGTCTTAAACATTCATTTACTTAAGTTTTGGTTTGAGTTTGAGATTGCATGTCACACCACCTTCTCCAGTTTGAACTTTGTCCCCATTGCTTCCATCCTCTAGACAATTTAGCTCGGTGAGTCCTGAAGAGCACGAGAAGCAAGTAGGGTTATTATGGAGACAACCTTCCTCTTTTTGTTTGAAGACCATGAAAAGGGAGCACATTTTCAAACAGCAGCCTAGTCACACTTCAATCTATAATTAAAGAGAATTTAAAGTAGTGTAGCCATTTATGGAGTATGGTTATTCCAGACAAGTACTCTCTGTACTCCGTTTTTTTGTGCGTGCGTGTAGCAAATCGACCAGATTCAGCTACTCAGATAAAGGTGCTTATTCCGGCTGCTTTTTCTATGTAGTGTATGGGTTTGTAACTTCACTTAACTGAACAACACTACAATGAGTTTTGTTTCCTCCCACCACGTCTGGCACACAGCCATGCCATACCAACAAAGAACCATTTACAGTACATCCTAATGCAGACATGCAAAAAAAAAAAAAAATCTCCATCTCAGCTACAACCCAATTGACGACATTATCTTTAAAAATGCACCAGGCAACACTGACTGTAATTGCCATTCAATTAATTATCCTAGGACACTGCATGGGAAGACAACAAGACTAATGACAGAAATCGATGTGGCTCCTTCCTGCCTTTGCTCAGAGTGCAGGGTTGATTTGGGTTTTTGGTTTTCACAAGCATTTCCTCCCACTGAACTGTGACCACTTTTTAAAAGACTCATTTTTCTCCCTGTGACTGAGAAATACCGCCTGCCTAGCACGGAGTTTGCTGTGAAGATAATAATTGTAGGCTGTTGCTTAACCTAGCTGTTCACGCAAGCGTGTATGGGAGGGGGGCACGTTCGCATGTCTTCCAGCGCTCGGTAAATCCTCACATGGACTTTGCTGTTTCTCTCCTCTGTGTGGCAGCGAGTACCCTATCATTTCAGGTGACAATGAAAAACCGGGATGACGAACCATCATGGATGCTGGCATTTCTCCTTCTCTCTCCATGCTCAGACACAGAGACCGAGATATAAACACAGACAAAAAAAAAAAAAGAAGAAGAAGGAGAACATCCCCCCACACATCTCAGCATTCTCTTCACATCTCACTGCGAATGCTCTCTGGGTAATGCTAGAGCTGGAGCATGGCACAGAAAATCTCTGGATGAGTCTTTATACATATATGGATGATGAGGATGCATTTTGAGTGCCGCTTGCCTGGCGAAGATACGTGGGTCAGGCAAGGGAGGAGCAATGTGAGGAGGATTCAAAATAAATGAAGCAAGCTGAATTATTTAGAGGTACAAACTGAGAATTCAACCTAGCTTTTAAAAGGAAGTGGAAAATTGCCACAAAAAGCCATCCCTGGTCCCCTTCTATTCTACTTGATCTGCCCACTCCAATGTTAACCGTGGCAGGAATCCTGAAAGAATCTGTCCATTAGGGTAGAGAAAGGGATGGAGAGGTGCAAAGAGGCTAAAGGTCCACCTCTGGTTTCACTCCAGTTTCTCAGGTTTGAGTCACGCAGGGGCTTTCCGTGCTCCCCCACTTTATTTCATCAGCCTGCTATCACACAGCCTGTCGTTTTTTTCCCTTCACACTGCCTCCCTCCTCACAATAAATATATTTATTATCCTGCTGTGTGTTGCAGATGAGCTCCTTTGGCTGGGTTTCCATTACTGGGCAGAATGCAGGAGAACAGACGGAGAGAGAGGAAGGAAGAGAAAGAAATCAGAGTAAGCAATTCTGTTCGCCAGCCAGCCAGTTCACAATGCAAGACTAATGGCGGCAAAACTGAGGACAGCTCTAATCAATACGCATCTCTCCTAATCAAACAGACCAGATAAATCAAATGGACCTCCATGCCTTGCATAGTGGGTGGCCTTCAGATTTACTCTCAAACTAATTTTAAAAGTGACAACTCTTTTTAAGGACTCTTCTGTCTCATCAGTTCATAAAAGCCCCTAATATTTTCCCAACAGGTGCCAATAGGCGCTTACTGCTAACGTGGATCTGTATAAAAGCAAGACTGGCATGCAAAATACTCAGTGCATTGGGAGCATTTTGAAGCACACGAGATAATGCAGCAACACCAAAATGCAGTAAAGAAAAAAAAACATGACCTACATTTGCATTTACTAAGTGCTTACAATCCTGGAAATTAAACTCATTATCATACTTGCAGGTGAGCTGAAGGTATTGTATTGTTCTGCAGAAAAAACCCTGTTTGCTTGACAAAATATGCGTTTTTCCTGGAAAGAGTGATACCAGATGAAGTTTCTTAAAATTAATCTACCCTTGTGTGTTTACGTTAGAAAAGAATGTTCGCACAAAGCACCTTAATGTAGTCTGTACGCATGCTTGCACTTTGGGAGTTTGTGTACACAACTCAGACCTGCAAGTGCTCATAGCTGACATGAGAAACAGGTTTACAGAGCCCTGGGCTTTCAGAGGCATTTGACCTGCAATCCTTCAACACATAACATCTCCTGCCAGGTAAAGGCCTTACAAGTGCCTGGATCAGTCAAGCAGAGACAGACCTGAGACAGGCAGGCCTTGGTGCACCCGCCTGCAGCAGGATGTATAGACTGAAGAGAGGCAAAAAGGAAGGCACAGGTAGAAAGAGGGTGACCACAAAAGTGATGCATCAAAGAAGACTCGTGTGCCTCAAAGCTATATCAGGCCACAAGAAAAACACTTATCAATGGAGGACTTTCTGTGGCAATTAAAAATGGCAACATCAATAGAGTGCTTATGATTCAAAACAAAAACTAGAAAGGCGCAACCTCTTCAAGAACTTGATGAGATGACATAGTCACGTGGCATTTTAACATGCTACTAAGACTAAAGACATGACATTATTTAAGCAGTCAACAGCTTGTGCTTAATTAACCCAAAGAGGCTGCTATCAAAATGCAATCCTTCATCTTAGCATATTATCAAAATTTTAAAAAGTAAAAAAAAAAAAAAATCAACCTTGACTGAACACAACATATGTGAAATACAAACAAGACACAGTCCTGCAACCTTGACTTTTTTTTTTAACCTGCCACTCATGTTAGGTGCTCAAGAAATTATTATTTTTTCTAAAGCTGCCAGCAGCTAAAAATTGTTTTCATTATCAATTAATCTGCCAATTACTTCCTCAGTGAACCACTTGGAGGATAAAATAAATTCCAAAGATATTCACTTTACTATCACATATAGTACAGCAAATCCTCACAATTGAAAAGCAGATGCTAGAGAGTGTTCAGCATTTTTGAAAAGTGATAAATGGTGTTAATTACTGATTGTTTCAGCGCTAACTTCTATTGTTGTGTAATTCAAACACACTGCAATTCAGTTTGTGTGAGCGTGACCGTTTCCTGTCTTCGTGCACGGGATAAAAGCACCTGTCGAGCTTCCAAGCTCTTAACCACTTAACTTAACTCCAGAGCAGGAGGAATATTCACTTCAGTACTACTACAGAGTCAAAACACAAATCAGAAAACTCACAAGTGATTCCAATCAAGGAGGTGAGTAGGAGGAGGCGTATTGGTTACCATGTTACAAAAAAAAAGGTGTGAGGGTGCTGCCTGGATGATGGTGTTTTCATGTCACTGCCGTTCTCCTTGCAGTCAGAACAGGGGCTCCCACAATGAATACTATCACATTTCCGCCAGGCTCCACCTCTCACAGATCATACTGCTGCCTTCAAGGGCTTGAACGAACATCAAAGGCAACTGTGTGATTTTGCATTCCTGCCAGAGCATTACAACCTCTGGAGCTTCCCCCCCGATGAAAAGCCCATCCCCACTCGTTCACACAGCCATCTTTAATGATTTTCCAAAGACACACTGAGGGTTTAGTGGCACAGTGCATCCTAGTTTGAGAGTCAAGAGAGACACCCCCTTTCTCCCTCTACATCATGCACATGTACTATCCATGGGCAAGTGGAGGGTGGTGTGTGAATCAAGAGGCACAGAGCCAGAGCCTGAGATAAGCAATGTGTGCATCAATGACAGTGTGGCTGGCTGCTCGGCACAAAATATTATTTACAGCTCACACTGAGGAGAAATTACAGCAGCAATCCTCTCCAGAAGGAGGAAAATCAGCTGACCTGGCAACACTTAAAGAGAGGCCAGGAGGAGGGTCAGGCACTATAATTATTATATTGCTTCCCCTTATTCAATGTCAGTATCTATACTGCTCACATAGCCTGTGGGGGATTCAACCAACTGGTGACAACAGGTTACTGGTGCATAAGAAGATGATAAAGAGGCAGTAAAGGTGGCTCAGCAATTGTAAACCTGGCCTCGCGGACGGTTACTCCACTTTCAACTAGCCTGCTCGTGATTGATTAATGTATGAGAAGGGCAGTGAAACCAATAGATGAACTTTAAAGGGTAAGCATTAAATTGACCAATCGTGAAATATGATGTCCAAGCAGTTCATGCTGGCAAAATACCAACTTCTTACATTGAACAAATCCAGTGGCTGGATGCAAAGAAACTGAGCGCATTGAGGGACAGACGCGTTTTAAGTAACAACTGCTATGAATCCTCAGGACGGCTCCATTATAATGTTTTTCATTATCAGTTAGTATATACTGTCAATTTTTTTTCTACTGAACGATCAATTATTTATTCTATAATAATTTTTTTTTAAAGTATAAAAGGTTAATCGCAAGCCCTGAGAGCCTTCAAATGCCTCATTTGATTAAAAAAAGGTTTAAAATCTGAAAATATTCTATTTCATGATATAAAAAGACAAAAGCAGCGGCTAGAGCAAAATTTGCTGTTCATTATTTTTCTGCTTATCAGTTTTTTTAGTCACAATGTCACTCAGGAAGATTGTAGAGGGAAATAAATATCTGCTGATGCTCATCGTTGAGCATTTACATGTATTGCATATTTTTAGCATTTGGGACCCCACAGAAAAGCAGCCCACCTCTCCAGACAGGTAGATGCTCTGTTTATCTGAAGTTACAAGGCTGTTTTACATATACAGGTGAGACTCTTTTCACTGTTATTACCTTCATGATAAAGCCTAGTTGTTATGAGGGTGAGTTTTTCCATGATGGAAGAAAAGTATGCTACACAAACACCCCTTATGTGCCCTGAAAGTGTACTTCACTGACTCTGAGTTTAGCTAACTTCAGCACACATCTGTCGTGACTTCCCGGCTGACAAGAACTTACCTAACTAGCAGTTAGCTAACTGTCTGACCGAAAAGAGCAAGGAAGTAAGACAACAGCTGGTTTGTGAAGTAACAGTTTGTTGTAAGCTAGGCGATTACTCACGCATTTACAGCGAAAATGGGAAATTAGTGGGTAAAATGCCAGCTTACATTCTTTAACGGCAGCATCACGGCGGTTAAAACGCTAGCAGGAGCAGCGGGGTGTCATTAGCTAACAATATGTGTGTGTCTCTGTGTGTGTGCGTGTGTGTGTGTGTGTCTGTGTGATGTTCATGCCAGGTACACATACCAAACGGTTCAGTCTTCTCCGTAGCATCTTTTCGATTATCTTCTCGGATTTTGCGATACTGATAAACTCTTCTGATTCAACAGACGCCCCGGGGCTCTGCTTCAGCTTCTCCGGGGAATAACTTTACATGTATGTTAGTTAACCTGCTAGCTCCTTAGCTATCTATTCTCTACTCTAACGTTAGTTCTAGCTATATGAAATGCCGCAGCGACGCTACATCGTTTCCATTTTGTTTGATTTCGGTATCTTCGCACCATTCGCATTATCACCCTCCTGAATATTTTCCGCGTTGCGGTGTACTAGTCGCGCTTCCCTTTGCTCAAGGCTGAAACAGTCCCTGACATTTCGCTCTGTGCCCTGTTGCTTAGACTCGTGCAAACCATGAGTCGCTCTCAAGTCCGCCTCCCCCGCTGACTCGGAAACTGCCACGGACGCGCTAACACGCTTATTTTTCCTTTCAATCCCCCGTGCACAGGTCGCCTCACCTCCCTGTCAAACAATTTTTTACTCCAGCAACCACCGCAGCAACCCACAAACGTTCCCACGCTTACAAGCTCCACCCGATGAAGGTGCGGCGACTTTTGCTCCCGCTGAATTGTGGGTAATGTGGTCTGAGTTTCAAACTGTAATTTCTTCTTTTTTTTCCCCCCTTCCTCTCATGCATGCTCTGTGACAAGGATTAATTTGCATGAGAGAGGTGGCAGTGTGTGTGTTTGCACATCAAGGATCACAGAGCGCAGAGTGGAAGCGTTATATGAATTTTTTCCCCCCCTGGATTAAAAGAAGAAGGGATTCTCCAGAGTGACAGCCCCTTTCATAATAAAAGGATGGTTAATAAGCTTTAGGTGGATAATCTACAAGTATCTGAGCACAACCCTGATATGCAGCTGTTATCGGAATAAATATGCAACAGGTTATCTTTCTCAAACAACTTATATACAAACTAATGGGAAATTCATGTATTCAATTATAGTCATTCAGTTCATTATAAAATGTGACCTGTAAACTGGATTTGTCCCAAAGTCTAATCTGTCCTCAACATCAGTAATGTTTTTTTTTTAATGAAATAAATAGGCCCATTTCAACATAGGACTTACCCTAAACTTCATAATTTTTTATGTTCTTTTAATGAGTGACAACCTGGAAATGCCTGTGCAAACACTAACTGCAGGAACTGCCTTATCCGACCAGTGTGAACACACAGAGAAAGAATTTGAGACCAGTTTTACGTTGCTTCTAATGTAAAAACAAAGATAAAAATAGATATTCAGCTAAACAAGGTCAACAAAGCTGAACAAAGACAGGATGGAGCTAGTGTATCCATACAAGTGGGTGGAAATGTATATGTTACATGAAGTGGATATGACATCATGTTTTTCATACGGATTTTGAAGAATGTGATGTGAAACACTGGTCAGTATTGTACATATAAAACATTTTGTTATTATAATCGTTTTGATTTTAAATGATCAGCATCTGAATTTGACAAATGCAGATTGGAGGGAATTTCATGGGCTGTTTTTCTCTAATTTTGTCCTAAACATTTGCATGGACTAATTAAAACGTATTGAGTTTACATCATTGTGTTATTTACTGCTATGTGACATGATTAGCATTTGTCAAGGTCAGTGTGTCTTCCTGGTACATGATGTTCTTTTATGGCGGTTAAAGTGGGGGTGGTTGCAACAGGTTTTTGTAACTGTCCTAAGCAGCTGTATCAAAATAGACCACATAACAGGATTTTTCAACATACACATTGTTAGCTCAGCATAAGAATAGTACTCCTAAATGCAAACTTTATTGCCTCTGTTTTTTTAGATAAAACATTACTGGTACATAACATAATGTATATATTTATAATTAAAAAGTAATTGTAATATACATAAAAGGACAGATCAACCACATACAAACCTAAATGAATAAATATAATAAAAATACTGTAATATTAGTACAGAGCCACTCTTTTCAGAATACTTATTATTTTGTTTTTATTATTGAGACACAAAGCAAAATTTAAATGGTGGCATTAATCTATTTTAACATGTTGCGATCGTCCTTTGATTGTGTTGCATCAATCCCGACAGCTAGGGTCCGTTAAAAAAATCTAACTTCTCCCTTTTAAATTCATTTGCTTATTATCTTTTGTATGCAAGCATCTTAAAAAAAGGTGTGGTTGATTAGTAGACAGAAGACGGTTTAATATGTCAAAGCTTCAGTTGCTGTAATGCACACAGTTTCTAAAAAAAGTGAGAAAAATGCAAGAAGTGTTGCAACTGTCCCTAGTCCCCATCTGTTCTATTTGAAGTTGTTTTTTGATGAGAAAAATTACATGGGAATTCTTATTTATGTTATTTTGAGTCAAATTATACAACCACTAAACCCTACATAAAAGGATTATGTCTTTACATTTAACCCAAAATGCAATGCATGCAATGTGAAGCCAGCAGAGTGCTTGGACTTGGATTTGGGCTGTGGGTTATAGTGGATGTAGGTCACAAATAGAAATCTGACACTGGAGGTTCTCAGAAACTAATTTGTATTCGTGTGTGTGTGTGTGTCATAGCACGAGTGACCTTAGTAGCTATTTGCATTTGGCACATGGTTTACACCTTTGCCTCAATGACTCACTCAGTGGGACTGAAATTAATTCATTTTGAAAGCAAGTAGAGTACGAGAGGAAATGTAAGGTGCAGTGGATAAACTGCTGGCTAAGTTAACTGAGGTTGTCATGGTTTTGTGTGTCTGTTAGTGTATCTGTTTAAAACATGTACACTGAACCACAAAACCTTACTGTTTTGTTTAACTAACCCTGACAAAAAGTCAGAAAAAAATATACCAACTGACCTCAAACATTTTCTTAGCAGGTGAATTCAAATTAAGAATTCAAAAGATTTTGTAAGTGGAATATCAACACTTCAAAAATAAGTCAGTTCATGGAAGCAATTGCTTACTTCCTTTAAAGCCAAACATTCAAAATCCTGTTCATCCTCCTAAAGCGGAAACATCTTAAAGCGCTCAAGGTCAAAACTTTTCAGGGTCTATCCTGTTTGCAGAATGTGTGTAACGCATGTCACAGTGACGTTAAATCAGAACTTAACCAGCTTGATAAGCTTATTATGTTTGTGTATATCAGCTGTGGTGCAGAGGAGAAACACAAGATGTATCAAACATCAGCAAGTTAAAATGAGTCTACAGCTACAATTACTGTCATCTTTGACAAAACACTGGGTAACTACCTGTGTTAATCTTTTCATTCAATTTAATGACAAAATTATAAAAGCAATAGGAAGTTGACAAAACACAGCAGAGGAAGAGGAAGGAAACAGAAAGAGGAAGAAGGCCTATTTTTTAACAAGCCATGGCAAAGGAACAGATACACAGATGAAGATTGGACTCTGTCTCCACCATGTGGCCAAATAAAGAAATGTTTTTTTTAATTTGACTGTTGAGTTGCAAGAAAACCTGCCTCTTGTCCCTTACCCTTCACAAAAAGATGAGAGCACAGGGTTGGCTGCAGTGCATTATAGAGGACTGTATCTCACACGAGTAAAGACCATTAGCAGACATTAACAACATTACTGTAAATGTTTAAGATATAAACTATGGGCATTTTACCACATGACAAACTTCCAGAGCTTTCAAAGAGACTGAAAAACAACATGGTAGAGTATGATGGCCATGGTGTTAACCTCCAGTTATAAAGTAATGAGTGATATGACAAAATAATCTCACCACATTTCTTGGGACTCTAATTATATCACATGATCTTCCTCAGCACCTTTATCTCCAACCTGTAGAGGGAGACTTTGTAATTAAAGGAAAGTTCCAAAATAGCCATTAAATGGACCATGTGTTGAGATTTTTTTGTTAACTCTGATGCTTAAAGGCTATTTAAAAAACATAATGGATTTCAACAATACTTAAGCGCTAAAGTGACAAACTGAGAGGTGAAGCAACACAATGACCAAGTTTGGAGAAACATTTCAATTTCCTGAGCCAGAAGGGCTGAATTTTGTAACTCGCAAACTGTGATTAGCAATATAACACTGAAGAACAAGGTACATGTTGAGCTGCTGTCTGAGTGATTCCATGCAGACACATTACATCAGATTAGTACATTAAAAAGGTGGAAAAAAATGGAGAAAAAGATTTATGATTCGCTGAAAAGCAATTATTACCGGAGAGCTGGACATACACACACATATATTACTTTTTAATAGTTAATTTCATTACTTTAATTTAGCATTGCATATATATCAAAGGCACAGACAATTATTCAGCAACTGGTTGCTGTAATTCAACATATGTCCACATGGTGGCAGCCCAGTAACATCAATGAGATGTGACACACTTGTTGCACTGAGAAACTAAAACAAGAGCAAAGCTGAGAAACTGATGCCAGTTTGTCTCAGTTAAATTCTTCTAAATTTTATTGTAGTCAGAAACTGTGTTTTTTGTTGTTGTTGTTGTTGTTTGTTATTTGTGGTTTGTCTTGTTTTGTTTTTTAAGGAATAAACTTTTTAAATGCAAGTACTTTTTCAGGATTGAAATTGAAGTGTGCCACACAGCTATACAATGTCAAAGCATCGATGCAGAATGAACTTTCATGAGTTGTCTATGGTATGATGTCAGTTTTCAAATCCCTTTATAAATGCAGAGTACAAGAAAATCACAAGACAACATATTAAATACCAAACAATAAAGTTCTTAGGCCTGTTGGAAATAATGACAAATCAAATCAAGCTAAATTACAGGCATAGATGTCATTTGTATTCTAGAGAATTTCAGTAAAGACAGCTGAATTCTAGTAATATACAGAATGAATAGAATAAAACCACAAGAGAATTACACAATAATCCTTACTGTATTTCAAAGTAAAATTTGGTCTCAAGGGAAAAAGAAAAAAATATTTTATTTTTGTTTGTTTGTGTTTTCAGTTCTGATCAATTCCATGATAAACCAAACTAAAAATATTTATCAAACACTTAGTGGAAAGATACAAATCACAGATTTTTAAATGTGCAATTTGTGATTTTGTTTTATGTTTTCAGTTAAAAATTTTATTTTTCAGCATATAAATTACATCAAACTGATCTGATATCTAGAGTTTCTGCTGGTTCTGTGCTCTCGTCCTTCTTGAATTGTACAGTAGCTGCTGAATTCAGTGGGCATTCCTTTACTGGTTCTTCCCCCGTGTGTCTCATTCGTAGTTCTGAATTTAAACTGACAGCCCCTGTGGAGGAGTTGGTAGACTTCCCCAGCCATCTGTCTTAGAGCAGCCCCCCCCTCTCGACAGCCCCTTCCCTCCCTCCACGCATCCCTCATTCCCACACTGGGCCTTTGTCAGCAGTTCCTGTCCCTGGACTAGGCGTGGCGTGCGCAGAGGCTGGGGCGACCGTGGGTGCTTTCAGAGGCACCTGCAGATGGGACAAAGGGCCAAGGGTGCTGGGGCTGAAGACAGATTGATGCTTTGTGCGCTGGGGCTGCAGAGAGGGAGAGAGAGAGAGAGAGAGAGAGAGAGAGAGAGCAAGAGGGAGAGAGAGGGAGAGAGGGTGGTGGGGGGATAGTTAGCTGAGAAGTTTTCAGGGAGAGGATTTTTGGGGGAACACGGGTGGGTTGGAGGGTGAAGGAGGGGGAGGTGGGGGGGGTCTGTCACTCTAGTCTGTGTGAGTCCAAGCTTTGGAGGACCCCGGAGAGATTGACAGCTTTTGTGGACCGCATCTCCGCACAATGGTCGTGCTTTAATGGGCGGTAGAGCCGGAGTAGAGCTTTGGGGAAGGTTTGGAGGGGAGGTGGTGCTTGGTGGTGGTGGTGGTGGTGGTGGTGGTTGCGATGGTGGCGGTGCGGGGAGGCTAAGGGATGGGGGGCCAAAGGCTTTACTGCTTTGCTTGGTGGGGACCAATTCATGGGTATTCAGTCCAAGGCTCGTTATTCACTGAATGCATCCAGTGGAGGAATGCAGCAGCATCAATTAGAATGTGTTAGCAGATAGCAACGCAGGGAAGAAAAACCTTTCTCTCCCTTTTGCTCACAGGACAACACAGTCCCACTATAGGAGGTGTCAGAGCCACAAAGCCTTTTTTGTGGGTCTCTCTCCATTACATTACCAGTGCAATATGTAAGGTGGGGACTCTTTTGATTTAAATTAAGTGGAAAAAACACTAAATCCTATTTTTATTCAGCAGGGATAATGGTGTTATACTCTATAAAGGTCTTTAACTACTTATGTGTGGCTTAAAATCTTCCCCAGCTCCCTTTTCACTCCACCTCAGTGTCTTACTCTCATTGGGGCATTATATTTATTCAATGGTGGAGGGTCAAAGACAGACTGTTAAACAGAGTTGCTTGTAGCCTTAACTGCCGCATCACTTCTAATTGTGTATCACTGGGTCAGTGGTTTGTTGTGTTGTCCCCCGGTAAGAAAGGAAGAGCGGATATGAATTTAAACAGTATCTTGTAAGGCATTGTTTGGAGTGGGCTCAGGCCACCACTTCAGACTCAGAGGGCCTTTTTAGAGAAAGAGTTTTTTTTCTATAACTTTCAAGACAGTGATATAAAAGAAGAGGAAGGAGTGGAAAACACTTTGATGGTGATCACATGTCGGGGTGACACACCATTCTGTTTTTTGAATGTCGAGAGGCCAGCCGCACATGCCCTTCGAACTAATGAGGCTGCACTTAATTGAATGCTTTTTCAGGTTGCACACAGCAAACACATTTAGTATTTGGAAACAATGAAAACAGCTTTAATTTCAATCAGCCATGTCCCCTTAGTGTTTTTCTTCACTAAAACATTCCTACCAAATTTCCATTTCATGCTTCGTGTGAGAAATTTAGAAAACAGACTTCAGAGAGGAGGGGGAAAAAAAACGTTATTCTGCACTGACTAACTTGAACAAACTGATTTTTAAGTTTTCCATCCATGCACTCAGCATCCATTTTGTCCCCCAATTTCCTTGCTTTTAACACAAGATGATACAGATGGCATGTGTGGTGAAATGGAATTGGGAATTTTTGTTCTCCTTAGGTCTAATGAGAACTAACTGGC
Organism: Acanthurus leucopareius; assembly: GCA_029814765.1. NCBI lineage: Eukaryota > Metazoa > Chordata > Actinopteri > Acanthuriformes > Acanthuridae > Acanthurus > Acanthurus leucopareius. Next base: position 15,996,409 of record JAQMCX010000058.1, on the reverse strand, counting down.
AGGAACCTCTTGTAGAAAGGTGTAGATTTCAATATGAGCAATTATGCTTCATTTGAAGCCAAATGAGCCAAATTTGCATCCTCTGAAAGGGGAACCAGAGTTAAACTGTATGAAAAGTGCAGTAAATTGGGGCAAACATCGCAACGTGCAGAAATGCATCTCCGCTGTAATTGTGTAATTGTAGAAGAGCTCTAAATGCACAGCCCAATTAAACTTGCTTCTTCTGCAAGGCAAAGAATTGGCAGGTTATTATGCAGGAAAGTATCAGCACATTTAAATAGCTGCCTCCCTCATGGGTGGGGATGGAGGGTGGGATCATTTGCAGCAAAATGGAATAACTGATCAAATATGGACAGATGTCTTCATACATGTGGAGCGGCTGTGAATTGGATGGGAAGAGGCAAGATGGATGGATGGCCTCCTCTAAGAGATAGAGCTTCCTGCCCTGAGTACTGAGAGGGCACAAGAGGAAGAGGGTGAGAGAGGGGGAAGGTTAGGCTCTCAGTGGGGGGAGACATTTCCCTGAAACACCAGTTGATGGGTTTCTCCCACAAAGAGTGGAGTGACGCAGTCTGCACTGCTGCAGAACAGCCTGGTCTCTGTCTGGATTAGGCCCTGCAGCACACAAAGGGGAGCTCAAGTAAACGGTTCATGAATGTTGATTAATTGATGCCATTTTTTGCAGTGTGCCATGGAGATTTTGAGGGTAGGGGTGCGTGAGGGAGGTTGTGTGTGAGCAGGGAGAACTCTGATCTGAGGCTGGAAATGTGTTTTTTTTTTGTGAGTGCATTTTTCAGATATGCAAATCGTTAAATGGTTGCTATAGATCACAAACTGACACAAGTTTGATTCATAACTTCTGCACAGATTCTTTAATCTCTCTGACTTCAATAAGCACGACAGTTTGCCAGTTAAAAAAAAAAAAAGTTCTAAAAGCTCATTCAAGCTGGCACGCTGTGACCATCTTTGGTCTCTGTGTGCTTTGACTCCCAATGGTTTTGTCAGATGTGCCCAGCTGGCACAGCGAGCAGCTCAGGTGGCAGAGGCAGCGCCGAGGTTCCCACGATGGGGTTTAGGGGTACAGGTGTGCTGGGAGAATGAGGGTGGCCCAGGACAAGGAGGGGCAAAGCACTGGCCCATAGCCCACCTCAATGGAGGGATCCCAGGGGCCAACTCAATAGCCTGGGTTCCACTTGATGGCGAGAGAAAGGAGCATTTCAGCCGCTGCCCAGCAGGAAAGATCTGGTTGTGGGAGACCTCTTTCAGGACTCACTGTTTGTCTGAAGGCTGTCACAGCAGATGAGTACTCAGCAAACAGCGTGAACAAGGATTTGAACCAGAAAACCAACAGAGCCTTGACAATATTGTGATTGGGCCTTGTCTCTTTAGAGGGGGCTGAAAGCCGAATTGAGAGCAGTAACAAGTGCACATTCAGAGCAGGACGGGGATGCCTTTGGGTTGTGTTTTATGGTTTTGAGGCTTGTATGTGGTGGATAAAGCAAAATCATGTTAATCTCCCTTTTCTCTCATCTAAAGGCAGAATGGGAGTGAACCTGAGGCACTTTAATGGTCTAACCAAAGTCTTACAAAGTCATTGTTCAGTCTTGTTAAGTCAAATGTGAATGAGACCTCTGCAGTCTCTTGATCCAAAACAGAGGAGTAGTTAAAGTGTTCTTTAAAAAAGTAAATATAAGCAATGCAACAACAACAAAAAAAAACACTGAGCTTATTTGTGTTACTTTTAACTTTTCCTGGGTGTTTTGCATTTTATCAAAGGACCCCATTAAGGGCCATTCTGTGGATGCCACATGGATGACAGTTTAGAGACCTGCACTGTTCTGCAGCTTTGCAGCTTCTTTCATTGTTCCTGCTGCACCTAATGGTGTAACGCAAGACTGACAGTGTCTCTATAAGAGACTACAATGTACCAATAAACTTCAACCGACAGTAGCTAGGGTTGCAATTATACCCCTGTGTTTGCTTTGCCTCTTCACCTACACACATATGCATGCACGCACATATTTATAGGGGACATTCATACAGCCAAGCCTGCATGCCTACTCACTTATTGTGACTCACACAGACAGACACGCACCTTTGCTTTGCCACCTGGTTTCTGCCCAGAAAAAGGATTAGAAGGAAAGCCACAGCATTCCAGTGAAGAGCAGCAGAGAAGCGGAGAGATTATTACTAATATGACACATGCTGCAGTAACTGAACACACTTTTGCTGAAGTGTTCATTTTGAGGACAAAAAACACTTGAATTTGTATGAAAATAAATTAACGCTAGTGCCGCTCTTGTTTATGATGTCGTCATAAAATCCTTTTTGTTCATTTACAGTGTATTTTCACACCAACAGGTCTGATATCATCTATCCATCAGCTGTTGACAACAGTAAAAGGAAGAATGTGAATCAGTGAAATCAGATTACACATAAAACAAACCGATTATATGCTTCAGTTTTGTTTCCTTGCTGACTTTGTATACATTTATCGACCTATTTATCCGTTTGATGGTGAGTGAGAGGAGCACACAAAGAGCGATGTTGTCTTTTGGAGGAGTTGGGCTAACTTTGAAGGTTTCTGAAGAGAAGAGGCTTGTGATGGAATGGGCCGGGAAGGACTGTGACTTCTCCATTGAGAGTGGAGGGGCACGCTGGATTAGCTTGATTTGCCTGTGAATGGGCGCATTCCATTATTCTTGTTAGGGAGCTGTCACATCAAATTGAGAAAGTGAAAACCTCCTTTTATCAACCTTTTCCAAGTGAAACTGAACGGGCAATCAATAACTGAATTCAGGCCCAGGAGAAAGTCAAGCAGAATGATATGGGGCTGTTATAAAAGGGGTATTTGTCAAATTGCTAATGGGCAAAAAGCAGATAACTGATGTAATTTTGGCTCCAGATGCCGCTGAGTATAACAGAAAACTGAAAATAAAGAAATGAAGTCATAGTGGCACAAATAAAAAATTAGGGTTCCAAAGACTATTTAGTACTGGTAATAAAATGGTAATTGTATTTCAATAACACAGCAGCAACACAGCAGCAACTACTACTATTACAAACACCACTCTGAATAATTATAATCAAAATAACAATTTTAAGACAATAAAGATTTTTATGGGAACAAAACAAGCTCTATAAAATATTAGCCTTATTAAATAATTCAACAATAAACACATGTTAATTTTCACTGCAAAAATACAAAAAATACTGCGAAAAACAAAATGTGCTGAAACCTTTAATTCAATCTTTAAACCCTCAAGAAATATAGAAAAACACAGAAACATTATTTCACTAAATAAAACTGACATTCAAAAGCCTTAATTGATTAGAGTTCAAATCAGTGGTTTTAAGAAATTGTATCCTCATATGAATATAGATAGAATTACTGGTAGGATGCTACAATTAAAAATGAATAATATTTAAAAACATATTTATCTCATTATGATTACAATAATTTTGGAATGAGTTCAATACACTCAGCCACTGTTACAAGACCAAACAATCCGGGGGTGGCTCACTTTTTATTATACGAATGACACCATATTGTTTTGGAGTTTCATTATATTGACCTTATTGTGCCATTGTGCTTGTTCTGACACCATGATAATGCCTGAATACAGAGGGAATTATGCTCTGTATAAATAGATCCCATAGTCAAGGATCGCTTCAATTATCCCTCTACACATTGACAACATGAAGAGAATAAAAACTAAAGCCGTAGTCCAAGCTGGTCTCAAGGCGCTCTTCAAACATTGTTTTGGCTATTGTTACAGGGGCAGAGGAACATCATGAGCATCAATAGCAAAAGAGAAAAGAGACACATTCATCTGATACATTAACCTCTTTCATACAATCATAGCATTAATAGAGAAAAAGTTAAAGAAAGAAAACAAAAACTATATCTATGGCTGCTTGTGCACAACATTTGGGCTGTTATTGTTGCTTTATTACACTAATTACGCATGTCTTTGTATTGTCTTTTCTTATATTTTAATCCTGTTGCTTATTCCGTTCTAAATATCTTTAAAGAGTGTTTATAGCGATTTCCTCTCTTATGAAACTGCACATATTATTACAAAGGCAAAGAGCTTCTTACACATTCAAACCATTAATCAACAAATTTTCCCATATTGCTGCTCCCAATTTTTACGCTGGTTGGAGAAAATGAATCGGATCATTTGGCCTCATCAATCAATTTGGTAATTGATGTCTTAATCGTTATACAGTTAATTGAGCACCTTGATTGTTGCCTGTCATTGTTCAAAGTATTCAGACACATTGCCTGGCAATCGGCCTGCAGCAGTTTCAGAGAATTACAACAAAAGACATTTATTTTGTCGCCTCACAATTTTTGTTTTATTAACACCACATTTACTGACAAGAAAAGCAAAAGGTGTTTCATAATTTTGTTTTTTCCTCACCTGTTTTATAAAATTACAACTATTTTGCAAAAAGCAACTAAAAAAATGATGTTTTAATGATTTTGTGGAGGGCTCTATTCCTGCCAATAAGGCAATGTGAGGTTTTCATCAGTGTAATTGTCACCCATCCATCTTCTGTGCACGGTGAGCTGATAACAGCCTATGAAAAATGACTCATGGCTGTAATGAGTGTCTCACCTCTGAGTGCTAACCACGTTAGCAGCCCTCTGTGGAACAGCAATTCCCCATTTATTCCACTTCACTGTCTTTTCTCCACCTCATATACCCTTTTACTTTCAAAATTTCCACGTAACCAATCCCTCTCTCTCTCTCAGTGCAACCGGTCCTGACACAAGTTAAACAGTGAAGGCCTCAGGCCGAGTGGCTGAGCCTGCAGAGGCCACAAGCTCTCGTATAGATCTCCTTTAGCAGAGGAAAGGTGTAGGATAGCAGCCCCCCCTTCTCCTCCAAAGACTGGGAAGGAGGGAGAGGGGGGGTTGTGAGGGAAGAGTCCTTAATTGAGTTACAGAATACTTTAATTACGACTGTTTCCCACATTCCTGCTCTTAACGCTTCACACACAATATGAGCCATGAAGAGAAAAAAAACATCCAGTTCCAGCCCCGGAGTGCAGCTGCGAGGCAATTATCATCAAGCACCCCTGCATCTGTGTACAAACAATCCCACAGCTGCTGGCTTTGATACTGTAGATGCAGAGAGGAGCAGAGAAAGCCCACGTTGACCCGAGGGCTCCAGTATCGCCATCAAGACCATGACCTATTCATCTGGGAGGTATCTGTGACACCTATGAACGCTTAGCCTGTTTACAATTTCAGATGAGCTGACACAGTATGTTTACCGCAGTGTGTGTGCTCCTTTGTTGATATAGAATATTGTATTAATGTTTGTATCATTATGTAAAATGATAGAAACAGAAATCATTACTGTAGCACGTGACAAAAATGTAAATTACCACTTGCTCTACACATTCAATTCAAACCGTGTGTAATATGGCACCTCTTTAAAAACTAGTTACAAGAGAAGGAGATGTAGCAAATAATAGCTGCAAATTATTAAAAGCCATTTTTCCACTTCTCCTTTCACCCCTTAACATATAGTTTCCCCCCTTTGTTCTCTTGAGATGCTTTAAAGCCAGTCCTATGTCAAGCTTTTTCACAGTGTCACATATATTCTTTCTCAGTTTGCTTATCACCATTATCATAACCCGTTTAATAGGAATATTCTAGATGTTTTGTGCTTTATTTACATTCTTTCCCAGATATTTTAGCCTGACACATGTAGTGTCTTTGAAAACTTTCTGTACTCCTCTTGAATTTAAGATTAAAATTATGTGGTGTTAAAACGGTGTTTGGCTGCACAGAGTGAGTTTGTAAAGCCTGAAACAGCCGCAGGTCTGCAAAGTTTAAGGGATCTGGAGTAATTACTGCATGTCATGCTGTTCACCCATCCACATGCACAGACATGCTGCAGGATCATTCTGTTTTCCACCTGAAGCTTTGCAAACGTGTTTAAATACAGTTGACCATCGCTGCGATACTTCATATTGTGTTGCTTGCAATCATTGTTGGCATATGTGTGTGGAGGTGGACTAAATATGTGTGACCAAATATGTGAGTGGGCCAGTGAGAGTGTGTGAGTGAGTGACTGAGTGGGCCTATTTTGGAGAGCAGCGTGACTGAGAGGGCCACTGTGGGATCGAGGGGAGATGGAGGATGACTTTATGACACTGAGGGGACAGGATCAGGGGCAGAGACAGAAAGAGCCTGGCGGAGGTTGAGGTGGTGTGGGGAGAGGGGGCAGCCCTAGCTGTCAGCTCTGAGGGGCTGCTGGAAGGCTCAGCGGGAGCCCAGCTTGGCCCCCGGGATGCCTTGTCACCACGGCGAGGCCCTGGAATGCACCGACAGACAATGAGCTCCTGGGGCTCAGAGGGCACTCCGATTTGATAACCACATTAAAGTCCTAGCAACATCTGTTGGGGTGCAAGAGAAAGGCCTACTGGCAGGCTTTAACCCCCCGAAACTGGGATCATTAACCCTCAGCCCTGTGAGAGAAGGAGGACAACAGCCCTCTATTTGTCAGCCGCCCTGCACAGGGCTGCGGGGGCTAATATTTTACCAAAAACAGCGTGAGAAGAGAAGCGGCCCTGGGCACCATGGAGAGGGCTCCTTCACACTTTACACACACACAGTACAGTCTGTTTTACTTAATGCAAACCACAATAATAACATTTGCATAGCCTCCACAGAAGATGGCCCTCTGACATGTTGTATTAACATGATATTGATTTGCCGTAGTTACTTCAGTTTGCACAAGAGGCACATGAAGCAAAAAAGCAAACATTAAAATTAAATTTGTTTTCTCAATGTAATGATTGCAAACAGACACAAAGGCCAGATGGATGTTATTTTTGTGTCATATGTGATACAGTAACATGCACAAAGATGTGCTGGTATTATTTTCCCCTCTGATTTGTTAATGTGTGGTTAGAGGCGAGGGGGCGATGTCGATCGTGGGTGGAGGAATAACAGGTGTCCCGTCACAAAGACACATCTCAGGCTCCAGGATGCTCTGGTGCTTCGTGGGTCAGCGCCAAGTCTCATCCACCTCCACAGGTTTCAAAGCAAAGGCCACCTCTCTGTAATGAATAATTAAGGAAACAAAAGGCCCCGAGGGGGTGAGAGGGTGGGTGGGTGAGGGGGAGGAGGTGGGGGCAGGGGGGGAGAGAGAGAAGGGCTGTGGAGGGCCCTAATGCAACTAGGCCAGATGCAGAGGAGAGGGGAGCTGAGGTTTTTGCCCCCTGCGCTTCACAGAAAACATCATCCTAAATGTATTCCCTGGAGATGAGGGCCTGCAGGAGGTGCCCCCAATGCACAGGGTCCTCAAGTGCCTCCACACAAGTAATCCCATTCACTGCAGCTCATTACATGGGCAATTAAGTGCTGGGGTGGAGGAGCGGAGCTGGGTGGGGTGGTTGATGGCGGAGAGGTGTGTACGTGCGTGTGTATGTGTGTGTGTGTGTGTGTGTGTATAAGTGTATGGAGGGGTAACGGAGGCCCATCATAGAGTTTTAAGGATCGAAACCCCCATCAATCCAATTTCCCCCCTCATCCAGCTTCTCCCTCGCTCGCCGGGCTTCCCCCCTCCCAGCTCCTTCACCTGGGCTGGGTCTCTGTGGACACCTGCCTCTCCTAATGAAGATCCATGGCTTCATTTCCATTTCTGGAGTCATATCAGAGACTGCCAAGCACAAAACAGGCCTGTTTCCTCTGAGGCCTGGAGAGCCGGATAGAATGACACGGATAAGTGCTCTGGCAGAGCAGGGCAGCTGCGGAGCCTGAAAATGGGATTTAGTTGGGGGTTCTGAAGTGGGGGGCTCGGATGGAGAGGACCTGATGTTTGGATTGGCCACAATGGCAACCGTGTGCTACCTCAGCAACTCCTCGGCACTAATGAGGCTTTCTGCGGAGGTGGAGGAGGTGGAGAAGAGGAGAACAGAGAAGGAGGAGTGCACCGCTACACACCTACCTCACACACACTCTCACCTCCTCTGCTGATGACAGCTACGCGAACTCTTGAAGATGCACACCAGAGATCCCATACAACACAATGAGTACACACTCATATTCTCTCCCTTTACACACACAACTACCATCACTGGGTTACTTAAGATTTCCAGCGCTTAACAAACTCTTATTTACAGCATAACCTGCTTACTTTGCTCTACAGTTGCTTAAGCTGTTGTCCTGTGCAGCTGCCACATGCTCTAAATACTCTTTAGACACTTTTTTTTAAGTAAAACACGTTTAGGATTACTTTGAGCTGGTAAGTTACAGCAGAAAACGATGTGGTTAAAACTTTGCATGAACACAGAATTTCCTCTTTCCCCACCCAGTCCTGTTTCCGCCCCCTGCAGCGAGCGTGTGTGTGTCTTTCAATACAGTGGTCGAGGCTGCGCTTGTTAACATGTTCTAGCTCACTGACTCCTCTCAGCACAAGGGGGGCAGGGCCTCTGAGCTGAAGCAGGTGAGGAAGAGGTAGAGGCAGAGAGGGAAAACAAACAAGGTGACACCTTAGCCATATCACAGCTGCCTGCAGACCTGAGGGAGGGAGGCCCGCCCAGTAACTTCAGCTCGTTTTAGTCAGAAAGTGATGCCCTGAAAGTACTGGCCACAAGTTAACTGTGGGGATCATATTTTGCTTGTTTAAAGAAAAAATGAAGTCCTAAAAAATTTAAGTTTGTGCAGAAACAAGAGCAGACTACAACAAAACAGAATAATAACCAGCAGGTGTAAACAGTAGCGTTATTAAGGGGGATAAAACGAAAAAAGCTAGTTATATGCAGTCCTGGATATAAATTAGATAGAAATTATGTTACAAAACAAATTAGGTCAAAGCATGAGGTATAAAGGTGGCCTGTTTGTGAGTATGTAGGTGGAGCCTGAAGGGGAGGTGGGAGGTTAGGTGGGTCATATATGGTGTCATTTTGCGGCCCCTCTGCACTCACCTGGAACAGAGCACTTCCCCTCCCTGAGTCTTATCAGTTCCCAGAGGAAATACCTGCCGCAGGTAAACACGACCCTACGACCCCTTGGCCATCCACCATGCTCCACCTTCAGCGGTCCCTGTCCTGGAGCCTGTGGCCTGTCTCGGTCTTAATCCGAGGATTAGCTCTACCACAGGCCCCAACAGCCTCACCTCTGCACACAGCCTTTAGTCAGACCAGGTCTTCTGATGGCCCCTCGGCCCCAACCTCCTTAGATGTTGTTCTTCATGCACCAGTGAGGAAGCCTTTATCCTCCTCCTCCTCCTCCTCCTCTATCCCCTCATCCCTCTGTCTCAAATTTAATCTTATCTACATATCACCAGGTGTAACCAAATATCCCTCTTATCAACCGAGGTGTCTCCAACTCTGTTTTGCATTGTCACAGGAGTGATTTATTCAGGGGGGGAACTGAATATAAATAATATGTCATATGTCACAAAAATCACGCGGTATTTGCAAGCGAAGTTGGCTTCATTAGAGTTTGAGAAACATGATGAATTTTCAAAGTGATCACATTAAAGAATGATTGTAATTAAAAAATGGAGAGTCTACTTTTAATGACTTTGGAGTGTAATTAATTCTTCTGCAGTATCTATAACAGAGTTTCTAATAAATGTGGGGGTGGTGATTTATTTTTAATTACTTCCTTAAGAATTTTGAAATAAGAGTTTTTCTATGAAATATGACATAGCTAGTGATCATACTGGAGCAAAAAGCCACACCCTGCTCATTTCACAGATGACGTATGTGCATACTCATGCAGCTGGGCACCCATGTGAATCACACAATTACATATACATACATGCATTAACAGACATATTTGTGGTGGTTGAGATCTTAAAAAGAAACATAAAAACAGGAGTTTAAATTTAGGGTTAAAAATAGGGGGCAATTTTTTCTTTTTTTCTACAAAAAAATATAATTGCAGAAATTAAAATGTGCAGAATATATCACAGTATAGAAAGAAAGCCTTAGCAGTGTGTGTGTGTGTGTGTGTGTGTGTGTGTGTGTGCTTGAACTTGTTCTCCCAGTCCTGCTGTGGTATCACTGGGAAGATGAGGAGGAGGGCAGGATACTGCTGATACTCCTGGAAAGGAGACTGTCTCCCAAGGGACAGGTGGCCCTGTTAGAAAGAGGCAAATTCCCACAATCCCCTGTCTGGCTCCAGGACAGAGGCCACAGGGCACTGCCGGTCTGGCCCATCTCGGCCACCACTCCCGACTCCAACACCCCACCCCACCCCCTCCTCCCTAGACTACCTCCACAGGGTCAGGGTTACTCCCTCACCCCTGCTCAACAACACCCCTCCTCCTCACAATCCCCCTGCCCCTCCTCCACTGTCACCTGAGCCACACAGGTAAATGCTTGACTTTACTTGATGGATGCGGTTTCCCACGGCGACAGTGATGTACGCAGGGCCAGACCCCCCCCCAATGCCCCCTCCTCCCTCTCTCCCTCTGCCTCTCCTGGTGGAGTCTGGAGCGAGCTGGAGTGGTGATTTTCGTGCTGATAACCTCCTTGGCGCACCCCTTCTAGGCCGGAGTGAGGGAAACCGGAGAGGACAAGACATCCTGTGTGACGCACCTGAGTGTACGCCTCATCAGACTAAAACAAAGAGGGCTCCAATCTGAAAGGGGCCCATTAAAAGACGTCTGCACACATCAAAATCACACTCTTAGCACCTGAACGTGATACGATTGAGTAATGAATAAGTATATATTTTGTTTGCACAAGTGTTTTTGTGTAGACGGACACTCTGCTGTTTCCTCATTTCACTCATTTCACCATTTATGAAGTCATATCGTCCATTTCTAATCTGATTTCGTGTAAGCAAAGTGCAGCTGGAACACAGTCCCATGGGGAGGTAAAAGTCTGCTCTAATAAATGTAAGTGTTCCCAAAGCTCACCTTAATTAAGAAAAAATGATGTTTGTGCTCTTTATCAATGACAGCCCCTCCCTCTCTCACCTCCTCTCTCCTCCCCATTATTAGCAGATAGCGCTACATTAGAGATAAGCAGGACAATGGCCGGGGTGAAGGCCTGGATCACAGTTGTTTCTTATCTCTCACCTCATCTGCAGCCTGTGGTGTCTCTGTCAGAGGATGTTGTTAAACCAAGTCAAACACTCAAACATCCTGTGGCATCACCCTGCCTTTACAGCCCACAGCCCCACACACGCGCACACACACACACACACACACACACACACACACATATACACACCTCTCCTTTATGGCAGTTCACACTTGGTTGGGGCCTGACCACTGTGGACGGTTCACGGGGCTCAGAGATGCTGTTTTCTGATGTGAGGAGATCCTGGATTTCTTTTTGACGACTCAAAAAACTTTCAATTGATCCTGAATTTAAGTTAAACCAAGCCTAAATACCGACTCTATGAAAGCCAGGGGATAATTCTTACGATGACACCAGTGAGCAAAAGTTTAAATAAATAAAAAGTTTAGAATTTTTCGGTGATTTGATGCCTCAGAACAGGTTGAATTCAATCTAATTAATTAACTGGTAAATAGAAAAGAGTCTCATAGTGTAAAAATGCTCAATAAATTCAGAGAAAACTTCTGAGGGTGGCTCTTTTTGACCAACTTTAACCGGCAATAGCCCTCAAAATGCTTACACTATTGCACACACACACACTTTCTCTCTCTCTCACACACACACAATCATGCACACACACACATCTCCTCTGTGGAGGGAGGTAGCCCCGGTGCAGGCAGGTTAATATCAGGAGCACTTGACAACAATGGTGTGTTATGAGGTGCTGCAGCCGTAATAAGGTCTTTGTTGGGACTTTAGAGCACAGCCACATCACATCATTACTCATCCTGGGAGACCAGTTGCCAGTCGGCATGGCAACCGGGACTTGGCTGAAGCCGGAGGCAAGACCAGAATCTCAATGCCCGGAGGGAGAGCGCACACACAAAGGATGTTCTAGTGGAAGGAAAAAGTTTGCAAGTGGCCACGGTGACCCCAGACCACAGCCTCCGAGATGGGATTGAGTTGATCTAAAACCCGACGTGTCAAAGAAAATAATATCTTGACAGGAAAGCTTACCGTGAAGTCGAGTGAAAGAAGGTGCTCGCAGGGTACCAAACAAAATTTCACAGCACGATTAAATTTTAATGTGTTCACATCACATTTTCCGACATTTCATCCTGCAAAATAAACTTCTGCTTAGGTTTTTTAAAATTTTTCATCAAATGTACTACAGCTGTTGATTTTATTTATTTATTAAATACTTCTTTTGGTAAATAATTTTATTTTCTGAAATCTTGGGATCATGGAACAAGTGAACATACAGTAAAAATTGTAAAGTTGCTTGATGCTTCTTTTTTCCATGTTTTTACAAGTTACACAATTTAACAAATAAAGGCTTCAAAAAATGAGTTTTCAATCAGTCCAGATAAACAAGGCCGAATGGACTTGAACAGGAAATGGATTCAATTCAGTCCTCTTCCTGTTCCATCTGCACCCGCGTCGAGCATGTGAATGGACAGATTAGGAGTGGGCAGTGCAGTCAGTGGAGGTATGCAGCGGTGTGAGAGTTTCATCCTGCAGGTTGGTGGGTGTGTTGGGTCAGCATGGAGCGGTCAGCAGCTGCTGCCTGGCCTAGGTCCCACAGTTCCCAGGCTGGGGGGGATTGACAGGCCAGTAATAAAATCAGGCGCCCTGGTTGGGCTGTGTGCGGCCCATTGTTCCCCCAGCAAGGCCCGCGGCTGCTGTTTACTTTCTCCCATATGCATTATTCAACGGCACAGGAGCTCCCGGAGAAAGGGGCCCCATTCAGGGATCCTCTTGCCCTTGTTTTGTTTTGCTAATTTTCAATTAAAATAAACCATCTCTTGCCAGTGCCATGGCTGAGTGGGGAAAGAGAGAGGGACACTGTCCCTGCCATTTGGGCCGTCTGAGGAGATTAGACCGAATGTATAAATGAGAATAAAGTGGGATGTATCATTTATACTGTCAGTGATATGTTTGTCTATAGTAGGATTTAAATGGAGACAATGAGAGGGGTTGCTGTTTCCGTTGAGAGCATACGCTGGCCTCTTATTTATGTTATTGTCGTGGAACATGTTTCCCAGCATGACCTAATTTTTTTAAAAGCGGATTAGATATGCAAACAAAAATCAAAATATCTCCAGATTTATTTCCCCTCAACAAGTGCGCTTTTGTTCTGCTGAAGCAAGTTACAGATTTCACCCTTGATGTTGCAACAGGAGGATTCCCATATGGTGGGAGAAAGTGTGAACTAATCACAGAGACAATGGCTTTTCAATAATGACTCCCAGAGGTCATTAAATGAAGCCAGCCTGGACTAATCAATAAGTCCAGTGATAGCTCTCCTTTTAAGTCGGCCTTCTTTCACACAGGAGGGGGGGCTGAGCCGGCCTCGCACAGTGCAGGGACAGATGCGCAGGGACAGTGGGGGAACTAGCAGAGTTAAAGATTCACCACACATCTGTCACTTTAGCCAGGGCGGCAGCTCGTAGTCTGCCCCCGCTGACAGCCTGCCTGCCTGCCTGCCTGCCTGCCTGCCTGCCTGACGCCATGTCTACCTGTGGCTGTGGTTTGGTCTGCTGTTGAGCTTTACCATCTGCCTCTCTCTTGGGCACATTGTTGATTGATTCCTTTCATATCCCTCTAAGTCCTTAAGTAACCTTTCCCCATTCTACTCCAGTTTTCTTATTATGTAAACCCCCACTAACACCCCTACTACACACACACACACACACAAACACCTGATATCTTACATCCTCCTCTAAAATCACCACTTCAAAAAAAAAAAAAATTTGGAAAGCAGTCTTAATTGGCTTGCCCCCAAAGCATAACTCTCACTACCTGGTAAATCCTGATAATTACAGAGTTAAGAGTTTTGCAGCAACCTGTTGTAGCCTGTTTTGAGTCGTACAGCAGCCAGTGTAAAAAAAAAAAAATCATTCATCACAACATATATAGTACATGTATGTCATCAGCTACACTATCTGAGGACATGCTTCTGCCTGTAAACAGAAGCTGTTTCTTGGTGGCGGCGGACCCCCAGAAGCCCGTTCAGTGCCTGGTGAGTGGGGATGTGAATGTGGAGGGCCTCTTGGCTTGGCTGGACACAGTTTGTACCCCCGCTGGGTGCAGGTGAGCTCTCAATGCAGCCCTCAGCACCTGCCCTCTTTGTTCCCTTGTTGATGGCTTTATGGCGTGAAGGGGATCCGTCTGTCTGGCTCTCGTAAAGCCAGCGGCGCAAGGCCTAGTAAAAGCCACACTGCTGCCAGGGCATTGTGTGGGGCCCCCATGGCTCCCAGGGTGACCCCACCAGTCAGAGAGAGCCCAGTTTAGCGCCCACCACGACTGACGCTCAGAAAACATGCACATGCACACATGTGGATGCACATGCATGGAGACATACAGAGGGTTCACAGGGCTTTATAATGATCCCTGCTCCCAGCATGTCAGTTCAAAACAAGAGCTGTTTACAGATGTCTCTCTGCCTCTAAACTGAGAAAAACTACAAAAACTATCAAAGCAGGTCCAAACATTACTTCCTGCAGACAGAAATTAGCTTTTAAAAATAAAAAATAATAGTAATGATAAACAATCGGTTGGTTGGTTAATTGAAAAGTAAGTACATTTACTCAAGTAGCTACAAAAGTAAGGTGTTATCACTTGACTTGAGAGCTTGACATCTACATCAGCAATTTAAAGGAAAACTGTGTACTCTTTTGCTCAACTCCTGAGTTACTTTGTCTAATTACTGTACAGATTAAGATTTAAAATACAACACATGCAATCATCCTATATTTATAAACAACAAACAAACAATTATTATTAACATTAAAATGTTCTTTAGACAAGGCCACTGACAAAACAATAATATCACCAAATAAATATACAAAAAAAGAACGAAAAGAGAGTTAAGTTTATGTTCATGATAACATTTGTTGAACTTTTTTCATTAAAGTGAAAATTTGAGTTCAAAACTATTTTTCACCTTGTGATATTTTAACTTTGACTCAAGAAAATTAAAAAAAATAGCAAATAAACAATAAAAACTCCCCTGCAAACACTTAAAATTAAATTAATAATATAAAAAACCATTTTACTGCAACCACCGCTGCTTTTTAAATGTCCTTTGGTGCATTTGTGCGAGATATAACCAGTTTATCACAGCTGTCAAGTCACTGCGACTCCGAATGCACATTACTATAGTGCTACATCATATATTCTACAAAGTAAAAGTTCAGTTTAAATTGATAAAAATCGAAGCATAAACATGAGGGACAGCTTTGCTTTTAAGAGCTTGTATAACATCACAAATCCAAAGATATTTTTGTAAGAGCTTCTCAAGTGTACAGCTGGTGTCTGCAGAGGGTTTGTTGAAACCCTTCGCATCAGTTTGAGTGACAAACACGGAGTCCCGGGCCTGATAAAGCAGCTCAATGGCCGTGGGAGGTCAATGATTGCACAGAAATAAGCCCTACATTAATGTTTAATTTATATGATTTTCCTGGATATGAAATCTTACTGATAAGCTCAAGCAAATTAAGTGGCTGAAAGGAGGGCCATAAGCAGCTTGGTATTCGAGATCGGGTCTTTGAGTGAGAGCATCTTAGAAACCAATTACCAGACAAGAAATAGATCATTATTTTTTCTTAGAGGATTGGGTTGTGGGGACGTGGGGGGGCAAAGGTGCTTGCTAAAAGGAAGGGAGGGTTTTCTAGATTGAGGAGGGAGGGCACAATAAAGACATAATCATCTACCCTCAACTTTTCCTATCCAACTTTCAGATTTTAATTTGCCGTCTGTGAAGTGGTACCTAATTTACTTTCGCCTCATCCCTTCAATGCACCATTGTTGCTGCTGCTGAGATTCAGAGCTTCCTCTCTTAGCTCACCTCGGCGTGAAATTGGTTTAATGAAGCTGAAAGGTATGGGGCTCTCACAACACTGTGGATTCCAGTGACACTGCTTGATCCTCCCACCCCTCCCCTCTGTCCCCCTCCGCCTCCCCCTCCCCTCTCGACCCAACTCCCTGCGCACTCGCATTACGGTGACAATTTATAACACATCCCACAAAAGATCCCTATCTCACACATTACATCAGTGCATATTACTGTCCCTTTCAGGGCGCCAACTCTCAGGCAAACGCTCGAGGAAAGAGAAGCGACTGGCTGATCATTTTTGGGGTTATATGGCATGCATGAGGCACTTCAAATTATCAGCCAATACCGGTATTAAAAAATGGATTAGACCCTCGACTGGTAAGAGAGAGATAAAGAGAGAGAGAAGTTTAAAGTAAAAGAGAAACAAGTTAAAAAAAAGAGGGGAAGTAAAATATAAAAGAAAAGACCTGAGAGATATGAAGAGGTGAAACTAATCAGAGAAACCTCGTCTTTTTTCCCACCTCTTCCAATCTGACCCTGTGAACGGTGTTCTCCTGTTACCGCTCCTCCTGGGTGTGGTTTCTAATGGGAATGAGAAGGAAGTCCTGTGGGATTATCGTGTGTATGTGTGTGTGCGTGCATGTTACATTAATATGATCTCCTTAAGTCAGATCACTTACTTCTTCTCGTCCCCTTTTAGGACAATCGAATGGAAATGCATCCGTAACCATATATTCCAGCTTGTACCACTGGTTTCTGCTTGGAGGCCCAGTTTGGAGCAAGAAGTTTGTGAAAAAAAAAACTACAACAGAAGATAAAGGAAAAAGAAAGCAGGTTCTGTGAGTCTATGAAAACAGCTGGCTTTTCATGTCAGAGGTGAGGAGGGACGTTAAAGAGATAAAAGTTCACAACTTTATCAATTATGATTTCATGACCATTACAACTGACTGTCTACATTTCATGCAAACTTGTATTGAGAAGGTTATTGGAAGCTAAAATATTACTCAATCAAGTGGTTACTTTCCAACGTTACAGTCTTTTAGAGCAAAATTCCCTGTTTGTGCTTCATTTCAGCAGGCAAAAACTGTGCATGGAGACAAAAAGAGGGAAATGAATTCTGAAAGAACAAAAACTTTGATATTCACTCATCTTTATTTACTCAGTATTCTAAGTACCTTTATATTTTAGCACCACTTGAATTTCTTCCAAATGTACATATTTGTCTATAAATGTTTTTGATTTCAGTCAATGTTCCTTTATATTGATACAGGTGTAGTTTTTCCTACTTTTATGAATAGTTTAATTCTAAAATATCTTTTTTCAGTCTTCAACTTTATTTATGATACACCATTAATATCTAATGCAGCTTGTGGTGCTGTACAAAATGGCATTTCAGCAAAACATAATGGACAGAAAAAGGATAAAACACAGAAAAATAAATAATCTCTTGAAAAAACAGATCCAACAGAAAGACAGAGAATACATTAAACACAGCCCAAACTGTGCTTCAGTAAAGCAAAACAAAGAGAAACAATAAAAAAAACTATAGATAAATTAATAAAAATAGAATAAAAATAGAATAAAAGTTCCAATAAAATAATAAAGTGATAACAGTAGTTAAAATAAGGTTAAAAAAACATAACAGCTGCATCAAACAAATGCTGCAAAAATAGAAGAAGATCCTAAAGTTGATTTTTGTTAATTATCAACAGAGCTAAAAGTGCATCTAGCAGAGTTTTGACTTATCTGGATCTCTGGTTTGTCCAATGAGGAGGGCAGTACAACAGTTCAATCAACTACAATGAAAGCAAGAATAAGTTTCTCTTCATCTCTTTTTTATTAAAAGCTGGTGAGGTGATTTTGTTCTGTGAGGAACGTGGCTGAAGGATTGCTAGTGCTGACCTTGTTAAAACTTTTTTTTTTACATGTTCACACACAGACAAACCAACACTTCAACACAGATCTCACCATCAACATCCCTAGTTTTGGATGAGACCTAGTTGGACCTCTAGTTGCAGGTAACCTATCATTAACAGTTGCTTTTCAGGCCCCTGATTGGCCAACAGGGCTATAGGATGAGGGTTCCATCACCTCTTGTTGGTGCTCTTAACGTTGCATCAGCCCTGTTTTTGCATTTTTATTTTAACAGAGG
The DNA here is from genome assembly GCA_029814765.1 of Acanthurus leucopareius. Classification (NCBI taxonomy): domain Eukaryota; kingdom Metazoa; phylum Chordata; class Actinopteri; order Acanthuriformes; family Acanthuridae; genus Acanthurus; species Acanthurus leucopareius. The sequence goes on along the minus strand of JAQMCX010000058.1, from coordinate 15,978,377 downwards.
TTTTTTTTAATTTAAAATGCTTGTGTGGAGAGATTTTTTTTAAAAACAAAGGAGCAAAAAATGTTGTAAATAATACCTGTGGGCCAACTTTAACTTGGATTCATTGATCCATAACGAGCAGATATTCTGTTTTCCATCCTTTACATTGAAAGAACATCAGGAGAGGACTTCCTGCCAGCCACAATGAGCCTGTTTAAATGCTCATATAGGCTGACTTTGATCAGACAGACTCAAAAAAAATGATAAACCTATCCTTTAAGGTAGACAGACAGACACAAAGTCAAGACTGTGGAAAAAGAGAGAATGACATAAAAAGAAAGAAGAGGAGGAGGAAGTTCAAACTCTTTAAGAGCAAGAGAATGGCCCAAAGGCCTGACTCACAAAGCTTACTTTACATTGTAATGACACGGACATTATGCTGAACTTTGGCTGCCGTAACTCAAAAAGAACGACCACTTTCACTGCTGCCGAGCTCTGGCCAGCAGCACGCACTGCTGTTTGTCTTTCAAATGCCATTGTGGGTGAGGCCACTAGTGTACGCACAAAGTGCCTGTTACAACTTTCTATTCACAGTGGGATTGTGAAACTCACAAAGGAATGTCAAATTACGGCCGTATGATTTTGTCCGACCATCATCTCGTCGGAGTCGGCAAATGAGTTTTAAACACTTTCTTGTTTCGTGTGATTTCTTAGTCTCTCAGGCCGGTTTAGTGATAAGCACAGGAGTGTTTGGGCCCATGTATCTACAGGATGAAGCTCTCTCTCACACACACACACACATTTGCACAGAGAGTGGTTCTGAAATGCTGCATTTAGCTTCTTCCCAAAGCAAAACCTGATCTGCAGTGAATGCAGACTGGGGGAAGATTACAGCTGAACAGAACCACGGGAGTGCTATCTTTTACAGGTAATTACTCAATTATCAGTAAACACTGTCGCTGGAGACACAATGCCATAGTGGAGATCACACGAACCGCTGAATGATTCACTTCAACACCACAACAGCATGCATTCACAGAGAGGACGGCCATGTGAAGGAGGCAGGAAAGTTCTACACCCGTTTGTCAGTACATTCTTGTTTCATAACACAAGATAAAATCAGTGAACGCTAAAATAAAACAATACATGTGATTGATTTCACTTATTAATTTGTTTAAATCAAATCTGTGTTTCAAAGTTATGGAAATCCTAAACTCGTCTAACTTGAATTGATACCAGTAAAACAAGACATTTCTCTTTAATGAGAAATCAAATGCATCACACGGATTCCACTCAACACTGATCATCCCTGAGGCGTTACAGTTTTTTGCCACTAGTGGGAGCTAGTAAACAGATGACATGAGGCTCACAGGATCCCCTGCAGGCTCCGAGTCAGAAAAAGTTCTCGTTTGAACAGCGTTAGGAACCAACATTGATTTTATAGGTTTGTTTAGAGACACAGGTTAAGACACAGACAGCCAGGTAGATAAACAGATAGATGAGCTTGCAGAGGCTGAGTGTTGGGTTACACTGATGGAGGCTGAAAGGATGAACAAACCCAGAATCCTTTCATTAGTCTGCAAACATTTGAGCAGAATTAACACAGTGGATAAGAGGTGACACTTGCTCTCAGATGCTGAGCTCTGACAGAACTGATTGAGAGGGAGACGCATTTGAAGTGTCTTTGCCTCTCAGGGTTCTTCTTATTTTAAGGTTGTGACTGTTGGAAACGTTAGTCAGAGTGAAGCATCTTTTCAAAACCACAAACTCTTACACACACACACACACACACACACACACAGCCTGGGATTTAAAACACCATGTGGTGTTACCTGCCTGTGGTCCGTGGTCATCCACCTGGCCTGAAGCCACGGCCCACAGTCCTCCTCCTGTGGTCCCCCACACTCACCACACAGGTTAACACACTCTCGGTAAAACACTCTCCTGCGCTGAAGCAGCCCCGCAGGCCTTCTAAATCTCTCCTGAGACAACCTGCCGTGAGGTAATGAGGAATTAGAGGGGAGGAAGGAGGTCTCCTGAAGATTTACAGGTTTTAACTCCTGTTACTGTCACCCAGGAAGAGCCACAGGCCTGTGGCTATCAATAACAACAACAACCACCTGCTAACCAGCACAACGTCACCTCACAACCGCTGGACACACCACTCATGTCAAAGAAAAAGCAGCTTTGAATGGATCTTAATTTGTAAGCCTGTTATACACACTAACTTCTCAATGGTCTATTAACAGCTCATACGTGAGTTATTTCCATGCTGTTTTTACTCTTTGCCGTCATCCCGTGACTTCTAATGTCTAAATATATATCGCTCAAGGATCATCATTCAGGAATTTTATCTCAATTATTTCATGTCACTCAAATATGTTACTATGTTTTTTTTTTTGACAGATTGTTGTTGTAACCATGTGCCGCTGCTGTTCATGTGCAGATCTGCTTTGCAGAGGAGATCCTTATCTCAGTGGAACAAAGTGGGTTAAATAAAGGTAAAATTGAATAGTAAAAAAACACCATTCAGACCAACTTGCCCAGAGATCGCTTTAATTTCTTCTTTTTTTATTTTGCTATGCTGGTCTGTTCAGTTCAAATGCTACATACAGAAGAGATGAGCTAACTTTTTAATTTCATATACATGTTTTAAAAGATATTGAAAAACTTAAATATTGCATTTAGTTAACTAGATATCACTGTGATGTGCATTCATGACATAATGCATTTCATATCTTTTAACTTCATAGTGTGTTGTGGACCTGATCAGTACTTTATGTACAGGACTAAGACTATAGAAGTTGTGGTAATTTATGATGAATTCTTGTCAGTTTTTAGTCTCAGTTAAACACCAAAATTCTCTTTTGTGTCTAGAATTGAAAAAAGTTTGGGAACCACTGATCTATATATATATATGTTTTTCCAAATGCAAACAGGAATTTTTTTGTAACATCCTGTAAAATGCACAAAATTATGGCACTTTCTTTTCAGGTCAGCCAAAAACCATGATATGAAATTTAATGTCATAGTTGGTTTACATGATATTATAAAAAACACATATTTCTAACTTTTAATAAAATAAGTGAGCAACTATAAAATTATACTCGTTATTATATTTTATGCTTGTTTGGGCAAATAAAATAAAAAGAGAGAAGAGTGAGAGATGTTAAAAAGCACTGGAATTCAAAAACAATTGACTTGTGCAGGAAAAGTAATTTACATTGCAGCCAATAACACTGTGCAGCTTAAAACATTGCAGAAACAAGCTCTTAACATAACCTGCATTGTTAACATTTCACATTAATGTGCTGTAGCTTGCCTCTAAATGAACCGTATGCAATGTAATATGGTTGAATTTGTTTGTAATACACTGAAAGCATCCAGTTTGTTTGCACACAGAATCCATGTGACAACTGGTAAATACTCTGAAATTAGATTGATCCCTTAAGGCTTCATTTACTCCTAAACTTTCTTGTTTCATCCTCCCTACTTTTTGAATGATAATCCTCCTTTTTTAAAAAGCTAAATCAGCATCTTACCAGGTCAATTAAGAGTTTGTGTGTGGGTGAGAAATTGTCATAATGGTTAGATGAAAGTGAGAAATCAAAATGTTAGGCAACTGCACAAGCACATATTGAGTGTGAGAGGCTGTTTCAGAGCATTTTTGCAAATACATAATGAGCCGAAGGAGCCAAAGCCACCAACTGATTTTTCCACGGTACGACAAGATAAGTGATGTCTCTGATTTAAAGTTAAGAGAGAGACTGATGTTGATAAACAAACCAGCCAAAATAACTACAAAAGAATCCGCTGCTATGATATTCGCAACGCCTCTGTGGTTTCAGACTGCATACTGTACAACCACAGACATCACCGTCGACCAACGACATACTCACAGTCTGACTCATGCAGATGTCACGAAAACAAGCGTAGCTTTAGGGACCGTGCACTGATTCACATGCCAGATGACATTTAAAAAAAAAAAACCATCACGACTTAACTTCTGAAGAGGCGATTCTCGCTCTCTGTGTGTTATCTTGAGCTTCTGAGATTATAATTATCGGTTATTTTGTGACTGCAATTTTTAATAAACACCAGCTGGTTTAACATATTCACCTGTCTGTGTATTGACTTTTATAATTGTGGTACACGTTCATGACAGAGTGGGTACGCACACTGACAATGACTGATAGTGATTGACAGATAGAAGGCTCCCTCCCTCCCTCATTTACGACAATGAGCCATGTAGCAGAGAGGCCCTGTGTTAAGCGGATGGACTAACACCCTGGACAGGTATGTACTGTGCAATTACCAGACGAACTCACAGCATGCAATAATCAGTAGGTGCTGTGCCATTAAGTATGGGGGCGGTGGTGCAAACAACCTTAAAGAGAGACCACTAGTGTCAGGTGTCCAGATTTACATCGCCTGACTAATTTTCCCTGCTTTACAACTGTGCAGGGTGTTCTCTGAGACGTCTGACATGGGCCGCGGTGGGTGTGCCCCAGCATGGGAGAATGTGCGTAGGTGTGCTTGCAGTTTTAAAAAAAAAAAGGGCATGCCTGACAGACAACTGACAAACCGAACACATGCGTGTGTTTATGTTTGTGCCGAGGGAGACCGTGTGAATGTGGCCTGAGCGTGTCTACGACTGACATGAAGCATGAGAGTGTGTGACGGCTCCATCATCAGAGACAGAGATAGACGGAATGTAAAGATGGCAGGAATGTGCATGTTTGCGTGTGTGTGGTGTGTGGTGTGTGTGTGTGTGTGTGTGTGTGTGTGTGTATGCACAGGAAAAGGGCATTGGCACATATGCATGTTGGATGTGTTAAAAATATGAGGAAGTGAAGCATGTTTGAAAACACATGAGAGATATGCAGTGTTATTTACATTGCGTGTGTGTGTGTGTGCATGTGTGTGTGTTCAGCCATGTCTGCAGGGTGAGGTGGAGGCTGATGCTTTGGCAGCAGGTCTGGCACGTCTTTCAGGCCCAAACCTGCAGAGGAGAAGGAGAGAGAGAAGGAGGAAAGGCAGAAAGCAAAAAGGTGTGAGAGCCTGAGTGCATTCATGTGATATGCCTCATTTATAACTTACCATCATTAAAAAAACAAAAACACAGTTAGGATACAGCCATTAAAGAGCTGATCAGCAAAGCAGTAAAAAATAAATAACATGTTAATTTAGCTTCATACACATAAAAGTGAGTTCCTGTGAATCTCCACACACATCCATTCAACAGCTGGGCGGTGATTTTACCTGATACAGTTTTATGATTTTACTTTGTTCATGTTTCTGCTCAGATTCGTATCGACACATTTCTGTTAACGAGGAGCAACAAACAAGTATGTGGGGTATCTTTGTTTTGCTTCAACTCTTCAGCCAGGCACATCGCCGCTGATGAACACATTGTATTTCAGCAGTCACGCATTGCAGGAATGTGTACAAAATGTATTTGCGGGGCTTTTTTTTTTAAACTTAAAAGTTTTCCCACCCATTGACCACACAGTTCGGTGTTTATTTTGCTCTGAGCGTCCAGAGATTCAGATTTTTTTATTGCTATAATAAACAAGTTGCCATCCAAATCAGTCATCAGGCTGGGATAGTGTAGTGTAATCAAGATTACAGGTTACTTTTCTAAATTAAGTCAAAACTGTGCTGCGGATACGGTTAGATAAAAGGATTTCCTGAATGATATCCAGATAAAGCCTTCACCTACATGGGAACACTTCTAAAGAGAGCATGTGTCCCCCTGGGGCTGAAAATCCCTCTACATTGTGACCACGGCACAAAAGTGACGTTGGAGAGTGTATCAACTCCATAACCTCAAAGGAAATCTCTATTCAGAGGCCATAAAAGAGCACCTTAGCCAACTATCGCTGTGGGGCCGCTTACAGAAAGAGAGAATGGATTAAGAGAGAAAACACAGAGGAGAAAAGTGGAGAGTGTACAGGTGAAGTCCTATGGCTATGAAGGTTTGCTCAGCTGTGCGGTATTCTTTTTCTGCGCCCCACCCAGTAACCAAAGGCGAGGATATCTTTCCATTTCGCTGTTTTCCACCCTCCCTCTCTCCATCTCTCTCTTTCCTATTTGCACAGGTGAGAGGACAGCGGTCCAATAGATGTGGGTGGGAGACCTGAAAGTCAGGTTTGCCTGGCTGCTGGAAGGAGTTCACCTGTGGACTGCGGACGGATGGAGATCTGATGGCGGAGGCCTCGCCAGCCTTTTGTCCGAAAAAAAGCCAGACAGTAAACACACAGAACAGACAAAAACGGGGGGAATTCTGTTGATGAGCATTTCACTCATAAGATCATTAATCATAACGACCCGTAACGTGGTGAAAGAGTACGGGGGGGGGGACAGAAATGTGAAAGTAACTAAAAGAAAGAGTCGCAAACTTCAGAGACAAAAATAATTTGAAGAGGAGGAACAGGAACATTGGAAATAAAAAGGGAGGGACCGAATGAAGGGTGGACAGAGAGCAGTGAGGCAGGTGGAGCAGTGCAGTTGTCATAAGGGTGGAGAGGTTTTGCTCCAAGGGCCAAAAGTTCACAGCAAGGCAGAGTGAGCAGGTAACCTTAGCCACCATGTGCCAGAGTCTCACGTGTTCCCTTCATTGTCTTAACAGGCTGAAGCTCAGGTTTCTGGAGCACAGAGAGCTTCCTGCGAGACGAGGTCCAAGCGCCTCCTCGCCCCGCTACCCCTTGGACCCCCTCGCCCCACCCTGCAAAGGTAAACACACACACACAATAAGCAAACACATACATAATACGTCATCGCATACACATGTGAGTATTAGGCAAACACTGGAGTACACGATTAAGCCTGAGAAACCTGCCTTTATCGTGCGAGCTCAAGCACAGGCAAAGCCAACGCACACACGCACGCACACACACACACACATACACACACACACAAACAAAAAAAACCACTCCAAGAGGGCAAATAATGTTCAGTTGGTCCAACTTAAAGTGAGGCCTTTCTCATTTCACAGAAAGATGAGGAGCCACTCAGCACCTTTTCTTAATAAAAAAAACATACAGCCTATTTGATATAATGGTAGCAACTGGAGGAACAAGTCGTAAATCACTATAATTACCATTACGCACATGTCAAGAGAGTCTCGCTCAGACACATGAGGCAGGATTATCAGACATGAGGATGAGTACACCAGAGGTAACCCCCACCCCAGGCTCTAAATATATAAATCTCTCTCTCTCTCTCTCTCTCTCTTTCAGTATAATTCCACCGGTTGATCACGTCTGATTCATAACTTAGTCAGTCAATGAGATGTAAGTCTTCAGCATCCTCTGTCACAGCTGGATTAAAGGAGCAACTGCTTTCAAATTCCTTTTGAGTGTCCGGATATCAGTGTCAACAAACTGCAATTAGGCATTTCATTTGTAGTGTAGTTTATACTAGTTTATTATGTCTTTCCTTTGTCATCTTTTTACTTTCATTTTGTGCTTCAACCAAGACAAAAACACATGACTTGCAAAAACATTCCTTCTTATCTAATCTGTTTTGTCTATAATTGAACCCTTAAAGTGTCACTTTGTTGCGACAGATGAAACAAATGACAGTGCAGCTCCTTCTTTTACCTCTTTTCAACATGTTTGCGACAAAATTAACATTTCAAAAGTCATTCAAAATCAAAGTTTTATCTTTATTCTAGTGCAGTGATCTGCATCCTTTTTTAAAAAAAATATCCTTCATTATGATAAAATATTTTTAAAAACAATGGTTCCTACCAAAAACAAGTTGATATAGTCATAAAGCATGAGTGGTTGCTTTAGTTTCTAAAAGAAAGCAAAGTTGCTTAAATGACATAAAAAATATGTTTATGAGCTCAGTTAATCTTAATTAATATGAAAATATTAAGCCCTGCTAGTGTCAGGGACAGTCACGGTCCCCAGAGGATGAATCCTACTGTGTTGGATATGCAGACTAACTTCTCAGCACCATCAGTTCAAATGACAAAAATGTCAGTTTGTTTTAATGTTTTGCCACCTGCAAAACTAATGTCACTCTGATCAGCTTCAGCTGTACTTAAAGTCTAGTGCTAAGTGGGTCAGAACTTGTTAGAAGTAATGCACATGATTTAAAAAGAAGCTTTTCTAGGGAACCTTTTACACTCCTTAATTTGGCTAATGTTCTTCTTTCTTCTTCTACAAGGTAGCTGCTAACTGCTACTAGCTGACTACAAATCTCCGGACACTAAACACAACATCAAAACTCTGCACCCACGTCCCACTGTGTTGGCTCCACTTTCTACACAGACATCAATTTGGCACTGTTACTACCTGTTTTGCTGGCTCAGAGGCAGAACAACAAGGACCAATCAAGCTCATAACTTTCATTAACACTGGTGAGGCACAATAACAGTGAAACATTCCTGTCTTGTACAGGCTGTGATGAGGGGGCAACAGAAAGAGAGGGGGGTCCTAAACCCCTGACCTAAAATGACATCCCAGCATCCTCAGAGACTGTACTTTACATCCACATAAAACACATTTTATCTGGAGTTAATATCAAAACATAACTGACCATAATCACAACCTACAGCTCTAACTCCCAAACCACACATGGTGTCACATCACTGATTGCTGTCATTCCCATAATGGCTGCATAGATACCGGTAGATAAGCAAGCCTCTCTCAATGGGAGGCCATGGGCCTTGCCTTCACGGCCATCAGTCACTCCCTGATTGCTGTTGACAAGGTGCTCAGGCAAATCGTCCCCCACTGGGAGCATAAATGACCCCAGGAGTTACAACTACATCAGCTGCGGTAGGTGGGAACTCTTGCAGGTACATGTAGCCTCACCTGATCAGGTCATGAATGTACAAGCAGAAAAATTATCTGAATATGAAAGTCAAACTGATGGCTAAATTAAACTAATTATATATAAACTATACTCTAATTGTCTTGCTGTTTGTTTTTACAGTAACCAACAAAAGGCAGTCAGATTTCTCCAGCGGCTTTTGGATTATCGCCAGAAAATAAGTGAAACTTTGAGATTCTTGTAACAAGATCTTCAAAGGGATAATTTTTTTACATCTTATATGATATTTTAAAGTGTAAATTTAATCAACAGAAGTAGAATGTAACATAAAACTTTTAACAAACAACACCAAGTGTAGTTTAACTTAACTAAACTACATGTTTAACATCCTCAACAACCTGTGTGGTCTCATTTAGCCACTTTTGGACAACCACCTTCTCAAAGACACATGAAAGTGTCAAAAATCATTAGCGGGGTATTTTCTTACATATTTTATGTCATAGAATAAAACATGACAGTGTCTTAAGCTTGTGTTAACCACAACCATGTTTCAAGCATCCAATCAAAAGCCTGTTCAAAACACTCATTCACACCGAGACAAGAGAAACAGAAGTTTAACACTGATTTCTGGCTTTCAGGACTCATTCATGCGGCATCTAATAACCTGTTAGATTAACACCTAATAAAGAATCAATAGAAATGCAGCATAATGAAGTTCTTGAGACTGTGATAAAAAAAAATGTTTTCTAAAGTGCCACCACTATTCTTTCCTTTCTTCTAAAAGTGATCTAATCCATGAGTAAAATCTGGTTTTCCTCTGCATTTTGGAGCCTCAGCAGTGCCCTTTGCTGCTGGGTGGAGGTGTGAATGCTAACATGGCTCAATCTGTATGCCACAGAGAAAAAACAATCCATGCTAATCTTCCGCCAGAGACAGGAGTCCAGTTAGGCCAATCAGGAGGGGAATCATCTGGATTGGAGAGGGCTCAGAGAAGCCTAGATCAGGGCCCTGATTGCAGCAGGGTGATTTACAGCTAGAGAACAATGATGGCTGCACAGGTCAGCACTGATGGAGAGGCTCTGCCTGCACCAGCACAGACAGCACAAACTCACCTGACACTCATGTGCATACACACATGAGCCCATGCACATACATACACGCACACAGAGCCACTAAAACACACTTTGTGAGAGTCACAAAGGTGATCGACCTTGCCAGGTTTACTCTGTGACCTCGGCGTGCCCCCGAGCCTTGTATTTGACCCACAGTGTTTCACTAACAACACATAAACCAAAACAACTCAGCAAGCCGCTTCCTATGAACTCAGCACAGATAAAACGGGAAGCTACCTTTGCCCTGCAGCAGCGTATGCAAATATGTCGGGAAAGACTGAGGTTTGCAAGAATGAAAGAAGGAGGGAGTTCAGGAGTTAAGTTAGCATTTAGGGGAGTGGGAGAAAGAAGCAGGGAGTTTTGGGGGGGTCACCATCAAGAGTTTTTTTTTTTTACAGTGTCTTCTTTGATCTTCTTGGTAATCATTTTAGCAAAGAGGAAGGAGCACAAGGGGCGAAAAGATCTCTTCAAAGTGACCCTGTGGCCTCAGTGGAACTGACAACATCCACGCAGAGGGATGCATCTGGTGATTTTAAGTGACAATAGATGTGATCTTGTCAATAAGTAACTCTAAAAACATCACCTGAGAAAACAGCATCCATTTGATTTGTCATTTTTGAACAATGCTACACCAAACACAAAAGGTAACGAATTTAACTGACATGCCACTTAAAGGGCTCAACAATAGGGACTGCCTCATTGGCCAGGCGAGGAAAACGCCACATTCAGCGGGTAAATCTGGTAACTCACTTGCTCAATCCAGAAAGTGAGTTAGTGATAAAAGAATTAAATACATCGTCTTTTCCAGAACTGATGATGGAAATAACTAAGGAGGAAGCCAATTTGCCTGCTTCTCATCTGTTGAAAGTAGCACATGTGTAGCATCGATGAGGCTCGTACAAGAGCATGTTCGTGAGCTGAAGCCCAAGCTAATTTTTGGAATATTTGGAGTTTGGTTTTGTTGTGTTGGACAATGTGAAGACTCCATATATGAATTGGACAGTTTGCAGCAACTTTGAGAGCAAGGTGGACAAAAAGGGTCATTTTTTAAAGGCACATCATGTTTTTCGGAAAAAATGTCGCTGAAGGGCAACTGAAACAGTCAACAACATCTCCCTTGTATGGCAGCAAAGAGGGCTTGCCAACAACCACTGATTAATAAAACAAACCTGTAAAAGGGCAAGTAAAAATTTAAAGTGGGAAAGTGAATAACACTGAAGTAGAACTCTGCACCTTCTTGTATTACCATAAACCCTGCATTCAGTTAATATTAACAAGGTAAAAAAAGATGACAAAAAAAACCTAGAAAATAGAGAAAATGTTAGCAGAAATAAATAAAAGATGGAGGATTTCAAGATAAATTCGTGAAGAAAAGTCTCTTAAGTACCGCAGGAAAAACTTTCAAGATGATCAAAGTTTTGGATTCTCATTGCAATAAAAACTGCTGTTAAAGTCTGTATACAGAAACTTTATAATCCTGATCCCATAAACATCTTAGACAATGGCTGCTAATGATGCAAATGCATAATATTATGTAATTTCTTGTTCATTGTCTGTTCAAAGAATTGAATACTTTTTGAAGTCCAAGCATCAGATTTACACCAGTAGCTTTGAATAGAATTTTGAAGACAGATTTACAGGCCAATAAACAGATCTGACTGATAATAAAAGTGTCAGGTAAGGTGCAGTATGTGGCTCTGCTCCCACTTGCATCTGCAGGAGTTATCTTGCGATTAGGAAAGAGTTAATGCAGGGTTTGTCTTGTGTGTTTTAAAGTGGCCGCACTCTCGCCCCAGGTCCTGTGTGGGAGTTGAGAGGCCGGCTTTGGCGTGCGATACTACACAGACGAGATTGCTCTCAGCTTCTAGAACAGGCAGGTGAGTACATGCACATGTGCCCCTAAATGCACACACACACACACACTCACACTGACACTGACACGGATACACAGTCGCAGGACGTATGGTGATACATGTAGTTCACGCAAGACAACATGCAAGAGGAAAAGTGGATACCTGCAGGGAAAATGCTCCTTTTTTGATATTACATTGTAAAGTCTTTCCTCCGAAAAATGTTAAATGTTGCCAAGTTCCAATCTGTTTTGTAAACATCTGACTGAGATACATGGAGCTTATAGGACATCCCTGACTGATGACAGAGACTGGAAACCATGACTACCGTTGGAAAATATATCCTGTTTTAGACCTGAGGGCCTTGAGTCATTACAGCAAAACCAACACTTAATAGTTTAAGGGTTCAGCCGCTGTAGATTCTCTCCTCCTTCACCTCCTGGGAACAGACGGGCAACTTCCAGTAGCCCGTGTACTGTACACCCCAGAGCCGAGAGGCCGGGAGGCCTGGGGAGAGGGTGAGAGGGTGAGAAGGCAGTGGGGGAGGTGAGAGAAGATTTTTTTTTTTTTTTTTTAGGGTGCCTACAGTTTTTTGGGGGGCTGAGTGGGTCTATTTAGCCCCCAGCAGATTGCCCCCCTCTCCTTCCCTTCCCTTCCCTACCCTCCTCCTCCACCACCACCTCCTCCTCCTCCTCCAACCCTCTCCTCCCCCTGGCTTTGTGTGCCCCTGAGCCCACTCCTCCCCCTTTTGTCACCCGGGCATTCCGCTTTGGTTAGCACACACAATGGGCGCTCAGTGCTCACCCTCCTGACACTGCATTCTGCCTGTGCACCAGGGAGTGGGCACGGGGAGGGAGGGGAGGAGGGAGAGAGGTCCGGGGGGGGAGGGGGGTTAAAGGATGACAGCAACTCGCCCCATGTGACCAAAATGCCATCAAGTATCAACTCCCCCCGCCTCCCCCTTTTTTTTCTTTTTTTTTTTTGTCAAAGACCAATCGTCTAACTTCACCCATCCATACAGATGGGCAGTAAAACTAGTGCCAGCGGGAATGGTTGGCACGGTGAAAAACAAAAACCTTCGAGGTCGCTGGCCAAACAAACGAACAGGTGTCTCTTATGCCTGACTGGCGATGTGGAGCCCTGCCCTCGTCCAGCTTGCCTCTCTGAGTCTGTGTGCCCAGCTACATGTGTGTTCCCTTCATCTTTATGCTGCCGCACACACACACACACACACATCCTAAACGGAATTTTAAGACCTGGCTTCAGAACATTTTTTTTTTGTCTGAAAATTAATCCCCCACATCGACGACGGTAAAGCTAAAATTGGCATAATTGCAAGTCCAGGCTTCACTGCTATGACATGTTTAACAAATATTTGGAGCTCTTCCTGGACTCCAGCAGTTTTTTCCCACTGGTATAATGGCATGTCATCACTTATGTTGTTTTTTTGCAAATAGCTGCAGGTACACAACTGACACACAGATGATTCCACATATGTGAAAACAAGCCTACAAGTGATAAACTCCCATATACCCCAGAAATAAATACACAGACACACATTCAGATGTAATACAATCAGTTTCCTCTCTAATCTGAACAGATATGACTCAGTGCAGCCCTCAGCTGATACCACAGTGCAGCATGATCATGTGTCACCTGAGAGGTTTGCAGGTGCAAGAAGCTGAGAATGAAGTCGCAAAACCTGCAACTACACACACTGAAATTTAACTCCTATTTAAGGATAGCAACCGGTGGAGGGCAAGAGGATGACTGGCTCTGTGTATGTGTGTGTGTGGCAGCAGCTCAGGGGCTGGTGGGGGGTTAGTTTGAGTTTCAAAGACCTTGCTTGTTCGCCCATATTTCACACCACGGTGACATCTTAAAGCCTAGACAGGCCTGGTTGCTTCGCCCTCTCTTTCACTTTCTGAGAAAAAAGGGGAATTGGGATGTGAGGGAGGGGGCACTGAAATATATGCAAATGGTCCCCCAGAGGGGATACGAATTTTATGGGTTTAGAATTTAGTTCAGCCAACCTGAATAATCAAATGTGGGAACAAAAAAAAAAAACGACCCCCCCAACACACACACACACACACACTCACTCACACACATATACACACACCATCCCACCACCACAACTTCGTATACCTCGAGCTTCAACCCCCCACCTCAGGCCCCATCTCTGTTCCCTCCTGCCAGGTCCTCACATAAGAGGAGCTCAGGACGTCCAAACTCTTATTAGGATCTCCTTACGGGGCAGGGGAAGGGAAGAGAAATGAGGGGGTGGAGGTGGAGGAGGAGGAGGAGGAGGTGGAGGAGGTGGAGGAGGAGGAGGAGGAGGAGGAGGAGGAGGAGGAGGTGGAGGGGTTTGAGGAAAAGGAGAAGAGGGGCTAGTGTACCTGATCAGGCAGAACTGCCGGCTCCTGATTACGACACCATTTTCTCAGCAGGCTTCCCAGCCTCATCCTGCTTCTGTGAATATGGAGCATAGGGCCAGCCAATCCCCTCAGCGCTCCCTCTCATCTAATGGCAGAATTAAGACCGTTTAGAGTGATTTCCTCTGCCTTCATGGTCGCTCGCTGAAAGAGCTGAATCTTTTTTCCCTTTGCGCCGATTTACAATGTGGGGGGTCTGGCATGCAACGGGTGAGAGAAAAGTTCTACATGACTGAACATAACATTACAACAGGTGGGGAATTGAACAGAGACTCCGCTGAACATGGCAGAACAGAACAGTTTTACTCTGCCTATATAGTCCAGATTCATTAAAGCACTTTTTTAGTTTGGTAGAAGAGTTTAACTCTTTAAACACACTTAACCATCAGGTGGGTTTATAAGTGCACAACCAGCTTTCTTAGGGAGCTGCAATCACAGCCAGATGTCTACGTATCTCCATCACTGTGTGTTTAATTATGAACACGTTTGTCAGGTTGTAAAACATGACATCACAGATTCCAGCAACACAGTTAAAAGATTTCTGATGGTACAGTATATGCTCTAAATGTCAAGCTCTCATAATCCACTGTGTGGACATGCATGAAAACAATATGAAGCTAAGCATAAAAAAATAACTGATTCATTCAGTTTTGAATTTACTCTTGCATATCAGTGCATATAACACATGAGTAAAAAGGTTGTTTTTTCTTAGGAATGGGTACTTTTCATTTTCTTTTTTAAAAAACTGTACTTTTAATCATTACTTGAGTATTTTTTTAAGCCAGTAATCTACTTTTTGGTTCACTGCATTTGCCATTTGGGTCTCTAAATGAGGGATTGACTGTAGGGGAGAGCAGGCAAAGAGCACCTCTACTGCAGTAGCAAGCTGTATTGAGGAAAAAGAGGGACCACCTGTATTTTTATCACGTTGCGATCATGAATAAGAGGCAGCTGCCAGCAACGACCCCTGTCCACATCTGGCCACAGTTTTTCAACCAAAATATAAGAAAGATAAGAGTTAAACAATGACGTACTCGCTGTACCGTCTGAAAAAAAAAAACTGAGATCACTGCTTGTAAAAACTACTCTGACTTCTGCACGCACAGTGAAGTCATTTGCACAAACCATAGACGAGATGAAATTGCTATTGTAATTTCTTAGCCAGGTACTTTTCAACTTTTCTTTGAGTAATTTTCACTCTAAATTGAGTCTTTTTTTTAATGGGAGTAACTGCACTTTTACTTTTTTTAAAATCAGATGTTCAGTTCTGGCTGATTACAAACCGCCATGTTAAACTCACACATTTTACTGCTGCACCAACACATGACATCAAAGTGGACTTTTTTTTTTTTTTTTGTAAATGAAATGTGCTTACTTGCTGAAAGCTTCAATTAGTTATTATGACACCGAAATGCTCAGTTCTAATTGTAGACAAGGAATAAATCTGTCAAACACCAGAAAGAACTTTAGAGCAAACTCTTCTCTTGTCTTTACTGTGAAATTTAACTGCTGCTGTTATTCAGTGGTGGAGTCAGTATTCAGACTTTTTTCTTAAATAAAAACACCAACATCATTTTTAAGAAATGCTCTGTAGTAAAAGTCTGGCATTCTGTTTTTAAAGTACAGACTAAACAAGTACATAGCTATAGGAATTAATTTACAATGAAAGTTAGAAAACTGAAAGGACTAATTATGCAGAATGGCCCATTGGAAAATAATACATTTTATCACATAACTAAATTATAATTATTGACACATTAGATTCAATTATACATTAAAAGCCTCTGTAAAATTTCCTGAACTCTAGTTGAAAACTTTTGCTATAAACATTATTTTGTGTTGATTTAGTAAAATTAGCTTTACATTTTATTATTGTGACTGCAGTGCTTGTCACATTTCATCCACTGTAAACCTTGTATCTCCATATATGCATATATTTATCCTACTTTCTCTACCATGTTACTTAAAGTTAATAAACCCTTGGATTATTTAAAAAAAATAACATGGTAAGAACCGGAAAAACTTCTCATGGCTCATAAAAAGTTGACCACTAGCAATACACAGTTTTCAAAGGACAGATGAGGTTTTACATACATGTAATCCCTCAGTGGAAGCAGAGCACGCCAAAGGTTGAAAGCTGATCATGTGTCAGATCAAGCTGATTCATAATGACACTGACTCAAACAGGGTGGAAGTCTGGACACAAATCTGCTTAAACTCACTCCTTCTGTGTCAAACTGCATTACATCAAGCCCATCACTCTGGAATATGGCATAGCACCATATCAAACAACCACAGTTGGAACCTGTTGCTTTTGTATTTCCCATGCTTAATGATTCCCCCACTTTTCCTCCAACCTCCAGTAGACAAATCCTTCAGCTTTATTGCCCAGACTCAAGGGCTGCAGGTGCACAGGCCACAAAAGGGAGAGAAGGAGGGGGGTACGGAGGGGTGTGTGTGTGGGGGGGTGCAGGGATGGGGGGAGGGAATGGGAAAGAGAATGGTCAGTCGGAAGATAAGAGAGGAAGGAACAGAGCCCCCCTACCCTGGTTTAACCTCTACACCCACCCATCATGCCCCTCTTCCCCGGCCACGTCCCAAACCCACTGCAACACCTCTCTGTTTTGCTCTGCTGCCCAGCAACACGTGACACGGGTGCAAACTGCAAGTGGTGCCGCCTGGCGCTACCAGGCCTTCCCCGGGTGTGTGGCAGGGGACGGGGGGCAGGCGTGGCAGAGTGGCCATGTGGTGGGAGCGGCCCTTTTCTTCTGAACCAGCAGAGGAGCAGTAATGACTGAGCTACAGCTGTGCCCACTGAGGCTTGCCCTACCTTGCCCCGCAGTGGCCCCTCAGCCTCATCTTCCCATGTTGCCATCCGCTTCTGCCCTCTGCTACTGTTTGTGGAGGCGACAGACCATTTTCCTCCTCAAAAAAAAACAAAAAGCATGTGGCTCCTGAGAAAAAATTTAAATGTGTCTCATGAGGGTTAGTAAAATTGAAGACCTCAGTATTGTGCGTGTTTCAAAACAAGAGTAGAGATGATGTTCCTTAAGAAATTTTCAAATACTTATTGAATGAAAAGAAAATAATCAGGACTTATTTCACCCGAGACAAAGTTTTGTACATTTCACTCTCTGACGTAGAATTGATTATATCAAAAATATATTTATTTAACTTTAAAAAACACAGATCACTGTGAGCATTGTTGAAATTGTTGAGATCACGGCTGAAACAACTATTTTCATGTTCAGGACTTTTTGATGTCACTTTTTAAAGCAGGTGAGGGCCCTTTAGGAACTGTTAGCCAAGTTTAGTGACAAAAATAAAAAGGCATCCGCTCATTGGATGCTCATAGTTAAGGCCCAACTAAAGAAGTACTAAGAGCAAATAAGAGCCAAGACAGGCAGAGTTCAGGGTACAGAGATGGGTCACATACAGGGCCTTCAGCCTGGAAACCAGGATTGAGTCTCAACTGTTTCACAACATTAAACATGTTTTTGTGTTTAAAACCATGTGTCAGAAAGGCTCAGGGGCAGGGAGGCTTTGCAGGCCACAGACAGACACTAAAAGGGGTAAAAGTGCTGTAAAAGGTGACGCTTGAGGGTCCTGATCAAATGTCAGTATTTGACAAAACTGTTGACTGAAACTAAAGATTTATATTCATACTCCAAATACATTTTTGGTGTCATCGTTTGGTCTTTTAAAATCTCAGAAACTAAGTGAAAATGTCCATCTGTGAGGTGATACATTCAAATGTCTTATGCTGTCAAATCAACAGTCTAAAGCTCAAAGATACTCTGTTTCAAATAATCTAAACGAGAGACAAATGTCAAATCATCACATACCTTTTGATATCATGGTGATTTTTTTTCTTTTAAACATTGATCCGTTCTCAATGAAAGCAAACTATAAATCCGATTTCATTTTTATTGTATAGGTGTTTGCATGAATAGTTCATTGAAAAGTTAAGTTCAAAGAGTTAAGTTCGCTTTTTATATTTGCAGGTTTTATTTTTAAAGTTTGTGACACACACAACACTGCTCCCTTTAAGAAAGTCCGAATATATAAATCCTGTTGACCCTCTAAGGTTTTTTCTTGTAATTGTGGTTTTTGCTTTGCATATATAGTATATATGAGATAGAATTAGGATAAAAGGAATAACAGGCCACTCCATAGTTATATATGGAATATTGTTGTTCATAATATCAAACAAATTAAATATTTATATTGTGTTAAAAATACACATGATATTATTGTGTGCCTCTTAAACAATTTCTTTCTGCTCTCTGCTCTCTGTTTTTAACTCTGTCACTCTTCACACTGGGTGTCACCCACTTAAAAACTTAAAAAATTGTAAGTAGTTATTGTTGATAGTAGAGTTATGGGGATTTATGTTACGTACGTTTATTTGCAAAAAAAGGGACAAAACTCACAAAAACTAAGTTAAAGAAGAATTTGACGGATAGTGTTTATTTATTACGTAATTTTCTAACTATATCTTAATAATTTCGTTATCATTAATTATTTAGTCTACCACCATCATGTAGAGGAAATTTGAAATAGTGACAGTCAGGAAAAGAATCGTATTCAGCATATCTTAGGTTAATTATTTAAAATACCTCTTGTAATTGTTTGGATGCAGACTTAAAAGCCTAACGGGGTGTGTCATCCTTTTGACATGATATAAAAATACATGTCGTGCATTCATTGACTATTTGTTTTCCTCTGTAATTACTGTTGCTACTCTACTGGTGTCGCATTATGATTTATAACCTATTATTAAATCCGTATCTTACTCAACAACATCATGATTTTTCATGTGCCTTGATCTCAACATGAATCATTCTGCAACTTTCACTTCTCAGGAGATTCCTGGGCTGAAACATGTAAACATCAGAGCGGACTTTGCTCAAAACCAGATTTGTGATTCTGTTAAAAAAAAAAAATGTATTGAAAGCAGCTATATCATCAAAGAGGCAGTGCGATAGATGGGTTTGTTTGTGGTTAAAATGAGTCAGATTAAAAGGACGGTCTTAACAGGACACACCATGTGAGTCACAGGCAGAGCAGATTATCGTGTGATGCCAGTGAAGAAACATCAAACTGTAACTAACTGAAATTATTTTGAAAACTTGACAAGCCGGATCCAAGTCCTGTCTGCCTGCCGCGGCTCCACCTGTAGACACAAGGGCCATATGAGTTAGCTTCTACGCACATATAATACATAATATAATAATCTATCTGCCTCTCTTTCACACACACACACACACATATATATATAGATACATATATATTTATATATATAAACACACAGCCGTGCCTATGATACTGGAGCTACTGTGCTGGGAACACACCCTTGGGGACAGGAATAACAGGCCACTCCAGAGCAGGAGGACACCAGAGACACAGTGGCACCATACGAGCATGATGACTCTTTAACGTCCCCTTATCTCCATCCCTAATCCTCGGCCGCTTCACCGTCAGCTACTGTTTACACCAACCACAAGTCAAGAGTAAGAGCAGAAAATGGACTTTCTTAATTTTAAATGACTAAAGTCCACTAGAAAGCCATTGAGGAAGGCCTCTAGTGTGGAGGGAGCCTCATATTGAATACGGATTGAAATTTACATGACAACTTAGGAAAAATGCTTTTTTATTACTCATTCATCCCCTAAATCACTTGGCTCCCCCGTCCCTTTCCTCTGCCTGAGCTATTAAATCACCATCTTGACCCTGCGACCTGGGGCCGCAGCCATAAAGAGCCCCCTGCGGGTCAGAGGCCTGATTGTAACATTTGAATATGAAATGGACTTGGTTGGGCCTGGAAACAGCCCCATGCGCTGAGACGCAGGCTGACCCCCAGGAGAGAGGCCTGCCTCTGCAGCCCCGGGCCCGGAGGCTCCCTCTTCTCTCAGTGAGGATTTACTTGGACTTGAGAGGGAGGGAGAGTCAGAGAGAGAGAGAGGGCTGAAGTCGGGGGTGGAGGGTGAAGCGGGGTAGGGGTTGAGCGAGAGTGAGGGTGAGGAGAAAGAGAGAGGGCAGACATTTGAATAAGACAAGAAGCGATTGGTGTTTGCATGACAAAGGAGCCCGCCATCTCCCCTGATTGGTGTCACAGTGCGGCACTAAAGCCATGCAGCCCCCCCGGGGGGGGGGTGATGTGTGGAGCACAGGCATGTTTATGCATCCAAGGTGTGATATCGGGGAGGGACAGAAGGGGCCCGTCGTCAAGTTTCAGGGTAAGAAGTTTGTGCGCATATTCTTAAAAGGAGAAGTAGTTTGCATTATTCTGTCTATAAATTTACAATTCTAAGTGAAAATCTGGTCTAAAATGTTAGTTTTTTTTCTTTTAAAGGCTTGAAACTAAAAGAAAATGTGCACCCAGCTTTGCTTAAAAAGAACGAGCATTAATGGACAAAGCCAGTTCATTAAAATTTGTTCTAATGTCACACTTTTTGGCATCCTTTTCTTCCAGTTATGATAACACTGTTCTCCCCGAAGTAACAGCGCAGATCTGGAAATGCAGTGATATTAACGCAGCAAAGTCCAGCAGGGCAAGAAACACGAGCATTCAGGCACTCAGACGGGTTGTAAACCAGCCAATAGTTAAGCCAGATTATCTAAATCACTTACTATTTGGATGAAAAGCCAAAAGTTAATGCACCCAAAATGACGGTAATAAACTGCTGCGACAAAAAAAAATTTAAACTTTAAAGTTGGAGCAGAAAATAAGTCTGCAGACTTTTGTGGATGTTTACAAAGCACAGTTTGGGTATTAATCCCTCTTTCATTGATTCTTTCCATTTAAGTTTGGGCAACCTAAGAGTTTGACTGACTTTTTGGACAAATCTGACTTTTTTTTTTACAAAGTCCCCCTCCCCCCTTCTCAGCAGTCAGCTGTATGAACTGAATTTAATTGCATAAATTAAACAAGTGGCAAAACACATTATCCTTAAAACTGGCAGATCTTAATTCAAATCTGCCTCAGAACTGTGGCCGCTGGTCCAGGAGAAGGTTCAGAGTTGCAGCCAAATTGCTGTATAATATTT
The DNA here is from genome assembly GCA_029814765.1 of Acanthurus leucopareius. Classification (NCBI taxonomy): domain Eukaryota; kingdom Metazoa; phylum Chordata; class Actinopteri; order Acanthuriformes; family Acanthuridae; genus Acanthurus; species Acanthurus leucopareius. The sequence goes on along the minus strand of JAQMCX010000058.1, from coordinate 15,957,165 downwards.
GTGCTTATTTATCTCAGTCTCACTTCGTCTCTGGATGGAAACACCGTCCTGCTGCTCTACCTGAACTCCTACGCCTCCTAATTATTCCAGAGAGGTGCGAAAACCACCACCCTCACTGTCCCCTGCTGGGCTGTCAGCGGAGTCGTCAGCTACTGCAGGTGGACCTCTGGCACCACCGAGTCCTGACCATCCATCTCTCTCCTGCACCCACTTGTGCTCCCCCCCCCCTCCACCCTCCTTCTTAATGGGAACAATGACAATACTAGAGCAGAGATGAGAGAGGATCATATGAGTAGGCAAATCCAGGGGCTATGAGGGGGATTTCACAGCTCAATAAGTTTGGACAATTTGTTTACAATCCCCATTATTGCAGCCCCCTTTGGGAGTTGGTGTGTGCATAAACATTGATTCATTTGAGATATTGCAGATTAGCTGGGAGCAGGTTCACTCAGGAGGACGGTGCAGGAGCTGCGAAAGTGCAAGAAAAAGTACCACAGGGGGTCAAAGAGAGGAGGGATGAGGATGAAGGAAGCGCAAGTGAGAGTTAGCGAGGTCACACACTCACAGTGTACAGAAGATACACACACACATACACACACACACACACACACACACACACACACACACACACACACACACACACACACACACACA
>JAQMCX010000058.1:15919716-15956411 GCA_029814765.1 Acanthurus leucopareius | reverse complement strand
TGAAGGAAGCGCTAGTGAGAGTGAGCGAGGTCACACACTCACAGTGTACAGAAGATACACACACACACACACACACACACACACACACACACACACACACACACACACTGGAACCCCCTGCAGACAAAGCCTCCACAGGCTCATCTGGGCAGTGCTGCTGGCCCTCAGGGACACACCTCCAAGAGAGATGGCCTGACTAACTCTCCATGGCAACTAATCAATAAGTGACAGAGTCAGTCAGGACTGACCCGTAGCCGAGTGTGTTCCACCTCCCCCCACGTTCCCAGGGTAACACTCCCATAAACCACACACACACACCAACACACACACAGAGGCTGGGGTGCACTAAAGCCCCCCAAGGAAAATAAATCTTTACTAGTGTTTTGGACGCATTTGACAACATGTCATTTTTCAAACATGTGTGAGTGCTCTTGTTTTTTTTTGTGTGTGTGTGTGTGTGTGTGTATTTGTGTTTGTGTGTGTGTGTGTGTGTGTGTGTGTGTGTGTGTGTGTGTTTGTTTGCGTGCGTTCAGGGGGCACACGTGGGTACAGGTTGCTGAATGAACGCAGCTCCTGACAATAGTGATATGATCAGAGTGCTTGTCACCACACCACCATTGTGTATCTGTCAATCTGTGTTCCCTCTCACCGTCCACAACAAACACTAATCAATATCTGTGGCCTAGATGAGAGGCCTAATCTTCCCCCTTGTCACCCCCTTAAGTCCTCATGGCCCCCCGACTCTGCATTGTCTTGCAGCGGTCCCATACTGTCCTCGCTGTCCCTAGGCATAGTGTATACATCAGAACACATATACTTGCCCCCATTTTTTTTAAGGCTTCCAAGTCGGGTCAGAAGTGGGGTCAGAACTCTAGTTTGGCAAATAAAGGAAAGCCTACATGCTCCAGTGTTCATAGACAAAGTGATGCGCACTACAGAAAGGGACCATCTGCAGCAGACACACTTTTTACACACTGAAGTGTCTCGTTTGGTGCCTGAACTTTCCTTACACATTAGAAGCAACCGTTTGTGTGTAATTGCCCTTACAGGTTATTCAGGAAGAGGCCTCTTAATCCAGTTTCATTCTTGATTGTGTGCTTGTGTATATGTGTGTATGTGCGTGCGGTTTTACACATCTTCCTCCAACCACAACTACAAGTGAAAACAGGTCCGAGGTAAAACCTCAGAAGCGCTTAGTTGAACAAAAATGTCAAAAGGATCCTCGACAGGAAAAAAAAAAAAAAAATAGCCTCTCTAAACATACAACCAGGGCAGCAAGAAAACAGAATCCTCCCATTTCAGCTGTTCGTGTGATTTGTGTTTGTTTTGCTTGGAACAAAAGAGGCGGTAATCCTGTCTCATATTTGACACGTCTCATATTCACACACACCTGCTGGGGCAAAGTAAACACACCTTCAGAGTCAGACACCTTAATGGATGACCCTCGCATTAAAACCTAAGGCGGGATAAACCCCAGAGAAGGCATGTTGACATGATATGGTGAAGAAACATGCTCATTCTGGCTATGACTGATGAGAAGCAGTGTGTGCAGTCTGTACATAGGTTGAACAACAGCAGGCTTGCAGGTGCTCGGTAATTTTTCTTCTCCCTCAGCTGTCATAATTTTCCACTTTAATAATTTTGAAAATTCAACTTAGACTAATCTACATCGTGCTTTGCAACACAGGCAGCAGCACAGAAGGCTTCCGAAAACCTATTCGACACCATCTCTTCACCTTAAACGTAATTTTGCACCCTCAGTCAACTCCTTTACAAAACTCTACCCTATAGCAACTCGGGCGCCTGAAAGTCTATAAGGCCGTAATTCTACTAATTTACTTTCCAGTGGCATAAACCCAAGTAACTCGCTGCTGGGCGGATGCAGTTTCTTGAGTGGCGGCATGCTTGCCTTTGAAGCATTTCCCACTCAGCATTCCTTGTGGTTGTGTAAGGCATGGCGATCCAACCACAGTTATCATTAATGAGACATTTGCATCAGGGAACAAGTCTGTCGGTGCTCACATAAGTTCAGGCAGGGAGGTGAAATTTGGGGATGTACTTCAAAGAGGAGAGGTAGAGAAATGGTCAAATGTGATTTTCTAGAGTCTCTGGTGAGTGCTGTCAGTGAATGAGTGAGCCGGTGAGTGGGTGAGTGAATGGAGGGGGGTGGTGGGGAGGGGTTGGTGAAGAGGACGGTGCAGTGGAGAGGGATGGCTCTCAGTGGGTCAGCCCGAAAGCCCTGACCCCAGGAGGATTTGATGCCATTTTCCCACGCAGGGAGTCGACCTGAGAGGAGCTCGTTAACAACATCTGCCCCAGTTCAGGAGAGATTAACCCCCACCCCCAACCCCCCGCACCTCAACACACACACACACATACATATACACCGCTCTGCTGTCAATCTCAGTACCTCACACGAGTCTCACCGCTATGGACAGGCCTGCCCAAGAGGGACAGGCCACTCAAAGGCCCCTCCAGGCTCAGAGCTCAGAGGGCCTCCTGGAGATCCCAGCCACAGCAAATCAATACAGTCTGACTCCGTCACAGGTGCAATCCCTCATCCATTCATCCGTTACACTCAAACTATGCACCTATGATGTCTGATCTGTACATCAGAGGAGGCTCCAGATTTGAGTTTGAGATTGCATGAAGAGTCGACAGTTTGTTCAGAAGGTGTGTTCCTGCAGGAGGAAGTTGCCAAGCAGGTCAAACAGGCGACTTAGTGATGTCACCAACGTCAAAGTCTGTCAGCCAGATTTGTGTAATGAATTTTCCACTCATCACGCTGACGTAAAATGACGCTCAAAAACACTCTGTTATGGCTTTTAACACCTTGTTCACATTTACTCCCACAAGACATGGCATGTTCTGACATAATTTGAGGAGAGACATGTGAAAAAACAGGATGGACTGAAACACGGCCCGGAGCACTGCCGCTGTTTAAGCCGCAGCCTTGCATGCGCTGCACACATACATAGGTACGCACAGACACACAGCGGCAGAATCCACTGGGAATCCGCTGAATCCATGTTCTACAGGGCTATAATTAGGTTAGTTTTTGGAGAGGGGGTTAAATAAACAGGGGCTGTGAGGTCATAGGCAGATGGAAGTGGGATATGCCTGCACTTGCTGAGTGGGCACAGAGCTCCACATGACAGGAGAGTGAGAGAGAGAGAGAGAGGCCCTCCGGGCACTCAGCAGGGGGAGAGAGCGAGGTGGGGGTGGGGGTGGGGGGTGATGGTGGTGGTGGTGGTGGTGGTGGTGTGGGTGGGGGTGACGGGGAGCCCAACACGGATGGCCTCACTGCCAGAACATTCAAACACATTCAATGGTCCACAACGCATGGTCCGATCACACACATACACCTTTTTCCCCCCCAAACACAGATTCTCACACCTAAACCATCATCACATGTGATCAGAAGTGGCGATCACATGGAAAACTGAGCTTAAAATTACAGACATTTTAATGCGTTAAACCACACTGATGTGTGTAAACTTTGGCATTAGTTTTAAAGTGATAAATCTCAACATTTTAGCTCAAAGTTGACCCACAGCTTGGTGTAATTGACAGGTAAAAACCATCCTGAGGTTACATAATTTTTTAGAGTTTGATAAACGACTGAAAACCACCACTCTGCCCGGCCCACGGCAAACACCTCCGACACTGAGGAGCAGGAAGAGAAAAGCTGCTTAATTACAAAAAAATGAGTTGGAAAGTGTGATTAGGTGACGGGTGGCTGCTGGCACGCTAGAATGACTTAAGACCCTGTCAGTGAATGCAGGGAGGTCTGGATAATCTTTTCCTCCACAAAGGTGCGTGGGGCTAATCCAGGCCGCTGTGCTGAGCCGTGGATCAAGTCCTACAGGGAGTGTGGGAAGGCCAGCAGGACCGCCACTGCTTCGGCCCTCTTGGTGGCCACAGCTTATTTATCCTTAAGTACACTGCTGGTCTATTCTTCCACACACCTTTGGATTATTAGAGCATCGGCCTCAGTGAGTGCACTGAGAGATTTTTAAGTTTGTAAATATGATGTAATTTCACTACAATTTGATGGAAAATAAAAACCCACTTGGATCACAGCAGCTTGAGTCATCAGTGCATGTGCAGGACAGATCGCCTCGGTGCTGTTCAGCCATTTCTAAATGTTCCAGATATAAAAGAGCGAAGCAAACGCTTTTCTGTGGTAACTGCAAATTATATAAAAGACTAAATGAGAAAAATGCAAAACAATGAATTTAGAAGTACTAAATTTGATTCTTTACCATCATTTTTTACTTTATTTTCTATGCCAAACATAGAGTTACAAGTTAAATATACTTTGGCAAACAAATTAAACAAGTTTCAAACAAGGAAACACGTTATAGGTGGCATTTGTTGTGTTTTATCTTGTATATTTATACACCACTTTAAAATGTGAGGCGATGCCGTGATCACCGTATTTCTTTTATTTGTTCTGTTGCTATTCAGTCACATTCTTCAATTATTTTTTTTAAGAAAGCAGAGATACTCTAAATTAAATCCTCTGTTAAAATGCAGTAAATAAATTCAAACTGACTGAGGTAACAAAGTGATGACAACCTGTGGAATTACAACAGGCCATCATCTGTCTGCGCTGAGCACAGACTGAAATAAGTGAGAGGACTTGAGTAAACTCAAGGAAGGAAAAGTGTCACAACTCGATGAGGCAAAGACAAATACAGTTCCTGCTCACCAAATTCTTTAAAAAGTAATTGAAAAGCATAAACAGCTGAACAGGGGGGTCTAATTTTCTGCGTTTGGTTAATTTTAAAACTAATAAACTTCTAAAAAATAAATGTTAACAAAAATTAGATTTACCACAACAGGCTTTAGAATTAAAGAGAATTATTTTGTTAATTTTAAGTGGATGTTTAAAACCATATCAACATTTTCTTAAGACCAGAGGAGTAAATACTGATTTTAATTTCCTTTAAAGCTTGTTAAAATAAGAAGCACGAATTATTTTGATGTTAATTTTTCAGTGAAAAATCTGATGCTACTCAAATGAGGATAACATCAGTGTGAAAATCACAGATTGTCATTCAGTGTGTTTCTTTACAGCCACCTTTGAAATAACCTCTCAATTTAAGCTTCATAGGGGTTCAATTTTATCTACTGGAGAGATTTTGTAACAAGCGAACTCACACTTTTCAAACCTCAAATTACACACAAAAAGACAGAGTCACAAAATCATGTTTCGTACAAATTTATTCAGCATTTAAGAATAGAGGATGGTCTTAAAATATGTAGAAACGTCAGTTTAAATAAACCCTTTCGTTCAGGATAATGAGTAAACATGACACTGTCAAAAAACCATCACAGAAGATAACATTTAACAAAAAATTGAACATTTTTCACGTGACAAAAACAATCGGGTTCACAAGCTAAAAAAAGAAAGAAAACTCTTACTATAAATAAAAACCTGCGTTTGCGACCCGCACAGTCTTAAACATTTCATTTTAACCTAGGACATGAGTGGGAGGAGAAAAAAAAATAAAGAGAAGACTACAAAATTTTGGACACAGTCGAGACAACTGACATTCTACAAATGAAGTGTAAACATTTATGAACCAACTTTCCATCCAGCTTTTCTGAAATACACCAGCCTCTCTTAATGAGGCCACATGCCTTTTCATAGAGAGAAAATATGGCATTAATTAAAATATAGAAGTCCAATTCTTCTACATAAGTTGATTGCTTATACTTGTGATAAGAAGCCTCTTTGCGATGCAATTTACTCTGATGGGCTCAACGTTCAGTTTCGGTCCATTTGAAACTCATTTTTAAAATGGACAACTCAAAGATCGACAAAAAAAAAAAACTTTTTGAACAAAAAATGTTGAACGTTGTTTCTTTAGCAACCAAAAAGTTCAAGTATCCGAAGTACTTTTTTTTAAGTTTATAGTCTTTTTTTTTTTTTCTTTCTGCTTCTCTCAGATGTGGGTGAGAGGTAGCGTCCCATTGACGCCAGTCCCTGCGGTCTGATAGTGCGGATGGACGCTGTGTAACCGGCTGCTCTGCAGGGAGGAATGCTCCGCGCTGTCCCCGCCTGGAGGCAGGTACATGCTTATCATATCCCTCAGGTCCCCCAAACAAGCCCGCTGAGAATGGGACGTGATGGCCGGCGGCGGTGAGCTCGGCTCGGTCTTGCACACGGACGCCATGGAGCTCAGTCCCATGGCGCTGGTGGTCTGCTGCGTGTAAGCCGGAGACATGCTGTACGTGGACGCCGCGTTCATGTAGGTCTGCGCCGAGGACATCATCGGGTACTGGAGCCCTGCCATCTCGTATCGGTGCATCTGCTGGATCTGGGGGCTGTTCATGCTGTGATGTTGGGGGTAGGCCAGCTGGTCCTGCATGAGGGAGTACGCACTGTTTGTCCACCCGTTCATGTGCGCGTAACCATCCATCCGCTGCCCCACCGACACCGAGTTGTTGACGGCGTTGGCCCCTGGCGCCAACAGTCCCCCGGGCAAAGAATATTTGTCTTTCTTGAGCAAGGTCTTGGTCTTCCTGCGGGGACGGTACTTATAATCCGGATGCTCCTTCATGTGCATAGCGCGAAGACGCTTGGCTTCGTCGATGAATGGCCTCTTTTCGGCGTCGGTCAGAAGTTTCCAGTCAGCCCCAAGCCGTTTGCTGATTTCAGAGTTGTGCATTTTGGGATTTTCTTGAGCCATCTTCCTCCGCTGTCCCCGAGACCAGACCATGAACGCGTTCATCGGCCGCTTCACCCGCTCCTGGTCGCTAACACTGTTGTTCTTAGAGCCCGGCGCCGAGCCCGAGTTGGACTGCGGGAGCGGGGTCTTGATCTCGGTTTCCATCATGTTATACATTCAGGCGGCTTTTAGTGTTCACTCACAGGCACATAAAAAAAGTTGATAAAACAGCGCCAAAAGTCAAAGAGGTAGAGATACTGACCAGTCTCATAAGAAGATGGGAAAAAAAAGTTCTGCCCAAAGAGGCAAATGTGTCTGCAGGTGCTTCTGGTTTGTCTCCGCTCGGAGCTGCTCTTTCCCTCACGGCTCAGAAACAGAAGTCTCTAAACTTGCTCGCCAACCTCATCTGTTAATAGGCCTAGTGGCCGGACCATGTGATGTGGATTGACAGCATGACAATGATGAGCAGGGGACCAATCAGCGCGCAGCTCCCATATCCACCGTGTAACCAACCGGAGCACGCAGCGCTGTGTTTTGGTTAGAGGAGGGAGAGGTAAAGTTTTAAAACAGCAGCGCTGCTCAACAAACATGAGCGCTAAATTTTTATAGATTTATACCAGTTTATATTTAAGAATGGAGATGAGAAATAAACGGATAATGCAACCGTTTTGTTTATGGTAAGACCATGTTTTTGTCTGATTGGCATTACCTCCCCTTCGGATTAAATTACATCCAAATGAGATTGTTTTGCAAACTTTTTTTTGCAAAATTTTGGATTCAGTTAAATAAAACTGAAGGAGTCAAACACAGACTGTGCAGAACCACTAAGGCTGTATCTCATGATAAAATGGAGAAGAGACGTTCATTGGTCATGCTTAAAAGAAGCAAGTCTTAAGGGAGCAATGACAATATATTATTACTGAGGCGAATCTCAGCAGGACAAACTGACCCGAAAATAGAGAAAATTACCAAAGTAAAGAGCTGAATTTTGGATTAAAATGTGCTGTTGTGACACAATGCTTTCACACTCGTGCAAGAGTCACACGACTTTTTTTTTTTTTTTTTTACATTTTTAAAAGACAAAGGCTAACTTTGCAACATAAAAAACGCCACCACTCTTATTTTTGAGGATTGTGGTGTTGCCAAAATCTTTGAATCACTAAAATCACCATTTTAAAATCAGATTTTTCACGAGTCTTTTTTTTTTTCACCACCTGCTCGAAAGTTTTCCTCAGGAGTTTTGCAGTCTCCTCCGGCGCTGTGTGTGTGTGTGTGTGTGTTTCCGTTAATCAAACAGAAAGTAAAATCTGTCGAGGGGCTGAAACATCATCACTTCCTCCTAATGTTAAACAACTCTTGTGGAAAAACATCTGTTTAATATTAAAGCTGAAATATAACATTAACACAGTCTACATATATTAATATAAATCATAATAAATCTCCTGGTTTTACACCAGTAAATGCAATGACTTCCTAATTTTTTTAAGAGAAATTAATAAACACAAGAACAGTGAATCCCATATTACCTCAACATGGTTACCTAAAATAACAGAATGATACTCTGTTTCAGATGAAATAATAGCACGTAACTGTGGCTCTCTCTGCAGAGTGAAGGGACCCACAATGCAAAACTTTAATGCATCAACGACCTCTTGTGGAGGGGATGGGCTATCTCTGTAATCCCGGAGGAAAAGTTGAGTTTGGAGACTGTGTGCAAGGCAAACAGTTCTCCCGCTCATGTGAGTGACTGCTCACGTCCTTAAAAATAAGAGTCTTCAGCTATACTGTTTGCAGACTTGTTCACTCTGCGGTGTTAATGGTTATTAAAATGATTACCATGGACCGGCCTTTCATTTGCATGTGTCGGCTTACAAACTACCTGAAACGCCGCATCGCCGTTGAAACCAATCGCTCAACAGCAAACCTCACACCTGCTAATGATTGCGAGCGAATGGCCCATCGAAAACAACTATTAGCACCTCAGTATTTAGATGAGCTCTGCAGGCATCGTTCTGGTATTTGCATTTTTTAGATCGTTTCACCTCCCGGAGCTTTAAAATCTAAAAAATCCAGCTTGACTTCTGTGGCCTCCTGCATGTACGGCACTGCGTCCACCTGAGGGAGCGGAGACTTTTAATGTGTCATTTAATCACCACTGAAATGAAAATACTAGATTACTGTTTTTTTTAAAAAAGGTTATTCAGATAAAAACACGGAATGAAGAGAAGCGTTACCTCTGATTGAAGAGTTTAATAAGCTGTTGCTATATCATTGAAGTGATAACATCTGTCAGTCATTTTTGCTCTTTATTTTTTAAAAATTAACGAGAATTTTTTTTCAAAATAAAATATTCCAAATATTGAACGCTGTCAACCAGAGCGTACTGCACCTGCCTGTGAAGCATGAATATTGTAACTTAAAAAATACACTAATGGGTTCAAAAACAGGTACAAAGATAAATCTGTCAGTAATATTTACGATTGTTGAAAGCAGACCACACATATGGACACCAGTATCATAATACACCATATAGTTAGCAGGCTAGAAAATCAGCAGAAAAAAAGAGACATCACTTCATACATTTAATTTTCCCGTTCAATGGGGCGTTACAAACAGAGCAGGAGCAATAAAACTAACGTCCAATTAGCAGTCATCTATTCTCAGGGACCAGTTATTTGTTTATCTGGGCAGATCTCAATACTGATCCGCTTGTAATCTTCTTATGGAAATTGACCGGTAGCAGAGAGAGGGAGTGAGAAAGAAAAAAAACACACCAGGAATAACCCGGAGTTTGGTAATGAGGGCCTCTGTGCAGCTAATTTCCTAATTAAGGAACGGAGGACCACCAGCACAGTCTGCTCTGATTCAGTCTCAACAAGCCTGACAGCCCAAAGGGGCTCTCAGTGCGCGCGGCTGCAGGATCCCACTGTTGAATGTTGGGAAAATATGTGGATGTCCTGATGGGAGGATATAACCTGCACGCAATCAGCTCGATCGTGATTTAATATCTAAAAAAAGATGATGACTTGTGCTTCTAGCGTGAAAACACATTATGTTTCCCATCAAAACCACCAATTCTTGAGGAGAAATATAATAGTTTGTCGTTAGAAAATAAGAGTTATATACATTTTTTTTTTTAAATTGACACTTGTGCTTACATATAATTGAATTCGTAACAATATATGACTTAAACCGGATATACATGTTTTTGTTGAATACAGGTTAGGTCAAATTCTGGCCTTTGGGCCCAAAAATATGAAGCAAACAAACAGGGTATATTTCTTTTTTCATGCAGATTTTAATCAATTTAAGTTGACACAAATCGACTTTATTCCCACTTTTTAAAATCAGTTCAGTCTCCTGCGTGTCCTCATCCGTTGCTTCTCTGTCAGCGGAGCTTTACGGTCAGACAATTTCACTGCATGACGGACAAAATGCGCACAACTTTAATATTACACGGCGGGACACGGGGGCTGCGTGCCTGCCATTCAGCTGCAAATTAGTAACTGATAATAGCTTGTAATTGATTGCATTTTTACTGCTTTGTTATCGTTATAGCTCGCGTTCGCTAGTTTTTTTTTTGTTTGTATTTTATTTATTAAGATTCGAAAAAAAAAATGTTTTTCTTTTTTTTTTTAGTACAATCGAAAGGCGCATCTCAGGTCCACAAAGACATTATTTTTCGTGTCCATTTTAAACCCCACGACCTCCAGAATCAATAACTTTTTTTGTTTCAGCTCAGTGACTGCGGACAAGGCCTTTGAGAAACAGTAATTAACAAAGAATGGGTTTTCAATTACAGCCACAATGGAGACTGTCTCATTAAGATTTGCATGATTTTTGGACGAGGAATGCAAATGAAGATGCAATTTACGCACGGTCTGCTGTTCCTATTGTGTCGGCGTGAATGGTTGCGTCCTCCCAGTTCAACACAGGTAAAATAATATTCACGGGTCATTTAAAGGAATAAAAGTGCTGCTATTATCACCTCTTTATTTCACAAAGCAGGGCGAGTATTCCTGATGGTTATTTGACTCATTTGACAAAAAAGTTGTCTTTGGGGGAAAAAAATACTTAACAAAAATTGCTCAAAATGTTTAATTTCTGTGCGTAATGCAGAGTCATTGCTGAGGGTACGTTTTATCTTTCTTAGCTTTGACCTTTCTAAACCGTTTGAAAATATATATTTTAAAAGACTCACATGTTTCCAAACACTCTCCCATCAGGGTCCATTCATTAATGTCTGTAAAAGTTACTAAAGATTTTCAAAATTAATCTCAAGACTTCTGCAAAATGTCTTTTTTATTCATGGATGCTGTTTTGGAAAATTCAAACAATATTAAAATAAGTCTGTCTTGCAACAGGTATCTAAAACTAAAATATTGACTGATAGAATCGTGCAGGAAATCTGGTAGGAAAATGAGCTTCACTGAATGTCAGTTTTTGGTTTTCTTTGAAACTAAATCATAATAAAAACCTGTACTCATATCATAAATTGAAATATTTTTGCATCCTGCTGCTGCATCATGTCCATGAAACGTCTCAACATATTAGTTTCGGGTAGCAAATTAATACAATTGCAAAAAACCTGAAGAATATTTAATCAAATTAATAACCTTTTATCATGGTGTAATATTTAATATTTATATTATAAACAAATCTGTGCAGACATAATACAAATACAGGATGAAAACCTTGATATGAATGATCAGATTTGTTGTAGATGTTCTTAAGTTTGTGTTGACACTTCCTGACAGAGAGGAGACAGTCGCCTCAGGACAGAGGATGAACAGAGAGAGAAGGTACTGATCTTTAAGAGAAATATGATTTTCAAAAGTGCTTCCTCGTGTCATCACTTTCCCACGATTGTTCCCTCTTAGGACGGCCGTGTGTGGAGCTTTTGTCATCACAAGAGAGAACAGGAGAGGATGAAGGAGGCAGATTAGTAAACTCACCACATGTTGGGATGCAACCTCGACGATCATCTCTGACTATGGGCCCATCTGAGGCGGTGAAAGCACCTGCGTTCAGTCATTAGGCGAAGGGACTGTCACTCAAACCTTCAAAAGAAGCAAAAAAAAAACACACACTCAGGGGACAGATGCACTGATTTTTCAGGAGAGCTTTAGTGGAGTGTTGCAAGTCTGTCAGGAGGACTTGAAGCAAATGGAGAACGCTGCATTCTTGCCTACACTGTAGCAGTAATTTGTGTTTTCATTGTGACGGTGGGGAAGTGAAGCCGAGAAGTGATGTGCAACCACCTCGTTGGGCTCTGTGGAATGCGAGCGTCTTACTTATTGACCTCGGCTTGTGAAACAACATGCAGAAAGCTGTTTGCCTCCTGTAGCTGTCTGTGAAGAATGCCTCAAACTTTAGCCTCTTTTTCTCCCCAGCAGGCCAAGCATGTCCCTCCTCATTATGCTCTTGTGTGAGCAAGGCCAAGGCTGCTGACACAGACCCAGTGTAATCTCTTTAACCCGCCACTGTCATGAGCAGACAAGGCGTGACCACCCAACACTCTGCTCCATCTCACTTAGCCAAGGGAATAGTTTTTCACTTCACCACCTCTTTGGCTTGTCGCTGCTTATCATTTAGGGATGCACATTTCAAACGCATTCGATCAAGTATGCTCAACACATAAGTGTGTGCAGAATTGTTCGCACACACACATACACGAACACATAGGCCAGGGTTAATCATTCTTACAAGACCACTCAATGTAATCATGTGCAGCAGTGTGCATTTAAAAATTCATATACTCACTGACCCTTGGAGTTCCCATAATTGACACTAGCATTTTTTGCTGTGGTTATTGACTAATGAAGCTAAAAGCAAATGGAGTTATATCACAGGAGGAGACATCGGCGGAAGCATTTTTAAATTAATATACAATTATTAGCTCCTCGAGGTCATTTCTTAGACAAAGACACTTTACGTTTACTTAGCAGATTAGGAGAAACACTCATATTAAAACATTTGCTATATGACGCGTTAAATGAAAAATAAAAATGCTAAATTACTGTGAATTATAAGCTCCTTTCCACTGAAAGCTAATTTTAATTCAGTTTAAATTAAGCAGAAAATTTCAATAAATATGGTTTTCCTTCTGAGCCACTGGGTGAGGCTGGATTAAGCCATCTAACGACACGATCACTTCTGTGTCTGCAGCCTAAACTTCCTCGCACTCGAACCTCTAATCTGTGCCATCATTTATCCCACAGACACATCGCATTACGTCTCATTTGCTGGTTTCAAGGGTTTGTTGTGGTAGTTTTTTTTTTGTTTTTTGTTTTTTTTTAGAATACACTGAATAAAACCAAATTTTGCACACATGCAACAAAAGAGGAAGACAGTTTTAAATTAGGCCTCCAAATGTTTTGGGTTTTTTTTTTTGCACAAGCATTAAAGTTATGATCAGTCTGTCAGCAAGCAGATGTGTGGAAACTGCAGCATGTGAATGGCATTATCAAGCACCTCTATATGATGATCAGTTTAAATACTGTTATTGCCTGACTGGCTAATTACAGCACTCATTATTTTCCATGTATCTTTTGAATCATTGCCATGTTCAGTTTTTTTGCAAAAACAAAGGAAACTTTCTCCGTGTTTTGTTTGGAAGAAAGTGCTGAATCGACACTTTTTGCTTTGCGCCATGCCCAAGCAAGCAGCCCTCTTTTGTTTTAGCCATAATTGAGATCCCACTAATCTAGCCTCTTTTAAAAAATGAAACAGTCTCTTTGTCAGGCCTTCATTAGTTTAAGATAATATTGTGGGGATGCACAATTAATTTGCAGTGTAACTTTAATTAATTAAATACACACAGTTTTGTAATATGATTAATGTCACCAAGTTGTTATCTGTATTCTCCTCCAAAATGAATATGTAACAGCGATACGGCGCTGAGCATTAATTGGGGCTTTTAAGAACCCAAAACTAGGTTAGGTAATTATAAGAGGTAATTTATTAAACCTTAAATAAAGAAACAAACAAGCATAAATTGATATATAAATCATGAGTACCATTGTGTGTAATCTAGCTGTGATTTGGGGAGAAAATGACAAATCTTTGTTGCGTGCAAAGCACTTGATAAAGCAGATAGTGGCCATAAATTTAGTCCCAGTCAAGGTCTCATTAAAAGAGGCATAATTTAATTAAGAGTTAGCCATCGCCCTCTAAATATATTAATTACCTTGAGCATGACGAGATGAGTGCGGTGATTATTACGTATTTCATTAGGGTGAGTCTTCTGGGAGAAGAGCAAACTAAGGTGGGGAGCTGAGTGTGTTGACAAGATAATGGATGGGCTGGTCTGAGATGAATTTGGTCACCTTGCCTTGGTTTGAGCTCAGAGAGGTGAGGCAGAGGACAACACAGGTCCTCGAGAAGGTGCCGTGTCTCCACTACAATTCAACCAGGACTGTAACATTTAGAGCTTTCAGGTAAAAAGGTTTGGGAGGTTTGTAAAGTCTTTTTTAATGCAAAAAACTGAGTAGAAATGTGAGTCACTGATAAAAAGAGCATGTTAAAAATTTGAGCCAGTCAAGTAAAAATGACTCAACAGTAAAATTTATTGCTCAGACAAACAAATTCAATTTAGAAAATAAACATTATGAGATTACACACTGGCTCTTAATTTGTAAGAATATGTGAAATAATATTTTTCATCTCTCCTTTCTACTCAAGTAAAGGCTATTTCTGTATCCTTAAGATTGTTTTTTTTGGTTTTAAAGTTTAGTTTCTTATGTCTCCTGTTAACCATAAAATATGTTTTACAAAAGAAAATGAAGAAAAGTCAAATAAATCATAAAAATAACAGTAAAAATCAGCTTAATTTTTTATGTTCTCAGCAGCTCGGTCCGTTATGGTGCAGTGATAATGCTTCACTGTTCCATTTTGCTTGTGTTAACTTTCGCTTTTCACAAACAGCTAATAAAGAACTACGAGTGTGCCACCTATTTGTACACACCCACCCACCCACAAACACACAACACACACACACAACACAGACACACACACCACACACACTGATACACACACACACACACACACACACACACACACACACAGACCAGAGGAGTGCAGAGGCGACGGCTCATTGCCCCGTAGACTGATATGTCAATGAAACATACAAGATGTTGCCGCTGCATCGGAGCGATTTCCAGCCTTGCTCCTCTCCTGGCTGACAGCAGGACAAAGAGCCTAAGCTACTATTATCTGGAAGCAAGCTCTCGTTCTTGCTTTCATCCTTCTCTTCACTTACACAAACATAGATGTATGTGCTTGTGCAAACACACAGAGCTCAGCATAAAGTCACTGATGCATCCAGCGTGCATATCAGACAGGACTTTTGTGTTGTAAAGGGAGTTTGGTTACATTGTTGAGGTGTCAAAATGGTTGTAGCTCCGTGCGGCGTTGGCGAATAAAAGAAGTGGAGCATTAGTTCGGATTTTCTGAGACCATGTCAGCTTTTTTAAAAAAAAATTTTCTGCAACAGGTCAGAAGAGTTGTATTTCAGATCAGGTAATATTCTCAAACTTGTGCTCATTTAATTTTAATTCATCTATGTCTGATCAGACATCCGGACCAACAGGTGACATGTTTTTTTCTTAATAAATAACTTCCAGATGATGTCTTGTACTACATGTATGCATGAACAGAGACAGTAAACACTTCTCGCAGGACAGAAAGCTCCTTGCATCAGCTCCCTGACGTCCCCCCCTCCCTCTTCTCTCCTCTCTTTACCACTACCCTCCTCCCACTCTGGCCAGAAAATTGAGGACACTCACCAAGCTCTGACTGGTCCCGAGGCTGCTGCTGCTGCTGCTGCTGCTGCTGCTGCTGGAGCTGCTGCCTCCACATCCCTCTCAACAGCTGGCTGTCAGCAGGCCCAAGAGCAGGACCATGGACTGGAAGATAGCAGTGATGTCCACAGCCCAGAGCCTCAGCCAGACTCCAACCGCCTCCATTCAGACAGCAGCACCACAACCACCATGGCAGCTCCCGGCGCAGCAGAGAAACATAAAGAGCGAGAGAGCCGGGCAGACACCGGCGTGGTGGTGCACACTGCAGCTGAGCTCTCCCTGCTCTGGGACCCATCTCATTCAGCCAAGATTGCTTCATACAAAAGTTGACAATGCACCAGTGAAAGCCATTGTTGATATTCAACATTTTTTAAATAGCTGAGCAGAATAGACAACATGGCAGGCTGCAAAACTTGGCAAGGGAAACTGACCTGGAGCTTCTCGTTTGAAAGGGTTGCCACGCTGGGTGAGAGGAGAGAGGGCTATTGTGTTAAAAAAAAAGAGAGAGAGAGAGAGAGAGGGAGAGCTTGTGTGAAAGAGCTCGAAAAACAAAACATCTCCCATCCCGGGAGAGCAGAGTACAATGCTTTCTGTGCAGCAGGAAGAGGACAATCACCTCACACGGCCACAAGCATATTCGCTTTACTGAGAGCAGAACAATGAAATCAACGCAATCAGACCTGCTTAAAAACAGGATATTATATTCCTGATTCTTGAACAGAACCAGGAGGGTCTAACCCCACATTACATTTTAGAAAAGTACAAAAAGTAAACCCGAGCATGTGTGTGTCAAAGCTAACGTCTTGTCCATCAGTTAAATATTACAACCACTCAAAAAGTCAAAACTGTGACTGACTCTCTGAGCACCGACTTGGCTAACGTCCACAGTAATGTCTTCCATCTTTCCCTCTAATGTTGCACAGATGAGCAGGATGCTGCCTGACGCTGCTAATGGTGCTCTGTTTCCGTCATTGTCAAGCTGACAGGCGTGCAGATTGATATGGATATTTAAGAAGCCTTTAAGCTTCCATATGTCAGAGCATCACAGTGCTGCTCGTGCCTCGGACACTATCAAAACATAATGTAGTGTGTTAGAGTGTGTGTATGCGTGTGTGTGTGTGTCTGGTAGCCCTGAGGCGGGTTCCAGTGTTGTGTTTCATGTATCTTCATGTCCATTGGTGGGCAGCAGGGCGGGAGGGAGGGCCTGAGTGATTAATGTGGATTTTAAACCCCCCTGAAGGAAACAGCTGCAGTACCTGTGACCCCTCCCATCCAGCAGATCACTAATCCATCCACTCATTTCCAGACTTATCACAGTACTGTAATCTCTAGCTGAAAGTGTGCTTGTGGCCTCATACTCTCAGACTAAACTTAAAAATGTTCTTAAAACTTGTACATGTTTTTTTTTTACTTTCCTGCTAATTAATCTGCTGTTGCACTAAATCTCCACACTGCAGTTTAAAGCTGAAAGGCCACAAACACACACTGTGCTGTCTTCCTTTTGCTTATTTTGCCTGATCAACAGTTTAAACACAAACAGTTTATGATGATATGCAGCAATAATAAGATGCACATCCATGTTCTTGAAATGCTGGAGCCTTTTACTTTGGTAAAAACTCAAAATATTCATGAATTATTAAATTTGATTTAAATTTTCTGTCAACTGACTAATAAACTGACACCAATTTTGTTGACACTGGCTTTGCTGCTGAGCGTTTCCACAGATCCCATTGCTGTGCATCAAAGTAATGAAAAAAATTTTTTAATTTTTTCTCTAAAATTCATTTTACTTTGGACATTATTAGAATCAGTTATGCATGAACATAATAAAGTGGCAACTCCTCACTCTGTTACAAACTGAATTTTTGCACATTTGATGTGGGTGAAATACAAACATGATTGAGCATAATTATTTTTACACAATATATATATATATAGGGTTGTGTCTTATGGGTCATACATGAAGTCATCCTCAAATATTAAACTAATATTTGCAACCAGACACCAAATCTCCTGTAAGACCTTTTTCCAACAAGCTTTAAAAAAAAAAAATTAATGATGGAAGATTTCAAAGTAAATGTTTTGTAAAAAGTCTTGATTCAGAGCAGATGAAGATCCTTTGTTTTAAAATACACTTTACTGGGATCTCTGAATGTCGTGAACTCAAAATCAAGTTCATAAGCAATGAAAAAATCAGGAATACAGGATAAAGCTAAAAACAATGGTAAGTTTCTCTTTTAGGCTGTAAAAGAGTGCAAGGGGTCTTTGGGACCCTAAAAATGAGAGAGTTAATGATTTCAGGACTAAAATCTGTTGCAGTGTCATTCACTGAATTTAGGTGAAGGACTTCAGCAACAAAATCTTGATTCTTGAGTCTTGATTTTAGTTGCTTAAAGGCTGATCTGTGTACATACATGTGTCTCTGTGTGTGTGTGTGTGAGAGAGAGAGAGAGAGAAGAAGGCAAACAGAGAGGCAGAACTGGAACCTGTGACAGAGGCGGGTTTGTAGTTGGAGATGTATAATTACATTGATCAGGGAGAAATTACAGCTCTGAGAAAAGAGGGACGGACACGCATAATCTTATAGGTGTGTCAGTGCTTGGCTGCAAGACAGAGAGGGAACCTGTGGCGTCTTTACTGGAAATCCACGTCAGCGCCACCCATCACACACTATTAGCTGCCATCAAAGCTCTAATTTTACTCTAGCATTACACCCCGCTCCCTGCATCCCCCTCCCTCCCCTGCTGGTCTGGATGGCGCAGCCTGGTGGGAAAACGACATTCAATCCGCCGTCCGCCCCATTCAGGCCAAATTGGCAAATGACAGCTCTCTGCCTCTCAGATTTCGGGAAGTGAAAGGTACCACCACCACCACCACCACCACCACCACCACCACAACCACCACCGTCCGCCTGAGCCTCCAAAGGCTGTTGGTGGGGGAAGGAGGAGGAGAGGGGGAGTAGAGGGGGCGAGCCAGGACCCGGTGAGACCCGAGGAGTGGCTCGAGGTGGGTTAACAGCCTCCCTTGTCCTCCCTCGGCGGTGACGGTGCTGTACAGAGAACACAGCGGAAAAAGAGAAGAATGCCTACTCAGCAGATCAAAGGAACTACCCCGAGACCAATGTGAAAAGTTGACCCCAATCCCCTAATCACCCACTTTACCACCCCGGGCCGAGCAGTGCAGGGCAGGACGAGAATACAGCGTTTGTCCTCATGGAGGTCAACAGCGGTGAGAGGGCCGCACACAGAGTTAAATCTGACTGAGATAAGGACAGAAGGAGCAGAGGCTTCACTGAGCCTGAAGACCCGTTTTTATCCAAATCAAATCAAATGCATTATTACAGCACGAACCCTCGAGGTGCATCACCTCATTTTCAAGAGAGTTTGTAGCTCTCTTCTGGATGAACTCAAACTAAACCTCTGCAGAAATAAACCAGGCTGTGGCATCTTTTGTCTGACAAGCTGCAAATAAAAAGAAAAATAACATAAAACAGAATACACAGAAGAAATATATAGATTAAAATATATATACATAAGAACAAGCAGCACACTGCTCGACACACATGCACAAACAACAAGGTCTTTCACCGTGACACACAGGGAAAAGACACAGAACATATTGTGTTAGACACTAACTGGCCGCCCGACTGAATGGTACTCTTACTGCTAATTAAGTGCTAATGGCAGTTCCCCCTGCAGAGAATACTAATTAATGCTCCATTCTTCTGCGGGCTGAGCGCGTACTCCACCGCGGCCTAATGAGGGGAGGCAGGTAGATCTTCTCCCAGGCTGGGTTAATAAGCGCAACACAGTGGGGTCTGAGTAGAGAGGGCCATACCAGGGGGCTGCTTCCTGTTCCCTAATCTTAGCAGACCCCCCTCAGAACACTCACAATGAGCTGCAGGGGTAATGAAAGGATTTGTCCCATAAACTGGGAAAATAGGGCCAGCTTATGTGTCTGTGTGGATCGCACATCGAAAGTTTTTGGTGTCTGTACTAATGAAACGTTAATATGGGGGAAATGCATGTAAGTGCACTTGCTGAAATTGATATTTTTTTTCCCCTTTTCAGACTAAAATATTTGTGAAAAATTGTGGGGAAGTTGTTCATATTTCACAGTAAAGTGTATGTAGCTCAGTAAATAAAAAATTGTATGTATATACTATTTGTATACTTTGATTTAAAAGTATAAAAGTACTTAGAAAAACTGTTCCTTTTTTAAAAAACAAAACAGAATTCGACACCCGTCACCGTTTCTTATTTGGAATGTTTTCTCCTACAGAATTACAGCCTAGAAACTGCTGATGTCTTTTAGAAAATAACTTCTATTTTATTTAGTTTCCAGCTCCTCTGAGAAATAAATAAATACATTACCTGTTTGGATGCAGAAAGCCTGGGAATCAGATTCAAAGTGCTCAAGAATGAATGGCTGTGCGAGTATGCGGCGGCGTGCGTGAACGTAAACATAGATTGAGGATGGCATTGGAATTACCTGAGTGAGATAATGGTGGTGCATTAGATTAACTTTCAGTCCTTAAATGCAACACATTTAGGCAATCTTGTCCCCCAAAAACATGTCAATGTCTGAAAGGCCTCCCTCTCGCTATCAGGAGTCTCTGGTCCCCCACACTGATGCAGCTGGCAAGGCGCTACTGTCGACTGTCAAAACGCAGCGCCAGATCTAGTTATAAAATAATTGAATTTTCATATCAGAGGGGACCAGAGTCCCAGCAGACAATAGGAGTGCTGAGTCCTCTCTGATATTGGCTCAGGCCCTTTGCCATGCGCATGAAATCAGTATGTTAATGTACCAGGGTTTTCTTTTTTTAAGGGCACTTGTGCTCTCGCAATGTACTACCGATGCGGTTTCAAAAAAATTGCAACTATTGATAAGTAGGCAGCCAGCAACCCCCTCGACCCCTCCTCCCAACCAACATGCCCACCCCCCCGCCTTCCCCCAACCCACCGAGGCTCTAGACGTTCTCGCACCCCCATCCTCCCCCATTATTAAAATTGTAATTTATTTTTCTAAATCAGAATGACAGCTTGCTTTCTTTTCTCTGCAGCAGGCAGTGAATCACCAAGCTTTAATTACTTTCGTAACTTCGCTGACCCTGTGAGCGTGCTGCTCTGCCAGAGAAAATGGGACCTCCAACAAAGGCCCTCCACAGCCACAGCCGCCTTCGGTTCATTCAAAATGCGAAAATTTATCAAACTACGGATTTTATAAGATTTTGTTAACATTTCACCTCCTATCTTTTTCACACTCCCCCCCCAATACACCGTCCCCCACCCCACCCCACCCACCCCGACTCGCTCGCAACAGTTCTGCACTCCCAATCTCCTGGCCCACCTCCTGAGGAAAAACTCTGTGCTCCAGATAACGAAACAACCTCATTCCAACTCTCCTTCTTACCTTCTCTCCCTCCCTTTTCTGTGTGTGCGTGTGCTTGTTGTGTTGACTCAACAAGGTCTCTTCAGGTCAAAACAGCCAGAGGTCACACTATTATCAATAACCCCCCCCCCCACACACACACACACACACACACACACACACACACACCTCATATCCAGGCCGTGGCCCCGGCAGCAGGGAGACACACAGCGCAGGGTCCCGAGGCCACAAAGCACAGATCAACAGGGATGAACGCTACATTTGATCACTTCACAGCTCTCTGGCCCGCAAACACCGGGGTCAAGCTTTAATCGGCGCGGCCGTCAGAGTCTATCACACAGCTATCGACTGGCTTCTCTGACCGCGGGTCATCGCCACAAAGGGCTCGCTTCAGCATTTAAAAGCACCTCCGCAACTGTCACATGGATCATGGCCTCGACACTGACGTCCAAAGGGAACCATGTGTGACTTTTAAGTTGCACAGGAAGCAGCTTTCAGATACCGCCCCCTCCCCGCTTTGTCGCTGCAAAGTTCAGGCATGTTTCTTGTTGGCCAACAGATCCCTATTTGCTCCACATTATTCCCTGCGACTGATTTATTAAAGTAGCTAATATGCTGTAATCCCTGCTATCGCTCTCACCTTCTCACTGGCACACCTCTGTTTTTTGGGCTGTGCCACTGTGAACCAGGGTTGTGCAGGCACGGTTGGTCTTTTGCTGACTGCCTGATAATTGAATGAGCGATTATCCCTCCCATTAATAGACAATGA
The DNA here is from genome assembly GCA_029814765.1 of Acanthurus leucopareius. Taxonomy (NCBI): domain Eukaryota; kingdom Metazoa; phylum Chordata; class Actinopteri; order Acanthuriformes; family Acanthuridae; genus Acanthurus; species Acanthurus leucopareius. The sequence continues at coordinate 15,934,767 of JAQMCX010000058.1, read as the reverse complement.
TACAGAAAGCACTGCCATATGTACGGAATATTAATGAGTGGCTGCAGCGGTCTAGATAAGAGAAGCGCCGTGCAGTTGCTGTAATAGGGGTTAAAACAATTTGCCCCCCACCACCCTATCCCTCCACACACACACACACACACACACTCACACACATACACCAGCTCCCATGCTTTCCACTATGCTAATCCTCCATCCTCTCACCAACGAAGCGGGCTGCCACTAACCAACCAACCACCCAACCAACCAACCAGCCGCCCCCCACGGCCCGGACTTGTGCTTGGTGCTGACCTCACTACTGCCAAGGCCGACCCGCCATTGTGCGAGAGTGCGAGCAGGGTCACTTGACAACAGAATGACATGCTAATGATGGGAAGCAGCGGGTGTTTAGTATTTATGTCATGAGACATTTTGCAACAAAGGAGGAGGGGGGAAAAAAAAAAAACATGTAGCCACGCAGACAAAAATTAATCCTAACGAGGATTGTTTATGTTTTTTTTGCAGTTTTCTGAATTTGTCTCACTGTTTCACTGCTGATTCTGTCTTCATCTTCTTGCTGTCACAAGGTTTTTTTTTTTTTTTTTACTGATATCAGGGTAAAGTAAAGATGCAAGAGCAGCTGAAGCCCTGAATTACCTCCATTAAATTTCAATGAAGGTTGCAGGGAGTCGAGCAGGCGAAACAGTTGGGGCACACTTCTATATGAATCGCCATGCCAATCAATATCTAAAATCTATTAGCATTGGAAAGCAATATTTTCCCTTTTACCTTGCAATAATTGTGCTTAATGCTGTGAAGTACCTTATCATAGGTCTGACGGCAAAAGAAAGGCCAGTTACCATGGCGACTGTGAAAGCCATTGGTTTCCTTTTCAGCAGAATAATGAACTTCTCTCCTCTGTGTGTCACTCTTCCACTCCACTCTCAGCCTCTTCGATTAAATTGAAGTCCACGCGTCCTTGAAATCCCTCGTCTCTGCCTTATAATTTCACAAACAGGAGAAAAACACAGAAAAAAAAATGTTCAAGGCTCAACAAATGCATCACTTTAGGCCAAGGGGTAGTCATCCTCACAATCAATACACAGTGTGTGTGGGTTTTTTAATTTTTTTTTTTTCAGTAACACCAATTATCTCTTAATTAAAAGTAAACATACTTTTACATTCTACTGCTACATTTTATTTTCTGATGATGGAATGGTTAAAGACAATAATTCCCTCAACTTTGTTTGGGGACTTTTAATGGTTGGAAAAATAATAACTACATTTTCATTTGGAGTGAAAGTTAAGCAAATTTAAGATGTTTTAAAGAGTCCAAAACATATCTGAAGTCCATTAGAGTTATTTAGAATAACTTTGTTTTGCATTTTGTTTATTTAAAATCAATCTCATAAATCCTCAGTCTTTCTCTGTAAATGTTCAAATATGAATCAGTGTTGGAGTCAATCAACCTCACGCAGGTTTTGCAGTAGATGAGGACTTTAAGCTGATATAAAGCTCGTTTAAAGTCCTCTGAACTCAGTGCTGTAGGATAAGACAAGGCTGCTTTGTCACATCTAATAGTGAAGGATGCACGGAGGTGAATATACTTCTCAGTGCAGCCTGAGACGAGCTCCACAGTCACGTTATTTTTCTATAATTCTCTCAGCATAAAAGAAGGAGAGAGAAAAAAAAACTTGTTTCTCTCCTCTAAATGTCGTGAATCCGATCATTGATTGCACTCGCTGTCCAGCGCGTCCTTGAGCGCAGACATCCTCACTGCCCGAGGACATCAAGTGTTTTATTCAGTGGGGTTTGTCTGCACGATGGTCGATTAAGAGATGGGGGGGGCACTCTGCAACTAATTCAAATAAACCTGCAGGATCGAGACGCACAGATTTCCATATAAACGCAACAAATATTTTACGCCATTTAAACTGCGGCGGTGGGTCAATTAGTCTAATTTGTTTGCGTCACTACATTTGCGCTAAATTCACACACAAGTTCGTCTTTCATTCTATATTCTTACCGAAGCAGTAACTGGTTAAACCATTTAGAGAAAATAAATGCAATGTATCGCATGGCGTAACATCGCTTTCGTTTGGTGCCTTTAGTATGATTATTTGATGTTTATTATTTAGGCTCAAAATACCAATTACTGTATATCTGAGATCATTTCCAGCCATTTTAATTACACAGAAGTCTGTCTAGTCTGCTTTTGTTTTATTTTTCAAACTTCCGTTTTTTAGTACAAATGTGGTCAGGGCTACATGTAGGCTGGGGCATTAATTATATATTGTTTGCTGTCACAATAGGAGTAACCATTTTATTTAGGCGATAAATTAAGTTATTACGAAACATTAACATCCTAAAATAAAATTAATTATCGAGTCTCTTTGTTACTTCCCTTGTTTCTTCATAGACCTATAGAGTAATACATGATGCTTTATATTTTTCCTACAAACTAACATCAGTACAAATAAATTTAGAAACCGGGCTAAATAACCCGCGGTGCTGTCTTACAGGCGTGTCCCAGGGCCTTGCCTTAATTCTTTATCGAAATATTAGACTTGCCAAAGGTAAAACAACATTTAAATGTAAAGTTATTATGGTAAATAAAACCAAAATCACATAGTTTATCTACTTTTAATAAAGTTTAGTTACTTTGTAAAACAAAAGCTAAATGGCAGTAGGCTAATAGTGAGTCAAGCAAGTTTATCTAAAAGTATATTATCATCAGTTTCAAATGAAAGTTTATTTCTTGGATTTTTAAATCAGTGTCTAATCACACAATGCCATGCACGGGTGGGAAATATTCATTAAAGACAGAAACACATAGGATTTAATTTCAGTATTAAATTATAAACAGATCGATGTTTAATCTGAAAATGATAAAACGCGTCCATAAATTGCAACCTGACGCATAAACGGAACCAACACTGCGACCAAGACTTTCTAACATATTTTTAAAAAGCAGGCCTACCTCCACTTAACTGAAAGAAATATTCTCGCTTGGTGGTCGGGCCCACACATCTTCAGTTGATCTTAATAGTAGTTTAACCATTTAATGAGCCCAAATTTAGAGATTGGCTCGTAATTGAGAGTGACACAAAACGGGACAAAATCCTTTAAAGATTTCATTCAGCTCAGTCCTGCTCCATTCAGTCCAGATACTCTATTCATCCCTCAAGGACAAAAAAAGAAGAAGAAGGGAAAAAAAACAAGCAACACTGCAAACTTTCTGCGATCAACACATCAAGGCCAGACAGAAGAGTCATTTCAGTAAATGAGCGCGTTTTGCCCCCAATGTTCGTTCATCATATCCGACAAGATGAACTTTTCTGTATTACACACTGACAATAAACATGTTGGATAATTATTAAGATTCCTCTGCTTTTATTTCAGTTTGGCCTCCTGTTTTCACCCTCGTCTGTGCTGCAGCCCTGCCTGCTATCAAGGTGGCACCTTTCAACCTGAGAAGACACCAAACTCAGAACCTGAAGAAGATCACACACACTGGATTTGACTAAAACCTCGTCAACGCTGAGTCAAAGTTACTGTGTTCAATAAAGGTTTGACTTCACTGGAATGGCATTTTTACACACACATGGAAACGCTTTAAAATCCCACACGGAGCGGATTTTGAGAAGCTTTGCAACTGGATGTTCTGACCATCTTACCTTTGTTTCGTAGGCTCATGTAGGCTAACCCCCTTCTGTCTAATTCTTCGTCTGTGAGACAGCGCTGAGGGTGAAATGGCTAAAGACAGGCTGCAGTTTAACTGTTTTACAACTCTAAAATTTGTTTAATTTCACACATTTTTTGCAACTTTCATGAAAAAAGTTATACGTCTTGTTTACTTGAGACACTCAGCTGAGTAGCTGAGACGTCTGACCTGCCATTCAGTGCAACTTCCTGACTTAATCAGACCACAGGGAGGCGCTCATGAGCTTACATCACAGGAGTCAATGAGCTACATTACCACTGAGTGAAACGTGCTGCTCAATGGCAGGTAACACTATTGGAAAATGCACTGAGATTCAACTCCACCTTGACAAAAAAAAACCTTATTAGATGAACTCTAATTATTAATAAAACAGATCATGTGTCAGATTTGAAAAAGAAAAATGACTCAGAAGGACAAAAAGTGCAGATAAACTGTTTCTTATATGGAGAAACATCCCAAACAGTGTAAAGTAATGATGGGGTCAACTCAGTTCACTGTGCATAAGGTGTTGGTGTTTCTATAGTCATAGTCTTTATTGTCCTATTTATTCGTTATCAGTACAATGTGATGAAATGTGTTTATTGCATTTCACCATCCCTGAGGAGCCGTGGGAAGCTGGTGTGCAGCGCCCAGGGACCGACTGCAGCTGCAGGGCAGCGCCTTGATCAAGGACACAAGATCTGACCTAAAATACAGGCCGTGGGACCTTAACTCACAACCTCCCGGCCGTGAGACCACAGCACAAACGCTGAGTCACAAGCTTTAAGATGTAAGTGATCAAGTGGTTTCGATGCGCAAGCAAACTGTGGCTGAAAGCTGACAACAACAAGTGATATAAGTTTAAACACATACAGTAAACACTTCCTCCCTGTTTCAGAGTGTGAACCCCGATCGGTTCTGTAAAAATCCATCCACCAAAACCTTCGTTAAATGTGGACTCCGTTGCTCTTTATAATAAGTCCCCTGGTGATGTGTGTCAATAGCTGCAGTGTGACCTTTTTCATGAAGGTGCAAATAGACACTTCCTTATTTTAAGATTGTGTGTAAATTGATGCACAAGACATCAAAACTTTCAAGATGTTCTTCTCTAAAATATCTTAGTAAATTCAAACATCTAAGCTGAACTGAAAAACAGGAACAAGCTGATATCAAATGTACACCAGATACTGCAGATTTTTTATATCACGGAGACTTGCGGGAAAATTAAAATGTGGAAAAAAATCAAGATTTAAGGCATTAATCTTACATTTAGCAGTAATATCACAGTTCTTCATCATGTTCAGATAAAACTGTTTAAGTCTCAACATATAGTTTATTAACTCAGCGGCCCTGTCCGAAAGGAAATCTACATCATTTTCGTGACCCTAAAAGCGAGGTAACAGCATTCTCACCACTCTCAGTGTTGTTTTTGTTTCTTTATCCCGTCCTACAGTTTCGCTCTTCATGAATAATAGTTGACTTCCAATGAACAATATTTTTTCTGTGGTTTCAGTCACATACTCTGCTTTCACTTCCAAAACATCAGCTGTACTGCATCAGTTTACAGAAGTGCAATAACTTTAAGGTTTTGTCTGAATTCCCCGACCACTTTGCATCTCTTTCTGAATGCCAGCAGGTTGATTGAGACGGACGTTAAAACAAATGATTGATATTATAGCGTTTATCTTACTGACCAGCCAGGAAAACATCATTACATATTCAGTTCATTATACATGACATACAGAAAACACAGGTAAGTGTTGCAGTAGCACTTGAAGATACAAAAAAAAAAAAAATGAAATTACAAAAAAACATGAATGCACCTAGTAAACAACATACATCACCATTTAAACAAGTGTGGAGGGAACGAGTGCTGTACAGCGTTAAGAAAAACTTTCAAACTCTGCCTCAACATCCTGCAAATATATCAAGGAGTTCAGCCTTGATCACCGAGAGAAAGAGGCCTTTAAATTCCATGTATCAATCCCGAAGGTAAAAGGCTGAATAGGAAAATCCCTTATTCCTCTAATGAGGCGTGGGCGGTTTGAAAAGATACGTCTGGACCAGATCTGCCTCTCTGTTTTCCTCCATATTGTGCAAAAGACAGCTGTGAGCGCTGAAGGACAAAAACAGCTGGGATCAGGGGCTGCACTGGCTCCAGGCTGCAGTCTCTGGGTTACAGACAAACACTGTTGATAACACAGAAAGAATGGCCTCATAACTGTCTCATTTATTAGCGAATGCCAGACTATCCATCTATCATCTTTGGTCAGATATGATCTTTCAAATTGAGATCATCTCTTAAGCCATGATGACAACAATTCACAGGCTGAATCATCTTCGATTTACTTTAACTTGAATGTTTCTATTTCAGTTTCCAGGATTTCTAAGCACAACTTTTTCTTCAGAAAAAGAAGAACAAAGAAGAACAAATGACTCAATTTGTTACTCGTAACTTGAGTTTTGTGCAACAACCTCTTTGTGGTAGAGTGCACTTAAAGAAATTGTGCAGAGTCCTTAAATTTATCTTAAAAGACACACTATGGTCGAGAAAATTAGAGGAATTGCAACATGGGCTTTCTGGCAGTTAAACACAGGCATTACAGAGGTTTGGTGGAGTGAAAGAACGCACTGTAAGTCAGTGTTACAGTAAAAAGATTCTCTTTCAAACCTCTCAGTGCAAAAAAGAAAGAAATGATGTATATTGCATTTAAAATAACACTTATTTAATATTTCATGTTTCAGATACTTCAGATACTACAGATTTCCTGCTATCTCTCTGCCTCTTCACTGGCCTCGAGGGCTGGGTTCTTATAGACCAGAGAGATGTCCCGGTTGTTTGGCTGTATTTGTGCCTGTTCAGGTATTTGGCTGCTTGTTATCTCTCTTTTTCTTGTCAGAGCAGACTTCAGTTTGGACCGGTAGTGATCACCAGCCAGGAAATACAAAATTGGATCGATACAGCTGTTGACGCTCGCCAGCGGCCTGGTGATCTTGTAGGTAAAGTTGACGATGTTGAGGAATTCACAGTGCAGTTTTAACACACGGGAGGTGTAGTAGAGAGTCCGTGTGATGTGAAACGGGACGAAGCTCACAGCAAACACCACCAACACCACGATGATCAGCTTGATGGACTTCTGACGTGAGGCGGCGCCCTGCTGGCGGGAAGATAATCCTTTTCTGGGCCGGCACAGGGCCCGCGCCATCAGGCAGTAACAGACCACAATGACCAAGAAAGGGATGACAAACAGGAGCACCATGACAACAGAGCTGTAGTCCACATACTCCCTGAAGGACTCCTGATTGGTTGTGTCATGGCACAGAGTGTCGTTGTCCCTCCTGGAAGTGGTGACGAAGATGAGGTTGGGCACCAGACACACAGTCACGACACCCCACACCATGCAGCACACCATGTGGGCGTGGCGGGGCTTTATAAGCGTCAGGGCCTTGATGGGGTGACAGATGCCCAGATAACGGTGCACGCTGATGCAGGTGAGGAGCAGGATGCTGCAGTAAAGGTTGGCATAGAAGAGGAAGCGCACTATCTTGCATGCAGCCACTCCGAAGGGCCAGTGGCTGCGGTTTGCGTAGTAGTAAATGAGGGTGGGCAGGGAGAGGACGTACAGGAAGTCAGACAGGGCGAGGTGGAACATGTACACGGTGCTCGGGTTCCACGGGCGCATCTTTAAAAAGAGCCACAAAGCCGTGGCATTGAGCACGAAGCCAAGCACAAACACCACACTGTAGGACAAAGGCAGCAGGATGTACTTAAACTCCTCATTAAAGCGACAGCTGTAGTTATACATCGAGGTGGTCATCATGGTCTGGTTGTGTGAGCCGAAGCTGCTGCTGCTGGTGGTAGTTTCCATAGTCAGGTGACCTTTCAGTTAAGCACTCACAAGCCAGCAGATGACCAAACCTGGGAAAAGAAACAGACTTACTTACTGAGAAAATACAAGCGTGTATTAATATAAACCAAAGAGGAGCATCTTTTGATGAAAAAAAAAAACAAAACGTATCTGTCATGTTGTTTTTCAAGTCAAAATATTAACCATTCTCTGTTCCTCAGCTCCTCAGCTGTGAAGGTTAGCTGCTTTTCTTTCTTTTATAAAACTGTAAACTGAATCACTTTAAGTTTTGAAGTGCTGATCTGCATTTAAAGACAACACTGTGGGTTTTTTACTATTTTCTACCATTTTAACAGCAAATGATTGAATGAGGAAATGATCGATAGATTAATAAATAATGAAAAGGATCATTAGCTGCAGGCCTGAGATCAACTCATAGAGGATTCACCTTTATGTTTGTTTAACAGTGGTGTAAGAAAGGTTCAAAACCTTTACTGTAATAAAACCGGTAATGAAACAGTGTAAAATAAACTATTTGTAGCAAAATGACCCCTTTTAAAGTGTTATATAGCCTACATATACACATATTCATGAAGAATGCTTTAGGTTGTTAAGGAGAAACTAATAAGAATAGCTCTAAACGACATGTTATTGAGTATTAAGTGTACTATTATGTTTTATTCTGTCGACAAACTGTTTAATAAAAGTAAAAACTCGGCATTAAATATTTTATTTAAATAAAAGTACAAAAAAATTACCATCAAACTACTTAAAATACAAAAAAGTTAAGGTTCTTGTTATGCAGGAGTTCTCAATTCAGAGGAGTGAATAATATTAAATTACATTAATCGCTGCATTAAAATGTTCATAACGTGATGTTGCAGCTGCTGAAGGTGGAGCTAGTTTCTTCTGCACCGCCGCGGAGCGCGTGAATGTCACCAAGGAATCAATTAAGTCTTAATAAATCATAATAATACATCATAATTTATTTGTTGAATATATTTTTGTGTATTTATGTGACTCTGCAGAGTAACTAATGATCGAAGAGATGAAATAAAATACAGCAGAAAGTAAAACATTTCCTCGGTGGTACAAAAGTATCAGGTAGCGTGTGTGAATACTCAAGTACCTCAAACTTGTACTTCGTTCGCGCTATTTGCGGAAAACTCTTGTTATTCTCCACCGCAGCAGGTTTACATGAAAATGTTTTGAGAGCAATTTTACTAAATGAACATGATGTTCTGCACGTTAATTAGGGTTCTTGTCGGTGAACTGGATCTCTTTTTCGGTCACTCACATTAAAAAAAACACAGTTCTTGTTAACGTGACATTGCGGTTACTCACCTCAGCGGACCGCGGCGACGCGCTGCTGGTGCCACACTGATCCGGATCCCAGTGCGACACCTTTTTTAACCAGTTTCACTATTTGGCTGCTTCCCCTCCTCCACCCGCCGTTTGATTCGTCCGTGGCCACCGGGCGTTAAGTTAGAAACTTACAAAAAAAGTTACTTTTCGGTGGGGGCGATGGTGGTGGAGTCCATGGCATGCTCGAGCTGCATGGAGAGTAACGTTACACACACAGAGTACACACCAAGGACAGAAATGGGAAGTCACTCTGCTGAGTGGGCAAAAGTTCCTCCCAAAAAAAGCCTCGAGTGGAAGTCATTTTCGGTTTGACGGACCACGTGAGGCCCCTGCTGGAGCTCAATCACTCAAACATTAATCCATAACTCAAGTTTTACTGTACATGTTAGTTTCTTCTCACAGCAGCTGTTAAAGCACTGCACCTCCACACTTAAAGGAATGATGGCACACCTGATATGTTTTAATATGCCACTGTTTTCTTCTACGACGTCTCGGGACGAAATATTGCACAATTTTTAACATGTTTTAATAATAGCGAGCTTTGTTGTGACACAAAAATTATACAAAAGGAAATAGTGGTCAGGGTTTCAGCGCTGTGTGTTACCACAAAACAGCTGAAACCCTGACAGACACCAGAGGAAGCAACACTGGTTAAATATGAGACCTTTATAATTACAGAACATCTCACAGTTCATCATTTTTTTAACCTGGAAGAAAGTTTGAATGCAGAACTCCGTTGTAATATTTCTTATCTTATGTGTAAATACTTCCTCCACCGTTATCATGTATCTTAGGAACAAAAACTTACTCCCATGACAACACTTAACAGCCGTCAATAGTGAAACGATGTAGGAGGTCGTATTTGCACATAAAACACAAAATTTGCTCTGCGGGGGATTTGTTCACCTCCTCAGTGATCTTTGTGGAATCAGACTTTTCTGTAAGATTCACATATATATATGTGTTGGCCTTTTAAAGTCTGAACAACAGGGATTAAAAGTAGGCAGGTGAGCGTTGAAGCTGTCACTAATTGACCATAAACTGAATTAAGAGGAAGCTGTTGATCAATAAGTTACCAAAAATTTAGATTTGATTAAACTAAAGTGACAAAGAAGGTCATGTCCATATCCAGTAACCCAGTTTAGTTTGAATTATCTTTTTTATGATTTACAGTGAGACTGACAATAGAACAACATGCTTAAAATAACACCATGAGAGGAACAAGGAGCACATCTCCTTACAAAGTTCAGTTTTCTGATCCTACAGCTGAACAACAGAACAACCAAAGTTATCCGAAAGTCAACTTATGATGCATTTTTAGGACTGATACCTTCAAATGAACTTTAAATCCCAATATGGTGAATCAAAGTAAATATAATTCAGGTGAAAAAATGGAAAGTCCAGACCCTCTGGCCCCTCGGCTCAGTCGTAGCAGTCTGGGTTTTGTGTTTGTGTTCAGCATCGGGTTTCTGTGGTTTGGATGTCTGGAATGTGAGTGGGCCACTGACAAAGCATGTTCTTCTTCAGGGACCCGTACAAAGCACAGCATGTTTACAGCCGTTCATGATGGAAAACATGTCAACATGCAAAAAAGACGCTGCACTCCTCAGATTGTTACTTAAATTCTCAGTTCTCAAAGAATAATGGTGATTTTTTTTTACAAATGGGCCATATTTTAAAAAATTTTGATGTGAATAACAAGTAAATGTTTTTTGAAGTTGGAAGATGGGCTGAAATGGCTAATTTGTCTTTGGTGTCGCCTGTCAAAATACGTCAACTAGAAGTTCTTGTTTTACAACCAACAGGCTCAGATTGTTATTACAAGTGTCTGACATCATGTAAAGGATCACTTGATATGATGAAGATTGTGGTCTTGGTCCCAAAAGAAGAGATGACATGGGAACAATGTTTTATTACAGATCTGGGTTCTCCAAACTCAGCGCATGCAGAGAGAGTGAAGATGCAGGAGTATATATATATGCAGATACAGACATGGAGTCACTAACGATGCTAAACACTTCATGTCGAGTGGCCATGTCCTGTCGTCCCAGACTTTCTCATGTTCAATATTGAACCTATCCCACACTTTTCATATACAAACATTTCCTGTTATTTTATAGCTGACAGGATATTCCTAATTTTCATCTTTATAATCAGTACAGTGAGAGGCCTTTTTTCAGAGTGAAATTCCTTATTCTGACCAGAAACAGCCATTAAAAAGCTTGTTATAACGTTTGGATCCACACTTATCCTTTAAAACATCAAGGTGACACACAAACCAACCGATCGAGGCAGCGGTGGACCAACTGGTGTTCTGTGAAGTAAAATTATTGTTTTTGTCAAAGAGGTCTGGTGGCTTTGAAGAGAGAAACAATGGCTTATGTTGTAAATCTAAGAAGGTCTTTCTGTGTGTCTTAACCATTATGATTTCAGACAATCTGAGGCAGCTGGTTGCAAAAACAAGCTCTTCCAGTGGACGTACATTGACCGGCACATTTGCCCCCGAAGATTACATTACAGACAAGATGATCCACATGACACATTTCACAACTTGATCTGCCTTTTAGTTATGTTGGCCAACAAAACAGTAAAAATAAGGTCTGGGGTTATAAATAAAGGAAATAGCCAAACATAAACTGACTTCTTCCTGTCTCTTAAAGTTCCTCCTCTGCTTCAAAATGAATTTTTGACCCTCACTGTGCCGACTGACGAGTGTGTCCTTAGAAGTCCTGTACTCACATGTACAGCTTTACTTTGTGACATTACAACTGTTTTAGAAAGATATTACAGTCAAATGTGTAAGTTTCATATAACAGTTGAAATTTGAAACCTCTTGTGCACAAACTAAATTTATCAGTGAAGTTTAACTTTTGAAACTAAAAATATTTGCATATTCACAGGGAATTAACTTCACTTTTTGTATGAAAACATCAAGCACTCGTTACCAAAAAAACCTGTTTTGATACACTTTGTTTTCACAAGCACTCAGCTCCCAAGCAATTTCACTTTGCTAAAACATGCTGCTGCAAACTCAAAGATCAACTCTGTCAATCTTAACTCTTATTCAACTAAACATGTTACATGTTAAATGTTAAAAAAAATTAATGCATGCAGTTTTCGACCTTTTCCTTCGATTTTAATGCTGTCAAACGCCCAGTTCCCCCCCAGGCGATGACATCACAGTAGTAAGTACAATGCAGCGTTGAGTAAGCCAGGCTGACACATACTGGCTGTCAGCAGACAGAGGGACGTGTTTGGCCTTGCCTTAATAAGTAACCGCCTAAACCGAAATGCTACAAGCAAAACCACCGGCAGTCACACAGGGAGTGGAACACTTACGAGTTATTTTAGGATCAAAATTCATGGCTGTCTCATCTCTGTCTGTTGTGATCTGCTATTTAACTGAGCTGACAAATACAACTTTCTCATGTTTGCTTACGGCCATCCTGTTATTTACCAACATTACTAATGTAACGGTATTTTTATGAGTTGTTTAATAAAACAATTGGAGGAGCTTTTAATTTTTTACATCTAGACTGTGGAAATATGGTGTAAAAGAATGTCAGTATTCAGCAGGAACCTAAACAAAAATGTGAAATGTTAACTGTAAGCTAAAGAGAGATGGAATTATGTGAAGAAACATGGTGGTGCAACATGACAGACTCTAAAGGAAAGGGCCCACTTCCTCTGTGGATATAAAAAGCTTATTCTAAGGGCATGAAAACACAATGATTCTTATTTTTTGGTGATTATATACCAATGAAAATATAAACATGAATATTAAATTCCATATCTGTCATATTCTACAGATAGATCCTTCTAAATAAGTGCCATTAACAAAACACAAGCTGCATAATGTGATGATATGATTTGTGCACTGAAATGTAACAGACTTGAAGAGGTGATTTCTCTATTTCCCTCCTTTTTCCACGGCATGAAAAAAAAGACACTTGCGACCGTTTGGCGATGGTCAAGAGTTTTTTATGCACTTTACATTTCTAAAGCTCGCACGCATAAAACATGCACAGTTGACACAGGTGCTGATTAAGTGACACGATAGCAACAGCATGAGACAGTAAACACAATGAGAAATGGCAGGTCCTTTTTCTTTTTCACCAACTTTACAGATAATGTTCCAGATGGTATGTACAGCTATGGATTTTATGCCCCATAGGTTTAATCGAGCGCTTTTACAAGCTCAGGTCCAGGCTCAATAATAGCAGAGTAATGGAAAGTACACAGTAAAGGGGTTGAAGGTGAATGGTAAACACTAACCTTGAGTGAACACTGGAAATAGAAGGACTATTTTTTTTAACTTATTAAAAATGTACACAAAACAAAATGAACAACACCTTAATGCAGCAATCAATATCTGTACAAGAGTCAGATACACTTAAAGGTTTTCAATTCGTATCATCCACCTCTTGCATTATCTCTTAAAATGTATAGATGAATAAAGCAGACTGTGCAACGTGTACTTCCTGCATCGTGCTCCCTTCGCTGTGTTGACACAGGTCATCTGTAATTAGAGTATTGATCGAGTAAATGAAACGATGGCAGGGCTGCGGGAAAGTCCAGCTGATGTCACTGATATCCGCTCAGCCTCGCCTCCTCTTAGATCTCGGCTCTGACTCTTCTTCCACTTCTACCTGAGCAGACTACCAGGCTTTTGTACCATCAATGTTTTTTAATCCCTGTGTGTGTTAGTTCCAGTTCCTGGGCAGGTTTTCGAGGATCCTGCGTCGGTGAGACGGGTTCATCACTCCTGCAGCACGTAGATCCTCCTCGGTGATGCCGCTGTAAAGAGGAGAAAATGTCACTGAAGCAAACTTGACTAAAAATTCAACAGTAATCCACATTATTTTTTACGTAGAATGCAAAGTTTACAACTAAGGGCTGTGCTGAACGGTTTGCAGCTTCGGTCATAACATCGACATTTAATTTGACATTTGACAAACAGCTGCAGATGATAAATGCACCTATAAGAGAGTCAGGAGCAGCCTGGCGCTTCTTAAGTATTTATCACCCAAAGACACACCTCTCTGCCCTGATCCGGAGTCATTTACCAGGGAGAAAAGGCTCAAAATTTACTTATGGGATCAAAAAGAGGATTTATCTTCACTTGAACCTTCAACACGTTTTTCAGGAGGGTGATGATGTCATAAGGTACTAACAGCATTACGTCAACTCTGCGTGACAGACCTGTCTTATTTTTGGTTTTGGTTAGCGTTGGTGCTCAAGTAAATACTGCACCTGTCTTCCAAACACAGAGACTGTCTCTTTAAAAAAACATCGCTCAGATAAAGAAATAAAAATGGCTTCACTAACGGATGTCAGTCACCCATTAATGTCTCTGGTTACTCATTTCATGTGTGCTATATTTTACCCTCCGGTTTGCGAGTTCTTTGTTAATTCTGTGAAAGCATCACAGAGCAAAGAAGAAAACGAGCAATGTGTGTGAAAAATAAGAAAAGAGCAGGTGATAGAATAACATTTGGCTTTGTTAGTGATATGTTTTATGTCACACTGCAAATAACAGAGTTTACATCAGTTTGTTTTATACTTTAACTAGCAGCAACCAGCATGTCTCAGTGATAAACTTTACACATAAGAGCTTAAAGCTGCAGTTTCCTTCCAGTGGCCCCTAAATGTTAACTTCAAGAAAACTTAGATTGTACTAATTTGACAGGAGCTTTTACAAAATGTGTCAAGGAAGCTCCGTCCTTTTCTTCTCAGGCTGTGACACTCAGTGATGTGGTGGTTGCTTTTGTTCAAACAGATTTTACAGCTCTGGTAATCACAAAAACCTCAATAATAAGCTTAAATGTTATGTGTTTGTGAACAAATTTGCTAAGATTTATTTTGTTTCAGTCCCAATCACATTTTGAATTTCAACATCTGCTGATTCCGATATTACTGTTGGTATTACAAACATAAAATGTTGCTGTTTTATATTCTGTGTTTTCAGGCTAAAGTATGTTCCAACTGTGAGCATCCTTGTACGGTTTGAGGAACATATTATCTGAAATCATTTTACCTGAAGTAATCCAGATCGTCCCATCCATTGAGGCTGAGGCCAAGTGTGTATTTCTGAAGACCTAAAGTGCTGAGAAGCTCCCGCACTGTCTCAGGTGCACCTTGGAGGACAGACACCTG
>JAQMCX010000058.1:15869098-15915411 GCA_029814765.1 Acanthurus leucopareius | reverse complement strand
ATGACTCTTGAAAAAAAAAAGGCTTTTTTATTGAGAATATAATTTGTTTTGTCAATATATGGTTTTCGATTAAAATGTTATTAATTTCGATTAATTAATTACAGACCCTATAATTAACGCGATTAAAAATTTTAATCGAGTCCCACCACTGATATATATATATATACAAAATACTGTTAACTCCAGCAGGGGGCCTTCTACCTCCCAGTGGCTCACATAAGTCATGTTTTTCACCAACTTAAGTCTTTTATAACCTGTCATGATTTTTTTTTAACTTTTGTCTTCACATTAATTCCAGTTTGTGTCCGCCCAATTGTACATTTATTCGATTTTTATGTCTCTCTTCCTGTTGAGGTGGTTTTAATTTTAGATGTGTGATCACTCATCACACCCAAACCACAGTCACCCACAATGGAGAGAAGGTGAAGGTGTGAGTGTGTGTGTGCGTGGTGGTTATATCTACTCTATTACATTACCAATTTTTTCAAATTTTAGTTTAGCTTTATTTAGTTTAGTTTCTAATATCAAAATTATATCAAAAGTATACTGTCACTGTGTCTTTTGGATTGAGATTAAAAAACTGCAGAAACATCTTAAAATAGTTGTGTAATTTCTTGGGACGTGTGGCTGTTCAGCATTTTAACACAAATAAGTAGCGTTCAAGGTCAAGCTGAAATCTGCAAACCATATCTGAACATAATGAAACAATGTGGATCAGCAGATGAGCAGAAAAAAATAAGAAATCATTTTGATTTTTTTGGATAAATTATCACTTCAGGGGCGCTCATTAGTTACTGTAACTATAATTGTAGAGGGATGTTGTGAATGGAGTTAATTAAACAAAATTAATTTGCACTGTGACCAACCGTATGACTCAAACCCATCACATGACTTGACAGACAGCAGCAGGTGCTGATCCTGAAGATACTCCATGTCAGACATGATTGGAAGAAGCTGCGATAGACAGAGAAAAATAAATCTCAAGTTAACACTCTGACTTGAAAAATAAAGGAAAATTTTCAGTCATTTCCAAACAGACTGAGCCTTTAACCTTCGGCAGCTGTTTGAAGGACCAGCCCAGTTTGAGAAACCCGGGAACATCACAGCTCTGCGAGTCATTTTCACTTGAGCGTCGTGTCTCTGCAGAGAAAGACATGAATGTATTAAAGCCAATGTGCCTCATAAAGCTTGATAGAAAAGTGTTTTTGATGTGACCCCGTACCTTCAAGGCAAGACGAATGAAATTCAATGAAGAACTTCGCTTTGCTCGCTGTCTTCACAATGGCCTCAATGCCTTCCAGCTCTATCCAGGCCCTCTCCATGCTGGAGTTCAGATCTGTGCCGGGCAAACGCATAACAATACTGTTCACTTAATGACAGGATTCAGTCATATTCCATCTGTTTGTGTCCACAACAATGACGGCACCTGTTTTGGAGCTGAACTGTGACGTCACTCCCACTTGGAAGGTGGCAAAAACAGGTGAGTGATCACTTGTGAAGATGTCATCTGTGCAACCTGGTAAGAGACAAATCCATCATATTCCTTTATTATTAGGATTGCTATAAAAATACTAAATTTCTTATAAGTTTTGTAGCAAAAATGATTGCACAACGCTGTGAGGCATATGAGCTGTCGGCAAGATTTTGCAAGACATGAAAAGAGGGTGGTTAAGTGGACAAAGAGCAGCTTTGCTTCTTCTCAGCATTTGTTATGTTCTGATAGTTCGCTGAGGTTAGTCAGAGTGAGGCTCTCAGGCTGAATGAGAGGAAATGACTGTGTTTCTTTGTGGACCACAGACCAGGATGTAAGGGTTGACCGTTATTCGTTTTGAGGGTTGCTCTCATTTTGGAGTGGTACAATAAAAAAAGAAAAGGGCACAGATATCTACTTTGAGAACATTGCATCAAAACCTGTGGTGATTTCAGTGCTGCAGCTCTTTCCTTTCTATGCTGCTCTAATAAATTTCGTTTCTTTTGTTTTTAATTCAACTTCTCTATTTAAACCCCTTTTGGTTTTGTTCTTACCATATGCTGTGCAGACGTTGTGTGTCTCTGGGTAGGACTTCCACAGGATCCTGTCACACCAGGATGGAACATTGACTCGCACCTACAGAAAGAGATTTAGGTTGAAAATCAACAACATATTAAATGCTTGTTTATGAATGAAAGTGCTACAGATATAAACTTAATGCAGTAAATGGTGCCTTTCATTCCTGTTATGCAGACATTCCTGTTTTTAGCCTGTGGGTTAATTCTTAACCTCCTATATTTAGTTGCTGGGGCAGCTGCCGTTAAAGACCTCTTCAATGGGATTAAGTTGCACTTAAAATATCATAAGTGAGGTAACTGCACACTGAGAATGCTTCTAGGATCTTTAATTGGTTGTTGTGCTTATCTGGTGCAGTGTGTGTAATACATTTAGCATCAGAGACTAAAATAAATTTAACCTACAGGCTAAAAATGTGACAGCACCAGACTGTAAATGTCCTTTAGAAAAATGATTACAACACCTAAATAAGAAGTATGAGTTAGCTCTATGTGAAGGATAAAAAAGTAATGAGCAAAAGGAAACATTCAATCATAGGAACTAATCTGAGAAACAATTTTTTAAATTAATATTCCTCAGGATCCTGATTTTAACTAAACAATCAACAGTCCTCTGTGTGTGTTTTACTGACAACTACATGGTTACTACATATTCCTCCACTCACCTTCCCCTTCAAAGCATGTAGGAGAAACTACAGAGGCTACAAAACTGGCTAAAAATGTAAAAAGGCCCTCTTTTGAGTCTGTGTTTAATTAATCTGTTCAGGGTTACTGGTGGCGCAACATGGCTGATTAAGTGAAAGAGGGCCAGATATTTAGTTTCTGCCATATTCTACTCATAAATCCCTTTAAATCCAGTGCTTTGGACCTTTAAAGAAGAGTCTACAAACATGCTAGTGGCTCTGTGAGTTTGTACTTGGATCTCCGGTTTCAGTAACATTCATTCTCTGCATTTCCATCAAATAGATGTTGAGACAGTTAGCAGGAAATGTGAAACCAAGGGGAAAAGTCAGTGACATGCTAGAAACTTTCTCACATTTCTGGCTGCTAATCAGAGGTGTGGCTATTATTTTATTGCAGACATGCATCCTGTTCAGAACCTGGAAGAACTTTATTTAAACACACATGATCCTGTTTTTGTTTTTTTTTTTAAAGTGCTTTTGTGCAAGGAGAAATGACTCACTCCTGAAGTCTTGTACTTTTGCCATAGGTAGCAGTCTCTAGAGCCCCGTTCATAGCGATAGGTGGGTGGAAATGCAATCTTCTCTTCCTCTTAACCATGACAAACAGAGAAAGAGCGAAGGGCAAGGTCAGCAAATGTAGAGTCAAATCGTAATTAACAGTCATTTTGTAATCGCAAAAAAAAAAACGTGAGGATGCTTGTACAGTGAATAAAATAGAAACTGGAACTCACTAAAATTGAGAAATGCTTTCCTCTTGTGTCTCTCTCGAGTCAGCTGGTCTGCACACATGAGCTCCTCAAACTCTCTCTTAGACACATGTTTCAGGATGTCCTGGAGTCAGTGAGGACCACAAAGAAGCATTTACATCCAAATCTGGGATTTCTCAATTTGAAAAAGCAGCCACATGTGTTAAAAAGTCTTTAAGGGTGCAAAAACAGAACATTATGTAAGAAAAGAAATAACAACGGAGGGTCAGACCTGCACATCCAAGTCGAGTCTGTAGTTGAGGTCTCCACACCAGAAGAGATGGGTGAAGCGAAGGCTGATGTCAAAGGCACTGAGCTGTTTTTCACCCAGAGAGAGCAGCCTGAGGATGTCCACAAAGTTCTGGTTCCTCCTGATTATGATGTACGTGAAAGGAAACAATTGTAAGACATTATAAAAAGGAGTACACACACTTGGACTCACACATATATTTGCATTCCTACACAATGTACCTCAGGACTTTTTCACTTCCAGAGGTCAGGTGGCAGTTCACAAAGCCAAAAGATGTTCCATTAAAGAGGAAGGAGACCCCAACAGCCCCTTTGTTTCCTGAAATAACAGAAATATTCAGCCTCAAACCTCCAGGTTATTAAAACACACTCTGTTCGTCACACACACTGATGTTTCTGTTGGCCACGATGTGATGGGATCATGCAGGGCAGCATACCCAATGTGTTCCCCAGGCCCGTCCTCACGCTGGCCGTGTTCACATGGCTGATTCGACCCTCATACTCCGGCTTCACAAACACAGCCAACCTCATGTTCCAGAGGGACTGCACCGCCACCTACAGGACAATGCACTGCATTACAACAGGTAACAACAAATGTTTCCAGTCAGTAAAAAGCAAACATAATTACATATTTCTCAATCGATTTGACCCGTTCTTATGCGGTCTGGCTCCAGTTTAGTGAGCACAGCCAATCAAACAGATGCTCATTTTGCAAAACAGACCAGTTCGACAGAAAAATAAAGTTTTGCCATCATTTCAGATCACATCTTGGTAAAAACAAATATTCACATCAGAACTATAATCTATCACGGAGATGGTATTTTCACATTTTTACGACCAGATTGTGAAGAAAAAACCTCAGAAAGTCTTATAATCTTCTCCTGTCAGTTACATGTTGCCGTAACATTTTCCTTTCATTGAAAAATGTGTGTTCCCCATAACTTCATATATACAACCTAGTATGTAATTTGATGTTTTACATGAGGGTGGAGACTCTAGTTCTCATCAACCCTTTCATTTCTGTCAGGCCAGAGGAAAGTAGTTTATGTTATGTTGTTATTTTTTGTAAAATTAAGAAAAC
Source organism: Acanthurus leucopareius (assembly GCA_029814765.1). Lineage (NCBI taxonomy): Eukaryota > Metazoa > Chordata > Actinopteri > Acanthuriformes > Acanthuridae > Acanthurus > Acanthurus leucopareius. The sequence goes on along the minus strand of JAQMCX010000058.1, from coordinate 15,910,606 downwards.
AGTACAGGAAGCATTTGAAAACAATTCGAAAACAATAAAAATATATTGTTATATTAAATCTTAAAAGCTAGGTGGCTTCAATAATCATATTAACAATATGTATCTAACATAGCATTGCACTCTTGCAACATTGTGGAGAAAAAAAATCAAAATCAGTTTGTGAAATCACTTGAGCCGCAATAGACTTAATACAAGCTTTTCTCTATGGTGCCTCGCAGGATCTGTAACTAGACTTTGATGTGTAAAATCAGTGCAGTTCCCCTTTAAGTTTTCTGGGAATGTCAATTTGTGACTCTTTCTTATGTGAAACATGGTTGCTTTGTGGATAACACACCCATTTCGGGCATACGAACTGCCAGTTTAGGTTGGACAAACTTGGAAAAGAGGAGAGTTACTTGTTTGAAGTCAATTTGAGTGTAGCTGCGAAGGGTTGCTTTGATATGTTCTGTCCATTCTCTCTCCCCCTGTGGGTTTTCCTGAGTCCCCAAGGCGTAGATGTCATGAGGGAGCAGGGCGATTGACTCGTCAGGGGTGTGTCCCAAACCACAGCAGGTCACCCACGACTGCAGGCTGCGAGGGGGAGGGGAACCACCTGTGTACACAGAACAACACCACGAATAAAAACAAACCTTCTCCCTCTGATTCAGCACATCAGTGGTTCCTCTGCTGCCTGACAGTGAAAGAGAACGCCGCCACATTTATTGTTACCCATGTTCCAAGTGCCAACGAACACAGAGACCACGTCAGGCTCGCTCAGCTGAGAGTGCCTCGTTTTCATCAGCTGGAGGAGTTGACAGAAGGCATCACGTTTCTGAAAGACACGAGAGTCCGTCAGTGAACTATGGGAAAGGGCACAGTGGATTTCAGGTGATAATAAAAGCCGTTATCCCGCCTTCATCTCACCCGTGCACTTTCAAATGTCATCTCCCGCGGTGTGTTGTGATGGCTGTCAACAACCATGCGCACCTTAGCCGGACTGCTCTGAAACTTGACTATCTGAAGGACTGAGACACAGAAAAAAATATGTCAGCAGAGTTATGTAATATATTTATAAGTAAGAGAAATGATACAAGCACTGAAATGTAAATGTGTCCTTACTTCTGTCATGTGAGACCCTTTCTATGCCGAACGAACCGGCCTTCCTGTCAAAGAGCAGCACTCCTGTGTCCACATCCACAGAGACCGTCTGTCTGCCGTACCTCACCATCTTCACCTGCACACACACACAGGAAAACATGTCAACAGTCCAAGATCAGTTTTATTATTTTTCAAAGACAAAATGTAAATAATTATTGGGTGGTGCATTTTTGCCTTTTTACCTGAAAGGAGTGGACTGGCAGCTGTCTGACGTGGTTTTTGATAGGTGTTGTATTTGCAGATGTCAGTTCAGAGGGAGGCGGATTCGGCTGCGCTGCCAGATTGTGATTGGCCACCGCATCTTGTAATGCTTTCAATACCTTTATGGGCAGAAAATCAGCAGTGTCACATCCTAAATAGTGTTTTCCATCTCAAATAAAATTTCCTCTGTGAAAACTCATCACCACTCAATAACTGAGCATGACTACTAGGAATTACAAGATGTTATTGATGTCTTGATAGTGGCAAAGATTGAGTGGTGCTCAATAAGCAAACATTCTGTCACTTAGTTTGTTCAAGAGCTAACACTCTACCAAGCTCAAAAATAACCTTGAACTCAATATTGGTTTGTTTGTTTTTCATGCACTGACCATGTGAGCCTGAAATCTTTGCATCTTAACTTAAAAATCTTGCAATTAACAAGAACCCAATCAGAAGATAACTTTCAGTTTTTTGCATCCTTCATCAGCAGCTTTACTCAACACAAACATACCCTTTTCTCTAATGAGGAAAGGAGGCTGACCAGAGCTGAAATCTTACACAGCAGAGTGTCGATCTCCATCTCTGGGCCCTTGATTAAACAAAGAAACAATAAGTTGATTTACATGGATTTTTAAAAATGCACTTCCTTACAGCACTGAGGTAACACTTACAAAATGACAGTGAGCTCTTGCTTTTTGAAAAGCATACTACATGGTTCATGTTGTACCTGTGCCTTGGTGTGTTTTAAAGAGCAGCTGGGATGATCGAAGACCTTGGCCAGGGTTTCCAGACTGGAGAGAGTCAGGTCGATCTCACTGCAAATCAGATTAATACACAATTTTTGAAAAATATCCACCCTGTATTTATATACATTAAATGCAGAACATTTACCGTACATGTTCTGTCAAAACTAAAAAAAACCTACATTTACAGTGTCCTGCAACAAAAAAGGCCATACACACTTCTACTTTTCACTTTCAGTTCATTATTAATGATATGAGAAAAAAACATTCAGACCTGTTTAGGCCTTGGCAGGCTGTACCCAGAGTACGCTTGAGGTGGCTAAGAGTTGTCGCCCCTTTATGCACATTCTCAATGTCGAGAGGCAGCTCACTGAAGAGGTAGTCATTTAGTAGACCAATCACCTCACCCGCAGTGCTGTAAATAGAATAAAACAGGCAGAATTCAGTCTTATTTTATACAGTTTTTCTATTTAGCTTCATCTGCTGGACCCATTTGAGGAATAGAGCAGACCACAAGTTTGTTTACCACACACCAGATGCTATATTGACACTGTATATTAATAGCACAAATAAAACAGCCAAAAGAACAAACAGCGTTTCACACGTTGCTTTTTCTATGCCTGATTGCCAACAGGTGCATATTTAAATGAGAAAATGCTAATTAGCATAGAACATAACAGATGACTAACTCTGATAAAAATGACTTCATGTCAGTAAATAGTCACATCTATAAGTTTATCTGATCTCGTCTCACAGAAAAGAAGGGTGGACGGAAAAAGCTGAACATGTAGCACAGAGAGGCACAATGCAAGGAACATAATGAAAGAGAGTTTGGCCGTCGATAATTATTTTGTATTATAGCCTCTTAATTGTACCTGGATGTGTTCAGCTCCTGCAGCTTGTCCAGGAACATGGTATGAGGGGCTGGTTTTGCTGGTGGTCCTGTTAAAGAAACCGTGTTGATAGAGGCTGGGACCACAGGCGGCTTCTCGTCATCTATACATACAAAAAGAAAAAAAACATAAAAATTAATAATGAGCAAGTAATATTGCAGTCCTGAAATGAGGAGCACCTGAAAACATCCCTACAAGGTTTAGGTATTTAATCATGTGTGCACAATTTAACAATGTCATGTATCATGTATCATATTTGTGCATGTACTTAAAGGTGCTACATGTGACATTTCTGCACCGGCGCACTTCCTTAAAACTCTTCTGACTTTGTTTAAAAAATATGGTCATGGTTTCACCAAAGTGACCTGAGTTCAACTGCCTTTGTGAGGACATGTGCTGTAATTGGTATTAAAATGTTGTAATAATAAAGGCCAAAGGGCTCACCTGAGCTCTCATCCCCAGTGTCTGTGTCACGGGGGACAGCATAGAGCAGAGGAATGACCAGGCCTTTGTGTGGATGCTGATACCCCAACACCAGGTCCTCTAGTGTTCGGAAGCAGTTTACCTGCACGCCCTGTGTTGTCTATAAGACATACACACACACACACACACACAGAGCAGAGGTCACTGAGTACATGTGCCGTCTTAATCACATGAATGTGTGTGCATGCTGACAGTCTGTCATTGCTATAAACATAAACTGGAAGGAGAGCAGAAACCTGCAAACAGATGTAGAGTGGATGATTAGAAACCTGACACACTGATGTTGCATTCAGGAACACAAACCTACAGTTTAAATCAATTAAGCTCTTTCAGTGCTGTGAGTGACATAATGCAAAAGATATATGATAGACACAATGTTGCTCTGAAGTTGTGTGTGTGGTCAAACTTCACTACCTTATTCTAAATATTTTTCACTCCTCCAACACACACACAGATTTGTACAGCTGTACTTGAGAGGACACTCATTCACATGATGCATTTCCCAGCCCCTCACCCTAACCTTATCCACAGAAGCTTAATGCCCGACCACTACACTTACCCTAAGCCCTGACCTAAACCTTATTTTAATCCTAACCCTAAAACCAAGTTTTAACCCAAACAGCCCTTTATAGGTCTGTGAGAAAGTGAGGACCGGCTAAAATGTCCTCACAAAGTGGCCTGTGCATCAAAAATGGCCAACACGTCCTCACTTTCAAATAATGTCCACACTTTCATGGTGTCAAACTCAAACAATGAAAAACTGGCGACACCTCCTTGCTTGATAGAGCAAAACAGAAGTATTTATTTGCATGACAGAAAAAGGCAGACACATGATGTGCTGCGATAAAAAGTGTCCCAGAGGGGCTTCAGAAAGGAAAGGCAACATCACTGACAGTTACTGACTACAGCAGCGTTTGGCTGCCATGTTTCACTGCGGTTCAGTTTTCCCACTCAGTCTATCCAAACCTTGATGAAAACATGCCAAGGAAGTTTTTACATGTATATGTTCACACATTTAAGCCACAAGCACAAGCAAGCCATAAACCAGGACAGCTACACTCCCAGCAGTACAGGCAGGAATTAAGATAAAATAAACACACATGCTGTGCACAGGTGCTGTGAACACATACCCACAATGTTACCACTCACATGCACAAAATTAACATGGTACACATTAAACCACCAAACTGAGCGAGCCCTTTTCCTGTGCCCTCTTTTTAGAAGTTTTGCTTTTATTTTGTGGTGAAAGAAACCGTTTTTTGGCTTGAGCTGCAGGTCTGTTTTGCCAGGAACTCTTCAAATAATATTTTCAGTACCACAAGGATCTCTTGAAAAGCAATTAAAAAGAAATGACAAGGAATAAGAGACAGTGAGGGACAAAATAGGGCCTAAAATATCTCCACGACCATCTTGGAAAAACAAAAAGGCAAGCATGCGACTTGTGAGTTACTGGAGCGAATCCAGTGAGGGAAAATACGCACTGGAGGTTTATACTGATGGCAGTGGAAAAACAACTGAAATAGCAAGTGAGTTTAAGGTCTTCGTTTGAAAGCAGAGGATTTTTCCAAGTCAAAGACCTAAAAACAACTGCCAGACGGTCATTATTTAAACTGGTTATTGGACTTAAATATGCAGACAAAATAAAGAAAAAACGGAGTTGATTTGCGGTTGAGGCTCTGAAAAATATTTATTTCTCTCAGTCTCTCACTTTCCCTCACCCACAAAGTGTGTGGGTGCAAACTTTGCGCTTGTGTGTATTTTTATCACTTAATAATTAGGTCACTGACTGACTGAATGGCAGAGTTTAAGCCAGTGATGCCTTGTGTCTGCTCAGAGTATCAAAAACAGACACATTGCATCACTGGTTTAAACTCTTCCACAGCCAACAGATTCATTATTTCTAATACAAACACCCCCGTACACATACACATAACAAATAAGCCCGCTCATTGGTCAGTGCCTCAGTGTGTGGGTTCAGTAGGAATCTCTGAGACATTAAAAACAATTTCTCCTCTGTGCTGCTGAGCTTATGCTGCAAGCATGAGGCCACATGGCAGAGATGCCATTCAAACAACAAGGCTGCTGCAGTCGTAATAGAGCCTGTGCGGAGAGGAAACACAAACACGTTCCTGTTCTCCTTACAACAGGCAATAACAAGCCATTGTTTGATCCCACTGACTCCAACTGACTGGCTGCCACTCTCTCCAGTGTGTACTGTCTGTGCCATGGTTTTCCAAAACCTCTTGGGATTCTCCTCCTTTTGTCCCTCCTTGTTAAGCGAAGGAATTAGTGTCGTGTGGTGATGAACACTAACCTGAACTGCCAGAAGGCCGTCTGCATCGGGAAGAATACGATAGGTGTGAACATGCCGTTGGAACCTTTGAAAATCAAAATGAAGTCATTAACATCACTGTTAATTACTACAACATGCTGCCGAGCAAACATTCAAAGGGGAAATGCATTTAAGTGTATTTTTTAAATAAGGACCAGATGTTAAGCTGCAGTTCGAGACGCTAACCTTTTTAAGACGGCACTGGTTTTTCTACCAATCACTAATGACGTGGCCTATTGTAGTTATACGATGAGTCAGAGACATTTTGATCATCATCTCCATCAGTCACTTCAGAGAAGTTGGATTCAGGTGGTGTGAAAGATGAATGGAAGTTTGTATCAGTCAGCTACTGTATGTAACATGAACCATGATGGCAGAATGACTACAAACAAAATTGTGGGGAAATATGGAAAATAAAAAGAGGGAATGACATATTGAGACAAGAACGAAGGGAAAGAGGGAGCACTATAAGCGGCCGGGCTCAGCTTTCAGGAATGTAACTGACTCAGGCTGATGAGCAGTCAGCGTAGTGCGGTCGCTGGAGCTACCGCCCTCTTTCAGGGGCCCCAGGGAAGAAAGAGGGGTAACAGGGGAAACAGGGAGTCCTGGGCCAGGGTTTGACTGGCTGAAGTGGACTTGTGCTCAGACAGGACAGTCTAACTAGTCTGGAGTGGGAGTGTGTGCGTGAGCTTGGCCTAACCAGTACTCAGCTATTCTCTGCTGCCTGCTGGCAGATGAGGGTGAAAGTGATGGATGTGACAGGGGGAGTGGAGCTGCTGAATCCATTTACAGATGAAGACATTGTGCAGAAATGTTGACTTGATGAATAATTTCCAGCATATGTGCCAAAATCTAAAAAAAAATTCACAAGTTTAGGTAATTAGGTTTTGGTTTTTCAAAAAGTAGAACTGCTTTCTGTTTCTTCTCACAAAGGGCCACGTTTAGTGCTTCAAGACATCCTGAGTGAATCATTCATTGAATATTTTCAAGGAGGTGGAACACATCAAATTAGCATACAAAGTAACATGCAACAGCTTCTTTAAATTGATTCCTGGTGAGTGATGAGTGCAGAGGGTCACGTTCCCTTTTATTTTCTTTCTCTTTTCAGTTTAAATCTACTCAGAATTACTGACAGCAGCTCACAAAATATGAACAGCAGCAGCTCACAGATGTTCATGCAAAACAACTAAGATGATCATAATAGCTTTAAGTACCTTTGATAGGAAATTATGGTTTTTATTGTGATGGTTAAGATGAACCAGCTATATGCTAAGTAAGTGAATGTATATGTGTGTGTGTGAGTGTGTGTGTGTGTGTGTGTACTCACAGCAGGCACAATGCATAGGCTCCGGGCACAGACTCACTGTCTCTCACTAGGTAGCTGCCATCCCTCCCTGCCCGTGCCAGCAAGTCCTCTGCATGCACACGGCTGATGTCACGATGATACCATGCTGCCGTAGCCATGGCAATCAATGCAGTGAGATATGTCCACAAAAATAATCCACATGAGTTGATGAACTTGACATTACAAAAATATTTACAGCAAGTTTACTGTCAGACTCGCTCAGATGGCATCCGGCTGGCAGTCTGTCATTCAAGTTATCAGCACCACAGTGTGTTGAGTGCTCTACTTCAGTAAGTAGAACTTTCCCATGATCCTCTTCCACATGTTCAAGTGTCAGACAGAAAATCCCACACCTTGTCTGTATCAACTAGCACTTCCTGGTTCCCTTGTAGCTCCTTCTGGGTTAAACATCCTGTTGCATTAGAAGAAGAGAGAAAGAAACATCCAGCTGATCGTGAGGCGAGTCCTCCCTAACAACACAAGTTCCAGTTCACCTTTCAGACATCATCTGTGTAGAGACGGACCCTGTTTCGGTTTCTGATTGCAAGCTGCTGCACCCAGGTGGGTGTGTTGCTCCAACAAACACAGACCATCACAGTAGCGCGAGGGAGGGAGAGGGAAGGAAGGAGGTAGGGGAAAAACAAGCGAGAGGTGCTGCACCGTCTGAATGAAGCAGCCACCCCTGAGGCAATGACGGTGCCTCTAGCTTAACCACAAACACAAGCCCTCCTCTTGTCCCAAAACAAAAAAAAAAAAAACCCCACATGCAAACAACAGGAAAAAGATGAACCAAGAATGGCAAAACAAACAAATCAAGGCACACACATACACTCAGGCGCCCACACACTCGCACACGCACTTAGCAGAGAGAGGAACATACCAGATGGACCTCAGTCAGCACTAAAACCAGACAGGCATGCAACAGAAACCAGACTAATTCAAATGATTTCCCAGCTCTGTTGCCATATAAGGCAATAGGAACACCTCTCCAAAAAGTTTAGCTGATGACTGCAGTTGTCTTTGCTTCTTCCAGGCCCAGATTCCATTTGGAGCGTGTCTGGCTGGGTGTGGACGACTCCGGGGGTCCCGCTTTTTATGCTGGATGTTTTTGTGCTGGCGTGTGTATCTTGTCAGCAAGAGTCCCGTCCGCGCTGGCGTGGTCTCCAGCGGTTTCTTCAGAGTGCTGTCAGAGCAGAGGGGAGGGAGCGAGAGAGGCAGAGGACAACCCCGTTAAGAGCGCAGGGCAGACAGAGGAAGTGACTCGACATTCCAGATGGCGGACATAGCCAGGAGAATTCTTGCAAGGGGCTCAACTTCACCACCGGAGTGTGAAACAGCAGACTGCTTCCTTTTTCTCTCTCTCTCTCTCTTTCCCCTCCCGTCCTCTTCCTCCCTCAGCCCCTGCCTCTGAGTTTTCCTTTAAAAATTCCTAACAGAAGACAGGGCTTTTCATACACAGGTGGGCTGCTTGGCTAATCCTCACTTTCCTTCTTTGTTGTTTTATCATCTCAATCTTCTGAATTTTTTATCCTCCCTTTCACCCTTTCTTCTTCCTGTCCCAACCTTTTTTTCCTATTGTCACCCTCCCTAAACTTTCCTTCCTCTCCTGCTCACTCCTCCAGCAAACAGCAGCCTCCATATGGTTATGATCATCCTTTGCTTTCTTACTTTTGCCCTCCTAGAACATCGCCTATTATTCAGTCCTCCTACTTCCCTCCTTCTCCATTAGTCGGAGCCTATAACTCTGTGGGAAGCTGTTTGGTCCCATATTTGCAGTTCTGCCTCTCACTACTCAGCAAAAATGTGCCGACCACCAACCGCAGCCCCTTTAAAAACAAATAGACACAAGTCCATCCCCATGCGATGACATACCAACTTAACCCTTAATCAGTTCTTCTCAAAATTAGTTTTCTACATCACATGATCATAACATATATAGCATCATGTCACTGAGTCTGTGCAGAAGTGCTTTGAACTAAATGCTTCGACTGTTGGCATGCAGACACTGAAAGTGAAAACATACTGGTGTTGACATTGATGTTTACCGCAGGGACCATCCCACTGTTGTGCTATCTTGCTAATTAGTGCTAAACACAAAGCACTACTGAAGCTGAGGGGAATATCATCAGTTTTTTTAAGCATTTCATTGTTCATAAACTATAATAAGACATTTTAAATTTTAAATGTTACCAAGAGGAAGAAGAAGAAAAAAAAGGGAGAAAAAAGAGGAAGAGGAAGAAATACTCCTACACACTAAAGTGAAAATGATTCATCCTGAGGCGAGCATGAATGTCTCTTCCAAATTTCGTAGCGATCCCTTTGAAATTTTTTGAAACTTTTCACTATAACGGCAAATTTCACCTTATGATGGCACTAGAGAAAAAGTCTGAAGTTCAGTAAAGTCATCAGGATACATCATCCAGGAACTATGAATATCCATATAATTTTTGTGCCAATCTATCCGATAGATGCTGAGATATTTCACTGGACAAGTATGAAGTGAAAGTTTAATGGCAATCTGTCCAATAGGACAAAAGAAAAAAAATGACATATATTAAGGATGGAGGATAAAGTAATTACAAGGATACAAGGATACAAGGATACAAGGAAATTTATTTGTCATTATACAACAAGTTGTATAATGAAATTAAAATGTGGTTCCCTCTTGTTTGATTAACTGATTGTATAAAAAAAGATAAAATTATTAAACATGGAGGAGTGCAGATGGTGCATTAAGCAGTCTCACAGCCTGAGGGAAGAAGCTGCTCTGTAGTCTGGTGGTACGGCAGATTACTGCAACAAAAAAACTATTACGGGTCCTCTAGAATAGTTTTATTTTTCATGTAGGCACCAATGATCAGATTACTGCTTGACTACGCAATCTCCTCATTCTTTGGTTGCAAGAAATCAGAAATATTTGACTAAAATTGGGTGTGAGCAATACAAAACTATGTATTGTCTAAGCTCTTTGTCAAAACACAAGCTTTGGTGAAGACGTGATGGAGGGCTGAACATACCAAAACTCCACAAATCACCACCATCAGAACAAAAAATCCCCTTGTTTAGACATAAATTTTATTGGATCTCCATTTTTTTTATTCTCAGAAAAAGCAGTCATTGTCCAACACTGATCTGTTTCCTCTCTCTTCTCCATCCAGTTCTACCAAATGTTCTGCTCATGCAGGCATTGCATTGGACAGGATATTGACACAGACACTGAGACTGCAAGATGCAATCCGTTTCTAAGAAACGCCTGCTCACTTTCATTTTTAATGCCAGCTGTCAGGCCGAATACTGAACTTGATTAGCATTGTTTTATTTAAATGAGTCAGACACCCTATCTGTATGAGAGAGATGCTTGAAGCTGTAGTTTTGCTGAGCTCCTCCATGGAAATACACAATGTAAGTCTGTATTATGTAATCAAGGCCAGGCAGAGGGCCAGGCTTTGTTTATGTAATATGCAAGCCAACGTATAATATATCATACAGGGTAAAAGGACGATAGTAAAAATAAGGTGTTGGTGTTTATTTAACATATTCAGTGTCATTAAAAACACTTCCAACAGATGATAAACAAAAACGGCTGAACAGAAATAAATGAGACTCTAAAGACAAACTGAACATTTAACAAAAATGCTCTACAGCAACGAATATATATATATATATATATATACATATATATATATATTTAAAAATACATTTTTAAAAGAAGGAAACGACCTTGCAAATGTGCTCATGACCACCATGATTTAAACTGATGACAGTCCTTAAAGGTTACAGCATCAGGTGAGCTGGTGAGTACTATCTACTAAAAATACTGTTAGCCTAAAGGTCATCGGGTACTTGCAAAACATAATCGTCGGAGAACAAACAGGTAAGCTCACACATTCTCACACAGTCTGAGTTCATCCTCAGTGTGTGTGTGTGTGTGTGTGTGTGTGTGTGTGTGTGTGTGTGTGTGTGTGTGTTTCAGTGTGCATTTCTCATTTAAATCAGTGATATTGACTACAATACAAATCTTTGTAGAAGGTCACACTGACAGCACTTCATGCAGTTCGTCATTAATTATAAGAAAGAAGTGGCTCAGAATCCAATAGAGTTTGTTCCTACTGGCAACAAACACTGTGTGAGTGTCTAAATTTAGCCACACACTAAAGACAGTGTTGTTAAGCAGGGGTAATACCGTGCTGCTGTAATGCAATGGGAGTAGTCAGAGGTCTCTTTGAGGGACAATGTTGACTGTCTATATAAAGTGCTCACCAAAAACGGCACAAGATTAACTGTAAGGGGCTTATGTGGCTGAATGCAACCTCTCACAGCCAAAACTGGAAGAAAGAAAAACCAAGAGAGACATGAAAAGAACAGAAAATAAGATTACCTTCAGTTTTTTTTCAGTGTGTTTATCCTGGATGGTGATAAGTGGCACACAGAAATACAACTTGATGCAACCGGTGTAAACAAAAATGCAGACCTTAGGGCCTGTATGTGTGATGTTGATGTTAAAACTGGGCAACATAGGCTAATCACACACACTAACAGATCACCTATTTTGTTCATTGTTCACTGTCCAAGAGCTAAACAGTGATATGTAAGCTCTGAAGAGGAATGATCACGAAGGGTAGTTATGAAGTAGTGGTTAAGTTACCTTTAAAATATTTATAATTCACAGCATAAAAATAAAAACTGCACAAATTTTCTTGTACCCAAAAAGGCCTGTAAATAAAGGTACAAACATACACAGACACTATTTCTTTAGCAAAGATTGAGTGTTTTAATTCATTTACTGGGTCAAAACAATTATAACTAACTAGCTTTCAGGCCAAGTTGTTTTTTTCTTTGTCTTCTTCAACCCAGATGTGTGTTAAGTGAAGCGCAAAGAGATTGTATCAGAATGACTGTTAACGCCAATAATAGAATACACAGAATGAAAGATAAAAGAAGCATTTGGGTTATTTATTCTTTACACAACAAAGCTGCTTGAAGAGATATGGCTTCTGAATTTCGTACAACATGCATGGAAAGTCCTCACATTTATTTGCTTTGTATTATATTGTTGTGATGTGACACGTCAGCTGCATAAGTCTCATGATTGCTACTTAAAGCTACTTTATCTCCATGTACCAAACTTTAAAAACAGCCATTCAGGCGATGTAATATCCCAAAACAGACATGATCCAAAAAACACCACCGGCATACTGTTTATGTCACAGAACTCGCTATATTTAAAGATTTCTGCTTTAAAATGTTTTTTTTTAAACTGCTCTGTTTCTTTTTAAACTTTCTTTACCAAAGTTGCTGAGTTTTCAGGCACTGCAATAGTTTCTATGATCATTTTCTGCCCAAACTGTGGCTGTTTTGGAGTTACATAAAAGCCTCATGTTTCACATAAAATAGCCACTGCTCCCACATATCACCACTCCTCCAAAAGAAGCTTTTTGCTTGAATTTCCTACAATGACATCTGGTATACTACAGCAGTCTAAGGCTTTTCACGGTTTATAACTGTTCTGAATGCACTGACATTAATATTAGAGTCATAGACATAAGTCTAAAGATAACTGTGGTTCACTAATCATTAGAAGAGCAGCTTTAATGTATTAAACAGCTTAACTTTGTTTCTGTCTTGAATTCTTGGCTGATGATACAGTAGCGTAATGTGCAGCAGCGCTGTCCTGTCTGGGCAGCTTTAAAGAGATCTCAAACCTTGACCCCACAGGACATCTGAATGGGAGCCAACATAAACATCAACCAATCTAATTCATTATCCTAGACTGCCAAGTCGTGAAAATCTAGCCACAAAACCCATCATTCAGCTCCCTCATTATTGAATCAATTATACCTGGCTGTGGAAGTGAAAAGATGCTCCAGAAACTCACCTGATGGATTTACCTCCATGGCTGCGTGCCAGCTGGGACGCTGGCTCCTCTTACGAAGGTGAATGTGAATGAATGTAGGTCCCTTCAAAGACCTACAGATCATTCTAACCTGCACCTTTGCTTAAAATGAGGCAACCAAACTAACAGATTCACAAAGTGTTTGTAAATTCAGGAAGTCAATTATCTTAAAGGTTATGACCAGGAATAAAACAACCTTGTGTAAATCTCTGGTTCCATCACTTTACATCAGTTTTTTATCACCTTGCACTGACATGCATCAGACATTTTGATAAGCATAATATCAGCATGATGAAGTAAGGTAATCAAAGTTCTGGTAGTTGTTACTTGGGTGGCAGTAAGTCAGCAGGTCACTCGCATTTCTGTAAACCTGCCACGAGCACAGATTGCACTCGGCTTGGTACAGGAGCCATCTGTCAGCTGCTATAACAACCAAAATCCAACTAATACCGAGCTACTCCTGTCTAAGCTGCAAGGAATGAAGTCCTTGAACATTTGCATGTTGTTCATTCAGACAGTCTTTTAACTACAGCAAGGCTCTAATAGTATTAAAACCGTCTCCCAGCTCGGGGCAAAGAGGTCAAACATTCATTTCATGGCAGTTTTTCACCGTTTCAACCAAAGCTTTTATACTAATAGACTGCAGGAAACCTTTTCTCTTAAAGTCTTGTAATGTCAGTGAATGTTTGCCATTCCCACGGTGTTATTAAAGAAAAGACAATCTATTGTGTTTTAACGTTTACTTAGTGATATAGCAGTACATAAAACTATAAACAGCTGTGAGTTGCTCTGCTATGATGTGCTATCCAAGAAGATCAAAATACACATGGCATGCATTAGTGAGCTGATTTCATACACGATTAAATTGTTGTTCCCGCACTAACTATAGGAAAATATGGGGAACCATGTGTGCAAAATTGGAGAAAACAATACTTTTCACGTCCTGCAGTTCATTTACTGCTGGAAAAAACCAGATTGATCCCAAGACTGACAAAGACAAAGTGACCAGCATAGGTTTACTCCAGGACGTGGCCCGTTAGCTGCACCATACCACCACCAATGCCCCCGTCCACCCCACCCTCCAGACCTGTCACATCCACAATTTTTATTTTTACACACCCTGTAGACCAAAACAGTAGAGGTCTAATGCATTAATCAGATTTTCTACAAAACAGCCTTCTTTGAGAGGCTGGGTAAGCTGAGGGAAGGGCTTGAAGGTTGGGAGGTCAAGGTATAAAAGCAAAGAGGAGGCAGTGATTGGCACGCAGTCCACTCTGTCGACAGTGACGGATTACAGAAGACAGCAGAGAAGACTCACTGAAGGAGCTGAGGCCACGGTGAGCGAGATGTTTCTCTTACTGACCAATGAAATATTTTAAAAAAACATATATACTGAGAAAATATATACTTATGATAATATTGTAAGAATAAATGCATAGTATTTATTTAAAATTATTCACTGTTGTTACTTCATAAAAACATACAGCTTTAAATATTATTATCTGACAGGAGTAACATGTTGAAGATTATGTCAACCATGTCTGGGTCAGTTTGAGGAATATTTTCTGGATAACTGTCCTTGAATTAATATAAAAATCGCTAAGGTGCTCCGAAAACAGAAATCATTAATATTCAAAGGTTATCCTTTCCAAATCTGTCCTTTGGCGCAACAGTCATGCGCTATTAGCTAACTTTATTGATGGTCCTCATCAACTTCTTGGACTTTTAAATCATGTTGAAGATGAACAGGAACAAGGAGACACTATTTATTTACTTTATGAAAAAGCCTTTCTGAAAATCTTCCAATAAACTAAAACGATATTAATTTAAATATAACCAGTGCACTATTAATAATATTCTTATAATTTTTTAGTATTGCATGTTTTACTAACTCAGTCTTTTCATCTTTTTTTTTATTTGTAGTCTGGATCGATAACTTTGCCATCAACATGTCAAAGTAAGTATAAAGAGTTTAGATTCATTCTTTTATAAATTTAGCAGTGACTTGTCATTGTAACTGGTATGGATTAGAGGTTAATATTTTTTAAAATAAGTTGCATTGAGCATAATATCGCCACAAAAAAAAAGAAGTCATATAAAGCTAAATACTTTATCGCTTTAACTGTGAAAATGCTGTCTCAAAATGAACAGTTTCTCTCTTTGTAGAAATATAAAATGTTAACAATACCTGAATTGCGTTGTAATTTTATGTTAATTTAAGATACTACTTTGATATTGTGGTTAATAACACTTGGCTCATGTTTCAGTAACAGAAAAAAGCTAAGGACACATGCAGAAGTCAAGTGATTATCAGTTCAGATTAAACAAACCTGTTAGCTTTAACATAACAATTTCACCTCCTGGCTGTAGCATTTCTCTGTGTCCTCCAGCATATGAATAGATTCTTATTATGGTGGATTATGTGTATTTGGTTATGAAAGAGGGGTTTACAAGACGAAGGCAAAGTTTTAACAGGATTACCTGGCACATGTCCGAAAGAGGAAAACATCACAAAGGATTACTAGTTTGTTTATGGTTACGTGCACTCACGAGATTATGTAATACAATGGATAATAGCGATAACGTAGTATTTTAGCATACTGACTGAAAATTTCACAAGTTTACCAAACAATTTTCTACATTTCAAGAAACAGGTCAATTTACCACAGCAACATGTGATTAGATGGAAAGATTTGCAGGAACGTGCAAAGGCAATGAGTCTAGTAGTCAAGTTAGTATCATGTATAAAATTTATTAACAACAGTTAACAAAAACTGCTTACTTGATTAAACAGTACGTGAAAAAGGACATTTTTTTAAAATAAATTTTACTTAATGTAATGCATTGGCTTACTAAATCCCAATGATGTCTTATGTCCAGATTATGTCCAGATAGACACTTAGACATCCTAAGCACTAATCCCTGTAGAGAGAGGTGGAGAGTGGAGGGTACGCTGTATCCTGTAATTGGAAATGACAACTGTAGGAGGTGGTTAGTGTGCAACACTACTGCCTAGGGACACTTCAGGAATTATAAAAAAAAGAAAAACTAAATTATTGCAACAGCACTTGGGAAAACTTTACATTAAATTAGCATATTTGCAGTTTGTCCTTCACATTCTCTGTTTTATTAAATACAGTCAGTAGGCTAAAAGTGTTCAAAAGTGCAATAAAAACTGTATCATTCACTGTCCCTTCCTTCCTTCTCTCTTTTCAGGGTATTCAGGAAGACCAGCGGCAATGGACATGTAAGTGGCCTCTATAATATAGTCATTACAGGGCATCTCTTGGGTAAAGAGAGGCGTACAATTTGTATGTAGCTCTTCCAACTCCCAGAAATAACCTCTGAAACTCTTGTAAACTTGGCAGGGGAGTAACTGTTTTCCTCTCTGCTTTGCTCTGTTTCCCTCAGATTGCCCTGTACTTGGGGAAGAGAGACTTTGTCGACAACGTGGATTCAGTGGAAGTAGTTGGTGTGTGGCAAAATGTCTGTTTATACATCTTCAAATGTGCACACGTACAGTAAAAGTGTCATTGTCAAATCTAATGCTCTTGGTTTTTGCTCTCATTTGCAGATGGAGTAATGAAAGTGGATCCCTCTGGTCTTGATGGCAGAAAAGGTATTTTGTAGCTCAAATGCTGCCGGTGATAAAAGTGAGAGAACCTAATTGTGTGCAACAAAACTAAATATCTTTTTTTCCTTTTGCAGTGTTTGTCTACCTTGCTTGTGCCTTCCGCTATGGAAGCGATGACTTGGATGTCATGGGGCTGTCCTTCAGGAGAGACATCTGGATCCAGCGTGTCCAGGTGTATCCACCTACAGGTGAAAACACAACCAAAACACCAATGCAGGAATTCCTCATGAAGAAAGTTGGGGAGCAGGGATATCCTTTCTCCTTCCAGGTTAGGAAGCATAACTCACCCACTCTTTTAAATCACCTTCAGTCAAAAGTTACATTAACCAACTACAAATCGGTACCTCAGCTCCACTTTTCAGTCGCCATCTTAACTAATGAATGTACTTTGTTTCTGCTTTCTGTTTCAGATGCCAACAGATCTGCCATGCTCAGTCTCCCTACAGCCTGGGCCAGGTGATAATGGCAAGGTACTTATGCCGTTCATTTTCATTCATTTTTGTACACAGTTTCAAATGTTGGACAAACAAATCATGTACTTGGCTCTTGTTCACTTGCAGGCTTGTGGCGTGGACTTTGAGGTTAAAGGATACCTTGCCAACGTAGCCTTCAATGCAGATGAAGTCATTGAAAAGAAGTATGTGTGTCCTCTATCTATCTGAAGTCTTCTATTGCATCCTTTAGCCGTAGAAGAATTAAGAACAGATTCAAGAGGGCTAACTTTACCCTAACCCTCTCTGGGCATCCTTCTTGTGATCTTAGGGACACATGTCGTCTGATGATTCGCAAAATTCAGTTTGCACCAGCTAACAACAAGGAAGGACCCAAGGCTGAAATTACCAAGCAGTTTATGATGTCTGACAAACCTGTTCACTTGGAGGCCTCCCTTGAAAAAGAGGTGCATTGAAGTCTACACACATTTTTTGTTTGTATCATTTAAAGATAATATAACAGTTTAAAAATATTTCAAAATAAAATATTCCTCTATCCAGATTTATTACCACGGAGATCCAATCACCGTCAAGGTAAAAGTCAACAACGAAACCACCAAGATTGTGAAGAAAATCAAAGTCTCAGGTGAGAAGTGAGGGACGCCTGTTTCAAGTTAAATTCTTGATTAATGGTGTCGATGCATAGCTTGTAAGACAAAGAGGAGAGAAAGAGGAAAGAGTGCGAGTAATGGTTCAATTATGTCTGTGTGTGTTTGCATATATTCTCAACACTCATTCTGACTGAGAGTTTAAAAGATCTGTCTTTCCTTTTTTTTACTTTTAGTTGAGCAGCTAACGAATGTGGTGCTCTACTCATCTGACACTTACGCCAAGCCCGTCTGCAGTGAGGAGTTTGGGTAAGTCTTTCAATGCAAACAAGACTGGGTTACAGTAGATTCCCTATAATTAATGTAGAAAGTCTGATTCTGTCTAGTCAATATCTGGAAATCCTATCCGGTTACAAAATTAAAATTACTTTTAAATGTAAAGTAGAAATAAGGGAAAAGTAAACAGGCTGTTAAATTAAAAAGGCATTATTGATTGATTTATTTCTGTATTTCATTGCTATTCACAGAGAGACAGTAAATTCCAACTCTACGCTTGAGAAGTCCTTCAAAATAACCCCCCTGCTGTCCAACAACAAAGAGAAACGAGGTCTGTCAGTGGACGGACGGCTAAAAGACGAGGACACCCACCTAGCATCCACTACCCTGTAAGCCACTCTAGATCTATCATCATCAGGCTTACTTTGAGCCCAGGAAAGGGTTTCATCCTCTTATTGAGTGGTGGTGATACAACTCCACAGTGTGTCATCCACTTATCGTGTCTTAGACAAAATCCTCAAGCTCCCGAAGGTAAACTATTCCTGTCCCCTCACAGGAGTCAAGGAGAAAAGGAGATTCAGGGAATCATTGTCTCCTACAAAGTCAAGGTCAACCTGATGGTGTCCGGCGGAGGGTAAGATTAAAACAAAGAGAAAACATTCATGGTTTATTTTATTGTATCTAGTGCCAAATTGTGCAGACTAACATGTCTTTAATTGCCTCTATGTCACCAAAAGCCTGCTGGGTGGCTTAACAGCAAGGTAAATATTGATTTTCCTTCATTTGTACTCATGTTTTTCAAGAGTAAATTACTATATTTATTATTATTCTTCACATTGGTAAAAAAAAAACATTTTTTTATTTTCAGTGATGTCACTGTGGAGCTCCCTCTGACTCTGATGTCCCCAAAACCTGCAGGTGAGTGCAGTGTTTTTGAATATAATCACCATTTAATAGCTCCCTCAGACTCATACACTTTAACTGAACAGACTGATCTAACTAACATGATTTATATCATGTGTGTCCCCTCTTTTTATCCATTTATCGCATGCCGTGGCTGTATCTTGAGCAGAAGTGTAAGTATTTTAAAAACAGTCTCTCTCTAAAGACGTAAATTGGCCCATGGCTGTTTGTGACACTGCTAATACTTTTATTCATCTGTGTTTGTTTATTTTATGAACCACAGCAAATTGGAATAAAGGCCTCTTTAATTCAGGTGAGGTCCCCTCTGACTCAGTACCTTTTACATTTTTCACTTCTTCAAGGGCTTCACTGCATGCCTTTTCAATGAAAACTGATATTAAATACGAACACTATGATGTTGGATCTAGTTCATCACACAAATCAACAGTACAATTAAAGGATGGTGTTATTTGTGTAAGAGAAACGTTTGCATCATAAAGGCAATGAGGTCCTCTGAAAGAAGCATAGATCTGATGGCTCTTGAATGAGTGTGCTGCACATGTGCAACCCTGCTACACTTGTGTGAAATATTATATTTGAACCATTATTGCTCCATCTCTATTAAGAGCATGTATACTGATTTTGAAAGTTATACACCAGCTTTTATTTGTATGTCTAAGATGTATAGCTTATATTACTCGCATGAAAAAATTGTCCAAAAGTTCACAGTTGCATGTTACCTGTTTGTCTATCTCATTCCAACAGGGCAGATATCTTGATTGAGTCCATGGAAGGTTGAGACAACCGGTGAAGGAAAATCAACTCTGTCAAGAGAACTCAGAAACAAAAAGGAACTTAACACCAAAGAAGAAAAGCACAAAGTGTTATCGAGTCACTACAATGCTCTTATTTCATGTGTACATACATATTTTTGTTAGGCATTACCATGAGAGCTCTGTCACTGAAAGAGTCTAAACTCTGTGACATCTCACTTAAGCCATCATAGCAATAAACTAAAAAATGACATGTGTTGTACATTATTGTTTGTCAAATTAAATGCCCCCATAGTATAGACTGTAGACATATCCTCCCATGTGTTATGAATACTAAACACACAGAGCTTTATTTATCTTTAATCTTTATTGCTGTGTCATTAAAAACAAGGTATGACTGAATGTACAGCTAAGAGATAAATATTCCCAAAATGCTCCTACATGTGTCACTCTTTATTTACAAGAGAAGTAAATAAACACATTGTTTCCCCCAGTTTTTCTGTTTGTTTACTTTGTTCCATATTTTTTTATGTTAAGACTTGTTTATAAAATAGAATTCCATTGTACCAGTATAATGCTTCATTGCAGAAATACTAAGCTGAAACAGAAAAGATATTCATTATTTAAACAGCCTTTTGTTATTAAAGCTTTGGGGTTTCATCTGTTATTACTACATCAACCTAATTTATACACTTTTATTTTCCATTTTGCCTGTGTTTGTTTTATTTAAGACTTAGGCCACCTAGATACTAATCTGAAAGTTTGCTCTGAGTGTTTGCATTAATGAAATGCTATGAAAAATACAGAAAAACATAGACTAAAAAAAGCTCTTTCTACAAATTTAATCCGCTTGCGCATAACCTACTTACCTCAAAACTGTGACTCGCACAGAAAATCACAAGTTTCGCCTCTTTGTCTGTCTCTTCGTTTTTGGTTTAATTTATTTTTTCTAAACAAGCACAATACACATCCTCTGACCCACTTTAAATCTCAAATTTAGCCGCTGACATTTTACTACAGTTAGCTTATTGTGGTCAAGTTCACTTTGTTGACTCTTTCTGTCCAGCCAAACTCTATAAAGCACTGCTTTGTTCGGGAAATAAAATAATAATAATAATAATGATCGTTTTAAAATAATTCTATGAATATGTAATAAGGCTGTATGTTACCACCACTTATTATCTGTCCTCTCTCAACATTTGCCTCTTGGTTGCGCTATTTCACTTCTTTATGTTTGAGAAAACAATAGCGCTGGCTAGTGCAGGATAAAGATACACTACTTGCTCCTCTCCGGTCTAGACATCACATCATTAGCCAAGTCAGCTAGTTAGCTGTTTATTTTGGTCAAAATGTCAACCACGACCGGTGGCGGAGAGTTTGGCAACCCTCTAAGAAAATTCAAGCTCGTCTTTCTGGGTGAACAGAGTGGTAAGCAGGGAACTGTGTACCTGAACCAGGTGTTAATTTTGTCGGATATAAGGAATATGTTAAAAAAGAAGTGGCTAACATTAACCTAGCTAACTAGCTTCTCTTGCTAGTTGCTTCTGGCTAGCAGGAGAAAGTTAAGGTTACTCACCGGACGTCAGAGGTCGGCGATAACACAAAACAAGATGTTCATATTTCAATAATGTGTTTATGAGAGAAAAGGATGACAAAAATATAATGGACATGATTTTTTTTTCTGCTCGTGATGATGTCATTGCATAGCTAGCTACGATAACTCGCTCAGATAGCCAAACATCTCGCTCTTCGTCGTAACTATAAATGAACGAAAGAAGTTAGAGTCAATGATACCGTTTCATATCGTAGACGTTTGTGACTCCTTTTCCATATTGTCTTTTTTCCTGACAAAGTAATGACCATTGTCCTTACTGTGACCATCACTCTATGATGCATCAGCATCATCCATCTACCGTTGTAGCCTAACTATAGCTAACAGTAGTTGTTTCAACTACTTTTAGCTAGCTGTTAGCTGTGCTAGCCCGAAATACAATAGCAGTAAGCCTGGCTAATTTTTACATTTACCACCCATTTGAGACACTAATGTGGCAGTCAAGAGTTTGAAAAGAATCTCTGCCGTGAAATAATCCATGTAGGTAATGGGAAATGCATATATATGTAAGGATAGCGCTTTTTAACTCAGTGGGCTGGGATCGTTTCTTACGGCAGCAGCTTGCGGAGCCACGTCGGCCAGTGGATCTGGACCAGTCGGCCTTTTCTCCCATTCAACTCAACCAGCGTACAGGGACTGGCACTGGTGTTACAATGCGTGATCGTTTTATAAGTGTGATTATTCTGCCATTGCAGTTTCTCATCACGAAACACATGAGAAAAGTTGAGCCATTTTCAATTTCCAAATTTTTATGGCTCCACCCATAGTGCCACCTCAGCGTGTGGGCTCAACAGTCCACATTACATTTATGAGAACAGTCGTGTACTCATTCTTGCTGCTACTGAGTCATATTGATTTTTTTTCTACCTATTATTACAAAACTTGAATTAATATAGCGTAGTGACATAGAAATTGGTGTTTGATCACAAGCAGCCTATCTTAAAATGTCTATTACCATGTCTGTGCAGTTGGGAAGACCTCACTCATCACCAGGTTCATGTATGACAGTTTCGACAACACTTATCAGGTAATAAAATATGTTCAGCATAATATAACACAGTGTGCCAAGGCACAGATTTAGTGTATTCCAGTCACTATAATAAATTACATTATTCATAACAGATTCTTAGTACAGGTGTATAATTTCATAGGTAAATGATGGCGGTTTATGATCTTACAATTCAAGTCCTTTGTAAATATGCATGAGTTACCACTATATTGTATTGTAATTGTCTATGATTATGGTCCCATGTGTGCTGTTACTACAGTGACTCGTTTCAGTGTACTGTGAAAATGTATAATGATGACGTTTAATATACAATGTTGTCAAGCGCCCTTTTCTAATGAATTCTCTTTGATAGAGACATTATATTTATATTGTTCCTGCAAAAATGATTCAATATAATTATTTTCCTATAGGCAACAATTGGCATTGACTTTTTGTCAAAAACCATGTACTTAGAAGATCGCACGGTAAGCCCAGTATATTTTACTTGAATTCTGATCATTCTCACTGGTGTAGTTATAACTAATTGTTATAACTGCTAGAAAAGCTTAAAGCATGCATGTGCTTATTATGTAGTAGCCACCATTTATTTCCCTTTCACCATTTCACATTGGTTTTTTTTCAACATTATCTTAGATTTTGCCACTTATTTTGTTAGACCTGTACATGATTTTTAGTTTCCATCGTTATTTTTTTAAGTTTTTGTTTTCCTTCCATCCCTTGGCTGGGTCATGAAATGCCCTCCCTTTCCACGTTCATTTCATTGCTGGCCACAGATTCGGCTGCAGCTCTGGGATACAGCCGGACAGGAGCGTTTCCGCAGCCTCATCCCCAGTTACATCCGAGACTCGGCCGCTGCTGTGGTGGTTTATGACATAGCCAGTAGGTATCATGGCCTTGCCTCCCCTCCATGTCCTTCACTTAGTATGTGGAAGGGCAAAAAAAAAAAAAGAACGATTACTAGCCAGGCAAACCCCACTGGACAACATGATGAGGGTATTTTTCGGACTGTTTGCACCAGCCACAGTGATACTAAAACATTTCTCAGGGGGTGTCCAGGGGGGTCTGTTCTTCCTAAATGCTGTTGCGTATGAGGCTGATGGAAGGAATAACGGAAAATGTCTGCATATTTCACCTCATGGCCAGAGATCCTCTAACAGCCTTAATAATAATTCAGCATGTCTTATTTGCACACTGGTCATCTTTGACCCTGCTTCATTTGAATGATCCTCCCCATTCCTCCATAAAAAGGCCATTTTCGTCTCTTCTGCTTGGCTTGCAGTTCCTTTATGTCTTTCCTATTCTCCACTTTCTTGCTCTGCCTTTGTCCTATTTATCTCCACCTCCCCTTTTCCTCCCCTCCGCTCCAATCCTCAGGTTCGGCTCCAGCTTTGGGACACTGCTGGACAGGAGCGTTTTCGTAGCCTAATTCCAAGCTACATCCGTGACTCTACCATTGCCGTGGTTGTTTATGACATCACCAGTGAGTCAGGGCTGTACTCTAAACTTTCTGTAGGGGTCTAGAGCAATTTGAAAGCAACATATCTTTGTATAGTTGCTACTTTGCATCTTTCAGCTAATAACCTTCAGAATCTCTTGAAGTGTATTTCCCTTCTTCAAGCTTCTCATCTTTACATGTTTGCTTACTAACATGAATACTCAGCATGAGATGCTCTACTTTTGTAGTGAAGAGAAATAACCTGCTTGTGCACACTTTTAACTATAGCTAGAGTACCAAATGTTTTATGTCTTTTGGAGCCGGCCATGGTTTATTTAAAGTAATTTTGTGTTATTGTTTTTTTTTCATTCACAGATCTTAATTCATTCCAGCAAACCTCAAAGTGGATTGATGATGTGAGAACAGAGAGAGGAAGTGATGTCATTATCATGCTTGTTGGAAACAAAACAGACTTGGCGGACAAAAGGTACATGGTTGTGTGAGATGTGTGAAAGATCATAGTAAAGATTTTCTAATTCTGTTCACAATGATTGATAAGACTACTTTAATCACATAAGTCTACTACGATTAGAAGTGGTTAACATTTACTATTATAGTATACAATATAAACTCTGCCAAAGCCTGGAATCCCACTTTTCTTCCCTTCAGTGCATCTCATCCAGTTTTGACTTTTATCATTCCTTGGTATTCTTGTATACTCCAGCCTTTTTATAAGTGATTTAAGTACCTTTATTTCTATATTTTATTTCTTATGATTTGACCATGTTTATGTTCTACCTATTTTTCTTTGCTTTGCTTTTTTTGTTCCCTGTCCTGCTCTGTTCTTTTCATGTCATCTTTGATTTTTTTTTTTTGTGTTTCCCTCAACACCACTCCCTCACAACACCACTCCTTCCCCCCTCCCTTCCTGGGACCATGGCAGGCAAGTTTCTGTTGAGGCGGCAGAGAGGAAAGCTCGTGAGCTCAATGTGATGTACATAGAGACCAGTGCCAAGGCTGGCTATAACGTCAAACAGGTTGGTGTCCAGCAACAGCCGGTTTAATACTGACAAACAGTCCCGACAGTCATGATGTCCTATAGATCAGGGAGGCCAGCCTGTACCGTCTGAGATGTACAACTCCTCCATATATTCATTATATGGATCAGAGCGTGGCTGTTGAATGAATGGATGATCTTGTTTTTCCTGCTGCTTCACCTTTACACAGCACAGCAGCATCTCTCCCTTTGTCGTCCTCTCTGTCTGTGTGTGTTATAACTAAACTAACCTCTCTCTCTTTTTCACTCAAAGCAAGAATCTGTGTTGAGCTCTCTTTGTATCTCTCCATATCTTCACTCTCCTTTTGGCCTTTCCTCTTTGCATTTCTTTCCATATCTGTCTGTTCGTCCATCTCCCCACCTCTGCTTTTACCTGAGCAGACAGATCACCACGGAGGAGGGCGAGCAGAGAGCTAAGGAACTGAATGTCATGTTCATTGAAACCAGCGCAAAGACTGGCTACAATGTCAAACAGGTAGAGAATCTGCTCTCTCAAGGTAGCTGAAGTAATTCTTCCATCAAAGTCTGCACTCAACTCTTTCCGCCTCCTTTTCCCCCTCTCGTGGAATCATGACATGTCCTAGCATCCTCAGCACATACTGTATCAGCTGTGTTTTTTTTCCCCCCACAGGCTTTGCTTTCAGATGTTACAGTTAGTTTTACTTCACCTGGTCTGAACAGGTCTACTGCCGCTGTGCATATTTCAAATATTTTTTGTCTGATTCACTAAAACTTCTTCAGCTATCAAAATGTTTCTGTGAATGCAGTGGATTTGCTCAGTGGAGGAGGTTAGCGCTGTGACCCTCACTTTCATGCTGTTTTCTAAACCAGTTATTACAATCACATTTTGTTTGTTTCTCTGCTGTAGCTTCTTCTTGTGTTTGTCTGTTACACATAAAATATGTTATTTAGAGATGATTAGTTTAAACTGGGATCACTTGATGTCTGATGTCTTTACTATATTTAGCCTGCTGATAGTAGGGGTGGGTGATATTAAGATAAATGCTATTGTCCTTGAGAGAGTCAACTCTGGGGTTTATACTGAAGTAACTGTCCCATCAGAAATAGGGCTAGGCAATATTGTCATGAAATTTTTGACTTAATACCTCAACAGTGCAGCAGCATTTTAGGAATGAGTAATGGTGCTTTCACAAATATTAACACAATGAGATTTTTGATGAGTAACCATCAGTAATGTGGATATAATGACAAAGTGGGTAAAGGTGATATTAGAAACAACAGAGCAGATATGCAAAATCTACGACAATATCTAGTCTTAAATCACAGTATTAGTATACTGAGTTACTCCCCAGCTCTGCTGCAGTATAAAAATCCCCCACCCCTATTCGAATGTGTTTCACTTTATATGCTACTCTAGCTAAGATCTCTTCCAGTTTGTTTAACTGTTAAATTCCTTTGACTTTTGTTTTGTAGCTGTTCCGTCGTGTTGCTGCTGCATTGCCTGGGATGGACAGCACACCAGAGAAGAGCAAAGAGGACAGTATCCTTTTTAAAGCTGCTTTCACAGGTCCAGTTTGTAGAATTTAGTGGCTTGTAGTTATAAGGATGTAGATTGAAACCAGCTAAATAGTCTTTTGGCTTACCCCCCCGTTCAAATTTTGATGCCTGCAGTGGACATGAAACTCACAAGAAGAGAAATAAAACACAACCTTTTTTGTTTTAACACAAATTCAAACATACTTTAAGTATTGTTTTGTATGTCTGCCATATTATGCAAGTAGATTCGAGTTATTACTGACATGACTGTAACGCTAAGAAATCTTGAAGATGGTAGAAAGGTTCCTCTTAGTTTACTCTGCAGGGAAGACAGAATTTTCACCAAAGAGATGGCTGCCAGATAGCACTGCTGAAAATACTGAAGTGAAATATGCAAAATCATGGCGGATTTTTACTTAACTATAATCTCTCAGTGATCGACATCAAACTGGAGAAACAGCCAGAGATGACTGTTACCGAGAGCAGCTGCTCATGCTAGTACACCTGACCGTCACCCAGCCTGTCTCCTCCCCACCAACAGCTTGTCTCTCAGTGGCCACTCTCTCCACCCTTGGCACACTGTCATCGGGATGGAGGACCTGTCTTTTTTTTTTCTTTTTTTCTCCCAGTTTCAACTCAGTGACTTTTCAGAGTAACCTTGTGGATGTGCATTACTGTATTGAAACAGATTATCTGGGAAAAAAATGGTTAAAAAGTTAACATTTAAAACAAGGAATAAGTTAAGTGATATGTTCAGATTTTCATCCAGTTGCATGGCATTATATAGGATTGCAGATTGACATAGCTAACCGCTCATGAGTTATTGCACAGTTCGGAATCTTAGTGCTGTTACTCTTGTCATTGTTGTAAAGTAAAACTGCTTGGGATTATTTAAATGACTCTGCAAGGTTGAGTTCTCAGCCCATTGTATTTTTATTTTCTTTGTTATGGAGAGTTTGTCCAAAACTCTAATATCTCTCAGATAACTGTTTATTTCTTAACTTTGTCTTATTTTGAGGAAGTACAGACAGGAACTTACCCGTGAATTTACGTCATCGCTAACCCTCTATTTATCACGTTTGGCTTTAACGGAGCCTTTTCCCTGAAGAGGGTCAGTGGTCCAGTTGTAAGGTATCTCACACTCATCTGTAGGCGTAAACTGCCAAATCAAACAGTGCGTTAGTAGGCCAAATATTATTAATTTGAGACCTCATTCAATAAAACAGTAAAAACAGCCGTAAAAGATGTGTGTACCAAGTAATAGGGAAATAATTATCCCTTTTCATCAAAGGGACGCCATCCCATGTTCACTAGAATGGCTACTAACCTGAAGATTCGTCTGCATTAAAACTTTAAAAAAAATTCAACTGTCTTTCCAATGTTAAATTAGCTGCACGCATACTAATATGTCTGAGGAGGAGTTTCCAGTTTTTAAATGCCCCTAACGTAAGAAATAAATAAAATAAGCCAGTGTTTGGTTTTTCCACGGTGGTGGAAAGTTGTCACTTTGGTCGCTATGACGTACCCGCCATCTCATCGATTATTTGTGTTGTGTTCATCACACTATTGCAAGAACATGCAGCATGCTCACCATGCAGGATTTATATGGATAAGAACACAGATGCCTTGCTTGTTTGTTCACCAACGTTGTGCACTGAATCAAGCCACAATATTGTAAAATATAAAAAGAAGCCTGCTGACTGGTTCATGGCTTCACTAGTTGTTTTGTAGAGCTGGTAGATAAAGAGTTCGTCCTCAGATACAGCTACGCTTACTAACACCCTTGCTGTAAAAAAGTGCAGAGAAGTTAGTTGCAGTAACCTTTGCTGTATTGCTATTGCCTGTGTAGGGATTGTTGGTTTTATGTGTTTTATTTATTTTGTAACTTCGACATTACAGATAACATTTTATGCTTGACCAAAAGTACAGATGCTGACACGCATGTTGAAAGTTTATTTTATTTATTGTTTGCGTGTCTGCTGGGACTCCACCGAAAGGCAAAATTTAGGCCCTGGTCATGTTTTGGGTTTTTTTTCCCCCGTTGCACTGCTGGAAATGACTTAATGCAGTGTGTGTAGTCAGTATCTTCGTTTACAGTTGCAGCTGAAGGTTGCACCACCTCTAGACACACACACACACACACACAAACACACACACAAACACACATGCAGTTAAACACAAACCAACTAATTAGCCATAGCACAACAAAAGACTGGTCATGCTGTAGCTTGTTTTGAAAATGTCAGCAATTAAAAACGGATTTAAAAAAAAAATTTAGGTATTTAATTACATCAAACAACCATTTTAACATGAGCAGCTCTTCTATTACTTGTCACTGACTGAATACTCAGCTTTGTGCTATTCTGAATTGTGTCTATCCATTTGAAATATGCTGTCTACTCGTGTTTAGCAACGTTTGTGTGAATAATGTACTATTACTATCTGATGTATAAAAAGGAGAGTTAACGAAACACAAGTGTAGGCCTATCACATGGATAAAAATAAAGATATTTCACCAAAACATAACATCTGCGATCTCTTTTATTTATAAAGCTCTGCTTATTTAGTCTCAGACTTCAGGATTATTCAGAATTCTCTCTGTTCAAATGCTGTGGACCAACAAACATACAGTATATTCTGTTATTCAGTTCAGTAAATAATCAATTCTATACAGAGCAGAAGTTGAATGAGAGAAACCTTGCGTGTCGTCAGAGCAGACTGAAACTGCTCATTAGGCAATACGCCAACAGGCATGAATAATGACAGCAGAAAGGTGTGGCTAAGTACAAAAATGACATTGCATTACACACACGAGGCTGCCGCATGGTTGATGAACTAGATATTTTGCCTTAAGCAACTGAAAGTATGCAATTAATAACTGAATGTACAGTATGTGTGTACTTCAACATTCAACATATTGGCCTATTTAGAAGAAATCACAGGCTCTGCTTTGATTGTTGTCATAACCTAGATTTACATAAGTTGATAAAGAAGGTGTGAGTGTCTTTGTCTTTTGACTCAAAGCTGGAAGAACAAGTGTTGTCTTAGTCTGATGTAAAATCAATGCATATCTTTGTTTTTACATTTTAAGCACATTAGGCCTCAACTTTTTTTTATTTTCTCATGTTATGTACCATATTCTTTCGAAATGATGTAGTCTAGAGGCTCTACTGCTACTGGTTCTTTAAATGATACGGCCTTATATCTTTAAATACAGAGGACAGATTTGTCTCCATTAAGGCCATGTTTTAGGGGCAAATTAATATATTATTTTCTTAAGTTTTGTTACAATTTCTTCCTGTGAAGATGATAGGTCCAGGCTTAAAATAATCTCATTGCGCTCATAATTTACTGTGAGTGTACTTTCATTGTTTAACACTTACAGAGTCGTGACTTGTGATGATACTCTGGATTGAACACTGCGCAGTTCTCACCCACCCACTCCCCCCTGAGCGCCCCCACACTGCTCAGCCTACTATGTTTAAAAACCACCACAGATCTGCTTCTGTCTAAACTCCGCATTTCTTCTGCTATCTGTTCTGACTTAGAGTAGCTGTATGATACTGAAAAAGTCAAATCTTTTTCAACCGGAAAGGCTTTTTCTGGTAGTTTCTATTAGGGGCGGGGCTTTTTTTTTTTTTTACTCTACTCTACGTACCTGCCGTAGCACACCTGGATTCAGGAAGTGCTGTGACGTCAGAGGGAGAGGGATTTGAAGGAATGGCAAAAATCCTGCTCGACCTGATTGGTGACCAGCTCGCTTATATTCAGGCCGACGGTGGCACAAAACCAGAGAAGTGTGAAACCTCTTCGGTCGACCGGTGAAACTCAAATAGCGGATTCCAGCGGGTCGCTGCGTGTGTCGGACTTTCTTCAGGATTATTTTTTGTTCATTTTAAAAAAGAAGAACGATATTTTTTCCATTTATTTATTATAAATAAAAAGATGTCTCTTTTACCCGACGATAAGGTCTTTGATGACTTCAGAAGGCAGTGTGTTTCCAAGGACTATTGGGTGAAGAAGTATGATAGCAATGGCATGCAAGTGTGGATCGAAGTTCCTCCAAAGAAAGCAAATCACGGTCCTAAAGTCCACAAAATCAAGGTAGGTTCACTTTAAAACTTACTCTTTACACTTGTCCTCTGTGAGCTTGACATTGCCCTTCACTTTCCAACACTTTGTGTTTGTGTGTTTTAGTGTGAAATGACCATCACAGATGTGTCAGCTGCCACCATGTACGACGTCATTCATGACGGACAGTACCGAAGGGAGTGGGACCCCGCCATGACCGAGAGCTATGACATTGCCCGGCTTTCTTCCAATGCTGATGTGGGCTATTACTCATGTGAGTACTCTTTATTTTTTGAATCTTATCACATTCCTTCCTTGTGTGTGTGTGTGTGTGTGTGTTTTGTTTGTTTCTGTAAAAGTCACCTGTAGGCCTGACTCAGTTTCACCTGTCACAGGTGTGAAATACTGATAGTGAGGAGGGAAAGTGAATGTTTAGAGCTTTGATTTATTGTTTGGGATTTTGCACATTTCCTTTTGTACTCCACTATATGGCAGAATAGCACTAATTCAAGGCTTGGCCTGATTTTAAATTTTATCTGTTGTGAAGAAAGTAATATATGAGGCAATAAACAAACAATAACTCAATTTTGTTAAGCATTTTTGTTCTTTTAAAAGTGCTGTAAATAGTCGAGTGAAACTGACCTATTAATTTTAAGTGACAGTGAAAAGTAAACAATGCTGTCCTCATTTCCCCACATGAGACCCATCTGTCCATATTTACACATTCAGACCACATTTTTCGTTTCGTCCATCCACAGTGCGGTGTAGGGTCGTCCCTTTTAATTTCCATTTCTAATTTATTTGAGTCCCTGTGGTGTTGTGACATTATTGTAAGCAGCTGTAGCCCTCAGGGATGAAGAAGGAGCAGTTTCTTGTTCCACTTGTGTATTTATTGTCAAAACAAGGGTGCACTTGTTGAGTTTCAGGTCGTGTCAGTGGAGAAAGTCGAATTTAAACAGATTTTTCTGTCTTTTTTGTGTGTGTTTTTCTGCAGGGCATTGTCCAAGGCCATTAAAGAACAGAGATGTGGTGACTCTGCGTTCATGGAGGGTGATGGATGACGAGTACATTATCATTAACTTCTCAGTCAAACACCCGGTACGCCACCTCCTCCGCCCACTCCCAGGCACATAGCAACCACTATCTTAAAGCATGCCACTTGTGCAGCCACAGCGCGTGTTTTCTCCATGTTCAAGCATTTATTCTAACTTTCAATGGCTATTTTACATCTTTAAATTAATCTTTACAATGCTGAAAGAGGTGTTTTAAGTTAAACATGTTTAATTGTTGTTTTTTTCTCATTATTATGCAAACTTATTCAATTTCAGAAACACCCTCCCTGTAGAAACTTCGTGAGGGCCGTCTCCATCCTCACAGGTTATTTCATCAAATCCACAGGACCAGACAGCTGTACCTTCATATACCTCTCACAAGCTGACCCCAAAGGTAAGATCATAACAAATACTGTTGTTTTTTTAAAGTGGAGAATTGTTGCTGAACATTTTTAGACCTGTTTTTTCACAATAATTTCTTTGCTCCAGGTTCCATTCCAAAGGTTGCTGTAAACACGGCCTCTACAATCCTCGCTCCACGGGTATGTAAAGTCACAACCACGGTCAAAAACACTTGTCGTTAGCAGTTTTGTTTACTTCTTGTCGAGCAGCACAGAAAGTGATGAGTTTAAAAATAGTTACTGTGTCTAAGTGTTGGAATGAAAGGAGTGAAATATTAGGCGTGCGTGCGTGCGCATAAGGGAGTGAGGTTTCGTGTGTCTTAAAGGACAATAGTCACTATAGAAACCTACTTTAAGCACCTGTACTGGTAAGATTGCTGACAAAGAGTATCTGAGCTCGAGCTGTTGCTCTTTCTGCTGGCAGAACTTGTTCCCCAAGTTTCATATCCTCCACAGATTGAAAGTATTTAGAACAAAGTGTATCTGTGTGTGAGAAACTGACTTTAACCTAAAAGAAACACTGACTTTTTTTTTTTTTTTTGCCCAGGAAAAGAGCCGTGTAAAGGCTTTAATATTTTAAGGCACAAGAGAGAACTTTGGCTAAGTAGTTCATGTTTAAAATGAAAGATAAATTAAGTTTATGCTTACATAAAGAGCACCTTAAATCACTTCAAAGGAGTAAATAAAACATTATTTAACAATCTGTGAGCTAATAACCAAAAGAAAATCAAAAGAACCATTTGTACAGTAACTTCACTCAAAAAATAACGTGTAAACAGACAAAACACAAGTAAATAAGAAAATGTTAATTTGACATATGGGCTGTAGTGTCACAAAACAGAGCCATGTACATGAATGAGAAGGCTCTGTTCACCAACATTATTTCCATTTGATCATTTTTATTTGTAAAGCATAAAAAAAAGATCAAATGGAAACCCCGAGATGATTTTCTTGTGATTGCTCGTTTTATTTGGACCAACAGTCCTGAACCTCGAGTATTCAATTCACTACCAAAAAACAACAAACTTCTAAATTTAAGACATCAAATCTAGTGTGTTTTTGGCAATTTTGCTTAGAAAATGTTGTAAATGATCAATGGATTATTTAGATGGTCAGATTTTTTAATGTTTGGTTTTCAGTTGAAGTACAAATCAGTGATGTGGCTTGTTGTTTTAGCTCCAAAGCAGAGAACCACTGATGGGAGATATGAAATATCTTAATAAGTTAAAAAGTGAAGAATTTTTTATTTCCTGTAAATGCAAAGGCAGGATCTCCATTTTATACATGAGAATACAAAGGCCTTTGGTAAAATGGTAATGGTTGTTTCGGAGCTGTAAGTAGACTCTTGTACCTGCTTGCCACATAAATCTGTTATATGAGCGGCTTTATCTTAAGCTTTTCTGACTGAGACCAAAGGTGTGGTGTTATCCTCATTGTCAGACTGCAGCTTTCGTATAATCGTATCCTCTCTTTGCACACTCCTTCCAGGTAATGAGGTGTGTACACAAGGCAGGACAAGACTACCCAGAGTGGAAAAATCAGAACTGTCCAGACCAGAAACCCTGGCTGTACCCGGAGCAGTGCACCCTGCCCATGATGGACCCCGCCGAACTGTCGATACAGAGAGCGGACTCGCTCGAAAACGTGGACAAGATGTGCAAAGAGGATGGTCAGAACAGCGACGACAGCAATTAAATCGCATCGAAAGTGATGGAAATAAGGGCAGCGGTGAGGGAGAGACGGGGGGAACAGACTGTATATACTCAATAATTCAATAAGACTCAAGACCTCCAACCTCTCTGTGGTTTATCCAGTTTTTCCACATCAGTGTGCCTTACAGGATGAGCAAGAGCGCAAAGTGTTTACACCTGTTTCACCAGACACAAACGAGCACAGATCAAGTTCCCGTTCGACTCCTGTTGAACTAAGCTAAGCATCACTCCAGTGTTTTTTGTTGTTTTTTTTTTTTTCTTACAAAGTACAGGCTTCAAGGTGTGAGGGTTTGAACGTGAAGTAGTTACAGCACTGTGTTTATACTGGCTCCTCTGTCAGACCTTTTATTTTTTATTTTTTAGTTACAGCTATGTAAAATACACTTTTTAAGTGAGGAAATGAAGGTCAGCTGTCCACCAGATGCTCTCTGCCTTTTTGAAAGTGGCTGTGATGGTAAATTGGATCAGTGGTGAAGGTAGTAGTGAAGTTAAATGACATATATCTGATACAACTTTCACTCTCGATTTTTAGAAAACTGCTCGTTAAACGTAACAGAAACTTTTTCAGCTCATTTTTTTTCTTTTGCTACATGAACAAATGCTCTGAGGCTGAAGCAGACAAATATAAAATGGTCACTTTTTATTTTGTCAGATCACATTAATGTGGCTTGTTACACTGTTAAACGTTACGTTAGTAGGTCAACATGAAACACTTTGTGGTGATCGCTTCTATGTTTATTTTTCAGAAACCTTTCTTTTGTTTTAATGCAAAAAAACACTTCAACACTTAACCATCACTACATTTACTACAGATTTTGTTTTTAAATGTGAAAATTTTATTTTTAAGCTGTAGTTAATTGTATTTAGTCGTGATTAGAGAGGAACTGTGCTGTATATCTATCTTAAATGTTTGACACATGAAGACTATTTGAAGGTTTATTGTATTTATTTAGATGTTGTGCAATCAAAGTTTATGTGATCTAATCCTTAATGGAAGTTATTCAGACCCTGGACTTGTTCAGTTTGGATCAGTTGTTGATTTCTGAGAATGAAAAATCTAGTTCGCTTGGGTTAAAATGTAAAACGTACATAGCAAGTAGCATTTTGTTGAAGGATTGGAATGACCATAAAGGACATCTTTTATTTTGTTTATTTATTTAAAGTTACTGTATGCTCACTTGAAGCTATGATGGAGAAAAGACCCTCGAAAGAATCCCTGAAGGCTTTTTCCTGTTTTTTTTTTCTTCTGAAGTTGTTGAATGTTAAGAGTATTACATGTTCTTGACTTTTTTTTTTTTTTAAATATAAACCTCACAAGGTTGACATGCTTTGGTGATCACTGTCATTGACTGCATTCCTCTCAAGATGACAAAGTCACTCTCGAGAAAAAATCAACCTAACAAGTCCGGCTACTTCAATCAGAGCAAACCAGTCAGCTCAGGTTCAGCCTCTTCAAGAACAAAGACAAAAGGTTACCAGGGTTCAAAAACTTTTTATTTCTTTTCGCCACAACCATTTCATTTTCTTTTATGAAAAAAAAAGCTTAAAAAAAACACTTAAAGTGAATCAGAAGAACCAAAAGTTATTAATTATTGAAAATAATTAGTGTATGAAAGAGGACAGTGTTGAGATGCAACAGTTAGGTACTTACATGTCTCCACTAAATGTTTAAAACCAATGAACTTACTGTGTAGCACTGACTGTTTTCTGAGTTTTCATGGCCACATCTCATATCTGCTGATTGTACCGATAAGCACATCTTGAACGGCTGAGGCTAGAATGATAAAAGTACCTGATAGTCTTCCGTTGGAATGAAATTGTTGTCAGATTATCTACTGCACAATGTTGCATCACCCTATCACAGGCTTCAGCACTAACCAAAGATACAGGCAGCAATGTGCACTTATCAACAGTTTGGCACCTCAGTTTATACATTAAGCACAACATCATTCAGCCCAGGAGCAGATTATGTAAAACTTATCTTGTATAAAACATAAACAAAGTGAAAAGTAATGCTGATTCTGCAACAGCAGTCACTAAAATATATTTACACAAATTAATATCTCCTATACAATTATAAAATTTAGTTAAATATTTAAAAAGTGGATCTGCTGTATATTCACAGTGACATTTAAAATCTACCAGAAGTCTTGCACAATGATTCTTAAATATGTAACGCCCTGTTTTCTTTGTACCTTTGTGTCAGTGTGTACTGAAATCTGAGTCATGTGTACATTTTTTTACATGTATATACGCTCAGTTGTCAGTTTGTTAGGCACTCCTTGTCTGTCGGGCTGTGTGTAAGTGGAAATGTCTCATTAATTTAGCTCTGGCTTTAACCTGCCAGCTCCCCAGTCCCGCGTTTGTGAGCTCATGTGTGAACAGAGCAGGTCGTTGTCCAGGAAAGTCACAGCAAACAAGTGGGCGTGTTGATGTTTTCACGCTGCTGCTGCTGCACTCAGACCCAAAAGGCTGCGGCTCTTTTTGTCCAATGGGATCTAAGTGCAGGTGCTTTGATACTCTTTTCTGCTTGCCTGCGTGTTACTTTCTTTGATATTTCAAATCTGTCCAGAAATATTTGGTCACTAACCTCGTCTGCAGTCTTCCATATGCTGTAAACAAACAAACAAACCCCACACCTCCTGTACACTCCTCTCTGACAGCCCTCCTCACCTAAACCCAATGGTGCACTACTTTACATGGGAACATGTGTGCTACATGTGTGGAAGTATAATGCCAGCAGTCCTGTAATAAATCCTAACTGCATGAAGGTTAGAATATCGAGTTTCACTAAAACAATTTAGAGTGTAAGTGTAATACTCCAGTCATCATTCTGGAGGTTGTAGTACCTAGTTTTTTTAAGGTGTATTTCTAATGTTTAGTCTACCCTCATATATATAAATGAGGTGGACAAAATATATGCAAAATAGTGTAATGATATGCAGTTGAAAGCTCCAGGAAAAGCCAGTAGGTGGTCAAACTTTTTAAAATATTACCAATAAACACTTGATATTCTAACTCTCATGGGAGTAGCATTCATACCTCAGGCTGATGAATCTTCGTTCATTTTAGTCAGATGTACCTAAAAACTAGCAACTGTGTGCATTTAGTTTGTATCAGTGTGATCTAGCAAATGTGTACAGTACACACAAGAGCTACTTTCTTAAAATATATCTGTAAGACCACAGCAGAAATATCTAATCAGGGTTTGATTAAAAGTGAATAAAGGCAATGCTTAATTAAATTATTCAGGGTCTAAAAATGTTATGCATGACTAGAAAATGTGTATCAGTTAAATAAA
This sequence comes from Acanthurus leucopareius, assembly GCA_029814765.1. Classification (NCBI taxonomy): domain Eukaryota; kingdom Metazoa; phylum Chordata; class Actinopteri; order Acanthuriformes; family Acanthuridae; genus Acanthurus; species Acanthurus leucopareius. The sequence continues at coordinate 15,873,807 of JAQMCX010000058.1, read as the reverse complement.
TTATAATGTAAAATTTCTACTGAGCCTCTGCTTCCTGCACTTCCTGTGAATACACTCTGATGGGGTAAAAATCATCATGTATCACAGGGAGATTAGGGAGAGGGAACCGAGTATATGACAGTGTTTATATTGTCCCTACACAGAGGACTTTAAATGAGGGTGTTAGTCATAACATCAGTCATCTTAGAGCTGAGACAGAATGGAGGCCAGAGCCTGTGGGAGGAGGGTAGTGACGTGCAGTGACGCGTCTGTCCACAGCTCCCTCTCTCTCTGCTGCCACCTAATGTACAGTCCTCTCCTTCTGCCTTTGGTAGTCTAACAAAAGAACATACAGAGGACAACATTACAGTATTGATAGAGATGTCATTATGTAATCTTCCTCTAGAAGAAGATTGAATTCAGTGGCTGCAAGGACTTTTTTTTTGTTGAAGACATGCAGTGAGATAGTTTGTGATATAGTATGGGCATTGTAACATGATGGCATGCAAGTGTTTCATAACCACTGGTCAAATGGCTGATGAAAGCTACATTTTTTCCAGCCACTTAATAGATTACAACACAGTGGGTGTGGCTGTGCCAAATGCTATATCTGTCAGCCACATTATTTTACAAGTATTTGGTTGGTGGTTGGTGGTAATTTTATGTCCTGGCAGAAAGGCTTCAAATTCTTGAGGTCTAGTTCCTCAGAAAGAGATGTGTTCATTATGTAAGCTTTACTAAAAAACACCAACATTTTTACCCTCAGTAAGATGAGGCATACAACATACTGCTTACTACAGTATAAAAATGATGGAGAATGATAAAAAGCACATGTTACAAATTAAAAACAGTGTCGCATGTGGCCAAACTGAGCCAAAATAAAAACCTTCCCTTGGTTAAGTGAAGTTCCACTTTGTCTTGTCTTATCAGTGACACTGGACAATAACTAAATCTAGATGATTTATGGTGACGTTTGTTTTCAGCAGTAATTTTTGTAAAAAAAAAAAAAGCAAAAGAGCAGGCCTACACTTTAAATTCTAACTTCTCAAGAAACACACAAGTAATTCATTATTCATATTTGCAGTAAGTGAAACTCATTTGCTGTACACAAACATACTACTATATTACTACAATAAGCAATAAAAATTTCAAATGTCATGTCTAGTTCTGCTGTAAAGCAAAGGTACAGCAGATGTCAATATTGTGTTTATATTGACATCTGCCGTCATAAGACTCTATGAACATGACATAAACATGAGAGTAAGACTCACTGTAAGGAAAGAAGCGAACCCTCATCAGTATTTCTCGTGCAGTCTTCAGAATCTCGACAGCCTGAAGGAAGAAGAAATGAACTTAACTGCGATACAGCAAAAAGTGTCTCACAACAACAACTGCTGAGACACAATGCTGACAGCAATGCAAACTTTGTGCTGCTTTTATTAAGCCATTATTGATACTGAATGTAATATCTGTCCCTCAGCATGGAGATAAGATAAGGTCAAAGGCACTGATAAACTCTCATATGCTTGCAGACCACAGGCTGGATGTAAAAAAATAAAAATATTGCTTGCATAATGACACAACAATATATGTTACAGTGTCCAAACCCAGAAGGACAAAGGCTGGTTAGACCCAGTTGTAAACAAACATAGCTGATATAAACAACCACCTTACAGCACCATGAAAAATAACAAAGACAGTCTTATTCCTTGTGCTATTACACTGTTCAGGTTTATTATTTTATAGTGTGGCCATCTTTTTTTTCACTGAGTACCTAATTGTGTCTGTAAGTTATAAGTTAAGTACAAAATATGATGCTTCCAAAATGATATTCTATTCACTGGTCAAAATGTTGCCTTTGCTTTGGGTAAAATGGGTTTTACATTCAAGGCAAATGTTGCATATGTAAAGTTTTTAACATAATCATCTATTATTCTACAATTTCATTCAATGCCATTAACTTTCATTAAGTGGTAGCTAGTCTTCATGAGGTCCTGTGGCAATATGTGCGCAGTGAAAATCACCAACCAGGAGAAGTTATTGGAAATATATTGAAACATGATTTATATTCCAGTCTTGATATTACCAATATTCCACTGCACAGATGGATAGATACTTTATAATAATGTGATGGTTGAAGTACTGCTACTTACTCTCGAGTGCTCTATGTCTTGGAAATCAACCTCATTCACAGAGAGGACTTGGTCTCCTTCTTGCAGCCCTGCTCTGTGGGCATCTGAGTCTGGGACCACCTGCCATAACATCACACATACACACATAAATTAGAAATCACAATGTGAAAAATTTTGAAAACCAAAAAATTAGTGAAGTGTGAATTTCGAGTAAAAGGCCATACCAAACACCAGGCTAAACACACCCACACACACCTTAGATATAAAGATTCCCAACTGTGACGCTTTGCCCCCACGGATATTGAAGCCAAGCTGTGCTCCTGGAGGTTTCTTTAACACAATGGTACGAGGTAGGAACTGGGTGAGCTCGTTGTTGTAGTCAGGATGATGAACCCGCTGAAAATGTGCAAAGAAAATGAAAAGCTAAAAATACACCACCACAATTCTACCATGAAACCCTTTATAACATTGATGTTAACACTTTGACTTATAAAAAGCAGTCCGACAAGAGTTAACAAGCAAAAGAAATCCCAAGAGAGCTTAAAAAGTCAGTAAACTGGCAGAAAAAGCCATACATGTACAGTACATGAAAGTTATCTATTTAATACTGGAAATTGTAGAAACAGTAGGTTGACAAAAAAAAATGAGGTGCGACAATTCCAGGGGGTAGCCTATCACCTATCACCACCTATTTATCCCTTAATTTATCCCTTACTCTCTTGATCCTTCTCTGGCTGTGGGAATGACTTCGACTCTTTCCAGTCGATGCTGCTGTGACCGCTTGTGGTCTGACAGTCTGTTAATGGTCTCTGGCATTGATAAAGTCTTTTGGTCTCCAGGTATTTGTGGAAAATCAGGTATTTGTGGAAAATCAGATTACATTAGTCCTCTCACACCAAAACTGGGGACAAAATTGGCTGTGAAAGGGGTAAAAGTCACTGATCTCGAGTCAGTGGAATACCACAATATGAACACCTGTTATCATGTGTCTGAAATGTCATAGGTAGAGCTGCTGATGACATCAATGCCACATCCATGATTACTGATATAGGCCTAAAGATGCAGCTGAAAGCTATAGAAAAAGATAGTGTTTTATATAGTTTTACTGATCATAATCATATTTTAGCTTAAGCTCAAAGTTTGATTCTACCATAATGTGACGTACCTCCTGTGTAGGTATCCACGCTGGTGGGTTTTCATAAGAGGGAAGAAATACCACCGGAAGCTGGTAGTCATCGTAGGGAATTTTCTGATCCATCGTTCCTGAAAAATACCAAAAGAACGAGAAGGACATTGTTGAGAAGGGTGTTATGATTAAAATTTGTTTCTTAAGGTTTAGTGTTGGCTATAAACAAACAACAACAACAACAGGTAGCAGCTATCCTCATAGATCCACATTCATACAGACTAACATCCTTTAACTGAAGTGTAACGTTATACACTACAAGGTGACCAAAACACAACTTTATATGTCATCGCAAATAAGCTACGTTCAGGTCAGATCTTGACTAGTAATTACTGAGTTTGATTAAAATAAGTATCAAAAGTGTAAATCTGTTTACATAATACAATTCCAGGAAAGAAAGATACTGTATTGGTGTACATCGTTGGAAAATACAATCCAACGTTAGCCGAACAAAAATAATTTTACACTACATTAAACAGAAAAGATGCTAGCTAAGTAAACGCTACAGTTAGCTTTACTTACTAGCCAAGTTCAAAACGAGTCTGCTTTTTTCATCACAGATGTTTTTTGACTAGCATTAAATGTTATCATCAATTAAACCATCACGACCCAGATAAGGTATAAGCTGTGGGTGAAAAAGGAGACTTACACCTCTAAAATAGCAAATTTTCTCACCTGCCAGTCTGAAAACCACTAGCAACAAACACGTCTTCTTCTATGAAGAGATGACATGTACTAAGAACATTACCGCCATCTGCTGTCACGGAGGAGTCACACTGGCAACCAGCTTCCTACAGTTGTAACTGCAGTTTCCATCTGTTGCACCACTGCCATCTTCTGGCGTTAATTAGTTCCTACAATACCCGTTTTTCTCCCATCAGCCCGGTCTCTCTTTTTAGAAAACTAATAAAACATCGAAATGAAATATAAATATAAATATAAATATAAATATAAATATAAATACTTTGTATAATGTAGAATGCTGAATAGTTTGTATATATTGTAGCATATTATTTATAAACGTTTTAAATAAAGGTTTTATGTTATAGAATTTTCTTCTGAGGGTTTGAATATTTTGTAAGATCACATAAAGATTTTTTTTTTTTTTACCAAGTGTTTTTAGTGGGATGTCTACATCACAAACATCTTTTGTACAGTACATGTAATCCCAGTTTTATATTAGTATAGTAACACACCACATCACACGCCCCAAATACCCTGAATGACAATGACAATATCCAAAGTAGTAAAGAAAGGAACAAACAAACAAAGAAAAGGAAAAAACAAAAACAAAACATAACAAAAGGGAAAAAAAACCACCACCAACAACAACAACAAAAAACAAAACAGTGTGTTACATATAGGGCTGCATAACCAATTAACATCAAATTGACTGATTTGCTCTATGAAAT
>JAQMCX010000058.1:15690485-15868998 GCA_029814765.1 Acanthurus leucopareius | reverse complement strand
TTATCAGCACAACCTCTAATACTGTACTTAATCTTTTCCAAATATAGGAAGGACATAAGGTCTTTTAGCCAAGAATTGCATGATGGAGGTTTACGATCCTTCCAATGAAGTAAAATGCGCCTGCAGGTCACAAGTGAGGCAAAAGCAATAATATTTCTCTCCCTAGCAGAAAGGCAAGAAAAATTCTCAGGAACACCAAAAATAGTGATTAGAGGACTGGGAACCACAGGTCGGCAAAAGATTTTTGATATTGTATCATAGAAAGAGGACCAAAATAAACCCAATTTTGGACAAGAAAAGAACATGTGTGTGTGATTAGCAGGAGAGAGGGAACATCTGTCACACATATCACTTGTGTTAAACAGTTTGTTAAGTTTTACTTTTGAAAGATGTGTCCTATGCAAAACCTTAAACTGTATCAGTGTCAGACTAGCACAAGGAGAAGTACTACTGATCCTTTCCAGAGCCTTCTGCCACCAATCTGCCGAAAAGGTAATACCAAGCTCTTTTTCCCAGGTATTCCTAACTGCTAAAGGAGATGATGATGTTATAATTAGCTTTACCATAGTTGAAATAAATCCACCGACTGCAGGAATAGATAGAATTGTTTCGGTGAGAGAGTCAGGCGGCAGATGGGGAAAGTGAGGAAAGTTATGGCGAGCAAAACTGCGAATTTGAAAATATCTGAATAAATGTGATTGTGGAAGATCAAATTTAGTCTTAAGAATTTCAAAAGAAGTAAAGACTTTGTCAACAAAGAATTGTTTAAAACAAACCAGACCTTTGTCCTTCCACTGAGAGAAAATTGGATCAAGGGTTGAAGGAGGAAATAAATAGTTGTCACAGATGGGCATTAGTGAAGAGATAGAATCAAATTTAAGTTGGTGTCTAAACTGTCTCCAAATCTTTACGGTAGATTCAACAATTGGGTTAGAAGTGTATTTGGAAGGATATAAGTTCAAAGGGGCGCAGATCAAAGCTGATAAAGACACAGAACCACATGAGTGAGCCTCCATTTGACACCAGTCTGTGTTGGGGGAGTTGTACCAAGTGTAGATTTTTTGAATATTGGCTGCCCAATAATATGCCATAAAATTAGGAAGCGCAAGACCACCATCTTCTTTGGCTCTTTGTAGAACAGAATATTTTGCCCTTGGAGTCTTTCCTGCCCAAACAAAAGATGAAATTATTCTATCCAGTTTTTTAAAAAATGATTTAGGGAGAAATATAGGTAGACATTGAAAAAGGAATAAAAATCTCGGAACCACATTCATTTTAATTGTGTTAATTCTTCCCAAGAGGGACAGAGGGAGAGCATTCCAACGTTGAAGATCTGATTTAACTTCCTTGACCAGCTTCATAATATTGTGTTTATAAAGTGAGGGGAAATTGTGCAGAATATTAATGCCTAGATAGCGAAAGCTGGAAGAGGCAAGGTGAAAAGGTAACATTTGGGCTGGGATCTGTCTTGCGGCACAATTGAGAGGAAAACATTCACTCTTACTAATGTTAAGTTTATAACCTGAAAAAGAACCAAATGTTTGCAAAATTTCAAGGACCCCATTGATGCAGGCAGTAGGGTTTGTTATATAGAGCAGAAGGTCATCGGCATAAAGCGAGACCCTGTGCTCAGTCCCATTTCTGTAAATACCAGTAAAAAGCGGCGAACTCTTAAGGGCTATAGACAATGGTTCGATAGCAACCGCAAATAACAGAGGCGATAATGGGCAGCCTTGGCGGCAGCCACGTGATAAAGGAAAACATTCTGACCGGGTGGAGTTTGTAGTCACACTGGCAATGGGCGCATCATATAGCAATTGGATCCATGAAATATATCTTTGACCAAAACCGAATCTGTTGAGAACTGAAAATAAATAATCCCACTCCACCCGGTCAAAAGCCTTCTCTGCATCCATTGAGACCACCATTTCAGCTTCTTGTGTGCCAGAGTCAGACAGTATTACATTGAGCAGTCGACGAATATTTGAAGATAGCTGTCTACCTCTTATGAACCCAGTTTGGTCACTGGAAATGATGTTTGGCAGGCAGGGGTCCAGACGGCCAGCAAGAATCTTAGCTAACAACTTTACATCAGAGTTGAGCAGGCTGATGGGTCTCCAGTTGCTACATTCCTCTGGGTTTTTATTGGGTTTTGGAATGAGTGAAATTGAAGCTTGAGTTAATGATGGAGGAAGGCAGCCACTCTCCAAAGAGTCATTGAACATGTCCAACAAAAGGGGGGCAAGTAGGTCAGAAAATTTCTTTAAAAAGTCGACTGGAAAGCCATCCGGACCCGGTGCCCTGCCATTCTGCATTAATTTGAGGCTAGCAGTGACTTCTTGTAAACAGAGTGGAGCGTCAAGCTTATCTTTAGTCGCACAGTCAATTGTAGGGAAATTTAAGTTATCTAAGAATTTGTTCATGGAAGTTTTGTCTGCTGGGGTTTCGGATTTGTAAAGATTACTATAATACTGGGCAAAAACATTATTTATCTCTACAGGGTCTCTAGCAAGGGTGCAGGGGCTTTTGCGAATTTGAGTAATAAATCGGGATGTAGCTTGCCGTTTCAGAGTCAATGCCAGCAGCCGACTGGCCCTGTCACCATGTTCGTAATACATGCTCTTCGTTCGCCTTAAAAGTAACTCTGCTTTATTTGTGGAGATTATATCAAATTCCGTTTGGAGCTTAAGTTTCTCTGTCTGAGGGACGATGTTAGGGGAAGAGGAGTGCTGTCTGTCTATTTGCCGAATTGCTTCAAGTAACTCTTGTTGTCTTTGCTTTCCCTGTTTGCTCAGCCTGGCACTATAGGAAATAACCTCACCACGTATTACTGCTTTAAGAGTTTCCCATAAAAGCGAGGGGGAGGTAGACTCAGATTTATTAGTTTGCACAAAGAAAGAAATCTTTTCAGAAATATATTTGCAAAATGTATTTGAGGACAACAACCCTGTGTTTAGTCGCCAAGTTGAGTGTCTTTCACACTTTGGAATTAAATCCAAGTCCAGCAGAAGGGGGGCGTGGTCCGAAATGACTATTGCTGAGTATTCACATAATTTCACTGAAGGTAATAGTATTTTATCCAAAAAATAATAATCAATACAAGAGTGTGACAGGTGAACCTGAGAATAAAATGAAAATTCCTTTGCTGTTGGGTGGCAAAAACGCCATGCATCCACACAGCCAATTTGATCCATAAGTGTGATAAGAACTTGAGCCATTTTAGATGGGGTCAGGTTTTTTGGGTTTGATTTGTCAAGGGTAGGGTTAATTACTAAGTTATGGTCTCTTCCAAAAATAAGGTGGTGAGAGTCGAGGCATGGAATTATTGAGAATAAGGCAGTCATAAAATGAGGACAGTCCCAGTTGGGGGCATATGTACAGACCAAAATGACGGGGGTTTGGAACAGCTTGCCCACAACTATAATATAACGCCAATTTGGGTCTGGTATAATTTGTTCTGGTGAGAACTGTAATTTTTTTTGTACCAGTATTGCTGTGCCTCGTGATCGGCTATTAAAGCTCGAGTGACACATAAAGATTTTTAACGTTACACTGTCTTTCCTCTGTACTATATTTTCATTTATTGCACCATTTTCTTTTGTCCCTGGTAAAAATTCCCTGCTGCTAAAAAATCACAAATCTACAATTTCTGATACCTGTTAATAATCACAAAGAGTGGTTGGATGCTACAGTATTATTTGAAGTGTGCTACTCAGAGTACTTTGTACTATTTTTATGTGGCCTTGACTACCTCCTCTTTTCAATTTACCCTGTTATTTACAATACCCACTCTAGTTTAAATTGAATGCCAATATCTTTAATGCTGCACTTCTGCCACTCCTCATTAATATTCTTCCATACAATGCCTATTCCCTCAGTGATTCTAAAAGTTTCTAAAAGCTATTTTTTAAAAAACCTGTTTGAACTCTGTTTGTTTAGCCAGAATTATCATCAGAGCAGGAACCCAAATTAATTTGACCTCAGTGAGTTGTTTTATTAGTCTCAAATTTTCTGTAAGTCCTGCTGGATGTATTCGTGTTAAGAAATAAAATGAAGTACTTACTTGCACTACTTGAAGTAGCACAATTAAAAAGTAGAGCTAAGTTCATCATTTCTCTACAAACACATTCATGGCTGCACTGTCTGTCCTTGTTCAGAGCACTAATCAAAGCTCAGCTTCTTATATTTTCTTTCAATTTGTGACTAATGTTGTGCATTATATTGTACATTCATTTGTTATTTTTCTGTGAACAAAATGCATTACTATTATTGGAAGTAGTAGTAGTAATTTTTGGTTTTGAGTGAATATTAATAATAATACGTAAATGTTAAAAATGGAGTGTAAATTCACAGTTTAAGTGAGAAAACAATCATCTGTTTCAGTTCGTGTAAAGCAAGAAAATGTCCATATAAACTTATGCTGTGTTGACTGAATAAGGAGTTCTTAAAAAAATTAAAGCTGCATGCAGCGTTGGTAGGGCCCTCGCACTCCGGCGCCCATCGGAGCCGGCAGCAACTCACCCCAGACACAGCCAACCACTGGCGCTCAGTTCACACTGCCACCCAAGCGCAGTATGTGCCTTCTTTCTCTCATGCAGGCAGGCCAGCACATAACTGCACTGACTGCTTTAAAGTGGAAATGAGGCAGTCAGTCAAGTTCATTGATGTGCTAATTCAAAGTCCCCTCTATTCAACAATGACCTGACATTGATTAAAAATGTGAACATATAAAAGAAAAAAAACAATGTTCCCTTATGTATTTCCTAGCATGGACGCTGCCATCTTTCACCACTGTAACCTGTGACCCCACTGTTTTTTTAAAGAGTACAAGGCTTTTCTCTGAGTTACTTTAACTGCGTGCACACTTCACTAATGTGGCTAGCTTGTTAATGCAACATATAGGGTGGTAGCCACAATTCACTGGGATATGAATTGTTCACAGTTCTAAGCTGTTCAATGCTGTTCCACTCAAAGTCACGGCTTCTCAAGTGTACTTCAGTCGTCAGTGTTCAATTTCTGTATGAAACTTCATATCAACTTCAGATCTGTTTTTTTCCTCTAACATCCACCAGACTGCACAGCAACTGAAGGAAAAACAAAGATAGTTATTGGAGTAAGATGATCACTCCTACCGCTTGCGGGCACTTGGCAGAGCGTTACAACTATCAACCTCACATCAAGGGACAAACTAAACTACACAGGTCACACTATAAAGATGCCAAACTGACTGTCAGAAGTTAAAAATGAATCACAATCATCATAAACAGTCATGCTTGAAAGCATTCACATACAAACTGATTCCTCAGCCCAAGTTCATTACTTCTGATGCAAACTGCTCCAAAATATATCTCACCGTAACTCCGTGTTTTTCAGAGATGTCACTCCAGACTTCAGCCTTCAAACATTAAATACTCCACAGATGTTTTCCCCAATTTTATTATCTTCCATCATTGTTCCTCATTTTCGCAGTGCGTGCAATAAAGTTTTTTAATCCAAATAATTTTCATCAGAAAAGTCACCTGATATATTTTTATTTTTTTTATTTATTATTATATCTACCTATGACATATTTATAATAATTTATTTATTATCTTAAATCTTATCAATGTTTCTTATCTCAGAGGTGATAGATTTTGTTCAAAGTGAAATTTTGGGCGTCAGTTTTATTTTGAAAAGCAAATTATGGACTTCCTGTTGAAGTGAGGTCAGGGGTATCGGCACGTGATTTGTAGGCCTTGATGAGTTCTACAATTCGGCTTTTGTTTGCTCTCTCTATGACATTCCTGTGGGCCGCAGTGGCCGTTTCAGTGTGCCTAGGTGGCGCTAGAGAGTACATTTTAGCACTGAGGGGGTCAGTTTTTCCATTTTATAAAATTTTTTACCAGACCTGGTGTGCATGCCAAATTTGGTGAGTTTTTGAGCGTGTCCAGGGGGTCAAATTACAGTTTGTTTTGACGTAATAATAAGAAGAGGAAGAAGAAGAAGAAGAAGAAAGAAACAGTACAACAACAATAGGGTCCTCGCCCTGTAGGCAAGGACGACCTTGCCTTTTGGGCTCAGTCCCTAATAATAAGAAAGAAACAGTACAAAAACAATAGGGTCCTCACCCTGGCAGGGCTCGGGCTCTAATGAACAAGTTAACAGGAATGAGGCTTAGCAGCTGTATAATGAAGATGCAAACATCTCCGATACTTTTCGGACCTGGGCAGTGTGTTGTGGAATGAGTGTATTTTGTATACTTTTGTTGTCACGTGTATATGTACATACTATAGTAAGTCTGACTCAGGTTTCTATCATTTTCTTTCACAAAGGTCTGTCTAACACTCTTTCCCCACACCTTGTTTCCGTGTTTGATGATGAAGAAATCTTCACTTTGCATAACACTGGATAATGACCAAACCCTCTGGTTCCCTCTAACAAAATTTAGAAGCAAAATGGTGAAATACTGCTGGAAAGCGTGAAATCAAACACAGACATCTTTACAGGACTAACATCTTTATTTTGGCATGCTAATTGCTTTTATATAGAAAAAAATCTTCCTCAACCTTCTTTATTTTCTTTCAACCCACACTTACAAAATTACTTTGCTGTTCACTCCCTAAACCTGCAGGCAATCCCTGGCTTAACAAAAGTGACACACCTTCCTAATCCATCATCTTTCCTCAATAAGGCTCCACTCTGGACTCTTGAAAACACACAGTGTCAAGTTTGTCTCTGCTGCTAACTAGAAAACTATCTTACCCAGCTGTTGTGCTGCTGCTTTGACAGTTATCTAGATGAAGGTCACTGATTTCTTCTCTCCTGTTGACACGTGTGTTCTTTATCTTTCATTCTCACTCAGTAATTGTTTTTTTTTGTCCTGTCATCTGCACAAGAAAGTATTTCCTTCACTTTAGCTATGTATACCTTCACATCTCATTTCAACACAACACAGCCACAGTGAGCGAGCAGAGCTGTGATGATCACCTCCACAGTTACAACGCTTTCACTCCCCCTCTTCTCCACACCCGTTCCCACCACATCTGTGCTGTCTTTCTTTGGAACACTTTACCCGCAGGCCCAAAGTCCTGGCCCTTTAAACACCTCATAAACTGTGTTATTAACTCCTTTACGCTGTGTTACACAAATACAGAGTAAAGCTGCTTTGGGAGAAACTTTGTTCCAGGATTGAAATTGTTTTTAGTTTATTTTTTCTGACTCCCTTTATCATTCATTCAGCACTTAAAGGTGAACTGTAAGCACCCACAATCATCTTATCACTTTATCAGCAGTTTTATATTTGAAAGGTCTTAAACACTATCCTAAAAAATGTGCTTGTTTCTGTTTTATGTAATTATATTTTTATGATGATCAACATAATGTTCTGTAAATGTGTTTAAGGATGACTTATCGGCTCACCATTACAGCACAGTGCCTCATCTCGTTTCTGTGAATAGTCACAGCTCTTCTTGATCGAAAGGTAATCAAATATCAACATCAAGATCACAGTTAGAAAAATTTCCCTCTCATCTTGTTTCAGATAATCTCTCATTTACACATTTTTTTCAGCTTCAGTTGACAACTTAAGATAGCTCAAGTTGTCAGTTGTTAAAAATTTGTGCATCCAAATGTGTCCATGTGCCTGTAGCTCATTTCTCGACACCATGCAAATCATTTCTTAGAAATTGAATGAGAGCTTCAGGTGTCTGCATGTAATTCATTTAAAAGGGCAAAAGTTAATGTAGTTAGTGTAACAATGTGCATCAAAACAGAACACAAACATTAATCAGACACCATTTTCATTCTGATTAAGATTTACCGAGCTGTTTTCCCATATCGTAAAGTTTTATAAGGCATTTATCAGAGGTTTTATATGTGAAAGGTCTTAAACTCTATCCTAAAAAATGTGCATGTGTCTGTTTTATGTAATAATATTTTCATACCATCAACCTGCTGGTGACTGCGAATGAAAATTAGTGTGTATTAGTCAATGATGTGCATTATTAACATGATGACTGAAGTGCTTATGTAAGTAAATGCGCATTGTCCCTTCTTTGAACAAGAAAGAATTTACATAAGAATTATAAAAAAAGAAATTATATAAAACAAATGCAATTTTTCAGACAGGTGTGAAAGGTTCTAATTGGCACAAACACAAATCAAACACACCATGGCTCACCTAAGTTTATGAGCAGTACTGTAAAACTGTTCAAATGCTATCTAACGATCTGCATGTATTCAATGTGAAACTGTAAACAGCAACATAAGGTATCACGAGGTATCAGTAAACACATGTAAATATGAAGTAAGACTCTCATTTTGACCTTCATTTACCACTTTTCGTTCCCCAAATGCACTGCTGTGTAATTTGAGAAATAACAATAAAGGAAGTCTAAGTTCATTTAGAGGAAATATTTGGATCTTAACATAAAATGAAAATTTTGAGTAAGCTAAAGAGGACCACGAGCAGCCTACGTCACAATTTTATTCTCTAAATGTGTTACTTTTCACTATATTGACTGTTAGTTTGTGAAGGACACTTTTTTTCCAATAAAGAAATGAAAAGAGATGAAAGGAGGGTAAGTCACAATTTCCCGGAATCACGTAAGAGGAAAGCAATGTAAAGGCACGGAGGGAGCGCACGAGACACATCTCAGACGTTTGGATAATGTATTAATTTTATTATTTTATTTCAGTTCCAGTGTAATCAGTTACTGAAAGTGTGCAACGTGTAACGCACCGAGTCAGTGAATCAATAAATTACGCAGAAACAAAGCTCGACCCAAAGCAAACATCACCCCACTGGTGAGAACTGAGGGAAGAAACAATTTTAAATCCTATCTTTAGAAATATTTTGGGGAAAATATCTCACCTTATTTTAATCTAGTATTCAGAGTAATATAATCTCATTGTAATCTAGGCCTACCATTAAAAAAATTAATAATAATAATAATGAGACAGACAGTGATTCAGTGCTCCATTTTTGCCTCCGATGGACATTAAGCTACATTTCTCTGTGCGCTTTTTTCTGTTTCTGCTTTCTTCCTGCTCTTTTTTTCTGTCCTCTCAAGCCTCGTGCTGAGCCGTCTGCTGAGGATGAGACGAAGGCAAACAGGTGCAACTGTTCCCACCTATAAGCTGAAAGTTAAGCTTAAACTTGTGCTTGTCTACCTGTATTGAAGAATGCGGATCCTCACCCCCTCCCGTTGTTTTGGGCGACACCCACTCGCTCTTCATACTCATTCATGTGCGACGCATTCACATTCACTTCACGGAGAGGGAGAAGGGTGCGAGGGACCGAGAGTGCAGGCAAACCGAGCTGTTTCCCGCAAGAAATCTGGATCTGAGTGAGTATATGCAGAGGATTTGACGGCACATTGTGATTTGTGATGTTCTGCAGATAGATAGATAGATAGATAGATAGATAGATAGATAGATAGATAGATAGATAGATAGATAGATAGATAGATAGATGCTCAGCATCTCATCACATCATCGGCTAAGACTTTATTCACTTGTTCACAATTGCAACTCTGTAGGATATTGTCATCTCTCTTTTTGCCACATCAGCAAAATGAACAAACCAAAGGGGGAAAAAAAGCAGGGGAAGATGATAAAAAGAAAGGAAGATAGAAAAAAAAGATTTTGCCTTCAAAAAAGCAGTGCAGATTGTAGCTAAATTTATCGGTAATGTTTGAAAAAGTCTACACAAGTGCTCATGTTGTGGCAGAAACCTAGATAAAATCAAAACACAGGTTAGAAGAAAGGTACACGTTATACAAGATAAGACATGTGAGTGTTAGATGATGCGGTCTGGATGCATGAGTTGATAAGTGACATATATGAGGGCTCCAATTTGAATTTCCCTTACATGGTTGAGGGTAAGTTAAGCAAACCTGCTGCTTTTTCCTTAAAATGTTCTTAATTGTCTCTTAATAGACAAAGGGGGAAGGAGGAAGGGTTGTTGTGGAGTTGACGGTAAATCTTGATAGCAAAAGCTTTATCTTTTTTAAGGAAGCTCAAAGCAGAGAAGGACTTTTCTTGTTCCTGTAGTTGAGATCCTGCATGATGGTATGCATCAGTGACAGTGACTGTGGGAAATGTGCTTTGTTTTCATGCATCTATTTATCATTTCATCATCATCATCCATCCATCATTCATCATGTAGAATATCTGATTTTATCTCTTCTCACCTTTGGATTACAGTGGTACAACCTCTACATTTCTGAGCATAATTACAGTTTACATTATCATCCCAAAGTGATAGAAACAATGTGACTTAATAAATTGGAAAAAAAGGTGTGTCTGCGTGTCGTCTTTTAATCTACATGGTAATGTTCATGCTATCATGTGTTTTATGTTTTAAATTAAGTTGTTTATTTGAGTGAAATGACACGTTTGTCTGTTTTAAGCATGCATTTTCTTTGCTTACGTGTTGGCTTGCAGAGAGAAAGTGTCAGTTGAAGGATCTTCAGCAAGTAAACAGTGACACCTTCCAGCTATAGTTCCTTAAACTGGGACATGAAAGGGACATTGTTTTAAGGCTCTCAGCAGTGAGGAAGTATTTTGTGGTTTGTTTTTTTTTCTGTTGATTGAAAGGACGATATTTCTATTTCACTTTCTCTGGCTGACGGTTGATGCTGACACATATTAAGGGAATAAATCAACATTCGGCTCAGATTTAAAAGTTCCACATAAATTTTCTGTTTGTGCTTGAGACAAGATGACTTGTGTTTCATGTCAGTGACATCTACACCGTCTGACCTGTTCAAACATGCTCCTATGAGACAATGACCTCATATTCTTCTTTTTAAGAGACATGTTATGTAATGGTGGGATGTCATTTGATTTTATAATGAAAGTCAATTTGTGATAGCTAAGTTTTATCTTGCCTTGACCTACCTGATCTCTTTGAAACCCTCAGACCTTAACCTTGAATTTGCTTGTTGCCCTGCAGGCTCATTCATCCAAATGAACAATCCAGGTGAGCAGATTGCTGGCAAGACTCCCAGGCAAATCAAGTCCAACGAGAAACTGTTGGTCGTTTAAAAGCTTTTCACTAAACAAACCCTTATTGCTCAATGCCACTTCCTGGTGGGTGACAAACAACATAAATATTTTCCCATGTCAGTGCTTTTTGGAAACCTGACTGAAACCTGGCACAAACGTTCTATAATATGCCCCAACTTGTTTACTTAAATCATGCAGTGATATATTCCCACACTACCTTTTATCATGTGAATATGTCAGGCGATCAAACCCCCATGAAATCTCTATAGTCAGTATCTATGCACTTCGCTCTGTCAGTATGCAAACTATTTATTCGCCCTCGCTGTGCGTGGACGTGCCTGTCACTGTGACTGTTTGTGCTGCAGAGGCTCAATAGTGTGACTTCACTCTTAGGACGGTCTGTGCACCACTCTCAATACCCCATGGTGTTGGCCATTGTAAGTGCTGCCAGTGGCTGTAGCCCCTTTGCACACAGGCTCTATTGAGGCAGTTACAGAGCAGGGATTGCCTTAATACTCAAAGAAACTCCTTTTTTCCCCTCCTTCATTAGCTTTCTGTCACAGTCGTCTTTTTTTTTTCTCCCTCCTGCACTCCATAGGTTTAGGGAAGTGAACAAGGTCACACCTCTTCTTAGTATCCTGAGCTCCTTCAATCTTTCCAAAGGCTGCGTGTATCAGGTGTCCAGGTTGAACCAAATAGGATCTGTACTCGCCACACTGTGAATGAGGAGGAGAAGTGATGTCTGAAGACGATAACTGTTGCACAGTTTGCAGCAGAGTCTTGTACAGCTGCCGCTGGAAAAAACGGAGTGGTACTAAAATAAAAGTGAGTATTCGTGTGTATACTTTAGTTCACAAATACAAATGTATTATCAAATGATAATTAAGAAGTACAGATGAGCACTCAAATGTTCCAATCTGTTCCAATGTACTTAATCAAGTGTTGTATTTTTCAGGTTTCTTGTACCTCAACTTAACACAGCTATAAAAAAAACCCCATGATTAAGATTGAACATTACACCGCAATAAATTAAGAAGCGTTAAATGTTGCTTTAACCGTTTTGCTTTAAGCACCTGACATACACTGAAAAATAATGGATCTACTTTTTTTTAGAAAAAGCTGTTTGAAGAATTCTAGAGAAGAAAACCCTTATCAATGAGGTGATGAATAAAATGCTGAATATGCTTTTGTGTGCCAAGACAAATAAGCAAACCCACAGGCCCTAACAGGTTTGTTATGTACCTATCGAGTGAGGGGGTAGTCTGATAGTGGCGGTCTGTAATTTTACAGAATAGAGGTGTGTTGATGTGGAAAGAGCATAATTGTCACGGCACAGAGCATGGGTGTGAAACCAACTCTGAAAAAATGTGGGAGTTGTTCCATAGTTTTTCGGATTAAATTCCCACAGGAATCCATACACACATACTTTCCCTTAAACACGCCTAATGACCTGAAAAGCGTTGTAGTGTCAGAGAGTAAAAGGCTGAATATTTCACCTGTTCTTTTCATTTCAGCATGCGTGCTGTTGGTTCTCTGTCGTCGTTCTGGTCTCCCTGCTTTCACTGTGCTGGATGTACATTTGTGGAGTTACTTTCAATGACCGAGATGACATTAACTGGTGAGTAATTGCAAACACAGGCTGACATGCACACACACAAAACACACACACCCCTCCTACTTTGAATCTAGGACAAAGACAGGCCCAGAATCCTCTTTTTTCTTTTCTTTTCTTTATTGGTGACCTTTATTCTGCTAACCCTGTGCTGCCCTCTATTGTTCTATTATCAGGCAAGGCTTCAAAAGTCTGAAACGCTGGGTGAACTGGTTCATGGTGCTGATCATCGTTTCCGCAGTGTTAACCAGCTACTGCGTTCTGCTGCTGGTGAGTTACACGGTTGATAATATGGAGGAACTGCAGGATATGTTAAGGCATGTGATTGGATGGTTTGGATTCTGGCTGAATTAAAAGTATGAAATGACCATTGTTTAGCCTTGTAGCATGGAAATAGACATTGTGACACTTTAATAATAAAAAGGTTTTAACATGAACATAATTTGTTGCAGCTTTTTGCATTAATCCAAATTTTCCTACGAGAAACGCCTGACTTACACTGGCTGCACAAGGTATTGAAAACATATAACTGCCTTACTTTTGTTTCCAAATATGCATCATCTACTGAGGTTATTCAAATAGCTGAAGGCCATTTTTTGCTTTCCTCTCCATGCAGATCTTCTTATTCCTTGGTGTGATCATCATTTTAAGTGGGGTGACAGGAATAAGTGTCCGGTGGCCGCAAGAATGGCCAACTGTTCCCTTATCACTGCTGGTACAGTAACTGTCTCACTCTCAGGGCTGCAATGTGTTGAGGAATATTTTACTTGTGAGTGTACATCATGTGTGTTTTGTGTCTCTTGCCAGGCCACAGGTCCTTTCTTGCAGTTCGGTGCTGTTGGGGCGTTGACCCTGCTGAGCCCTGTTGTCTTCAGGGGCTTTCACATGGCCAAGGAAAAAAGTATGTGCCACACATCATTAATGAGCGTGTATAAACACAGGTCAGAGTGTGTTCAGACACAACAGTTCTCCAGTTTTTAAAGTTGTTCCATTTTTCTTTGACCAGAAGGGAGTTTCTACAAGATCAGACAAAGATGAACAACTTTGATCTCAGAATAGAAATCATGTTCACTACAGTTCAAGGAAAGAGTGATGAAAACATAATAAGTAAATGATAAACAACAGACATATTAAAAACAATAATTACACTGCTGCTTTCATAAATGTTTCAGGGTCTTTTGTTGTGTTTAAAGTTTATTGCAACAACATACTGATGATTATTTACATAAAAGTATGAGATGGAAAAATACTAGGTTTCAGTGAAAGTCTTCATCTATTGTAGCCTGAAGCTTTTTAATGAGGAACTGATTTACTGTAAAACTGAGGTTTCAGGACCTCGACTCAATCACTTTAAATTATAGTAAACTTCAGTTTGTGTCCTCTGCATATTTTTTGAACAACATGTTTATTTGTTAGCAAGTAAAACAAATCTGTATTTTTAACAAATAGCTTTTACTTTTTTATGTTCTGTTATTTGCATCTTGCATAAAACTATGTACAGACGTGTTCATGCATCAGTTCAAGTAAAGGAAAAAAGACATTTAAAAAACTGGTATGAAATCAACTGACATATTAACTCCCACAGTATAAATGGTACTTGTTATTTACTCACATTTCAAAAAGAGACTTCTGTAAAGGTCCTCTGCTGACTCACAGCAGTGTAGCTAAAATGGCTTGTATTTATGGTTTGACTTTTGTTCTCCTCAGGGTCTAAGATCTTCATTGCAGTGGCATTTGTGGTGGTGTCAGCAGCCATCTTTCTGTGTCCTCTGTGCATCCACTCTCCTTGTCTCATAGAGCTAAAAGATCTTCCTGAAAAACCCAAGTTCATTGGCCACCGAGGAGCACCAATGGTGAGCATCCACGGCTGAGGTTTACCGGTTATAATTAGGGCTTGATGTAGTCGGATGAATGTAGTTTAATTATCATTTGAATTAATTGTTGGATATTATTCACTTTCTTGCAAAGGATTAAATAAGAAGATCAATTACAATTTGACAGGAAGTCACTGCTCCTGCACCAAAACCCCTGACTGATTAAAAATGTGTCATTTTTTACACTTGAGTTTTTGAACAAATTAAAGAAACAAGATATAAAGTGTCAATCGCTGAGCTCTAGAGGTGCTGGTAGGCACATGTCTTCTGCCTTTTTTCAAAACTGAACTAGCTGTTTACTCCTTCCTTTTTTCTTGTTGCTAAGCTAAGACAGCCATCCTCAGGCTTGAGCCTCATATAAATATCATATTTAATAGACAAATATGAGGGTCAGTCTTCTCAGCTAACTCAAAATGTTGTATTATTCCTTTAATTCTTAAGCCAACCAAATAGAAAATCAACTACTACAACTCATGAAATCATTATGATCTTCTGTTTTCAGAGCAAACATGTCATTCTTTTTACAATACTATTCTGTAATATATCAAATTATTTTGCTTATTCATGTGTTCAAACGCTCTACAACTGGCTCAGGTGTGAACAAATGTCCAGTCATGTGAGGGCCCCATGTGCCATGTTGTTCTGTCCTTGTTGGTTTGTTTGTCACCAATAAGCTCAATTTAACACTGTTTGTGTGGTTCTGTGGCTTCACACAGCTTTAGGGCAGTTTGTGAGTTTTAAGCATGTGTGTCTAACCCATCTGTCCCCACTGTGTTCAGCTGGCTCCTGAAAACACCATGATGTCGTTCGAGAGGAGCATCGAGTGCGGCGTCACAGCCTTCGAGACAGACATACAGCTCAGGTACAGTGAATATGGAGTCATATTCCAAAGGGGTTTTTTTGTGGCTTTTTTTAAGTGGTTGTGCATCTGATTACTTCGGCCTATAGCACTGTGACTGTTACTAAAACCCTGTTGCAATTAGAATACAGTAATTTTAATGATAAGACTTAGTTTTTCTATTCTAGCAAAGACAGAGTTCCCCTCCTGATGCATGACCATGATTACATTGGGTTTTTGCGGAGAACGACAGACGTTCAAGAAAAGTTCCCTGGGAATAACTTCAGCCAAAGCACAGACTTGACCTGGAAAGAATTACAGAGTCTGAATGCAGGTGAATGGTTCCTTAAGGTGAGACTTCTGCTTTGACTCTTTTCAACTTGTTCACTCATAGAGGTTTGTGTGTTATCATGCAACATGCTACAGTAACAGGAGGTATTATTTACCTATCCAGACAGATCCTTTCCATTCAGTGCACAAACTCTCAGAAGAGGAGAGGAAAACGGCCAGGAATCAGACCATACCTTCCTTACGTCAGCTCCTTGACCTTGCCAAGGAAAACAACATCTCAGTGATATTTGACTTATATAGTCCTGATGTGGAAAATGACACAGAAGTCACAGTGGACACCATCTTGAGTTCTGGCATTGACCCAAGCCTGGTAAGTCTAAATGTAATCCCTCTGATTGAAATTGATCAAGATATCTGATGATAAGGCATATTTTAAGTCTTATGTGTTTTCCCTATTATAGGTGCTCTGGCTCCCTCCCAAAAAAAGAGAATATGTAAAACAGACTGCTCCAGGCTTCATCCAGGTCTATAACAATAGTAATTTGCTTGAAGAAAATAAAGGAAACTACCTCAATGTTAAATACAGCAAGCTGAGTGCAGAAAAAATACGGTAAATGAAACAAAATACACCCATATTATCCAGTATGTAATGTAATGGTGCTAGAGGGCATGCACAGTAGTGTGTTAATTAAAAGTGTGTTTGTAGCATGCTGAGACAGTGCTGGTGCCGAATAAAGAGGCGTAGGTTTGGGCCCCAGGGAATGAAATAGAAAAAAATGTCCAAACCCAGAAGTGTCATTTCATGGATGAGCAAACAAACCTTTTGAAGTGCAGTGTAGCAACATGTTTGGAGAAAATGCAGCATTAAGTGCTTAAATGAACTTACTGTACATGAGATGCTGTCCTTGCTTTATGACACTTGCTTTCTGGGTTCTCTCTAAATAGAGGGAGCATGACGCTTGTGATGGTAGTAATTGATGTATAAAAAGGTGTAACTGTTTTTATCCCTGTCTATCCATGCACATATACAGAAAAGCTAACTGTATACATACATCTTATTGATTGAGCTTTTTAAGCAAATCCAAAGCAAATTCTAATAAATAATAAATAGACAAAATAGGAGGAAAAGAAAAATATGTGTATGTATGTATATGTATATTTAAAAAACAGATATACATATACCGTATATATACATATATATATACCTGCTTTCTTAAAACACACACATTGTTAAAAAAACACAGATACATACTTGCATATTGAAATATTCACTGTCCTGCTTTCCATAGATTTCTGTCCCTCAGTACACTGCGTTTTACTTCATTTACCTGCATTAGAATTCATACAAAGTTTAACTTGTCATCTGTTATTCAAACTCTGTGTTTGCATCTCACAGGGAACTCACAAGTATGAACGTTACAGTGAATGTGTGGGTGGTTAATGAGCGTTGGCTGTTCTCTCTGATGTGGTGTGCAGGGGTCAGCTCTGTTACCACCAACTCCTGCAACATCCTAAAAGGCATGGAGCACCCTGATTGGACCATGGTGAGCAATACATACAGCTGCACATACATTAGCTTGTGTCTTACTTCCCTTTCTGTCTATGTCACAGCCTGAAACACCTGCTTTAGCTTTTGTTTAGGAGCTTTTTGTAGAGGCCTTTTTCAAAATGTGAGCCACACTTTGATGTTTGTGTGTTTCAGGCACCAGGAACATACAAAACAATCTGGATTGCACTGGATATTGCATCTGTGGTGATAATGGCTGCACTCTACATCTTTCAGAGGTAAGCTGTGTCTGTTGTGCATTGATGTCTGTGAAAGTGAACAGAGTGACTCACCTGTCTCACTGTTTCAGCCAGGAAAAAGACTGTTTCTGTCACAGACAAGGTAGGTCTGCTGTTTGTTTAGCTCATCATTACCATCATCATCAATTAATCAATAAGTCTATCAAATATTTCTAGCCCCAAACCAAAATGTTTTCAAACTATATAAAACCAACAAATCTGGAACTAGCTGATTAAAATGTTCTCTTTTGGCTTGAGACATGACTTAAGCAATTAATTGATGATGAAAATAATTGCAGATTAATTTGATGGACTAATATATTAACCAACTAACTGTCTAAGTTCTAGTTCATACACTAATGATATTAAAAAAGACTAAATACAGGTATTTATATCATTAACATTTGGGTGTTGTGCACAGGGCTTCAGATAACAGATCATGTCTTGATTGAGGGGGATATTTGATTGATTAATTAAAAGACACTGAGTAACTTTTTGGTACCACTCTCTTAAAAGTTTCCCTTTTCAAGAGGTTTGTCAGTTGTAACTTATGTATCAAGTCATCAATAGGTGATCAAGGTCATCAATAAGACCGCTGGATACACAGGTTGTAAAAAAAAAATCCCTAAACAGTTTTACCACTTATATGGATCCATTTATTAACAGCCTGTTAACATATAAAACTGTAAGATTTTTGAGTTTAGATAGTTAAAAATACTTAAACTTAATTTATAATATATTAATATTATTATTGCAGAAAGTCAAATTTGCATAAAAAGATTAACAAGATTATAACATAATCTTTACCAAGAAGAAAAGATATTAAACATTTAATATTTGCTTTACAACCAGGTTTTTAAAATGTTGTTTAGTTTATAACTTTTCTATTAGTTATTACAACATTAGTTCTTAACCATAAATAAAACATTTTCTTACTCAAAGCTTAGAAACCTTTTTAAATGGTGCTTTATCAGACAGTGGTACCAACTTTTTTTCTGAAATGGATGTATTAATTTTTCTGTTTTTATAACTTTTTTGTGACTGTGCGCAGGGAAGGAGAGGAGTACTCTAGGGGCAAACGAGAACGACCTCTCATTTGGATTACTTGCTTAATCTTTCGACTGACTCCAGCAGAAGATTTCTCTGCCCCAAAACTGACTCGGATCCAGATTCAGATTCAGACAACTTTATTGATCCCAAGAAGGGCTTTTTATTTGCATCTTAGTCAGCTGGGATCTACATTCAACTCTAACATGCAACTCCAAAAGTCAAAGACAAGAAATGAGAGAGACAGCAAATAGTCAATACAAGAAAAACAATAATTGACAGTTAATAAAAACATTTTTTTTTAGTTCATTTCAAAATTCATTTAAAATGAAAGCAGAAGGAATAAAGAACTTGCAGAAATGTTGTGCAAGGGCAAATGACACCAGTCTGAGGGCAACAATATTAATTTACTGGAAAATAAAAAAATAATATTTTTGCTTTCTGGATCGCCATTGTTTCACAAAAGGAGCACATGTCTTTTTGCTGGGCTCTAAATATTTTGGAGCAGTCTTTCAAATCAACATTAGGCTATTCTTCTCCCTCACAGACAACCCATTAAATCAATAGATAATTAAGAGAGATAGCTATCTTTCAACTAGTGACCAATTGAAAACTACATAAAAAGCTTAACAGGCATGAAAAAGACAAGCTTCTACATTATGTGAAATCTTTGTTGTCCAGGCTTGACAACTGACTCTGTGTTTACATTAAAGTTGAGTTGAGAGTTATTCCTAGATACTTATATGTACATTGAAAATTCCTCACCATGTGTAATGCTCACCATTTGACAAAGGCGGGTAGGGCAAAACCATAATCTGACACTCAGTCTAGGAGACGACGATCATCAGAGAACTTAACAAGGCAGCAGCTGTCTGTGTACACGATAAAAAGCAGACAGGACACCACACAACCCTCAGTGAAGCCCATGGTCGAGACCTCAATGTTGGATATATTCATATTTGCCAAAACCTGTTGGATTCTGTTTGTTAGAAAATTTAAAAAAAAAAAAAATCAGATAATTTAAAATAAAAAAGTAAGTTGCTCAGTCTGGATACAAAGCTGTATCTTCACTGCCATATTGTTCGGATGTATCAGGAGGAAAGCAAGTTAATGTGAATAACCATATATGCTGTTTTTGTAAGCTATGCAAATCAGAATGTTTCTTTTTCAGTGTTTTAAGGTGTAAATTGAACTATTATTCTGGAAAGTGGTTTTAAGTTTTGTTTCACTATATGTCTTGCTGGTAAACTAAGTTTATCTTTAACAGGGTTTTG
This sequence comes from Acanthurus leucopareius, assembly GCA_029814765.1. Classification (NCBI taxonomy): domain Eukaryota; kingdom Metazoa; phylum Chordata; class Actinopteri; order Acanthuriformes; family Acanthuridae; genus Acanthurus; species Acanthurus leucopareius. Next base: position 15,849,288 of record JAQMCX010000058.1, on the reverse strand, counting down.
GTTTATCTTCTGTTGCTACTGGAAAATATGCAGCTTTTCTCTGATTGTATCACTGCACTGCAGGATTGCACTGAATTTTTTCTTGGCACTTTATATCATCGTTAATCTTTTTTTGTTCCTCTTTGTTGGAATTTTTTGTATTGTGTCACAACTTCAGGAAATATGACTACTGTTGCGCTGTAATCTGAGCCATAATAACAACTTTTTACATTGTCCTGTGTCTGTATTTTCAATAATCTACAGCATCATTGAATTAATGAGTTTCTTTTAGAACAGCCCTTTGGTGAAAAAAAGGAACATACACATTAGAAAAGCTGGATTACAACAGTCGGTTTCTTATTTCTTTTGGAAACATCTCAGCATTTTTTCAACATATTTATGCACCCATTTTTTTCCCCTCTTTTTTGTTTGTTTGTGAAAAAATGGGCATCACAATTTCTGCACCATGCCTTTGTGTAATTAATAAAAAAGACTTTTGTATGTGCCAGAGACAACAAATAGAAAAACCAATCAAAAATTTAAATAAATTAGTTATGTTCATTAAGAAATTTACACACGCTTAGAATTAGTTACGTAGCATATTATATCTACTTACACATTTTTATAGGTTAATACCCATTAATAATATTCATCCAGTAATATAAAACTGTATGTTGTAATGTTACTTTGTGAGAGCCCATCTTATCAATGTAAAGAGCACCATTACTTTTACCCTTAAGTATTACTATATACTTTGCTTGATATATTCCTATAGACAGTGGTGGTGGAGGAACTAAGATTATAGTGTACACACACTCTTTTACAAGTAAAAACCCTGCATTAAAAGTTCTACTACAAAAGCATCAAGCAAGAACCAGAACTAAAATTGCAGGCACTCATTATTCAGAAATGGCTGATTTCAAAATAATGCACATAATATTACTGGATTACAATCATTGATAGCTCACTTTACACCTATCACACTACATTTATGTCAATTTATTGCTTAAACAGGTAAAGTGGGGGTAATTTCACATTTTAACAGACTGCTCACAGCTTAACCTATAGCTTAATAATATGTAAAACTTAATCAAACAATGTTTTTAGTAATCATCTGAATTTGTAAAGTAACTAAAAACTATTCTACAAACGTCTTTGGTAAATATTTCATTGTAAGTACAATGTTTCTCTTAAATATTATGGAATATGATGTTGGGAAGCACAACATGGAATTAGTCAAGTAAAAAAACCTCAGAATTATTCAAACGTAGGGTACTTGCGTAAATTTTACAACTTACTGTCTCACAAAAAACTGTAAAGCTGAATAAAAAAGAAATAAAGCCGATTAAAAATACAAAAAGACTTTATCAGTATGTCTTAAAAATCTACAACTTCTGCCGTCAAAAACTGGCGCCTTCATTACCCATAATGCAACTCGAGCACGAGAGTTCGGCTGGAAATTCGGTTCGGTTATGCTAGTAGCCGCTAGTGTTGCCTCGAGGCTGGGTTGCCGTGAAGCAGAGATGAAGAGCGGGCTGCCGAGGTCGGGTAAGCACACTTCTTTCCAGCTCCACCACACCTCCAGATTTTTTTTTCATATTAAAACCTGTAGTCTGCGGCTCCAGCCGACGCTGACTCACTGGAGGCAGTTTATCAGACTTCGCACAGCTCCCTCTGGAGCCACAAAATGTTTCATACAACTTTTTTTTCCCACCACATATTTAGTGAGCTAGTTCTCCCTCGGGACCTGTTAACAGACAGGCTCCCTTTAATACTGTGATTTCCCAGCAGCATCTTAATACACCACTAGATGGCACGCGACGCAAAAAATAGAAAATGTGCATAACCGTTAACTAATTTAGAGCATTTATAAAAGCCATAGTCAACCGATTAACCACTTATTAAGATGTTAGCACCAGATAATTTAAGCTAACAACAGGTGACCTAGCATTAATGCATTTATGGTGATATGAAAGTGCCACAATATTGAGGCTAAACCACAGGGCCGATTTCCATGAAGGCGAGGCATGTGTGTGAGGGGAGGAGAAACATGTCAAGTTCTGGGCCCGTTTTGCCCAAAACTTCTGGAAAGTTTGCATAAAGTCAACAATCTCTTCTTGTCACATCCTAACCTCTGTCTGTGGGTGTGGATCACCGCTGACCGCTGCAGCAACAGACGGGGAGTGTCCGGCGACTGGATTTAAAAAGTCAATGTCTCACTTGTTTGTGAGGAGGGAGCGACAGTTTTGGTCGTAAAATTATCTTTTACTGTAGATATTTCCACATAAAAAAACACCCAAACTGTGATTTACATGACGGTTCGAGACGGCCACGCCATGGTTCATAAATATGGTAAGTACAGTTAACGTGACCGTTAACGTAACGTCTTCATCTCTCTCACGTGTCAAAGTTTGGCAGTTAATCTCGATTAAAGTTGCAGTTTTTTTGGTAAATGCCACCTCAGTATTACATGAAAGCTTATGCACGGATTTTCTCTGGTTCACTGAGTTATAATCCCTTGAGAAACGCGTTTTTGTGCGTGTGTGTGTGTGTGTGCTCCCTTTGGGACTGGAAAAAGGTAGAATATTGTAAGTAGAAATTGTGCAACTTCCGGGCAGCAGTTTACTTCTTCTGAGGTTTTTTCTCGATCAAAATGTTCAGGATCAGGTAGCAAACTGTGAAGTAGTAGATTTACCTCCGTGTTATGCATCATCTCTCGGCTGTGTTCCTCACCACCCACCGGGTTCAACAACCAGCTGTACAGTGGTGTTGCAAGAAAAAATACCTCAAATGTGCTTCAAAGGAGCATATAACAGACAACAGTACTTTTTTTTAAAGTACAAATCAAATATAAACCATTATGAATAGATTTTCTATAATATTCTCCATTTGTACTGCACATAATGGTGTGTCTGTGATAGTCTAAAAAGGAAGTTGTGACTTTATTAGCCTGCTTCATGTCAAAACGTGTTTGTACTTTGTCCTGTGTGATGTAATACTTTGTTATATTATTGTTTTTAAGCAGGCATTTCCTTTTGATGGATATATAATATTTGTGGATTGACAGAAAAGTACTCAGAAGCAAACGTGATAATCAATTACCTGTCCAATTTCTGGGGCAAAAAAAGGCACAAATTTACTGGTTCCAGCTTCTTAGAGGGGATTTTCTTTTTATCTTAGTCTCCCACTATAGTAAACTGTATATCTATGGCTTTTGGACTCTCTGTAGTCAAAGCCAGACATTTAAAGTTCTAGGAACCTTTAATTGACATTTTTACTATTTGCTGACATTTGTAGAGCAAACAATTCATAGAGAAAATAGTAATCTAATAACAAAAACTCACAGATTTGATGAGGTATTCTGTCATATTTTAATAGTCTATCCATGGATTAACCGCCTTGGAAGAGCTGTATGATAAATATTAATTTTAGTCCAAGTTCATAAGAATATTATTGACCCTGTCAGCATGTGAAGGTTCTCTGCTGCCGTCACCCTGAGACGTATTTTTTATTGCAGACACAGAGAGAGCAGTGGGGCTGCTCAGACGGTACCAGGCCAACCTGACCCGTCCAGAGGAGCAGACCCTGAAGACCAACGTGGGTAAAGTGTCCGCCATCTTGGGAAGCCAGCTGTTCCAAGCCCTTCTTGGTAAGAAAAACACTGAAAAGCTGCCTGTTTTTGCAGAAGGGAGTCTTTCAAAACTCTGCCCTCAAACTCAAATTACATCACAACTTTTCTAAGGTTCGACTTTCAAAATAACTTTTCCTGTTAACACCCCTTCTTTTTCAATGAGAGAGATGGATTACAGCTTGATTATTGTTTCGTTTTCTGCATACTCTATTTGTGTTGTCATGTGATTGGTTGTAGACAGACACAGGATGTAGACTTGGCCAGGTTTTATTAATTGCTATGGGAAGTTAACAGAGTCTTAATGTTTGCCAATTATGTCTCATGAAAGAGGCCTTTCAGTTTGCCTCTCAAGGCTGTACACCCCCTCTTTAACATGCTTAGATTGTAATGAAATCTTTAAATAGTCACACATAACAATCCATCTATAGAATGAGTTGTTTAACGCTCAGACTTGAGGTACAATGAACTCTTTTTTTGAACCATATCCTCTATGATGTTGTGTTAACACAATATAGTTCAGTGGTCAGACAAGCTGAAAACAGCTGATTTACTAAAACCAGAAAGCTGCACATCTACTGAAGCTGCTGCTGCCTTCACTGACATACCTAACCCTGAAAGTGTTTTGAAGTGTTCATGGTTTTACTGCAATTCAGCTGAAGAGTCACTGTTATGATGTGTAACCAGCTTCACCTCCCTGACAAATGTAGTGTTTTCGCAAAGAGCTCAGGGAAGCTAGAGGGGATCTTAACCTTGGCTCCTTTTAAAGAAGATAAAACATATTACTTTATTTTAATCAATGGTTGAGTGGTCTCTCCAATTACCACAGCTATGTTACAATGATGCCTGCCCCTGGGTCTGCTTTTGCTGCTCCTGACCCACTGCTGGGGAGCTGAGGGGAAGGGCATAAGTTAAAGATATAGTATGGTAGTTTTAACAGTGATGTGTCTGAAGAAATAACAAAACCCACTTTTATCACTTTCTTTGTTTGTCATGTACACTCAGTGCTATCTTAACAGACAAAAAGATCAGAATTATCTGCTGTAAATTTCAAGTATGTAGTGTCAATGCCAGTGTAATGCATCAAGGCAGAATTGGTCAATGTTTTTTGTTTGATCTTCACCTCAGTTAAGTCAGAAGTCAGCTGTGGGACATCACCTCCTCACTCATTTGACTTATCCCATTATTTAAAGTCTATATTTCAAGACCAAATACATCTTAATGGGCCAACAAGTCCAATTTCTAAGCCTTCCAGCCTGATCTATACTATTTATTACAGTGAATATTAGCATGCTAACATGCCAACTAAGGTAGTATGTATTATAAACATTTTACATTGAACTGCTGATAAGCATTAGCATTTTAACATTGTCATTAGAAGTATGTCAGGATGCTGGCATTAGCATATAGCTCAAAGCATCACTATACTGTACAACTTCACAAAGCTGCAAGCATTGCTCTATTATAGGTCAGTTATGTACTGTATTTACTGACCTGCTGACTCACACCATTAGTCAGCTAAAATCAACAGTTTAACACAAAGAAATATCTTCTTACATCTAAACAAGGCCTCTATGCTCATTATTTGTACTGGGTGAATCAGTATTTTTACCACAGTCGAGTTGTTAATCCCCAGTGTGATTAAGAGTAAGTGGTGTCCTTGAGCAAAGCAATGGTTAACTTGTAGCTTCAGGGGCTTTTAACTTGTGCATGTCTCCGACTGGGGGAAAGCCATTAAAATGTTAGTAAAAAGTATTGCCTCTCTTTTGCTAAATATATTGAATAAACATTTTTTTTAAGTAATACTTCTTCCTCTGTGCAGGATATATGTATGATTTTAAGCCCCCCCCCCAAGGCATTTATTAAACTCTTACAAACACATCTGTGTTCAAGTACATATTAAGAATTTTCTTCAATGAAAAAATCCCTTCTTGCATTACATTGGCTTGGATGTAACTCTTCACCCTTGCCTTCTTGTAGTAGATGCAGATCTACAGAGTCCCCGCCTCTTTCTCCACCCACTTCTAGCTTGCAGCTTCGATTCTGCTCATCAAACACACAAACCTCATCAGCAGCTTCATTATCTGATAAACGTTCTGCATCAACACCCCCAGGCAATATAAAATGTCCTGTTAACATTTGACATGAATGCTTATTTAACTTAGCTTACTTTATTACTTTAGCTAACATTATAAGGCACATTCCACATTTGTTTGGACAACAGATTGAACACGAGAAAACTGGCAGTGACACCTGGATAAGTGACTGAATAGTGTCATGCTTCAGCAGTGCTTTGGAAAAAAGCTACTGCAGGCCACATTTAGACTCTTGGATTTTCGTGTCCTTTGGCAATACATGAAGGCCCACTATTTCTCCTTGAACAGGTGCCTGAAATTGTTTTAAAAATAGTGAAACTTAGCTTTCAAATGCATATTTACACCCCCCCTTCTTCTATGATACTTATTGTTTCACTGTAGCCCCACCTGAAAATTTGCAGGATCTTTTCTTCAGGTAGACGTACATAAGATATGAAACCCTGGCTATCAGATTCCTTGTCTTTGAGACTGTTATTGATATCACTGTCATGGTAGAGATGTTTTGGCTTGCTTACTTTGCTCATGACTTGTCTCTTAGCTTGTAAAAAACAAAGTATGCACATGCCGACAAGGTTAAAAGCTTAACTTTCGCTGGAGAGGGCTTCAAAGAATGCCTGTATCTTTATAATAGTTTAATGGTATGCACTTTTTTTATTCTAGCAACAATTAACATCAATATACCTTGATATTTATTGAGGTGAGGAAGACTCTGAGAGGATTATCTTTCCAAATCAGGATTCCAAACATTCCTCACAAAGGATGTTCAGTCAGGGTCGAGCCTGAGGCAGACAGGAAAATAAACTGCTCTTGGCTGCCATGCCAAGCCTCTCCCACAATTCTCCTGCCTCTCTAAATTATTGGTGCAGTTTGTTAGGGTAAAGAAGAGGAAGAAGAAGAGGCCCGTGGTCTGTGTTTCTCAGGTGAAGGGCTGATATGGCTTCGCCCCTCATTCAACATGTGGTTTTCATTAGGAAAGGCAGAGAGGAGGAGCAGCAGCTTCACAGCACTAATAGGAATACTGTGCAATACAAACATTACTCATCCTCTTATCGTCTCCTGTTGTGTTTATCTTCACATGCTCAGAGCCATGTGTACTGGTTTTTTTTGGATCATTTTGTGTTGCTTTTGTCAGTGTCGGGATGAATATGGAGAGATTTCTAAGGCAAAGTAGACAGTGTTGAAAACCTTTAGAGTTCAGATGAAAAACTTAAGCAAACAAAAAAGTTTGGTAATTTTAAAGCTTTTTTTTTTAACAGTCAAACAAGAGGCATTACAGTCCAGTATTTGTCTTTAGGAGATCTTTCCTAACTTTGATGCACTGTGGGAAGTAAAGAGGTGTTTGATGCCGTGTGGGAAGGTTCAGTAGCGGCCACTTGATTGGAAGTCTGCATGGTTGCACAGTCACGAACAAAGGTTGCCTTAACTGTGCATCCATCCTTTTGTTCCAACATACAAACATGCAGTGGGAGGCTTGCGGGGGGTTTGCAGAGAGAGTTGGGGCACACATACAGACAGAAAAACGTTAAATTACAGGGGACCCTAAATGCCCGGGGAATATTTTATCGAGGCAGTGACAAGGGGGTGAATTGTTTGCACTGCCTTGAAATTGTGACCTAGTTTCCGTGAATGTGTTATCCTAGTGAGCTGTGGGTTGCTCATCATGTAAAGAACCAGGGGCGCATTCTTTCTCTGTATGATTCACCCTTATAGGCAACACAAAGATGACTTGAGTCCAATTGAAAAGGTGCATGACAAATAGAAGAGGCCTTCAACACAGACAAACATGCTGACCCTGTCTCTGTGGGACAGGGAGAAGGTGCAGGAAATCCCCTATGACTGTGACAAAAAGGCTCAGCACTCCGACCAGACCATCCCAAAATAGTCCCAACATCAAAAAGAGATCTGGGAATAAGTCCTGCAAGAGAGACTTCTGGCTTGGATTATGTATTTTGTTCCATAGCTTGGAATCTGTGTGGTCGGTGAGGGTTGGAACAGTTTAAAAAAATTTTTGTCAGATGTAAAACAAACAAAAAACACTCTGCACTTTGAGGACTGTGAATCCTGATCACAAAACACTTCAAGACTTGATTGAGCACTTTTCTCTGTTTTGTTACCTCTGCTATGAATAGAGGAGTGATGTAATTAGAAGTGTTAGTTGTGTGAAAACAAGCCAGGATGCAGCTGAAGAGCAAATCCTGTAAGACTTATCAGATGCAACATTTTCAAGACTTATTTAAAGCAGAACTTATCAGTATTTATACTTGAACAAGAGGTCAAATGAGCAAATGTATGTGATGGTATGACTCATATTGATTAACTATACTGATGAATATGGCGATTGCTGCATAGCTTTTATAGCATCTTGAAGCTCATTATTTTGCAGCCTTCATCTTCACTGTTTTGGTTCACTTTTATTGCTTTCATGAGCCTCATTTCCAGCTACAGCTGGCTGCTAGCTTAGATAACCCCACTTTATACTGCCTGCCCATCACTTAATGATAGACAACCTTTTTAAACCAAATTTTACACATAAAGTTGCAGGTATATGCAGGTTTTTAAATGCAGGTAAACCTGCTAAAAATAGATGATTTGATGATGATTTTGTTTCATTGCCAGTGAGTTTGCTTTTCATCTTGTTTTGGTGTCACTTTTGACATAAAAATATTGTGGGAACAGTAGAAAGCAGAATGGAGGCTAGTGAAAATGTGACCGCAGTTACTTTTTTCTATACACTACTTAAGTCTGTAGTCTTTGCTTTAGTCTTTCAGATTAGATGCGTAGCACTGCTTCAACAGAGATGGTTGGAGTTTGTGGCTGAGCTGAGAAAGAATCTCAGAAGTTACTGATAAGGGTCATGTAGCTTTGTATGATAGCTATTGTTGTTATAGCTGTTGTAGCATCAGTATTAGCTGAGTATTGCATTGGAAAAGGGGAAAATATCATCACGTCCACCCAGATCTCATGGTCCCATCATTCCTGATCAGAGCTAGAGCCGACAAATACTCATGACCTCTGCACAGTCATTTGATTTAGGAATAAATGCAGATTGTACCCTTTTTCCACTGAAGACAATAGCCATTTTTCTATCCAGTGTGAAAGGGGGAAAGGTTTGCACCTCACTGATGAACATAGTGGAGCATTTATCACTTAAGTAATCTAATATTTTCCTGAATCTGAACTAAAGGTAGAGTGACTGCTAGACTTGCATTTGTAAAGTGGCCAGAAATGTAATTCCCATTAAATGCTAATGTTGCTCTTTTCTGCTCCGAGTGTAAAACTGTAACTACATTTGTCATATCAACTTTACTAGGTAATATTTTGGATATCTATACTCTAATGTTGTGTTTAAAGCGTATTCTGCTGCCCTTAAGAGGCAATCCACTATTTAGTGCAGGTTAAAGTAAAAAGGTATCAGCCAATGCTTATTACCTACACTTTATTAGAAATTATAAAGTGGGTATCTCTTTGTGTGTTGTGTATGTGCCTGTACGTAAACGTGTATCAGCAGCCCACAGTATGTGTGTGTCTGCATGTATATAAGTGTTTGCATAAGTGAGGTTGCTCTTTAGTCAGCCGTGCAGCAAACTCCTCTGCCCACACATGGCTTCACTCCTCCACATTCAGACACTGTGATGAGTCACATGCTTCATTCTTACACTTTTGTTCTCACAGTGTCTTGTTGGGACGTACTGACTCTCATCCCTCTGTCTCACACAAATACACACAGAGTGCAGAACTTTCTTTGTGTCTTCAATAAAAGATACACATTGTTAAAAGATAAAGACATGTTTTACATGTATTTGTTTTTCCCAGATGTCCTTCTCAAATGTGTCTTTGTAGCCTGTCTTGTCCTGACTTTGAACTATGGGAAGTTGATGAACTCTTCAGCAACCTCTTTATGTCAACAGTGTGGTAACCAGGCTTGTGTGTGACATCAGCAGAATTGTCCCAGTGCATTCTCATCAAATGGTTGCCACTCAATAGGTGTCATAGGACATGGGGGTGTAACGAGCCAAGAGTTGATGAGCGGAGATGAGCACGAAGGGAGTGGGGCAGAGAAGTTTTGTCTGAAAACATCAAGACCAGACCCTTTTTTAAGGACATAACTGCACTTCCATTGTTAGAGACATAAAAGCCACATGTATATAATCTCCAGTCAAATATGGTGACTTTGCTGGAAAGTAAGATATAAATAGCTCTTTCCCAAAAGCTATACCTGTATCATGCATGTACAAAGTTTCAAAAGACCAAACTTTTCATGGCCCAATCCAGAGCGCCAACAGGATTGGCTCAATATGTATCCCCAGTTTGACTGTTTTAAAGCTTAACAGTTAAATTTTCAAGTAAAGGGCAGGACATTTGTCATATAAATGTCATCGCTGGTGTTACAGACTTTTGTATTCTAAATGCCCCCCATATGTCTATTCTCTTACAGTGTCAGTGCGATGGATTGACTTTGGTCATTTCTTTACTTTTTCTCCAGTGCCACCAGCAGGTTGATATTCATCATTGAAACTATCGGATGTTTTTTTTTTTTTTAATATAAAACTTAGTATAGACATAGATGTTCCATTCAAGAATTGCAGTCACTTCAGTGAACTTTATGTCATCAGTTAAAAATTTTAATTTTTCCTTTGTTTCCAGTCGTACTTATGCTCACTAGCAAATGTTAATATGCTAACATGCTGAACTAAGATGGTGACCATAGTAAACATCATACCTGCTAAGTAAACATCAACATATTAGCATGCTAATGAGCATCTAGTCTAAGTACAGCCTCAAAGACCTGCTGACATAGCTGTTAACTCTTAGTCTTGTTTTTCTTATTTTTTTTCCTGCTTTTACATCCTCGTTTCTTGTTCACTGTGTATGTTATTAAGATCTAGGATTAAAGATCATTTCATTGTAAATTTACAACATATGGCTGCATATGGAAATGCTGTTGAAAAAATTATGTGAATATATGAATAATTGATAAGTTAATGGAAACAGTCAAGTCAAGTCAGTGTTATTTGTTAAGTGCTAAATCACAACATGAGTTGTCGCAGACACTTAAAAGCAGCTTTAGACTCCACTCTATAGTGTACTAGTGCCCAACATTGAAAGCATTTAATTTCAAATAAAAAAAACTACTTTTTACGTTTGAGTGCTAAGGATAGGCTGAGAAGTCTCACAGCTTGAGGATAAAAGGTATCTAATATGTGCTAAATGCGTGTTTGGAAATCTATTTTTTTTCTACTGCTTCTAAAATCACATAATTTTGTTTCATTATCTTTAGGTAATAGTTCAACAAATAACTTTTATAAAACCAAATTCCATTTCTGCAGCACTTAACTGAAAGCATGTAACAGTGAATGAGTGTCCCACTATTCAACTAGGGGGCAGTGTCTGCATTTATACATCATGTGTAGGGAGTCATGCACCCTCACCCCAACATGTGGCTTTAAAGTATTGAGAGTGTTGATGACCCAGTGTAATCAAGCTATGTGATGTTATGTTAAACTAAATGAGTCAAAAATCAGAGAAATAATGTTTGAGCATCATTTTGTTCAGATAGTATGAAATATTATGATGCAGACCTCTAAGACATGATGATTGACTCAGTCAGTACCTGAATCATATTGTTCAGCAACAAGATAAGAAGAGCACTTGCAAAAGTGGAGACATACAGGAGACAAACAGACGACTCCCACCCCCACATTTTCACCCAGTGTACCACTGAGGAAAACAGACGTCTCCTGGTGTGGACTCGATTGATTGGTGGATCCTTTTACACAACGAAAGCAGTACACTTCAGAAGGCTGAGAAGCTGTGAAGAAGAAATAAAGACTGCAGAGTAAAAAAGAGCTCACGTCCGATGTTTTTAATTATCTAAGTAAAGAAAACAAGATCAGCATTGTGTTTTTTTCTCACAGATATTCAAGAGTGTTACGAGGTGACCTTGCAACTCAACAAGGAACAAACAGTTGTGAAAGAAGACAGCAGGCGGGATGCGTGGGAGGTAATTTTCCTTTTTCACATTATATATTAGAGGAATATGCTTAATGTTTACATTGTGTCTGGTGTCACACGTGCTGTGCTTTTCCTCCTGGCTTCTTGAGGTTACTTTGCAGCCAGCACAAAGTGTCACTACCTGTGTCCCTCACACTCCCACATGGGTAAAATGTTATCATGAGTCATGGCAGCTGTGACTTCAGAGGGAACTTAACTGAAAATCATGCATATTGCTCCTTTAAACCTTCACTGTGGAGGGTTGCAGAGCTCTGGTAACATGTTACTGCTGGTTTTTAAAAATATGGGTAATTTTGTTTGTAGTTCCATAACATTGATATTCTAATAGCCTTTGGATGGGCAGGGACCCCTGACATCACATCACGTGCATGATTTAATATTGCCTCATAACTTTCCTTCAGCCATGCCAAAATGTTAATGAAATTGATCTTTGGCTGACTTCTGGAGACCATTAACTGAATTATCTTTGGTCCGTTCTTTAGCAGACAGCTAAACAGTAAGGCTTCTGCTTAACGTGTGTGTGTGTGTATGTGTGTGTGTGTGTGTGTGTGTGTGAGAGATTGTTTATCTACAATCACAGTGAAGCAACCTTAGTCTGTGTGCAGAATGTGGGGACACAGAATGATAGATGACAGAGTGACGTTGAAAAGATTTGGAAATTTAATTTCAAAAACCCGATTTAAGGCACAACAGCCAGATTTACTTCATTTGAACAAACAAACTAGATTCTTCCTCTAAAACGTAAGACTTAATTTATCAAATTATCTGTGCCAGAAAGGGACTTCTTAATTCAATACAAGAAAAAAATAACCCATAGTTTTCTAAAGCTTACTGTCCTTATTTCATATCTAGAAGAAACCAGGTGTAATGTGATAGTATACTTCAGAGGGTGTGTGAATGTGTCATCAAAGCTCTTCAGTGAGCAGAAATGTACCTAGAGACATCCAGCATGCTGATCAAGGCTCAAAAAATTGGGTCACAGAAGAAGCTAACTGTAACTGCACAAGAAAAAAAGAGCAGAAGTTTTATTCAAATTTTTTTTTCATATTTGCCCTTTATTTTTTTATTTACAGTAGAGATTCAGAGACGTGGAGAAAGAAAGATGTGCAGTAAAGGCCTCTGTCCCCAGCAGCCAGTGGTTATATGTTATGTGTCTCAGACCAGGGGGCTATGAAGAAAACTCGGGTGGTTTCTCATTGTTTAAGTGAGAGAATCAGAAAACTTTAAGTGCCTTTATTGTGGAGCAAAAACACCACAATTATGAGAGGGTCCACTTGGAATGGCTGATGGGGTCTCTTTGCTTAGCTGATAGATATTCATTGGATTCCCCACAGGTTTAATCAATTCATTCATTATTTGCTTATCTCTATCCTCCCCCTTGCTTTTGTGCATAAACACGTCGATCTGCTGAATTGTTTGACTGTGACATTGATCCTTCAGTTTGTTTTAACACATGAAACCTGGAATAGGTTCTACTTGTATGATTCAATTCCCTGTTCTTTTCTCTTCATTATTAAATTTTTTTTTCTTTTTTTCACAGTTTTAAGACACAGAACTTAAGAATGAGACAAAAGGACAGAATTTTTGCACTGAAATAACTATAAGCCACATAATAATGTGTCCTTTAAAACATCAATCCATGTTTGACCATTGACCACCTTGAGGGCGACTGGCTTTGTAAAACTCCTCAATGACGTGGTCCTGAATTAAAACTGTGCTCCAGGGGTCATCCATTGTCTGTTTGGTCATTTGGGACCTTCTGATTGGTCACTAATCAGCACAGTGAATGCAATATCAACCACTGGTTACTGTCAGGAGGCACCTGACCTTTCTGATCCCCCAGTCATCATTTAATAGGGCTTAAGCATGGAGCTGGTGGCTGTGAATTTGACTCAGCCACCCTGCATATTTGGTTGATTGGATGAGTATGAGATTTCATTCATTAATTCTTGCATGTGTGTGCATGTGCACACATGACGTAAATGCACATACTCTGAACTTGTGTTTTGTGCAAACCTCTTGTGATTTTAGGACTAAAATATAGAGGGGATAGTGAAATTACACAATTCAATCCTCACATGAGATAAAAACTTTAATCTAACGTTATTCCTTTATGCTTAAGAGCCCCTCCCTTCAGTCAATCACTTAATGGCAATATGTTTTAAAAATTCATGTGCTAAGTCTGAACAGGATTATGTATGGTAAGTTGACCACGGGAACTGCAATAAAGTTGTCATTTACTAGACTGTATTAAATGGGCGCTTTAGTGCAGAGGACTGTGTTGACTAAAGCTTAAGTGAGTGACATTTTTAAGAGAAAGCAGTCATGTGCATTTGTAGCTTTGTGTGAAGGACAGAGAAGGGAACATATTACCACCATTATGACCTCTATCGTGTCAGTTAAGTCTAGAAATTAGAGACAATAGTAAATTTAGACAGAAGCAAAATGAAAAACTACACACAGAAAATATTCAATAAAATAGAAGAGGCATGTGAAGGATGTGCAGTATTTGTGTAATGTCAATAGTAGAAGTTATAGTAAAAATAGAAAGCCCTGCTTTCAGTGGGAATTAGGGTAGTGCATACAGATTTAGTGTTGTCTTTGAATGTGCAAAACCAGCAGAACAGAAAGTGTCATGTAAAAAAGGCTTATGAAAGAGTCATTTATTTATATTTGGAAACTGGGAACACACCCACTCATTTTTGAGCAGATTATGTGGCCTGACACCGCCAGATGCACCCTAAAAAAACTAAAAAGGCTTGGATGCAAAGTTATATGTGGTGTTAAATAGCTTAGAATTGACTCACTTTGTGGTGCAGCTGTCTCAATGGTGGAAATTTAATTTTTCCAATATGATGACGTATGTTGTTAGCTTGTTAACACAATTTTTATTTACAAATCACTCAGCAAGATATTTTACCTTGATGGTCGGTAAAATGCACAGTGTCACATGCTCACACTGCAAGTACACTTTCTTGGTGCTGAAACACATGGGGTCATTTGTGCCATGTGTTCATGATCTGCCACTCCCACAGTAGAAGACCCAAACCACAAACTATGTGGCTTAAACTTTATACTGCCGTCTTAAGCTCCTCTCAGTGTGTTCTGTGATCCACCCTGTCTAGCTTATAATTCAGTGCAGCAGGGCTCCTGATCCTTCTACCATCCTTCCCTCTCTGGATCCCAGCTGTTTGTAGTGGCCCAAGCACAGTCCTGGAGAGAAGGAAGGGGAAGTTTGAGAGAGGGAAAGAGCAGCTTAATGGACACCCAATGAGGTGCTCATCAGTATTCTAGCCATGCTGTCACCTGAGTGGAGGATGGGAGGGAAACTAAATGAGTCTGCAAATTCCCTGATTTGGTGCAGAGTAGCAGGTGAGAGTGGAGAATAGCTGTTTAGGAAGAGAAAGGAAAGAAAATATGAGATATGAAGTTGTTTTATGAGCCTATTTGATTTCATAATTAGAATGTAATTAATGTTGTGAGAAAATTTTGATGTGTTATGTTTGTTATTTTTATGTTAGACTCATGAAATACCTAAGAAATAATATATTAAATGATGGACTTATTTTAAATATGTCTACACAATTTTGAATATGTGATTGTATAAGAATGTGTGCCAACTGCAAAAGGCCCATAGCTGCCACTATTATATATAGCAGGTCGGGGGGGGTGGTGGTATCCCTGGCAGTGTCAGTTGACCTGTCTGTCAGTGCTGCCATGTGGGAATAGAGCCGTCGAAGAGAACCTCACATTGCATCTCTGAAGTAAGCCAAAGCACATCTGATCAATAAAAGTGCAACAGTAAAGCAAAATGTTGGGAAATTTCCACAGATCTGACACTACTGTAATTTTAAAGGGCTTTTTTTGCCTTCCAACTCTCTTCCTGTTGTTACTGCCTGCATGTTTTGTTGCTGTGTGTATTTATATAAACACTTGTCTTTTCAGCTTGAGCTCAAGAGCAGCTTTCATTGTCATTTGAAAGGGACTTAGCTGAAAGAGACGGCACCACTTTTTAAAAAAATCATTAGGCCTGTGTTCTTGTACTTTTTAAAAAAAAACTCTGCTCCAGTGATGGCCTGCTCGAAAGGCTGCCCTCTGCTGTCTGTTAAGGGTCTGTGTTGTCTAAACTTTGGGAATGCCCTCACTGAACTTGAGGTACTGTAGGTAGTTTCACTGTTACAACTTTGCTGCTGTTTTATGTTGGCTGAGTTTCATTTTTCATTTCTTTTTTGTGTCAAATTTAAGACATTAACCATTCAGTCGTTTTCTATGCTATTTGTTTCCACAACAAACAGCATTGTGTTTTGTCTTATTCAATAGCATTACTCTTAAATTTGTGATTTTCACCTTTGTGCTGTTTATTTAGCCATGCTTGTATATTTTGTGGACTAGCCTCTTGCAATTACTTTGTGCTGTAAAGTGCTGATTCTGAAAAAGACTCATGAAATAGTTCAACATTGTGGGAAATGAGTTTACTCGCTTTTTGCTGACAGCTAGATGAGAGAATTGATACTACTCTCAGTGCTGGGTGCTTTATGTAAAGCTAGAGTCATCAGCTTGTTAGCTTAGCTTAGCATGAAGGCTTAAACAGGGCACAACAACTAGCTTGGCACCGTTTAGTGACTTCTTAGACTCTTAGCAAGGCTAATCCAAGTGATAATTCCAGTACATAACCACAAACTAGTTTTTTTATTTTATTTTATTCTATTTTTTTTTTTACATTTAACTTTATTTTACTTTTTTAACTTAAGAGACCTAATTTGTTAATCCAGGAAATGTTAAACTACTTTTTAAATCTTTTATTGATGATTGTCATCTTTTTCATGTTCAAATATAGCCTGATCATTGCTGTGGGAATGTTTTTTATCTGACTTTATTCTGTCCCACAGGACCAGGAGGAGGAGGGTGTGGCTCGGGTACGAGTGACTAGTCGGAGTAGCCCCCACAAAGTAGAGCGAGTTTCCGGCTTGGTGGCGCGGTCACACGTCGACATGCCAAAGGTGAGTGATGCATAGCAAAAAGACAGTTTTACTGGGGTTTTTTGAACACATCAGTTCAACACATCTCAAGGTTTTATTCATGCATCAGAAAAGGCAGCTGCTGCTAATCAAAGAAGATACTAATGATCCTGATGATGTGATGATGACGCAGTCTCCATGACAGTTTAGCAAAGTGTCACAAAAATATGAGTATCCTCAGCATTATAAAACATTTGGCAATCTGGCTTGCTAAAAATGTGTGTTGATTATTGTGTTGTTGGTATTTCATGTTAATAATAGAATAATTTAATTCATTTTCACTACAGCATTTCAACACCTACAATGATAATTTGCATCTATTATGCTCATACAGATCATAGTAATTAATAGCATTTATGTTTTTAATTATACTAGGACAGTAATTACATGACACAACCATTTTGTAAATATTTTGTCATCACTCTATCCACCTGCAACTGTTAAACACTTAAATCCTAAAGTATTAGTGAATGCTTTATTCTGTGTTGAGGCTCTCACTGTTGCTATGGGATTATATCAGTGACTCAAAGGACCAGTTCAACATTTTGGAAAATTTGCTGTTTTGCTTTAAAGTAGATGAGAAAATTGATAGCACTTGCACATCTCTGCACTAAATATAAAGCAAGAGCCAGCAGGGGGATGGCTTATCTTAGCATAAAGACTAAAATCAAGCTACTTTGTGTCTCTCCAAAGGTAACAAAATGCAGTTTACCAGCATCTCCAAAGTGGAATACTTTGTTGATCCCAAGGGGAAATTGTTCACCATTGTAGTTGCTCTAACAGTCAATAGTTGCCTATAAGAAGAATTAGCTAAGAAGTAGACAATTTAAAAAGAAACAGAAATATCTCAAAATATATGCCTCATAATACCCTATAATGATCGTACAGAGGAAAATGCAGTGCATTCTTTATGAGAGATTTTATGCCATATCATGTTTTTACACAAGACTTTTTCTTATTGTGGTAAGAGGTCAACTTTAGAGGTGCTGTAAGGCCGAGTTTTCTACCATGAGCAAGCTGTGTCCAATGATTCCAATCTGTGTGCTAAGCTAAGCTAACAGCCTGCAGGCTCTAGCTTTATATTTAGCGCACAGTGGTATCGATCTTCTCATCCAACTCTCAACAAGAAAGCAAATAAGGAAAAATATCCAAAAATGTCCAACAGTTTCTTTCGGAATAGTGGTCAACCTCCTGCAATAATCTTCATATTTCATGATAAAGATGTGTCTCATAGGCTGGCTGTGGTCCTCAGTATCGTTAAAAGCCCTTGTGTTCACATGCCTTCCCCATTACAACACAGCCAGTGGCACATGGCAGCACAGTGGCCGCAGGCGTTGGCGTTTCAGCTGAGCCCAGAACTAGTGCAACGGATGGGGTGGGGAGGCGTGAGGATCAGGGGGGCTTGGAGAGGGTAAAAGAGAGGAAGATGCTGCCCGTAAGCACATGGAGTCAGTGTGCTCATATGATAATGTCTGCATAAGAATACAGTGACAGTACAGGTTGACTCTGGTGTGGATATTATGTAGCTGGCTGTCTGTGTGTATGTGTGTGTGTGTGTGTGTGTGTGTGTGTGTGTATGTGTGTATGTGTGTGTGTGAAAGACTCCTTCTATCACATGAAGGAGGGAGGTTAGGGAGCAGAGGAGGCGCAGGGAACGGGAGGGAGGGAGTGAAAGAGAGAGAAGAGGGGGTGTGTGTGGAGAGGAAGATATAGTGGGGGAGGCTAGAGAAAGAGAGAGAGAGAGAGCAAGGCGGCTGAGAGGCGAGGGCCGGTGCAGTGCAGAGCTGGAACGGACACCCAGAGCTCAGCCTTCCTCGGGTTGCCATGGAAACCACATTCCTCCCCCGCCTGCATCCCTACAGACTGCTCTGACTCTCTTTTACTCTCTATCTATCTCTCTCCTAGCCTCTCTGTTTTTCATCCTGTCTTTTCTATTCCTCTTTTAATTTTGTGTCTTTGTTGTTTCTCTCTCTCTTTCTCTCTTTCTGCTCTGTTTTTTTTTACACGCATTGAGCGCATTCATAATGATGCACACTCAGCAAGCACACTGATTTCAGATGCATTGCTCTCTGTGGCAAGGTGAATGGGTAATTACACAGTTTATTTTGCATTCCAATGCACTCATGGACGCATAAGCACTTAATGTTTTCTCTGCATCTCTCTATTTTCTTCTCTCTATTTTTACTCCCCCTTCTGTTCAGCACCATGCTTCAGTAATGCCCCCTCTAGTCATCGCATTCCTGCCCACACACAGGGCACCTTAGCTTCGTTTCTCCTCAGTTATGGCATCTGTCGTGGACCTACAGCACCTTCATCATTTTTTATCAACTGCTTTTACCTTCCCGTCCTATTCAAGCTCATCTTATGAACTTTTTACCTGCTTCTGATTTTTCAGCTCTCTTTCTCACCGCCTGTGTCTTTGTACGCATGTACAAATCCATACCAAAGACTGTTCCTCAGCCATGCAGCTCTCATACAATGTCTTGCCATCTTGTTTGCCTCTTCTCTTGTCTCCCTCATTCTTCCACTCCTTCTTTCATTTCGCCCCATGTGCTATTCTTCTCTTTCTCATTATTCCATCAGTTGGAGGTGCTGTGTTTGGTGTGTGTGATGGAGCAGCTGTTCTCTGCCACTGAGGCCTATTAATAGGAGTCTTAGCTGTGTAGCCTTTGTTTTCTGCATCTGCATCGCTTGGAGAGAATTGTAGTGACTCTTTGGCAAGTCACATTGGCTTTTAGTACATAACTGATCAGTATCTCTCATTAGATCGGCCTAACTGGCTAGCTATTTTAATGTCTCTTTCCATTTACACACACACACACACACAAAGTCATATTTTGAAAAGCTATGATTCATTTAGCAGTGGAGACATTATTTTTGAAGTTTCTGTTATATTCTGAAAATCATTCCTTAAAATATCTGCCATCTGTGGAAGAAACAGGTGAATACTGCTAAGATGTAATATTGCCTGACATAGACTTATAAGACTTGCTTCCTCACCCCCCTTTTGCAGTTAGTTAAGGCTACTGTAGAGCAGCTTGGTACGTGCTCATATGGAGCTGCCTCTTTAAGACTGCCTCACTACCGACTGTCCTTTTATGGTGCTGCATCCTGTCAGGTGACAAAGGAGTAGTCACATAGCTTCTCGGAGAACTGCCTAGAAATGACTGAAAAGCTCAATACATGGTCTGTGCAGTGGTTGGGGGTTGTAATGCTCATTACGATAGTATGTGTGTGTCTATATGTGTGTATGTTTGTTACATGGTGTCCAGGTGGGTTTATGTAATAAGGGCTGTGCAGGCTGATGCTGAGCTGATGCTTAGAGTTGGGGGTTGCAGAGAGGAAGAAGCCTCTCTGTTCAAAAGCACAGGATAATTTCCCCGTTTATGCTATAAATCACAGGTCCCTCTTTTTCATTTGTCAAGAGAAGGTCAGAGGTTACCGCTTTCATTTCACAAGATAAATCACCTGATGCTGTTGATCCACATCTTTCCAGCCCAGGCTGTTAATTTGGCACTACATTTATCAAGAGCTACACACACACACAAACACCAATCACTTGTGCATGTATACTCACATACACATATATTTGTGTATGAATATGTGTTAGGTAGATGTCTGTTTATTCTTTTCCCTGCAAGAGTGCTGTTCTTCTGGGTCCACCAAAACCATTTTTTTCTTATTGTATTTTCAACAGGTTAGAGGTAGTCATTGGATTTGGTAAGAGTCGTTACCAATCAGGTGACGTTAACAGTTCAATCAAACCTTGCTAGGCAGTGTTGTTTTAGTGTTTGTGACAACAATTTGTCCAGTAATTTTGAAAAAAAACCAGCAATGAATATACATTTGTAGGCTCATCATTGAAGGTGAACTAAAAGAATGAAAACTCCACTTTATAGTTTTACGTGATGGCTTATTTGTCTAGCCACCAAAGAAATACAAGTAACTGAATATTGCTTTTCACCCTGGCACTATGTCACAAATGAAAAAATAATCTTATATAGGTGACATCTTTATTACATTATGAACTGCAGATAAAATTTTATTATATCATGTAATCTGATACAAGGCCACAGCAAATGACACTCTCAAAAATAAGTATGTTATTGAGTCAAACCAAAACTTCACACAGTCTCAGTATAAATTTAACATAATCTGCACAGAGGTTGTATCTCTAGCAGGTCTGTGGTATTTATTACGCTATATTGGGCTAATGTGGGTTTTACGCTGCCTGTGTAATATTGTGGTTGCTTGTATTCTTTTTTTATCTACAGTCTATTGAAATGGTTACTCTCAAAGAAGCTATGATTAAAAGGAATTCAGAACATTTATCTACAAATTTAAATTAAAAATAACATGTCTTAGGACATGCACATAACACTACATTAACCTGTAAGACCTTATCTGTCCTCTGTAATAGCTCTTATTTGATTAGTGCAAATTAACTTCCTGTATTCCTCTTCCTGCAGTCCTCCTGATACAGAAAAACAGCAATTGATTGGCTGTAAAAAGACCTTGCACTTTTTTTTTTTTAATATATTTCATGTTATGTAATATTTAAAGAGAGAGGTTTCTTTTACCCTAGAGGTACTAAATATGTCTACATACACAGTTCATATCGCCTCGTGTGTATGTGTTCGCCCACTCATACAGATGGCATATCTGTGTTCATTGAGTGCAGAGAATCTTTCTGTGTCCATCTCTCCTGCCCGTATTATGTGTCATGCTCGCTGTTTCCTCATTTTGTAAGCTGTTTTGTGTGTCTTTCCTTTTGTACATCAAACCATCTGACAGCGCTGAGTGGCAAAGCGATGTGGACAGCTTATAAGAGAGACAGAGCGAGGCTTGGGAAGGATGGTTGCAACATGTGCTCAGTCATGTGTGCTGTGATCGATATGCTTACATCGTCCTTTCAAGCCGCTGCATTGAAGCCCCGCCTCGCCGCTCCAATTGGCTTTAGCTCTGTTTGTGGCTGCATCCGACAATGTAACTTAAGGCATTTAGTGATATCTGTTTTCTGTTCAAAAATCCCAGACTTTCTCATCTCCTTGCTCTCTGCTTGCCAAATCTGTGTAGGTTACAGCGAAAGAATTCATTATAATGACAATAGTTACTGTTGCTTGTAATGTAGTGTGTCTAAGCCTGCTGTGTTTGCCTCCAGGTACGGCTGCAGCACAATGCAGTGTGCCCTTGCCTTAAAATCCTGCTCAATTTAGCAAATGTACATTAATATACATGTAATTTAAAGGCCTTATATCTTACATGTTAGTCATAACACTGGAAAGGCACTAGTATTCATGTATGAGCACTGTAACATGCAGACAATGTACAAATACACTCTCTCCCCCATGCAGACACACCCAGCTCCATTCCCCGTCACATTTCATTAATAATGCATATATGCAGGGCTTTAATGGCGACACTGTAAAATTCCCTCTTAGTTCTCTTAAAAAGTAAACCTTCACCCTCAGTGTCAGGATGTTTTATATCTAGCAGTGATCAACCCACAAATTCATAAGCATGCAAAATGGTTCGCAGGCAGTCTTATCAAATGACTGAAAATATAAGTGCCACAGCTACGTGAAAGCCTTATAGTCTCTCTTCTCTTTTTTCCCTTCACACATTCTCACTCACAATCTCTTCCTCCACCCACTCGAGAAGCCCAAGCGTGTAATCTTGTTGGTTTTGTACACATGTGTTGATGTCATCATTGTGAACATAAAATATTTCCCCTATGGTTCTCAAACGAGGCTTCAGGAGTGCAATTTCCATCTAACTGTGTTTATTTTGACCCAGTCCTGCACATGGGCAGGGCTTAACAATAAAATAATTTAGCAGCAGTGCTGCTGTGCCAGTAGTAATACTAAAAAAGGAAGCGAGGTAGAGAATGATGTAAAGTAATGCATTGGGATTCAAAGACATCCTCTTTTAAGAGGCACGTCTAGTGATACTCAGGAGAAAAAGGATTTTCATCTGCTGCACCTGCTTCCATTGTGAAATTATTTACGGATGTGTACTGTGACACAGAGCCTGAGGTTGCCAATCACTAGCACAAGGAAGCTGCTAAGTCTGCAGGTAAACTAGAGATGACCGCGGAGGTGACCAGTGACCAGTCGGAGGGACAGGGGTGTGCTGTGAGTTGGATTTTGGCTGCAGTGGTGTGATGAAAAACATGGATTAGACCAACAATTAGAGGATCAGGACCGAGGGTTAGCATCAGCCGTTAGAAAGCTATGACTTGAGGACCCTTTTATTGAGAAAAACAGGCAATGCAATGTTTTCGTTGTGATTTGATTAGTGGAGCAGTGCCTTTTCACCCAAGTGCTGCCAGCAGTAAGGTTTTAGGTGTTGCAGCCCCTTTAAGAGCAGCTAGTGAAGCGCTCAGTCCTGTTGGTGCTGCTGCTGCTGATGGCAGCGCTGCTAGTTGATTGGCTGTGGCTGTCAGGGCTGAGGTGCTGGAGGGATGCTGCTACGTATCCACCCCCTCCCTTCCTGCCTCTCTCTCTCTTCCTCTCTCTCTCTCTCTCTCTCTCGCTCTCCATCTCCCTCTTGCTTGCTTGCATCCCTCTGAATAATCCACATCTAGGGCAAGCTGGCTGAGAGGCGATCCAGTGCTCAGCTCCTCTCTGCAGGCTGAGAAAAGAGACAGAGAGAGAAAGACAACGATTTTCAACGCAGGAGGAAAAACACGAGATTTTGAGAGAACGGGAAGACACCAAGAATTAACAGAGGAAGATTTTCATCTGCGGATATCATTTATTTATACATATTGTTTATATATCTATATATATATTTGTACACACGCATATAGATATTTATATATATATATACATTTATCCTTGTACATATCTGTATTTGTGCTTGTCTGTTTATATTAATATTTTTATATGTATTTGTGTGTGTAAATATATATGATATATAAACAAAAGAATATATATATATATCTATGAATTTATATGCGAATCACTGTGAACCAAGAGAGGCAAGAGGAAATTTCTATCATCGGGGCTGGTCTCTGATTGTGTGGTCGTATACAATATTTTGAATATTTCCTTTGATCTTCTACGACAAGAGGACAAAGACTACGTGCCCATTTTGTATTTTTGTTTTCCTTTTGCTGCTTCCTTTCCCTCTCGATCCTTTTTTTCTACATCCGAGAGGAATAAAGCGGAGAGTGACAGGATTTGACGAAAAAGGGAAAATCTGTAGAAATTCCTGTGATTAGTGTTATTTCCGTCGGCATTAGCGCTCTGTGAGCCGATCACAGCGTGCTGTGTGAGTTCTGAGGAGGCAGCAGAGACAGAGTGCCACGCCGCTCAGCTCAGCGTCAGCCCAGCCAGCACAGCCAGCATGCACAAACACCACCACTGCTGCAAGTGCCCAGAATGTTATGAGGTGACCCGTATGGCTGCCCTGCGTAGGATGGATGCCCCATCATATGGAGGAGACTGGCAGGCTGAGCCCTATGGATACCCGCCTGGGTACGGAGGAGGCCAGACCTTACCCCCTCCAGCCTCAGGGGGAGGTGGAAGCATGGGAGGAGGAGGGGGCACTTTAGGGAGAAGTAAGGGCAAGATTATGTCTGGTGGGGGCCCTGGAGGCCCCAACCCAAAGGGCCAATCCAAGGGTGGCCCCAAAGTAAACGGCAACAACTCGAGTGGACAAGGAGGATGGTGGCCCGAGTGCACCTGTACCAACCGGGAGTGGTATGATCAGGTAACTCATGTTCCTCACTCTCTTAGACAGCTGAGGCCTGTGGGTTCTGGCAGGGGAGAGTGGAATCAGATGAGCTGTATGCTGTAGTAAAACCATGGTATATAGAGACCAACATGTATCAGCTGAAGCTGTCAGTTTATGGAAGAGAATTCATATTTAGTATTCATCTCAAGCCCTCCCTTTCTCATTTGTTGACTGTGGTTCTTTTATTGGAAGCAGAGAACAGAACAGGACTGATCCAGTTCCACTGCACACACATGGAGATGATCTTCATGTTTGGATTTGATGCAGATGACTAATGCTCATAGATTTAACACACCTAGTACATGTCGTCAAAGGCTCACACTGATGCAGTTACCACAGGCCAAAAAATGGTGCATTTTCATTCATTGAAGCAGCACTGAGATGCAGTTAACAATGATTTCAAGTTCCCCCTTAAGCCAGTGACTGACATTACATGTTGACTTTGTAAGAAATAACATGCAAGTAATGGATTTCTCATGGATCAACTAATTGTAGCATTGTGTCTCTTTAGCTCAGAGTAGACGAGTAGATGATGAAATCAATCCGTGATTCCAGGTCCATCCTTGGCCTCCGTTTTTCAGCAGACCATTGTGTTTAAAAGAATCATAAAATAATGAACGTGTTGCCAGAGAATATATAGAATCAGCAGTAATCTGTGGTCAAATGCTGTCTGGCATACATGCTGCACAGTGTGAATGAAATTGCCTCTTAACATACGCTCCATTTTGTTTCTATTATCTCCCTTTATTTACATGGATTTATAAATTACAGTTGATAAAAGGTCAGAACAGCTTCAGAAGCACAGTCTTTAATTAAGCAAGGTGCATGTATGTGAGCATGAGAGTGAGCTGGGGTGGGGGAAGGGTAGCCTGGGGAGCGTGAGATTCAAGGAATGGTTCTTGCTGTGCATGAGTATGTGTCTATGTAGTCTCATATTTGCGGCAAGTGGAAGCCGCTGTATTGTTTGTAGTTCCTCCGTTTCTGTCTGAACGTGTTTTTGAGCGAGAAATATGAGGCATTAGAAAGAAGGAAGGAGAGACGGAGCAGAGGGGTAAAATGGTGGCTGAAATTTCAGTGACAGAGTGGAAGAAATCCCCCTGAGCAGAGCCCACATATGAGCCGCAACCTGGCTGATATTAGCAGATTACTACAGCCAAGCAGAGTTTTAGAGATTGACACTTTCTCTTGGTTTCTTGATGCATTTACATTAATTCCAGCCTTTTTCTTATCAGCTGCATACAGACCAATCAGGATTATTTCACACAAAAGCTCATAGCAGATGTGATTATGTAAGCATTTATTGCTTACTCTCCATCAGCATTGCCACCTAATTTTTCCACTGCTCATCTCCCACATATTTATTCCATAGTCAGTGTACTTTCAACCAAATTAGTATCTACTTGATGTAATAGGTTTTCAGGACTGCATTGTGATGCACGCAGCATTCTTATGTTGTCTAAACAGCATTGTTAATGGATAAACCACTCTGTAGACTACGGTCAAGTCCTTTTGAAGGATCCTTGCTCTCTTGCTGTATCATGCGAATGTGCAACACATAAAAAACTCTGAAGAGAAAATATTCAACTTGCAATCCATGACTTCAGTCCAGGAGTGTATACATTAGAATAAAAAGCGTTAGAATTACAGAAGAAGAATCAGGAATAAGTGATGGGGGAGAAAAGACAGCAGTCAGTGGGGTGAAAATGCTAAGGTTGAAAAAGAGAGAAATAAGCCAATAAAGGCAGGCAGTGGGCCTGGAGAGGGGGAGGGGGTTATGTAAGAGGAGGCAGTTGGTGGTGCTGTCAGAGAGAGAAACCAAGCGAGGCCCTGACACTGTGGACAAGCATCTGTCCCTCCATCTCTTAAAACAGGCATGTGAATGGTCAGTAAGCGCTCCCATTCTTATAAACGGGCTATGTAGCGCACCATGGAGCTCTTATCAGTCACCGTTGCTCATCCCTGGATGGGAAATGTGAATGCCACCCCTCCCCCACTACCTATACACAGCTGGAGAGCAGGGCAGTAATCATACACGCCCAACCACACACGAACATTTTCTTATAGCTTTCATAACAACTCATGTTTTAGGATGCTAGCACGATGAAAAGCAATAACTGTGCACATTCATTCAGAAATATTGAGCTGTTTTTTTTTATAGCTGGATCATTGACATTTTTAAATGGCCTCCGTAGCTATAAACATTTCACATGTGTTAGACATCATTAGACACCCCAATACAAAATGATGTCATGTTAATTTTTTTGTCCTCTGTCATCTATTGACTAAACCATTGTGCTGCTTTTGACAAGAGCTTGCCTGGATAATTGTTAATGATTCCAGTTGGGATTATAAGAACATTCTTTAAAACAAGAGCTTTTGAATTTAAATCTGAGAAAAGTAGAGACCTCAGTCTACTGGGAGCTCCAGTCAGAAAGCTCCCTTCTTTCCCCCCGCGGGCTCCAATCTGTCTTTGTGTGTTCTCCAGCTCTGTGGCTCTGATTAGCTTTAAATATTAATTGGATTTTACTTTATTTATTAACATCAAGATTCGGTCCAAAAGGCTTTGCCAGAACCATTGTTTATAACAGGCCTCTGTAGTGGCAGTGGTGTTTTAAATGAATGCACAGGCACGGTGGGCGTTCCATGTTGAACACTCCCATAGGTGATTACGACTTGAAAGCCTTCAGGCCTCTATCAGAAGTGTTTATGCATGTGTGCGTTAGTGTGTGTGTCTCTTACAGTCACATTGATTTATCGGTGTCATTGGTTCGTACATCTGTCTGATGAGATTTCCGTTTGGTCGGATTTGATTTGCCGTTCCTGTAACAGCAATCCAGAGAGTATTAACGGATGGGATTTACATGTGCTCCATGTCCAAATGTCTTGAGCTGGATCCCCTACTGTGATCTTGAAAGGCTCCATCTAAAACCTGGAATATTCTCATCAGATCAAGAGAGATTTATCTATGAGCTCGTCTTGGAATAAAAGGCAAGATATGTGTGACCTGAATGAAAGTGCACTTGGCATATCCATACATTTTCTTTAGCTAGCGTGAATGATAAAGGCCAAGATGGATATCAATTTCATTACAACTGCAGGTGCAGATCCTGTCAATTCATTCAGTTCAGAGTAAGTTACGTATCAAGTTTCAAATCCCCTTTTCAAGTATGAAAATGAGCAAAGATAGAATAGAGATGAGAATGCTGGAGAAAAATAAATCAAACTCACCTGCACAGGTGAGATCTGCTTTCAAAAGAAAATTTGGATTTTTGAAAAGCTATAAGATATAGTAGATGTCGTGTGTGATGCTGAGGAAGATGTGGCTTAGAGCCGTAAGGATGGTGAAACCCAAAATATGATCTAGTGAGACTTTTCTAAAGAAAACTAAACATTCCGGCATCTTCCCTGACTCTTGCTCCTTGTAAGGCCGGGCAGCTTTGACCTCAAGCAGTAAGGCCATCATGAAAGCAAAGCTTTTGTCATGAGCTTCTTATCAAAAACTCTCAACATTTTGGCTGTTGATCTCCCTTACGTCACAGCTGGTGGTGTGACATGTGCTGCCGTTTGATCATATTTTTTGTAATAACTATATTTTTGTACTACTAGAATTGTCAAAATAATGACTTCTGTTGTTGCCTGGCAGATTAGGACAACATTCTGTTTATGGGATGTTTGGTCAGACTCCTCACCCTGGATTTCTGTCCGCTAGCAGAGCAGTGTGACCATTCCAGCCCTCTGGCTTCCAAGGCTTAGTGTTTTCTTACTTTTTTTGCATATGTGTATGCTCCGGAATAAATCTTTTCTATTTTTTATTCTCTTTTTATTTAATTTTTGATTAAATCATATATTTATGGGTTGGATACAGCTTGAGCTGGTGGACTTAGCATTAAGTAAAAATTGTGCATTCACAAAATTCAGTGAAATGGAGAGGAAGGTGACTCTAACAAAAATCTGAACTCCAAATCAGAAATGTAATTTTTAGCCCTCTGTGTAATAAATTATATTCTAGTCCTCAAATGCCAATCAAAGGGTTTCAAACAAAATCATTATTTTGATTAACCGATTTGTTGAATAAATGAGTTGATAAAGTTTCTTTAATAAATATAAGTTGTCAGTTCTAAGAACAATATGTGTACTTAACAGAAATATTCCTTTACGTCCACCACTGGAATGATATTTGACAAATTATTGTCAATGATAATAGTGTATTCCTAGCCTTATTTTATTGATATTCTATCAATATTTGTGCAGAAATATTGGGTTTAATTGAAATGAACAGACAAGCCAAAAAAAGCTGCACAGCATTTGAAAGTTGATTTAGACTTTGAATGTCAAGGTGATGAAGGAAGCCTGGAAGTTTCAAACTATTCAACACAGCTCTTTGAAAAACTCAATTATTTTATTGTCTAGTCTCACCCCACCAGTGAAGTCAGAGGACCTGTGATGTCATAATACCTCTGACATCACTTTTAAGCTCCAGCATTAGCTTGGCTTCAGATCACATTTCATCTGAGGTCACTGCTCCCCCATGGTGCCCCTCCCTCTCTCCCACACTCACCCCAAAAAGCTTTTTCAAAGTTCAGTAGGAGGCAAAAAAAACTAAAAAAAAACAAACAAAACTGAAACAGTGTAGTTACTATTTGAAATCATGGCTCAAACATATTCAACTAAACAATGTGAAATGTTTTCTAGACATTTCTAACGATTTGGCTGTGCATTATTGCATCTGCCTCAAACTGGCATAATGTCTGCTCTTATTACGAGTGAGGTGTAAATTTTTGAAGAACTTCAGCACCAAAAAACCATGAGATGTAACATCGGTAAAATGTATGCAGTAGGCTCATCCTTTAAGCTAAACACTGATTTCATTCAGACAAAAGGAAACTATAACAACAGGTGCAGGTGCAGATGCAGCATGTTTAATGTTGATGACTTCAACTTTGAATCTTATGTAATGCAGCTTTAAACATACCTCAGTGTTTTAATCCACTCCATAATATAATGAATTAATTTTAGCTGTCTCTGATAAATGTTCTTTCAAACTTTGCATAACAATTCAACAGTATTTTCACAGTTGAGGACTGATGGTAACAATGTGAGCAGCTCTACAGGAGTTTTTGAACTCAAGTTGTTCCAGTCTGAATGTAGCTCCTGTCGTCAGAGTAAGAAGATTTTGTGCAACTTTACTCTTGTGTGACCTGTATTTTCTGTAAAGAAGATGTTCAGGTAATAAGTCGTGGTCAATATTCAAATTCAGCGTAGATTCTCTGTAATCTTAATGAGCTTCAACCATCATATCATAAAATACTCTTAAACTAAAAATAATTTAAAAAATGGCTTAAATCTGCATATTCATCAGTTCAGACTTGTTCAGTAGCTTTCACTGTGGTGCCAAATTTTGGTTACAAGCACTAAATGAAGCAGCAGCCACTGGTTCCTTTCTGTTTTTTTACAGTTTTTTTGCCTTATATGCCTCGCCATAGCTTTGTGACTTGCCACTATGTTAATGTAGCAAAAAGGAGGACAAAATAAGGTGGAAAATTAATGTGTAAGTTCACTCAGTATGTTCAAACAGGCATGTATCACTGTTTCATATCATCACTCAGTATTTTAGTTTTTGCAAATTTTTACTGCATAAAAAAATTATTTAATAGCTACAGTAAAGCTATTTTTTTAAAAAGTGAATTTTAGCTCTT
Source organism: Acanthurus leucopareius (assembly GCA_029814765.1). NCBI lineage: Eukaryota > Metazoa > Chordata > Actinopteri > Acanthuriformes > Acanthuridae > Acanthurus > Acanthurus leucopareius. Next base: position 15,819,119 of record JAQMCX010000058.1, on the reverse strand, counting down.
CAGACTGCTGCAATAATTAAATTATTATCAGATGCCAATATTTCATATTACTGATTTCATAAAAATTCAGAGCACATAATTTAATTTCAGATGTCTGCTAGCAAACCTCCTACATCATGTCTTTCCTTCTGCGCTTGCCTGTCTTTCTCCCACACACACACACACACACACACACGCACACACATATACACATAGATTATAAGCACACACACATGCCCAACACAGACCTTTACCCAAAACAAAGTGTTCCTTACCTATGAAAATCTGTGGATGAAGAGAGGATGGCAAATCATGGGAAATGCACTATGAAACAAGGCGAACAAGGTGCACTGCAATATTTATGTGCACTTTGACAAAAGTTTGCTTTTTATACACTGTCAGAGGGGCAGGGACAGAGCATCTGAGAAAAAGGCCAGTCAGACGCTGACGTGAGTGTGCAGGGCAGACTTTGACAACTGAGCCACCATTACGGGAGCTGAAGAGCTTGATCTGTGACGTGAAACTGTTGTAGCTGTGACCCGGGACCTGAACTGTGTTGAATCCCACCTCCTACACTTCTGTTAAAAGCCTCCGTTCTGTAGCTCTATTGTTCTTTACCTTTGCATTGCATTCACATGCTGAATCTGCCCTCTATTGTTTCGATATGGAGGTCTGCTGTGAAATGCAGGATTCATGGGAATGTGTTGAGTCATCTTCCAAATGCACATTTAATGGCCATCAAGTGATTTACCTCAGTTTGGTATACATATAAATAAAGGCTTTTTGCAGTTTACAGTGAGGCTGCAGATCTTGTGTGTGGAGGTGTGCGTCCTGCTGGAAGCTGAGGCAGCCATGCCCCTGTGATCCATATGGTCATTGTCAGAGGCCTTGCCAGGGCTCAGCCCCGTATCAGCTCTCCTATTCCCCTCTCTGGCTCTCGCTGCCAGCCAGGGGAGGAGAGGAGAGAAGAAAGAAAAAGGGAGGGGAACACTGTTTGTTTGTTTGCTTGCCTGCTTTGTTTTATTTAGGGGTTTTTGCTGATCACAGTAGCGACTGGCCTAGAAATGTGACTGTGCTGTGCGGGGCAGAGTGGACTCCTGATTCAGCGATGGAAGCATCAGATTTTCTGTGAGAGAGAGAGAGAGAAGGGACACAGGGCCTCTGATGGAATGTCATGTTATATGCTTTACCACTGGAGTGGTCAATTAAAATAATCCAGCTGTATATACAGATAAAGGGGCTTTTTTTCAGACCTGCTAGAATCGTTGTCCTAGCAATGTCCTAGCATTCTCAGCAAGGTACATCAGCTCTATCACCCACATACTGCCACGGAATATGTGTATATCCAATCAATATCAGAGAAGAGCTAGTCCCTCAGCCTTCTGACTCCTCTTCATTTTTGTGGGGGTGTGTGGGTGCTTTCAACAGTGCTGGTGCTTTTATTGCTTTTATTTAACCATCATATCAGCTGTTATTTTGGTAACACTTTGCAATAAGGTACACAGTAGTAGTCACAGCATAAAAGAAAAAGGAGATAACTGCTGAATAATGAATACAAATGACTAATGATCAGGTTCCGAAAAATTAAAAATCACTGATCATATGGTGAATAATTACAAGTCGTCTGAAAAAAACTTGTATAATATGTTAATGAACAGTGCCTGATGAGAAATTAGTATTACTTGTAAATCTGCTTTTGACCAGATTTACAATTTTTTGCTCTAAAATCTCAAAATGTGAGTAGACAGTATTTAAAGTTTTTAGTTTGAGTTATTATTATTTTGTCTTCCTGTTTTCTGATCTTCCTGTTTGCCATGAAGAACCAACATTTCACCAACACTAACTCTATCAGCACAGCAATGCAGTCACGTCATAACCGCCCCTCTTCTCTAAAAGAAATACTGTTTTCATTCACTAATGATTTCCAGTTGCTGCCAATTTGCAGTTTTTAAGATGCTGTCAATAAAACCCTAAAACTTCCTGTTTAAAGGTTTCACATTAAGAGCCTTCCTGTGGCTTAAAGGGTGTAATCACTCTAATTGTAGGCAGGCTTTTAATGTGAAACATCTGCAGGAAGTGTTTAGTTTCATTTATGGTAACTTAATATGACTTGACAAAATATGAGGGAGTAGGAATAATTGGAAATAATAAATGAGTCGAAAGAGCATTTCTGTGGGATAGAAGAAACTCTGAGGGTTGAGTGGTTGTCTTGCACAGCCAGTCCTCTCTCCACGTAGCTGTATCAGTGATGGAGAAAGGTCTTGCAGCACCCTTTATCATTCTACTGTAGGGGGAAGAAAAGTTCCGGCTTGTTTTATCCTTATCTTGGGGAGCACTAAGCCCAGGATGCAGCAAGAGAGATTCTGAAAATGAAAACACGCAGATAGCAGAAGGAGAGAAGTACTGAAAGAGTCACTCAATAGCAGGCTTACACCCACAGTCTACATATAGTGAGTCAGACCAGTGGAGAGGCAGTCTGTTGCCATACAGATGGAGTTAGTGCTGTGGAAGTTTACATTATGCTGAATTAAGCATGTGAGCTATCAGAGTACAAGTAATTTCCCCCCTCTTGGGCGTGTTTTACACCTCCTTTACTACTTCATGATGGATACCTATCATTTAAGACATGACTCTTGTTTGAATCGGTTTAATCAGTGCACATTAATTATTTCTTATCTGCATGTCACATTATTAATAGCACAGCCACCTTAGGTGTGAGCTAGATAACTGCTGACTGATATGACTGAAAACATTTTGACATGCTACAGCGGGAAAAACACGGGTGTAAATTAGAAAAATTAAAAATGGCTGAATTCCATTTAGCTGTTTCAGTTTCAGGGTACTGGTATCATGCATACTGGCTCACTTTCATGTTGTCTTGGCTGTAAAAGAGTCATCGTTAATATGATTCAAAACAGTTGTGCTTTTCCTGCTATGACAGTTTAAAAAAAGGATTTGATTGGGAAGCAAGTAGGTATCACTTTTTATTATTTTTTGATATTTAATTTTTAAGGACAGAATTTCAAAAATACAATAGGAAAATTGCAATGTGTTATGGGTATTGGATACCTGTTCAGAAAGAGGATAGGAAGCTGCTAGGAAGTTGCATGGTCCCATTATTATTAAGTAATTTACATGGTATCAGAATGATGCATAGACTCCTGAACTTACTGATACCCTATCCAGCATGTTAGGCAGTATTAAGGCTGATACAGATCTCTCAGGCCAGTTGTTCACAATTGTTTATGTCTCCTTGCTTTCACAATGGTAATTTGTTGCAGTTTCAGTTACATTTAGTCCAAATGGTTAATAATGAGAAAACAAATAAAGTCTAACACAGTTAAATCCATTCATATCTATTTATCAAAATCTAAACTAACATGGTTAAAATATTTGATTCAGTTATCAGAAATTACCTGTGAGCTATTGTATTTTTCCCAAATAACCGATTTGTTCCACCTTCATTCATCTGTAAGTATTATTGAACCTTAACACACAATTTTACCATTATTTTGGCAATTTCTCGCACTGTTTTACCCAGATCCCTCTTGGCTGTCACATATATGGGACATAGATGAAGCCACTTAGATTTCTGGTGTTTTCAGTCTCATTTTTGATTCAGTTCAGATTCAGCAGTTCAGATCCTGCCATACATCAAGATGTGCAGGAAGTCTTTTGAGCTATTAGTGAATCATTGATTACATTGTGGGGGGAAAATCATCGTACAGAAAACAGAATGTTTTTTGATCTTTTCATGGGAACATGTGTGTTTATTTATGCGTGTTTGTGTGTGTGTGTGTGGAGAACATTTGGCAAAGCAGTGCATTTCTTACCATGTGTAGCTGCTCTGAGTGCCATCTCTGTCTAATGCATTATCCAAGCAGCCCTTCAGCCATTTGGTCTGTGGTCTGTGTGTGTGTATGTGTGCGTTTGTGTGTGTGTGTGTCTCTGTGTGTTTGTGTGTGTCTGTTTTTTTCAGTGTTCTTCATCTCTATCATCCCCCTCCTGTCTTCCACTGCCCTTCTCCTCCTCCGCTCTTTCTTTTTTCATGCATAGTACGAATCAAAGGCTTCATTTTCGGGTGTGGAACGGTGTTCAGAGAGGATGCTGCAGCAGAAACAACTCCAGGCCTGTGCTTCAGTATGACTAGTGTCATTTAACATCTTATGCACATGCAATGTTTACAGGAGTACCACAACCACATCTTGTCTCTCATTGTTTAAAACTGTCGTAGTACAGTAGAGAATCTCAAGTAATTAATTGCATGTTTGAGTTTAATGTAACTACAGTTTTTATATGATGGAGCTCTTAAGAAATGGAATTTAAAAAAATGTATTTACTAGCTTAGATAACAAAATTTTTAAAATCAAAATGATATTATTTGTTTTTTTCCATTCATCAAAAACAAGATGCACAAAAATGACAAAATCTTATATCTTGGCCCATACCTCAGTGACTAAGTTTGTAACTATTCATTAAAATAAAATGGCAGTTGGGAGAAAAATTGGAAGAAACAGTCAGCTTTTATGATCTCATATCAATTTCTACAATCTTCTGAAAAATGTTTTCTTTTATGAAAAAAAGACATTTTCTTCCTCCACTTCCATATCATGTTAGCAGCTTCTTGCCATGTGAACAGTATAGACATACTGTATATTGCAACAGCATATGTTTGGCTCACATGGACTTCCTGTCCCACCCACTGAGCCTACAAGACGAAGGGACTGCTTACATTTTCCAGACGTATGTCTGTTGTATGTGCGCAGACCCGCAGCTGATCCCTAAAACATGTCCTTCTGTTCTTTATCAGCCGTTATTTTCTGTGAGTGAAAATCGACTCACATATCCCACTGCTGGAAAAACAGAACCGCACATCTCAATTTCAGAAACAGAGAGAGAAAAAGAGGGAGCATGCCCTCACCCTGTGGATATAAACAATACAAGCAATTCCAGCTTAATATCATACATCTTATTAAACTATTGAGTACATCTCTGCTTTAAAATTGCTTTTATGGATTTATTATTTTTTGTTTCTCTCAGTGTATCTGTGCATTTATGGTAATAATTCTTCAAAATATGACTCAACCTATCCAAGTATGAGCCAAATCCAAATTCTTACGCTATCATTGCCTTTACGTGTGTAGATGACAATTAAAATAGGCTTATGTAGCACGAACTGTAAAGAAAGATGGATATAATGTGTGCGACGTCACCTCTGGCTTTGTGAATGAAAGTGTTTATAGCTTGAGTTTGGGTTTATAGTTTGCTGCCATCTTGCGTGTAGTTTTGCAGCCTCCTAGCCAAACAATGATTCTCCCAATTACCAACATGACACAAATGCTAGTGGTAGTGGAACAGAACTCAATGTGGGGCAGGAGACTATTCCAAAGCCTGGGGGTAGCAACAGTAAAAGCCTGGTCACCTTTGGTTTTGGGGCATTAATGAGGGATGGGGTGGAGTTGCTGTAAAGATGGCATAAGTGATCTGGGGGCAGAATATGATGTTAGCAGATTAGTTTTAAGATTTCTTCAAGAAAATATTTCCAGTAAATTTTACCCCCATCAGCTCAACACAAGCCCAGTTTTCTGCTTTTTCTTGCAGAAATCTGATTTCTACAGTCAGACACAGTGTTTGTTGATATGAAGTGTACATTAAGTATATTTTTGTGCACTCATTTAGTCTGTGGCTGAGGATTTCCTGCTCACTTGTCTGTGTTCAGCACAGACCGGACAGGTGATTAGATTCTTATTCTCTGCAGTATCGATGCTAAATGCAGTTTGGCCAAATGAGATGCTGGATTCAAAGATATGACTGTAATGTCTGCTCATAGGTGGCAATAATAAATAATACTCGAGATAAGATGGCCAACAGTTAACTCATAAGTTATGATGTAATAGCACATATAGCGTTTTGGATCTATGCCTGGATAACATTGTATGTTGAAAGTGTAAACAAGCCGTTGTCCAACTGCGTTCTTATTTAAATACAGTTAAAATCATTCATGGCTGAAATTATTATTATATGTTTTAGTTAATTAGCTTTATGTGTCAGCCTTTATGATCATATAGGCTTAAGGTCTCAAGACATCAACTTTCTCATGAATCAAATCAAGAGTGCCAACACGATTGGTCATTTATGTCCCCTGTTCAGCCGTCAAATTTTTTTTTGGACACGTTTTCGAACAAGACAATATGATGTTCTCATATTGCACATAATTCATAGTTATCAGGCTAATCTGATGTATTTGGATAGAGAGGGGTTCACTACTTTTTTTCACTGTTTTGGTCTTCATGATAAGCTAACTATCTGCTGGTGGTAGCTTGGTTAAGTTAACCTTTGCAGCATTTAACCATACACTGAGGACACAGACATGAGTGTGGTATTGATTTTCTCATCTAACTCTATACAGGAAAGCAATAAATGTGTCCCTACGATGTCAAACTATTCTATTTAATCATGCTTCAGTTGCACAGAGTGATATCGAAAGGAAAAATATTGATGTTGAGCAGTTTGCAAAGTACTCAACACACTGTATGTTGAATATTTGGCAGATTTTACTTTAATTGCCTTTTTCCCTAAAAGTTCTTAATCCTGTGTACAGAATATTGAGGAAAGCAGCAACGCCGCTCCCTGAATGTGAACCACTGACTGTCTTTTCAGTTGTCAGTTTGGGCTGTGATGATGCAAGAGAGGAGGGGATGCAAGGAGAGGAGAGGGGGGTTAGGAGAGGAGAAGGGCAGGGATGGAGGGATGGGAAGTGGGGAGACAAAGGTGAAGAAACGAGAGGTGGTGGGAAAAAAAGGGATGACGGGTAGCAGGCAGTAAAAGAGAGGAATGAGAGGAAAAAAAGCAGGCGGTGGGGGATAGGAGCATGTGCTCAGACACAGCCCTGTGTGTTGCCATGGTGCAGCTCAGTCAGAGCTGCACAGTAGCTTTGCTGCTCAGCTAGCTAATTACCCACAGACTGCAATGTTGATACACAGGCGGCCGAAGCCTTCTGGATTTCCAAGAGCCTTTTTTTTTAATGCCATTCTGACACACGAGTACAAGGCGAGAAACAGTTTATCTTTATATATGTTAAAAAATGCATCTAAGATGACGACACCAGCTAAAAATGCAGTCCAAAAATATGCTGTAGGTATGTGGTGGACAGCGTCCTGCTGAACATTGTGGTCTGCTCTGCTGCGTCAGCCATGCCACTTGTGTAATATAAAGAGCTCTTCCAGCCCAGAGCTTCACTGTCCATAGACTGTCACTGCTTCCAGAGAGCCTGCAGATCCTGATCAGCCTGCTTATAAAACCCAATATGGGCCATTGTGGATTAATATTCACCATTAAAATTTCCAATTATGTAATCAGCCAAATCCAAGCTCTGCATATGCTCACTAGAATATCTCAGCAGGCAGGAATGAGGGAAGGGGAGGGGGGGGCTCTGAATGAGAGGAATGATGCAACATCAGTCTGTGCACCTAGCATTGAAGAAAATTAGGGTTTTTGTTTAAACAGAGATTGTAGAGAGTTAAAGAAATTAGATCTTTTTTTCTTACCAGAGTTATGTTTAATTTAACCAGGTTCAAATAAAAACTCTTAAGGTAGATATTTGGTCTTTTTGAAATTTCTAAAATTTAGAACCAAGGTTTGTCTCACAGGAGATGGAGAGATTTTATTTATCTTCAGCAAAGTCAAATGATCTTTTTTCTGTCTTTTGCATATTGCAGTAATTTTTTTGCAGACACTGGTGCTCTCTTCATCAAAGCTTACATTGATTTGATAATGCAGTAAAATAAAAAGTCATTGCATGATCATGTTCAATTTCTAAGCCTGTGAAATAATTTGAATAATTTGACAGAAAAGCAGTTTTGATTGTTAACAGGGCAGAGAGATGCTCCTTGAAGCATAAATCCTATTTTTTTCTCACAATGCTGTTAATTTTAAGCTAATTTAAACATATTAAAATGAAGCTTGTTGATTTAATTGTCGTGGAGCTGCTTTGCTATTTTTTTCCGAAGAAGCTTTGAGAATAAATGTCACTTCAACATATGACATTACAAATTTACAGAAGTGATTTTGTTGTTTCTGTTTGGTTGCTGATCTTCTCTCACACACAAATGCTGAATAAGTGTCTGGACTGATGACCCAATGATTTTTAGAGCTAAAATTATTAGTAAATTAGTCTGTCAATCAATAGAGAATTTAACATCTGAAAAGTTGTTTGAGTTTACTTACAAGCAAATATTTTCTTGTTCCACCAACTCAAATGTAACACAGTATGTTTGGGTTTTGACTATCGGTCAGACACAACAAACAGACTATGCTTGTGTTGTACATGACTATTGACTATTATACAAGATTTTGTTGACAAAAATTGATTAATCAGGGAGAAAAGCATCAGAATAACCCAGGATGATGAAAATGAGATGGGCCCTCGCAGAGCTCAGACTTCCACCAAGGCAAATAGTTTACTCTAAATATGCACAGCTGCAAGTGCAACAACTGTGCATCTCTTAATGTACAGTATTGCGGATGGTTGCCTTTTAGGAGTCTACTTATACTATGGTCGCTCGCCATAGAATAAATAATTAGGGCAGTTTATTTTACATATTCTTGTGTTTTTCAATCAAAATCTTGAATTTTCCACTAGTTGTAACCTTGTCCATGGTAACGCCTGAGGGTTTAACTAATACCCAAAACAACCTTTGCCCTCCCATAAAGTTATAAGAAAACGGATATGATATTCACTACTCAAGTAAATAGGACACACCTTTGCTATGACTTGGCAACGGGTAGTATTTCTGGTTCTCTTGGCTTATTAAAATGTTTGGCTCATCTATGAACCAAAAAGCTTATGTAATGCTAGCCAGAGTCAAAGTCAGTAACATTTTGTATAGTTGAAAAATAATGAATATAATTTGACAGTATGTTGAGCAACAAGATTAGTTAGCTGCAGTATTTGTGTCTGAGCAAAGTTTGAGCAACTACATGCTAACACGAAGGATCACTGATACCTGACTATCTGTTACAATTGGCTATGATTTGTGACCATTAAACTTTTACTACTCTCTTTTGGATTCTAAGATGTCTTGCATTTATTCGGCCAATGCCTGATGTCATTTCTTGCAACTTAGATGAAACTCAGACACATTTTGTATTTCTGTTCTAAAGTTTAGTTCCTCCTTGGCCCATGCTGCAGGCTTCCAACAGGTTTTATGAAAGTACTACAACTATCTATCAGGATTACCACTTGAGCTATTGATACACTGATACATTCTGAAACAACTACCGCTGTTCTTACTGCATCCACACTGAATTTTTGCTGCTAGACTCCAAATGTTCTGTCCAGCAGAAGACGTTTCTTCTGTTTTAACAGCCAGCTGGTACAGAGAGTTTCATCACAGGAACCTCTGTTACCCTGAAAGCACCTCAGCCCTAAAGGTATGATTGTTTTCAGATCAATGTTTCTGTAATCTCTCCAGTCTAATAAGGCATGTGCTCTAATCTCAGCCAAGATGCGTTCATTAGGGATCGGTGTGTCGTGCCTGAACACAACCCGAGGTGGGTAGAGAAGAAGGGCAAATCTGGACCCTCAACAGGAGGCAGATTGATTTGGCAATCACCAAAGTGCTACGAACGTTTAAAACAATGCCATGTTTTTTTTTTTCCCCTCTGCTGTTTGGCGCTAAATACATCAGCATATGGATAAATGTCCTCATGTATTCATAACTATCACAGGGATACTAGAGGCACGGCTCTTGTTTCTGTTGCCTTGCGTGTTGTCCTACTTACTGTAATTCTTCATCACTTTCAACACCTACACTTATTGTGAGCCAGAACCCAGCCAGGGGAAGTGAATGGAGATATGTGAATATGTGGGCGTTCCAGAGTGGATCTTATAGAACAGCATGAAACCTTAACCATGACTGGATCTCTGCTGCTGTATGTGGAGACAGGCTGAGCCCCCTAGGAGGGGGGGGGGAATGAATGGCTTTCATTGGACTTTGGGTCAAAGCTAGACTTGTTATTTTCACTGTAGTATTTTTACAGTGGAGTTTTGAATACTCTGTGTTTTCTGTCAGTGGTTTTATCACTGTGTCATGACTTTGATTTTTTGAACCAGCACAAGCTAAGGGTACATATTTCCCATTTTCTTTAGTCACTCTAAAAGAAGCAGGAAAAACAATGTATTAGTTTGCTGTGGTTCACTTTTCAGTCAATGCCTGCAGTGTGAAAGTCTGTAAAAAAAAAAAAAAATTGGGGAGAATTGTGCTCTCATATTTTTGTACTGAAATGCGTCAGATGATGGCAAGATCATTTTGGCCTTAGGGGAAAGTGTTTGTAACATCAATGGGTTTGTGAAGCAGAATCACAGTCCAATGTTCTCAATTAAAGGAAGGAAGAAGTCTAAAATTGGAAGGGTCTAATTGCAGCTCAGAAGATTGTGTTCTTGGGTGCTCAGGAAAGGAATGAGGAAATGAAGGTGACAAAAGTGAATCAGAGCAAAGTGAAGCAGAGCTGAGAGCTCTTATTGAAGAAGTACAGAGCATTGTGGACCATCCTGTGTGTTTTCTGGTAGTAGCTTGTTTCAGATTGTTAATTTTTATGTGGTTGCCTTTTAGCTGCAGAGAGATAGTTTTCTGAGACTTCCTGTAGTCAATGAGTTTAGGATGTAAGGGAAGAGTTAAGACTAAAGAAGGCAGAAAAAGGCAACTTAACATAATTTTTATGAAAATAATAAAAATTATAATTACTTTATTAAGGTACTTTATCTGTACAAGATGTTTTTTGTGACGAAAATGTTACAATCAGCTTTCATAAAAGAAAAAAAACACACTGAATGCACGGACAGAATTCATAAAGAAGTTTACTGCCATGGGTAGCATTGCTGATTGACAGGTTGCTGGTGCTGCAATGCCCTAAAGCATACCCTGCCTGTTTGTCTAAAAGTGAACATTATGCTGTGTTGAAAACTTGGAAGCCAGATATACCAAAACTCATTGGGAAAAAATTAACTACAAGGTAATAATCAATGAAAAGGTTACTTTAGTTACCAAGTTACTCAACATACAATCACACCTTTGGCAACCAGTGGAGTTGCCCCCTGCTGGCCATTAGAAACTATGCAGGTTGAAGGCACTTTCACATTTGCTTTTACTTTTCAGACACAGAGACTATGTTCACTGTTTATAGTCTACGTGTGATATCTAACTCCGTTGTATACGGTAAATAATATATAATATATAATATATAGATATAATATAATGTATTCAAGGCAGTTTAGATGGCTTTAAAATATTAAAATTTGCCACAGTCTCTTCACCTACACCACTGGTTTGAGTGTGAAAAAAGAAAAACAGTATATAGCTTTCATTTCTAACTCACTCACACTTTTCCACTTACTGCCTTCTGTAGTTTATCTTGCTATCTGCAGAATTGTTACTAATGCTCTAAATAAGAATCTAAATATTATGAAAACATATAAAGTAATTTTGCTTGTTCAACCTTCCAGTAGATCTCTTTATATTGTTATGTCTCCCCCTGTCATGTCTAATAAGACTGTTACCTTAGCAGCATCATCAGCATTTCACAGCTTCACTCTGCATACATACTGAAGTACAAACCCAGTTATTGAAGCTGAATTCAGATGAATAAATCAAAAGATTTTCTCTTTTCTCTGCGATGACATCATAGCAGCTGAATAATACACCCTTGTTGACTGAGGAAGGCAACGTGACAGTGAGGCAAGCATCAAAATGGCAGCACTCAGTTGTGTGTGGTTGTGCACTGTCACCGGTACTCAGCGCAGCATCCAAAACACCAAAGAGGAACAAGCTTAGCAGCTCTCCCAGCTTAGCAACAAGGGGTAGCAACTAGTCAAGAGCTGTGAGGTAACATGCTGCAGTGACCTCTGATGTAGAGGAAGCAGTGGGGGTAGGAATATGTGAAGCATACTGATGACACTCACACATGACCAGCTTCCTTCATTACAGAGCATCACCACTGCACAATGGGAAACCTTCGCCGCAGCTGTTAATTCATGATTGAGCCTTGTGGTGTTGTCCGTGTGAATTAAGAGTACAGTAATTGACATGTTTCTGGATAAATGAACAATGATGATTATTGAATGATGATATTTCTAAAACCAAGAACTAGAACAATAGTTTTATTAACGGTTGAGATGGGGTTGACTACTTCTTAACACTGAGACTGCACTTGGTATGTTGCATCACATGCATCACAGTACTTTATAGCAAAGAACAGTGCTGATCTGGGAAGTTGACGGTAGAAGCACACAGATCTTTCACTTTAAGGCATAAAATACAGTAATTGTTACTGTTTTCAAATACAAGATTTAATTCTTTTCCCTCCTTGCAACTGAACTAAAAAATACGAGAGCAAACAAAGAGTGCATAAAGAGAAGAAGCGCTGTTACCAAGAACAAAGCAGCAATTCTGACAATAAAAATGCTATTTTCTTATTGTTTCACAGTTGTTACGTTGTAAAGTACAAATAAATACGCCCACACTTGCTGTACCACAGGATTTTGTGTAAATGCAGCCTCTGCACTGTTTGCCTCTGTGTGTGGTGTGTGTGTGTGTATGTATGTGTGTGTGTGTGTGTGTGTGTGTGTGTGTGTGTGTGTGTGTATACAGGTGGCAGAGTCTCTGTAGATATAGACACCTTAGCAACTTTCTAGTGATGATAAAGAGGGAAAACTTTACATTTTACAGAGGACAATTCTGCATTTAAAACCTCAGGGCAAAAGTAGCAACACTACAGTGCGAGAGTAGTGTGTTACAATAAAATTATGCATTCAAAATTTTACTTTTGTTTAGCAAACATTAAGCAGGCTTTAAGTACAAAAGGAAAAGGTCATGAAGAAAGGTCCATTTGAGATAAAAGCACTTCACTGTTGCAGCTGGTAAAGGTGAAGCTATTTAACTAATGTGTATACAGACACGAATCTAATGCAGTAAAGTTGCATCATAAGGCATCTGTTACATTTTGTCTTAGTTATTGAAATGTGCACATAAAGCTGTCATATAAATTTATTAGAGTTAAATATACAGTATTAGCATCTTAGCAAAGTAAAAGAGAAGTACAAAGTCAATCAGTAAATCAGTTTATAGATTCATCTGCAACAATTTTGATTGAGTCATCAGTACATATTCACACTCTCCTTTTGCCCACCTACATACATTAAACTATGAGCATGAATGCACAAGCACACACACGCACACACACTGACACCTAGACACACACTCTCTCACACACACACACACACACACACACACACACACACACACACACACACACACACACACACTTGTCAAGCTCAAACTTGATCAGTTATTAGCATACTTGTAGAAGCAACACTGTTATGAATATTTGTTACACTGAGTACTTTTCCCTCTGTGGCTGCACTTGTGAAGGTCAAACTAGCCAGCTCTCATTTGGTGCTGCTCAGCATGACAGAGAGGTAAGCCAGAGCATGCTTTTGTAATATTAGCCCACATAAAGATGAGGAGGGAGCACTGCTGACAGCTGTGACGGGGCTATTACTTATGGTTTCATGAATGTGCGTCTGTGGTGTGCTGGGAGGGGGAGCAGCATACCAGCAGTCACAATGCTCAATCATAGCCATCAAATCAGAAAACTTTGAGTTTTAATGGGGCTGTTTTGTGGGTGAACTAATTAATTTCCATCGTGGCTGCCTTATTGAAATGAATGCTGGCATTGTATCAAGAGAGAAGGAGCAGTTGACCTTTACCGCTATGGGGTTTTCTTTATCACATCTCGTTATTTCGCCTTTGTCCCAACAAAGAATACAACATTAAGTTTTGACATCATCTGCAAGTAAAACATCTCTAGCTGTCATATGTTCATCCTTTCTCAGCTTCGTTCATCCGTCACTTCTTCTCTCACCTTGCTTCTCCTTCCCCCTTCCCTCAGGCACAGGGGCCACAGCGTGAATGAGATGTTAGGTGCATGGTAATTGAGTAGGTATTGATTGGACTGCAGCGTGGCCTACGAGAGGCCAATGAGAGCCAGGGGATCAGAGCAGCTCCACTGACTGCGTCTCTCATCCCACATTCTGCAGAAAAACTTAAAACGCAGTACCAGCAGAGGCATCAGCATACAGGAACATTACAGTTTTTAGATAGCATAAACGCATCATGGCTTGCTTTGTTCTCCTATCTTCTATTAGCTCTGACTGAAGGTCCAGGATGAGCTTCTTTCAGCATTGGCTGTATCATTTGACTGACTGGGTGCATCATCTGAGCAGGCCTGACTGTCATATTTCACTGCGATGTCACCACTGGAGACTGAGCTGCCATGTCGGTTTGCTGGGCGAGAGAGGCACTGATGTGGAAATGTTTGCTCAGGAGGAAGGGGTTATTGCCCTGTCAGCATGCTGTCGCCGTGCACACGCTGAACCCTCTTGTTCTCCTCCTCAGTCCTACCTGCGATGAAGACCAGGGTTTGAAAACATGACAAGTAATGCTGACAGGTGTAGAGGAAAGCCAGGATTTAACTTCCCTAAGGTGTCTCATTACTCTCATCTGCAGGGATGCAGGGGCATTTTTTCTGTGCACACATTATGCCAGATTTTCAAAATTAGATCTACATTTTTTAAGTATGATACATAAAGTGTTTATTGTTACGGCATGTGTGCTTTGTTCCTATGACATTACATCACTAGTCAACATACATTTAAAGAGGCGGTACGCTATATTTAGACCTATATTTGAACCTATTTGTTCAGTTGTAAAACTCTAGTAAGACAACTAAAGGAAAGAAGGTTTCACAGTATGAGAAATATTCTCATTTGCCTTCTTGCTGAGAGTTAGATGAGATTTTGGATATCACTTACATCTGCACTGCAAATATGAATCCAACCCCGACAGCAAGCTAACCTAGTTTTACATAAAAGTATCAAAATCTTTTTTTTACACATGAAAACATTATCTTTACTCGTTGTTTTATTTTAATGGATTAAACAAACTAGATATAATGTCTTAAGTAGTGAGCTTAATAAGTGCAAGCAGACAAACTCTGTTACCCATGAACTTCATATTTACCTTACCAATATGAAAAATTGTCTTAATGTCTCATCCAAGTGTAGGTCAGACATCTAACTAGTGTTTTTTTTCCTAAAATTTCATCCCTTAATATAAGCTTTTTGACACAGCACCGTCAGATCAAAAGGACTCTTGGCTGATGCACATATGTTTCCAATGATCAGGATTCACATCTAGGAAAGATGTTTGACATTTATTCATATCTTTCCTCTTGACTCCATTGCAGCCACAAGTCATGATTATTTCAATTTAACTCTTAACATCTGGAATTTTGAAAGTGTGCGTTTGTGTGCATGCTAGGGATGGGTGATCTATCAAATTTTACTTATTATCAGACATTATTTCTTCATTTGTTTTTTAGTTAAATTGTTTTTCAAAGTTTAAGAAATCCCACTGTTTAAAAGACAAGCCATTTTTAAGATAAATTTATCCATGATGTATCCAAAGTCAATGAGTAATCATGTTAAATAATCGTGATCTTAATATTAAGGACAGTAATCGTGATTATGATTTATGCCATAATTGTGCAGCCCTGGTTTGTGCAGCACTGAAGGCAATCAGGCACATCCAACCCATGGCCAGGCATGTGCAAGCACAGAGCCGCATGAACTGCAGTAAGAGCCCTGAGAGGTGAAGCAGGGGGGAGGTGACTAAGCGAGGCTTGCTGGCCAATGCCGTGTAAGCACCGGTTACCATGGGAACACATTGATTATTTAACAATTTGGATGAAGCCTGTGCCCTGCACTTGCCAAGGTTCAGTGGGAGTCTTTGTGGCTTTACTGTCCCGAGGATCTGCAGCCAAGTGAGTGTTGTGTGGTGCAATGCCACCGGGACATTGGTACACATCCACCGTGATGCTGAGAGACAAGAGACAGACATACAGTCTCAACTGACAGAAGAACAAGATGATAGATTGATGAATAAGAAACTATCGTGAACAGATGGGTGGATGAGACAATGGAGTGAGAGGAAGAAAGCACAGTAGCTGGTAAATTTTCATCGCTCCTGGTGGCCAGCAGGGACTCGTTGTAATGATCTCATGCTGGGGAAGCAGTCTGGCCTCATTGTCATTGTGTGGACATGAGGTCTTTCATGTCTCCAGCCTGTGCGTGTATGTGTGTTTGTGCTCATGTAGTGCCGAAGCTGAACCCTGAACCCTGCATTGCAGGTGGGCAGGACTAAAAAACAACAACTTTCTATGAAAACAGCCTTTGTTGATTTATGCTTTGAATTAAAGGGGGATAAAGGGATTTTTATGATGATCATATTCAGATTAGATAAATTTTTGCTGTATCTGTGAGTCTCACACATGTACTATATAGAGCTGTTCTTAGATCTTTTGGGGCATCCCTCAAGACAACACCTGTCACACCCAGATAACAAAAAACACTCTTGATAATGCAGGTGTAAATACCCAAAGGCACTGTGATCACCAATCAGATCTCAGCCAGGGGTAAAAAACATCCATTCAGCTTGGCTACGTAATTAAGAAAAAAATGAATGCAACTAGTTTAAAGGTCACCTTACTCCTCCTTTTCATGCTAGCTTTGGCAAATCTGGCAAAAGCTACAAATAGAGGCAATAGGTAGCAAGTTCAACAAATTCAGCTAATCAGTAGAAAGAATGCATCTTACAGGGTGTAAAGGTGAACTCAGTGGATTCAATGTCATCAGCTAAACAACAGATTCAGATACAGATTACATTTTAATACCATATGTAAATGGGACCGTCTTGAGGGCCAGCTTAAGACAAATCACATCTCTTTGCATTGATCATTATGGCATTTGAACATATCCTTTCAAAGCTGATGAAAGTGAATTTACCCAGCAGAGACCCCCCCCCTTTTCAATGAATAGGCATAATTTCAATATATTGCTGTGGCCATGTATGCCCTGTTGCTGTTTTATTTATGCTTTTGTGCTCCTTTTACCAAGTCTCAGATTAGTTGAGTTCAAGACAAGTCTCAAGTCCTCAGTTTTAAACTTAAGTCTGACTCAAGTTCAAGTCTCCAGTCCAGCCACTGAAAATCTTAGAGTTTCTGGACCCACATCTAGTTGAAACATATTGACTGACTTTCCCATCTCATCCTGGGTTGACATCAGTCTGTTACAAACTGCTTTTGTCTTCACCTCTTTTATTCACAAGCTGCCTCCCATGGCAGAAAAAAAATCTATATTCTGTAAGCCAGTGTTTGTCCCTTGCCCATCCTCCGAGGGCCCATTAAAACACAGACAGACTGTACCTCCACCATGTATCATAAACTGCAGTGGTGGTCAGATCTTATGGTCTCTAATCGGCTGTCTTCCTTTACTGGGCAGCATGTTAACGTAGATGACAAGCAGGTAACCAGCAGCACCAAGGAGGAAGGGGTAATCCAATCTAATCCGAGTTACCTTAGTAAATTGCAAAGTGTGAAACAAACTCATGTTGAGATTACTCTCGTTGAGATTATCTTCCATTATTCCTTTTTGTTTGCTTGTTATGTGATATTCAGACAGAGGGATTACGCAGCAATCCCAGGCCAGGATAATACTGCTGTTTTCTACGACTGATGGGTTTATTGTCTTCCAGCTGGTCTTGTAAATTCAGTGATCCCATTGGGCAGCATTGGTCCACTATGATACTCTTGATAAGCACTGTGGGAATTATTACACTAACAGGTGTGTTTTGTCACATGTGGTCTCAGCAGTGGATTCAGTAGCTTATTCTGTCAGTCACTAAGGGACAGTAGTTCCCATGTGTAGCCCTAAGGCTGTGTTTCATCACTTGTTGCCGTGTAGACTTTGGTTTCAGGGTTTTCATTCACAACAGACTGTCACTAACATGGCTGCTGTGGGCTGATAATTCAGACGATCTTACTGTTAAACCCTCCACCAGATTTTGGATGTGTGTCACAATTTTGGGGTCTAAGATGAAGAGGGGGAGGAAAAAGTACAAAGCATTCATGAGAAATGTGCAAACACAAGCACAGACGTGAGCATCTGTTCGTCCATATGCAGAACACAACGAAGGCCCGATTGTGCTGACTGGGAGGGAGGGAAGGGGGGGAGGAGGGGGGGAGTTGCAGCCACAGCTGTCCAGAGTCATAGCACATCACCGCCGAGTGGAGCGGGTCAAATCTACAGCTTCTGTTCATCTGGAGAGCACACCGCCATTGCCAGGAGAAATGAAGTGACACCTGCATGGCTTGCGCGGTGATGAATGATTTTGATCAAAGGATCAGGATCTTTTAAGGAGTGTGTTTCAAGCTTGTGTGTCATGGATGCAAAGCGTTGCAGCCTCATGAAACTTGACTGAACTTAACCCCTCACTGGATTTTAAATACTGCTCAAAAAGTCTAAGCTTAGACGTTTTTTAATAGTTTACAAAAGATTGAAAAGTAAATTGTACCTGGAACATCTGAGTTTTTGTCGACAATATGGATAAACTCATCAGTCACATTAAATGTTATTTTATTTTATGATAGTATGGTGATAAAAATGTGTTTACCAGAGATTTTGATTTTTAAACTGTTGCAAAAATCTCTTTAGTATCTTTGAATTAATCAAATATTATGGGTAATTCTTTAAGTGCCTGTGCAGCATTGCATTTTGGATTTTTTTTTTAATGAACCATTTGATGACCTCTCAGGAATTTAATTTGCTATATTTGTCAAAGTCAGACATTCAATGACTGAGACTGACACTATGAAATGGTTCATTTTCTTTCCATTTTAAATATTTATCTGGATCACAATATAAAATGAAAAATATCATAACAGAGCATTTTATCTGCTCTTTCACAGTATCACTGCAGTCTACACAATAACTCAGGTTTCATACAAAGTAGCATCAAAAGTAATGGGATATATATGAGGGCTCGGGAAGATCAGAATCACAGGCAGCATCTGCATATATTAATACAGAGGGTGACCTGAGAGGGTGAGATTTGGTGAGGTGGGGGAGTGAGGTGGTAAGACAGGCAGCTAGTGATTTTCTCCTCAGTGTTGGATCTTAGGAAGTGTTAGGTCCCCAAGCAGCAGCGTCAGCATCCCCTCACCCACACAGCTCAATCAAATCAATACAAAGTAGACAGTCCATGTGCTGAACTAGAGATTGGCCATCAAGCTGCCTCTGAACCAACCAGCATCTCCTCCTTCACACATCTGCTTCTTTGTTTCCACTCTGCCAGCTTTTTTCTGGGGTCTCAAAGCTTTTTCGATCACTCTGCAGGCCTGAAATTGAAAAAGAAACACCAGGTGGCACAATAGAGCTGAGCCTGAAAGTTAATTGAGCTGTTTTAGTTATATGTAGCACTTCAAATGCTGATCCTGATGTTGTGTTGTATATTTGACCATTTACATGTGCCTAAAGAAAACAATTATGTGAAGAGTTGTTGGTGTTCTCACCAAAGTGGTATCCATGTCACAGAAGGGAACATCAAAAAGAGCATTCAGATCATGTAGAGTCAAGAAAACTCACTACTAGGATATTAGATAGTTATTATAAACATTTTTTAACATTCGGTTAGCAAATGATTGACTGTTGACTTATTATAGATGTTGATGTTTGCTGGAGTAAAACATCAATTCAAGAATACACTGGTATATAATACCTATCTTGGACTCTGTCCAAAAATAACTTGATTTCTTGTAATCGACTAACCTGTTAGCCTACCTCAAAATTGTCAGTGGCTCAGGGTGACCGCTTGAAACTGTTCAACACAACAGATATTAAATTTCATTGATAGCAAGCAGAGAAAGGCCCTGTATTTTAGAGACAGGAGCCAGAAAATGTTTGTTTTTCACTTAACAAATTGCTAAAATTATATATGGATGATCAAAAGTATTTTTGATACCTCTTGGTTCTTTGACTGATTAATGAATCAGATAATTCAGTAAGTTTAACATAAATAATTAAAAAATGTTACACACATAAAATAACACTCACCCTCTATATTATAGAAATAGTTAAGATCTTTTAGATGTTCCTCTTGTCTTATTTTCCTACATGTAGCCTGTCACATTAACTGAATTGATACTGAACCATATAGTCATGCATATTGTATGTGACAGGACAGTGTGTTATATCTGTGTGTGAATTGAGAGTGGGAGGGAGGGGCTAATGTTGGATAAACGTATTGTCCCCACAGCTGGAACACAAGCAGGTTTGTTTTATGAGGTGACCGCAGGACGTCTGGCTGTGGCGGTTAATAAGCAGCGGTCTCTCTGCCCCAGTCCTCATTCTCAGTCCTCACACCTTTCAAACATCCCCCCACGGGCAGCCACACACACACACACGCACACACACACAATGTCTCAGCCCCAAGGAGGAGATTCACCGACTGTTCCCATGGCATCCGTTCACTTTGCTCCCAAGTGATAGTGTGTGTACTGCATTACGTCTGCGTGCTGCCAGCCTCACACACTGAGATAATATGTGTATCTCTTCATATTCACAGGCCAACCCTCCCCCCATCATCGTCAACGCAGACTCACTAGATGCAGGCCCTTATGTAAGTATCTGTTCTTTCTCTGTCTCTCTCTCTGTACAGTATACATCTCTCCTTCACACTCTCTCTGTGCCGGTGCATGAGCATGCGTGTGTGTGTGTGTGTGTGTGTGCGAATGAAAAGGCCACCTCCTGGTAGCAACATGCTGTTTGCCATGTGGACCGACAACCATTATCCTATTGACCCTGCCTGTTTGTGGGGAATGTGCACTCTGCAGTTGCACATCTAGTGTCACAGTGGATGTGCATTTTGAAGAAAGAGAGACACGTTTGATTGTGAAAAACAAAAAAAAAAAAGAAATACATGATGGTATAATTAGTAGGATAAATAATCTGCTGTCTCTATCTTCTGTATATTCTGTCCATTATTCTGCTCTCAATGGTTCTCTGTGCTCAGTCTGTACATAGATCTACTTTGTATTGTATGCTGAAGGACTTATCTGAAGCATATACATTCTTCTTTATCCTATTATATTTTTAGAAAATGACAGAATTCAGTCTTGGCAATGTAACTCACTATTATGCTTTTTGTCTTGACAGGTAAATGGCAGTGATGGGATGTATAAGTATGAAGAGATCATTTTAGAGAGGGTGAGCTTTACCATTTACATCTTTTTTCTGCACATTTCAAACATTTTTGTTAAATGAATTTTCTGCATGATGGATGGATTTCCCCCCACTAGGTGGTAGTAAGCAGCTAAGTCTTTCCTTACTAAGCTTAAAGAACACCAAAACTAAAGAACAATCTTTATCTCTTTAAATGTATAAGAATTATATGTGACTCTGCGTGTTAGGGAAGTTATAGCTGTTACATCACTGCAGTAATGTCTTATGATGTCTCATGTGAGTACAAACACTGAATATAGCCAGCGAGGCATGGCTTTTTACATAATCCTGATGCACATGTCATCAGCAGACGCGAGAAATGTAAAGTGCTCTCCTGTTCAATTGTTCAGCAGGCACCACTGCACTTGTCAGCGGCGGTTCAGCTTGTAGTGGCAGAGCTATATGTCTCTGCTCTCATTATTCCACCCACATATAGATGCATCTGTGAACCCTTCGATAGACCCACAATGTCTCTCTGCCCCTTCTACTCTAAGTGGCTTTTTTGCATACAGGAAGCTTAAATAAGCTTTGCAAAGTCACACTTTAAAAGGTTTGTGGGTGTGTAACATTTGGTGGCTGGGCCTAGTATACTCCCTGGCTGCAGAGCAGCACACTGGGAGGCCTCAGCCTCCCTCTGTCCTAATTTGTTTCGACTGTTGCTCATTAATTATAGAAAATAATAAAGTGAGGTCTTTTCTCAGCTGTCTTGTTTGCTGCCTGTCTCTGTGGCCACGGCTGTCAGATGCAGCAGCGCGCCTGGACCTACTGGATCCAAATGGGTCCTCTTGTCATTTCAGAGCTAGGAAGGCAGGAGGTTGTAGCCTCTGTCTTCTGCAGAGAGTAAGAAGCTCTGTATCATGCAAAAGAAATGACATCTCTCAACTCATCTTTGCTTTAGATTATAAATCCACTTTTCTGCAGACAGGGGGCGTTTCTAACACTGATGCCTCTCCGGGTTGAGAGAATAAGCATGACATTTTAAATGAAGTGCCCTCTTGTAATGGAATTCATGCCATTTACATTTGTCACATGCAAGGACACACACGTGCACACCAATGTGTCCACAAAAATGAACATCAGAGCTGCCTGCAGAAATCCTGAAAGCAGTCCCCATTGATCACGTGCTCCTCTGAGATACCAATATACTTAAGAGCCAGATTGTACTGACCTTGAGCCTGCATTGCGTCTTTCACTTACATCTAAGTGTATGTGTGTTTATGTGTGTGTGTGTGTGTGTGTGTGTGTGTGTGTGTTGTTTATTGTACCCCATTGAAAATGCCAATCATAACCTGTGTGCAGGGAAACTCTGGTCTGGGCTTTAGCATTGCTGGAGGCATAGACAATCCCCACATTCCTGATGATCCGGGGATCTTCATCACCAAGATTATCCCTGGAGGAGCAGCTGCTATGGATGGGAGGCTGGGGTAAGTTTCCCTCCACCTCATCTCGTTCTTTCCCTGTACTTTTTTCAAGCTCCTTTGCACCCTCCGTCCTCTCTCTGCTCTCATCTTTTATGCTCACCATCACCATGTGTCCCGCCGGGCAGTGCTGTGTGGGAGGCAGAGTTTCTACAGCCCTATGCCCCCAGGCCCTGCGTGTTTCCTCAAAGTTCTGATTCACAGGAAAAACCAAAGCCTGAACATGCAAAAATTATGATATGGAGAGCTTTTTCATGTGCTTTAGAGGTTTCTGGTTACATTGGCCATGCTAGGGTCTCTCCCTTAGTCTATGCAGTGAATTAACTGCATTACTGATATGTGTTGACAGACAAGGCGGCATGTGTGATGTGTGTAATAACTTTCTCTCCACAGGGTGAATGACTGCGTGCTGCGTGTGAATGATGTGGACGTGTCTGAGGTGGTTCACAGCCGGGCAGTGGAGGCCCTGAAGGAGGCAGGGCCAGTGGTGAGGCTGTTGGTCCGACGGAGGCAGGCACCACCCGAGACGATTCTTGAGGTCAACCTGCTGAAAGGGCCCAAAGGTCAGGGACCAATTCTACTTATGAACCACTGAGACAGGCATATGTATATATGTATGCTCATTGACTTGTAGGTTTCTTAAAAGTGAATGCAGTCATGATGACCACAACAGATTTTTAATTATGAGAGGTGTGGATTAAACTGACTTTTTCATTAATGCACGTTTATTGTAAAAATACAAAGAAAGACTACACTTTTACCCAGACATGAAATATATCTAAAAACATGTAAAATCAGAGATGATTCTGTGTACACATACTGATTATGTGATTGTGTGTTCAACCAGGGCTTGGATTCAGCATTGCTGGAGGGATCGGCAACCAACATATTCCAGGAGACAACAGCATCTATATAACCAAGATCATAGAAGGAGGAGCTGCCCAAAAAGATGGACGACTGCAGACTGGAGATCGCCTGCTAGCTGTATGAGCCTTCCTCTAACAGTCACATACAGAGTGTTTAAATGAAAAGCAACTAATTTTTGTGGTAACCCTGTGTACTGGCAAGGTAAAACAAAGATTCAGCAGTAGTTGTCAGTACAGATAACAAACACCAGATGTGATAAAAGTTGAACACAAAGATTGAAGTATTGAATGCACGACTTTTGGCATTTAATTTTTAGGATTATAAACATCTTTACTCAAGAAAAAGGGTTTGCTTCACAAAAAAGTGGTCAATGAGGCAAACAAACCAGACAAGGTCTAAGCTGAGGCAAGGTCAGAAACATGAGCAGGGATCTAAAAAACCAAGAACAGTAAACAAAAGGAAAAACACTGGAACGAACACTTGACAAATAGGACTAAGACAAACTGGGACAGGGAACTGAGAGTACACAAACTAAATACACAAAGGATAATTGGACACAGGTGAAACACATCATGGTGGGACAGACAATTGCAGAAGCAGGAACACATGAGGACAAAGAATGAGGATCTGAAATGAGAGACATAAGCGGCACAAATAAATATGGATAAAAAGGCTCATCCACATCCACCTAGCCCTGTGCATGCAAAGTTATTTTTGAAAAAAGGAGTCACTATTCACCACACTTTGTGCCCACCTCACACTAACCCACTTTTTTTTTAATGGTTTTATGGTTCTTACTATCATTTCCTTTATTTACGTCACTCCTGCAGCTGCACTTGTAAGATCCTTTTCCATTCTCAATGAGTAAATAAATGGAATAAACAAGTAAATACACACATTAATTACATATCCCATTAGGATCTTGTGGCAGTCAAATGTCAGATAAAACAGAAAAAGGAAAGCCGTTACTCTCTGAGGAGTGAAAAACTGTCTTACAGAGATACTTTTTGTGTCTTACATTCTTAACGCTATAGAGGGAAGTTTAGCAGTCCTGCTGAATGGTAAAGGATGCTCACTTCATTTGCAACACAAATTTACAGTAAAACATCGACTATTCCTTGCTTTAGATTAGAGTGATCAAGATCAGGCAATTTGCAATAGTTAAACTTTTAACCTCTGTTTCACATATGCTGTACTGTGAGTTATTTACAATGAGCACATTGCTCGAGACTCAACCGAAACTGTTTAAATACAGGATGTTCAAAAACTTTTGACTGACAGCTTTTTTCTGGGGGATTGAATCTTGAAAGAGAAACTGAAGAAATTCAGATCATTTTTAGAACCTCTACCTACTGCTTTTGACCTCTGTTAGCGCTGCACAGCACACCAACCTTTCACTCTGCTGTTGAAATGTACTGAAATCTCACAATACCTTCAAGCTATGATTCATTATTGTGTTGGTTGGTGTGATGTCTGGTGTTGTCACAGTGCAGCGAAGACAGGAGGTGTTCAGGTGTTGATACAAGGTTTTTTTTCTTCCTTCTCTCTCCTCTCTCGGAACAATCATCACATTCAGGTGAACAACATCGTGCTGCAGGACGTGCGTCATGAGGAGGCAGTGGCTGCGCTGAAGAATACCTCTGATATGGTTTATCTCAAGGTGGCCAAGCCAGGACCGGTGCATCTGAATGACATGTATGCTCCTCCAGACTACTCCAGCAGTACGTATCTACCTCTTCCTGCTGTTCCAGTCATCCAACACTGTCTGAGTCAAAAACTACATGTTATACTACTAATCCATAAGCAGCCTGCTCCAGAACTGGGGCAGGTTTATTTATATAAAATGTTTGACGTAAGGTACAGGTGATTTATCAGTCAAGGTCCACGTTTGAGTATTCTGCACAGGGAATCATCTTTTTATCTCTATCAGAGATGTTTCAGTAAGCCTCTGTGAATTTTAGAGTTGGATTACTGTTCTCTCCCCAAAACTGCTATGCCCAGACACCCACATAGTGAATGTAGTGAATGCTTGCACACACACACACACACACACACACACGCACACAATCCTACCCACTGCAACAACAAGCGCAGTTCTCTGCCTCCCACTGAGTGTGGATGGTTTCTCACATCCCACCTGCTCATGAGAGCCCACGATCTTGAGCTGCAGCATCTCGAATTTCCACAGAACAGTGATTTAGTTTTAAAGGGGGCTTTCAGTTGCTTTTTGTATGCTCTAAATGTTTGCAGTTGTCAGAGTTTAAGCAAGCTTGTAATGCAGACTTAACCCCACTATGACAGTATAACCTGTGGTCAAATGATCTGAGTTTGAAATGCTCATTTTATCATGCTTAGCTGCCTCCCCCGAGAACGTTAATTCACAGAAAAAGAAGTGTTATTATGGTCATGATCTGTCTTTTGTATGAAAGCACAAGGACAACTTTTTTAGAAAAATGTCCCCATTTTTTTCTCTTATGTGATAAGCAGATTGACAGACAACATCAGGTGTAGATAACTGAAACATCTCCATTATTAGACGGTGCTCATTGTCTGTTTTGTAAAGATGAGCACAGAAATAAAACAGAAGACATGATTTTACATGTATAAATAGCCTCACCAATTCCCCAAGTGTCATTTCGGTCATGGTTTCTGGATTCATGCAAGCTGGCCCTTATTTTTTTCAGTTTTGGCAACAATTTTTGAATCTAAAAATGTTGTTGTTCTTACCAATTTAATTGCCATAGTCTGGAAATGTGGAGATATTGCTAAAAAGAAGTTAGGAGTAAGTTTTAAACAATCCACAAACTGGGAAAACTACCCAGTTAACAGATGGACTGTTTCTGGTTAATCTTTTGCCCACTATGATAGCCATTCTGTAGCTGTGTGGATGCAGTTTTCCTCTGCACAAAAAAATAAAAAAACAATTGCTGACATTTTGGGTGCACATTTTTGTTTTTCTGTACCTCCAAATAAAGTGGCATAAATAATCTTAAAATATTGTAACTTCATCAACAGTTTCTCTGATCATCTGACTGCTCAAATTTTTGATGACTTTGTTGTAGCACTTTTTCTGCATTTCCAAATTGCATCAACTGGGTATTTTGATAACCGCCATGTTACCCTAACCTGTGGTTTGGCTTCATTTTTGAGGGACTATCACGACTTCTATCTGAATGTAGTCAATGAGCTTTACTTAAGCACAACAAATACCTTTAGCTAAATGATCATGTCAGTACGCTAACATGCTCAAAAATTACAGCTCAAGGCGTAGGACATGTCATTGTTTTGCAGGCTTTTTGTCATAAACTAAAGTATCAGTTACATTTAAATGTTAGCCTTGTAGTAGTATTAGGCAACACTAATATCAGTACAGTTTATCCTCTGCTAGCTGCAAGGTGCTGCTAGAATAGCTAAAAGTCTGTGCATTAAATTTTTTGTGAAGTCTCCTGTAGTCAGTGTTCTTGTCGTGCCTGTGTTGTAATCATTCTTTCTTTCCCCCTACTGGCCTGGCCCTCCCTCCAGCCTTCCCCACCATGGTGGACAACCACGTCAGCCACAACTACATGGGGGCAATGGAGCCCAAACCAGTGTACCCGCCGCCCCAGGTCACCCCGTCCAGGTACTCGCCAGTTCCCCGCCACATGCTGGGGGAGGAAGACTTCACAAGGTAGGTTACAGACCAGTTCTTCCATGAAGATTCTCCTCCCCTACATTGCATTACACTTTATACCGGCTGTGTTAGTGTAGATTTGAATAATCATAGCACATACAGCAGATTGCTTGTGGGTATAAGCTTAAGGCCATATTGTGTTTCTGCTACTATGTCGTACTTGGTGAGGAAACTTTGCTGTGGACCTAAATTGCATAAAAATAAATTACTCAGTTATTTTTAGTTTTACATGGGTTTGTCTTTGGTCCTTGCGGCCTCCATTTTTTTGCTGTTTTAAAGGTGTTGACATGGTTTGGTTTACCTTACATACATGTATGTACGGCAATTTAAATCAGCCTTCTGAAGTGCTTCATTAAGCAAAATAATGCATTGTTTACAATTTTTAACTCATCAGGGCCTTGGTAGTGCATACCGTATTACAGCTTGACAGTGTGTGGGGGTTGTGTGCTGACCAAATACTTTGCAGAGAGGCCGCTTGTCACTTCTTGTACTTGTTATGACTATGTTTTAACCTTTGACCTCCTATCCAAGTACTGGATCAAAAGTAGCATTCATAGAGGCTTGATTGGAGTGTCCCATGTGGCCTTGAGTCATCTTAACCCACAGCTTTGGGGAGGAGGCTGTATTCCCCCTGCTTGTGTGTATGTGTGACAGCATGCAGGCGTTTTTTTGCGTGTTGTGGAGTGAATGTGTGACTGGATGAGTGTTTGTTATGTGGCTCCGTAATGTCCTTGTACAAGCTGTCTACATGACTTGTATGTACATTTGTCGCATCTTTGTTGGTATGTGTGCTTTATATGTGTCCTGCACTTGTCCCAATCACTGTGATTCCTGTACCCCACAGCAGGGCTGAACCTATTTACAGTGTCATCCACAAACCTGGGGACAGCAAGGTGCCCCAGGCCCTCTACAGAGGCTTCTGTCCTTCCCCTGCTCCCTTGTGCCAAGCTCCACTCCCCTTCTCTGGCAGGTACTAACCTAGTCCATCATGCCTTGCTTAGCTAACCCTCCTCTGTGTAGCTCAGCGTCTGGATCTGGCATCAGGCAAAAGTAAGGCCAGAGAGGGACACTGGCCACAGGCCTCAGCAGTAGTATGTTGCACCACAGGCAGAGGAAATAGACTGAGTGTAGACAGATGACAGCAGACAGGGGAAAGGGAGATGAAAGGAAGGGTGTGGGGGGGCAGGTTGATACTTGTGTTTATAAAGTTCTTTTTTCAAACAGAGCTTTCTCTTATCTCTTAGTTTGCATGTAAATGTCCCCCCTCCATTTTTTCTGAACTGCTTTTTATGTTGTCACTTTAAGTACGTTGCTGCTTTTTATGTTTGTGTGACATTATCAGTATTTGACTTGTGTGCAGCTGCTGCTCACACTCTCATGATTTTACAGGAATTGTGTTGGCAAATAAAGCACTATACAGCGAGCTGACTAAAGAGATAAAATGTTTTATTAGAAATTAGCTCATTATTTCTTGCCCTTTGAGCATGTGTTTGTTTGTCATTTGTTCTACTTTTCATATTTTAAAAGGTCCACCCCCGCAGTCCATTATTTGTCCATCAGTTTTCGACTAATTTGCTCACATCAATGAATCCAAAACAATAGCGCCCTGTTCATCGCAGTTTAAAATGGAGTCGTACCTGCTCTTCACAAACACATCTCCACAGGAGAGTGCAGCCGAAAGGGCTTCATGCTCCCACAAGCTGCTCAATTCCATCTGTCAGGAGGCATCGATAAAACTAAGCCTCTCTCTCAAGCCAAGCTACTTTCAGTGTTGGTTACTGCTAAAGACAACAATATACATGATATTAATGGCAAGATTTGGAATAACAAAATGTGCAAAAGGCTCCCTGTTTGTTGATTTTATTTCGTTTATTTGTTTCGCTCAGTTATTGCATTTTATCCACAGTCTTGTCCATCGTCCCATCACCCCATGGATGAATGCCCCAGTGTTTTTGTGTGTGTAAAATATTGCTTTGATGTCATGTGTTTGCGTTGAATATAGCCTCTTTTGTCCACCATTTAAGCTGTGCAGTGCTAAAATGTTTTCCTGTGAGAGTATGCATATATGTGTGTGTGTGAAAGAGAGAGAAAGAGAGAGATACAGATTTGGTCTTGCCATTTTGCTGTAACTAAAGCCAGGTTGTGGTGTTAAGAGGAAAAGACAGTACAGGAGGATGGGAGGGCTGACTGCACCCACCCAAGCAACACAAACATACTGCTTTGCGGCTTTGGAATGTTTTGCCTGCTGCTCTATATATGTAAATATAAACATAGAGCTTTGCTGTTACCATAAATGCAATGGGGAATAGGAGCCTGATCTGGTACAGGCTAGCAAACCAGTAGCAGCAGACAGTCCTGCAGCTGTCATGATTCATCTGCACACTGGGAAAACCAGGCCATGCACTCAGGTCCCACCCCTCTCGTCACCCAAGCTGCCAGCACTAAACACGCAAACACATACTGTACACTGAGACCTTTTCTCACATAGTGCCTACAAATACAAGAACACACACACAATGAGTAGCTTTTAAGTGCAATCCACATTTAAGATATGGATGCATTTTTGTTAATGTACATTTTGCACACCACTGTTAAAACCCTAAATCAGAGGTGCAAATGAGAACAGCCTACATACTTTTACCATGCGTGCACCTGTTCCCTCTAAGTGGGTTTGTGTCATGTCTGCTGTATAATCAGAAAAGAGTGCCATTGTCTCGGAGGACATCATGGCCAACTTGACTCCCAATCACAGCAAATGAGCATCCGGCTCCATCAAACTGACAGGCAGATAGCAGACACCTCCATCCAGCCCCAGCAGCTGCCCCATTGGCTCCAACCATGAGGGGCTATTTTGGATGGATGCTGTAGTAAGCACAGGCTTCTGCAGAAGTAGAGCAGTGAGGTTGTGAGGAGTGAATCAGAGCCTGTATCAGCCCTCTGCCCATCTGCACATCCCCCAGTGTCATCACAGACACATCCCCCAACACCCCCTCCCTTTTCTCAATCTGATTCTACCCCCTCCTCTGCAGATAAGCCAGTACTGTACATAGCTCTTTTGCATCTGTGTCTCTGCCCACATTGGACTAGATAAGAGATAAAACCTCTGTGTTGAAATGTGCATGTTTGGTGTAAACATACGTGTGTGCATTGGAGACAGTGTGCACTATTACTAAACAAGCAACTCCCCTCTACAGTCCTATCAGGGCCACAGTTGTGACATATGCACAACAATGCTTCTGGTTAGGCTGCTTTGTTCAGGCGAGGATTGTGTATACAGAAGCCTGTGAACTGCAGCAGCAGACGAGCTAATCAGTAACTTTATGTCTCACTCACTTGCACAAATGCAAAACCTTTGGCTGGTCAGCGCAAGGATTCAGCCATCAGTGACGAAGAACTCTTTAAGCTTACCTTGGCTTTTTGAAAGCTGCAGAAGCAAAGAGGAGTTTATAAAAAAGTCATCACAGCAGATTCAGCTGAGTAGTCTTAGGTGTTAATCATTCATCGTTCCGATTTTATTCTTAGACACACTGAGAGGCATTAAATATCTTAAACTGTCTATCACTTCAACAGTGAATACATTTTCCCTTATTTCATATTAGAGGAAAATAGCAGGCCATGAAGTCTTCAAAATCTTTGGGTAAAATCCGAGCAGAGAAAAGAAAGACAGAGATAAAGCAGCCTTTTAATTTTATCAGCATACGCCTGTATACATAAGCTGATGTGATCCATTTGGGGAAAGGGAGAGATAAAATGCTGCAAGAGGTAGTGTCTGTCTGTGGAAAATGGCGTCCATCTGCAGTGTCCACCATTAATCAGCCAAGCAGAGCCAATTACTGGGCTGAGTCCAAGGCAGCATGACCCGCTGAACCCCAAAGCCCAGATATCCATTCACAGCTTTAGGATTGAGCTGTGACCGCCTCTGCCAAAACATTGAAGCAGACAGGGGAAAATATAGCATTCTGAATTAGAGAAAAGAGTCACAAGAAAAAGGGCTGAGCAGAGAGAAAGGTTTTTCTACAGCTCTATAACTGTTTACATTCCTGGCATGGATGAAAAGACAAAGGGGGAAAGGGAGGGGAGGCAGGTCTTGTGATAGGAAGGGAGGACTTGATCCCTGAATTTACAACTGTAGGAATTCACTCCTACTTTCCATGAAAATGTCCACAAACTCTGTTGACAAACACAGAGATGCATGCTGCTCCTTTGGACACCAGCATAACATGTAAGAAAATAAAAAGACAGTGGCTTTTTAGCGTGTGTCCGAATATTCAACAGTAGTCTGCAAACACAGATAATGAGGGCTTCAAATCAAAGGCCTGAGAGTCGTAAAAAGTCAGTTCATGAGCTCCATAGTTTGTATCCACTCTTGACAAATTAGCAAGGAGCTTCTGGGAATCTGTCTGCCTAGTCTCCAAAGAGCCTGGCTGACAGACAGGAATGCTGGTGTGCAGTTTTGGAAGGGGGGCTGTACCCGAAGCAGCATAGACGAGGGGACAGCACGATGTGAAAGAGGATCAAACTTACATAACCTCCAGTTTGACACATCCGCCGAGTCCTGATGCTCTTGATGTAACGCAACCCTGGCTATTCCAGATGTGATATGGGGTGATTTTGGCCTCTGCTTGCAGAAATGAACATGGATAATTTGCGTGGGAGCGCTAGGGTTAAGTGTTAAGTCTTGCCTTGCTGTTGATGATAGGGAGAAAGCGTTTGTGACAACCCAAACAGAAGCTGTTCCCCATCACAGCACACAAGGATGAGATAGGGAGAACCAGGCACCGAACACAGGAGCTTCTAAAATTATAGCCCCACTCTCAGTGGAAGGCCAGATAGGAGGAAGGGTTGGGGAGTTGACGCTGAGTCGAGCGATGTGCCATAGCCACCATGTTCACAGTCAACATCTCATCTTCCATGTCGCTGGTGAGGAGCCTGCCTGAACGCACCGTTAGGAAATGCTCTTTCAGAAGCAAGCACCGGTTTTGGATCCTAAGGTAACCATGGAGATCTGTGTACCTTGTCAAGCTGGGATGGATGATGTAAAGTGATGTTATTTTAAGCTTGACTTATTTGAAGGCAAGTCAGATGTTTCAGCATATTTAAGGGCTTTTAGCATTTCTTTACTTAAGTTTTTCATCTATGGTACTTAAAGAGTACCAGAGGATCTTACAGAAAATGGAAAAGAAAGGAACATAATGGAGTTATTAGCTTCGTCAGGCCAATTGTATTGAATCTGTGCCCAGTTCTGCCTCGTAGGCTTGAAAAAGGAATCCTACAGACCTAGACTCGCTATGTTGCCAATGAGCTATTTTATTTAGTGGCCTTAAAAAAACAGTCTGCAACTTAGTTCGGCTAATTTCAAATGGATAGTGTTTAACAGTCTGGTTAAACTCTGTGAAGTCTCTCTCTTGGCAAAGTTTGACTGTTTAGGACTTTCCGATGCTCTTGATTTTGTTTAGTGGAGTAATCATTGCTTTTTTCCAAGCAGTCATGGGTATGATTTTGAAAGTCTGGAATACTGCCATTGATGGAAAATTTGTCTAACATCAAGTTAGAATGCAGCCATTAGGGATCGAGTAGGAATTGTTCCTGTAGACCGCATTCTAAGTACTGCGAGAGGAGACCACTAATGGGAACCATGCAGTGTTTTCTGTTAAGAGAGGAAACTGTGTGTCTACGCCGAGGAACGTGCAGGCACCAATGTTTATGTGTGCATTTGTACATAACTTATGTGTGTGTGTCGGTGTGTGTGTGTAAGGAAAACTCTGAGCTTCCTGGAGTGTGTGTGTGCATGTGCCTGCACTTGTGTGAAGTGTGTTCTCAGAGGGCTTTTGCTGGACCATAGCAGCGGTTTGGCCTCTGTAGCATCTTAAAAAGTGAGGCAGTCTGAATAGCCTCGCTGGAGGATGAGTCATTGTGGATTAAGTTAAAGCAGAGCTTCAGCGAGTCTGTGGAACAGGAGGTGGCTCATTGTGTCTGCGTACATTAATATAGGGGGTGTTTAAATGAGTACACGTGTGTGTCCATGAGATTGCCATGCAAAGGAGAACATTCTATAGGTAGTAGATAACAGGCAATAGGATCCTATTGGTTGGCTGGTTTTATGGCATTTATTGTATCTCTTGCTGAGCTGTTCGAAGTGCTATCAGTGCGATCAAAATTATCTTTATTAGCAATATGATTAGTAAATGATTATTTTATGGTTAATCGTTGTGTTCTGCTGGTGAGTGATCCTGTGGATAAATCATTTCAATGTTCTATTTAAAATAACTTATTTTAAATTATCTGCAAAAGAGATTTGCAGGGTTAAAGCTTGAAACTGCCTAAACTAAATGTACTTGACATTTTGGGATCATACACAATATAAACCAGTAGAAGATGGCTCTTCTTGGAAACAGCCTCTGCCCACCCCTCTGCTTATGCTCTTTCTATTTCAGTTTTGGTCATATCTCTCTCTCTGCCGACCTCTTCTATGCTATTTGACCTGCCCTTCATCCTGACACTGTCCCTCTCATTGTCAGGGAGCCAAGGAAGGTGTTGCTGCACAAAGGCTCCACAGGCCTGGGCTTCAACATCGTTGGAGGAGAGGATGGAGAAGGCATCTTCGTCTCCTTCATCCTGGCAGGAGGGCCAGCTGACCTTAGTGGCGAGCTGAGGAGGGGCGACCGGATTCTCTCGGTCAGTTTCTCAACGTGAAGCTCTCTGTCTGTCTCTTCTACTACTGTTACAAGTTTGAGGCAATTGTTTGAGATTTTTAGCCCACTTCTGTTTTCACTTAAGATGTCAGAATTAAGGTGGTCTAGTGTTGTAAATGCCGGTAAACATCAGTCCTGCTGAAATGTCCTTAAGCAAGACAACACTGAGTGAGCTTAGCTGTGCTTTCCCCTCCGAGAATTAAAGTATCTGATAGATTACATA
Organism: Acanthurus leucopareius; assembly: GCA_029814765.1. NCBI lineage: Eukaryota > Metazoa > Chordata > Actinopteri > Acanthuriformes > Acanthuridae > Acanthurus > Acanthurus leucopareius. The sequence goes on along the minus strand of JAQMCX010000058.1, from coordinate 15,785,098 downwards.
TTCAAAAACCTCTCACTTGTATTTTATAATTCTTAACCTATTCAGAGCCCAGTGTTGTTATAAATATATATGCCTGTTTTATTTATTTCATTGCTGCCACCTTTCTAGAAATACATTGACACATTATATAAAAAGGATATGTTATCAAATTCAAGGGTGAAATAATGTCTTTGGTTGGGAAACAGTTCTTACTGTAACAGTTATCAAAGGTCAGTGGTTTTGTGTTTAGGCGAAAGTCATATAATCTTAATACATACTTTAATGGTCATATTTTTCGACCTCTACACCACAAGGCTGATCTTATCTCAACAGGCTTAAACAAAACCATCCTGCTAGACTTGTTTCATCTACATAGCTACATAATTCAACAAATGGCAAAGCTTTAGGATCTACTCTGTTTTTTTCTTTTTTACTAAAAGAGGGTCTGTTTGCCTGGTTTATTGCAGGTGAATGGAGTGAATCTAAGGAATGCCACACACGAGCAGGCGGCTGCTGCACTGAAGAGAGCTGGACAGACTGTCACCATCATAGCTCAGTACAGGCCCGAAGGTGAGGTCATACTGTCTTGTATCACACATGAATACTTGATAACATTGTGCAAACTTGAGCTTAAAGGGTTTCGATGGGATGCATTGGACAGAATTATTATCAAATAATTATGAACTAATTGTTAGATTTACATAAGTATTCTTGAGCCAGATAAGACTGCTTGGTATAGAAGTTTTCTGGACAACCATACTTATGCTTGAATAATACTTAATTTGTTTGTGGTAATGTGATTAAACACAATCTTATTACATTAAATTTGAATAATGAAGTCCTTTAAACTGGATTTTAAAACAAGGTTTATCTACAAGATAGGGTCACAAAATTAGCTAATAATGCAGGACACACCATAGTTGACATTGCACACTTTTGTTCTTAAGGCATATTAAAGTAACACTATGCTAAATTTACACATCTAAATGTCAACTGTGGCTTTGGAGGTAACTTTCTGAAACTACCCAAATGATGTCATGGGGCTTATCTCAATTTAGGCTTAGGGGCTTTACATTTGTAAAAGACAAAAACTAAAGCCATTAGGTTTAAAAAGTTTCCTTTAGTGTCAAAGTCAGTAGTGCTCTTGATTTTGACACAATCCATCTTTAACGAGTATTTTTACAGCTCTCCAATTCAGATGTTATCTATTGTTTGTTTAATTCATAAGAAAAAGTGGAAAAACTATTTAGTGAGTCATGCTGTAGTTTTAACTGGTTGCCTGGCAACCTCCTGTTGAGGACAAGACTCCAGGAAGTGGTCTGGCAGATACAGGGGACTTTTGTCATTTATTTGTAGAAATTGACAAATCTGCAAGGCAAAGTGTGCTAGCTTGAAAGGCACTAGTAGTCAGGTTGAGTTAGGCTAGCGCTCAGTCTTTGTGCTATGCTTAGCTAACAAGCTGCTGGTCATGGCACCATTCATCTTTTGGGTCGGTATCATTATTGTCCAGCACTGGGCCAGAAATCAAATATATGCACATATCCTGACATATGTAACGTTTATTTAAAAATAACGTGGGCATTTCAGTTACAGTTGTGAGGTCTGTATGGAGGCTGTCAATCAAGTGTTTCTGGAGCTTACTGGCTCACACAAGGCAATTAATAGCTCGGTGTATCTTTGTTCCTGTGATTTAGACCATGTTTAACCCGATTCTCAACAACTTAAAAAGTGCGGTATTGAACTCACTGAGATAACAAATTGTAATGATAGCCGCGAACAACCAGATCTACCTGCTGGGTGCGTGATAACTTCATACATTCATTTGAATGAAGCGTCTGTAAATGAGGGCAGCGCTCATGACAGACTCGCGTTAGGAAGTATTCAGGTTCAGGGGCGGCACTTGTGTTAGCAGGCTGGAGTGTTTAGCCAACTACAAGGCGGGCAAACCAACCGCTGCCGTCCTTCCCTGTTCAAACTTGGAGCTCCTGTTCGCTGACACAAACCCGGACGGCGATGGAAAGAGGGAACTAAGCCGAGGAGTGCAGAGCTCTACTTCCTTTACGACGTTAGAGGGAAGTTTGAAAGGGTTTAGACTAAAGGGGGAAAACGAAAAAAAAAAACCTCTTCAACTTTCATCCGTCTACCAGCCTGTGTCGATGGGGGATGGGCTTGAATACAACAGCAGCAGCAGCAGAGCAGAAGCCGCATGAACTCCCCAATGGCTGGATGAAGAAACTACCGGCGGCGACAGCGAAATAAAAGCCACAGTTTCATTTATTTCTGAGGTGAGTCGAGAGAGAAATATCGTAGAAAATACTGACACGGTGAAACAGGAACAAACCACGTGAGTCTTTACATTGTAGAACAGGTTTATCTTGACTGCTACTGTACCGAGGCAGTCTGTTGCTCTTCATGGCTTTAACCTGTAGTATCACGACAGCATAAATAGTGTATGCTCCCTTGTGTCTGAGCTGCCGAAAAACAAATATTTAACCTTCTCCGAGGGGCGAAGCGGACACGGACACGGATTTGAAAATAGCCCTCTCAAATGACTGTTGAAATTAATGGTAAGTTACAGTCATGTAATAATGTCACCTCCACTGTAGTAAATACAACCACTTCTGCGGTAAACCAACGCCATTACCTGAAATCTCCACTTGTTTTTTGTTGTTAATTTTATTATAAACGTGCTCCAGGACTGCTGATTTAGCTTTATGTTGTAAAATGCAATAGGATTTATTTAGCTGCTGTAAAGTACTCCTTTACGATTCTTATGCAACCTAAACTAAGGTGGGAACACAAAGGTGTGGTCAAACAGGTGTGTGTCATTTTGGTGTTGGTGGTTTTTAATAGTGACCTAAGCCATGAACTCACCTTTTTTACGTTTACAATATGTCAGCATGTCACTGCCACTCCAGACTTTGGACATACTACACTATGACCACAAGTCAGTTTTCCTGCTGACTAAAGCAGAATTTAGGCTAGCTTGTAGGTTATTTTCTTATTTAAACAGTTTATTTTAAAAAACGGCACAACTCCTAACAGTAAACTTAAGTTAGGTTATGCAGCACAGCAACTCTGACAGTTGCATTTTTCTCAGTGTTTTGTAAGTCTTTGCATGTGTGCTTGAGCATGCTGCAGTAATGTTATAACAACAATGGGAAGGATATTGTGAGCTTTAGATCTAGGCTGAGCTCTCAGGTTGGACTATGACAGGAATGTGAAGGGGCATGAGTTGTAGCATGCTCTCATTCCATATTCCTTCTCTTTCAATAAAACTCAAGCCTTAAATGTCCAAGAACTCTCCGGGGTCAATGAAAGTAAAATGAAACCGGATCAGTAGATTGGCAGAGAGCTATGCTAACAAAACCACAGGCCGAGATCAAAACTGACAATATGTTTTCCTTATGCTACGAAATGCTGAGTATAATGCTTCATTCTTGTCCATGACAGTTAATGTTGTCTCGCATGCCGGCTCAATCGGGCAGAATCTTGAATAATGATGTAGTTAGTTGAATGGAACCTTTGTTTGCTATACCAAACCATGGCTTGAGCAGCTTTGTAACCCAGTGAAAGACAGTTATCTGTTTGTGCACAATGCTTAACTACCCTGAACACACACGAGTCAAGTACTGGCAAATGATTGACTTCCTGCGTCCCCTCTGGTGACCTGAGATCTGTTGCCAGTAATTCTGCTGGCATCCTAAAGCGGTGTGTGACATGTTGCCTGTTTGAGCTTGGAGCACAGGAACCCCTAGTAGATTGTACAAGTACAGTCTCTCAGGGCAAGGAGGTAATGGGCTAACACTAGTTTATGCAGTGCAAACAGCCTTGAGTGTGTCCTTAGGAGCAGAGGTTGGGACTAAAGCAACCATGGACCTTCAGAGGAAAGCCAGCACTGGAGATTTTGAGAAGCCAGACAGAACACATGCTACTGCTGACAAAGGACCCCCTTAATCTCAGTGGCTAACTCAAGCATCTTAAACTAACACTCAGCTCAAAGAAATGGAAGTCAGGAGTGTATATCCACACGCTGCCCGCCATCAAGCAGTGTAATTACACCAAAAATTTTGCATGTAGGAAATGGGAGGAGGACCTTGGAGGAAATGTTAAATTTGGGTTGCCCAAACTCACACAAGTGTCTATTACAGAAGTTTGTAGAAATTTTTATCTTGTTGTATATTATCAAGGAGGTGGTGTGTGTCTTCGCTGGCTCTTCTCTCTCTGAGAACATAACACACTCTCACATTACAAGTACATGCCTGCTGTGTTGCATAACTGGATCAAAAGAGAAGTGACCATCCCCCAAAATAAAAAAGCTGTGTGCTTAATGAGGACATGCAGTGTGAGTGAGAGATACAGAATAGACCCAGTTTCCATAAACTGTCTTCTTCCTGTGGGTCACTCCTAAAAATATAGCCTAACTCTTGTGTATTAAGAGCTTCAAGGGACAGAGTCTTACCATTAATGTTTGTGGACTGCCAGCATTTTAACAGTGTGCCTTTAAGTAGGATGTCGATGAATAATTGATGTCTGATTGATCACTGTAAAGAAATGGACTGGTTAAGAATGTATTATTCAACATTGCACATATGATTCATTGTTAACCAGGTACATGTTATTTTCTCACAACCACTAACACTTACTGTAAGTGCCATCAGATACTTTGGTTAGCCTGTTATAAGTATATGCTGTTGTAGGCTAAAGCTCTTTTCTTTGATATAAGAACTAGTTAAGATTTGAGTTCCCTGCATATTGATCTATTTCATGTTCTGTCCAGTACAAACGACAGGGTGTGTCGATTAAGTTTTACCTTATCAGTTATCTTTGGCCAATAACAGTGTGCAGAGTGCAAGCAAGAGCACTGATTTTGAGTGATGGCGCTACCTTTTAATGTTATTTTAACTGACAAAAGATTTAGTTTATATTGTTATTGAGTTTAATACCGAATTTGCTTATGCTCTTCTGCCAAATAAGACCATGTCAACTTAAAAACGTTTAGAGCTTTAATTTTAGAAGATGACAGGAAGTGAGGGAAAGATGTAGATTGATATGCAGCTCCTGATCATAAATGGAAGTTTGGAAAATTACTTAAATTTGCATTCATACATTAGTGTTTGGAGGACCAAAAGCTACTTTTACAATTAGTATTTTGTCACATTAGGAATATAATTCTCTTTTCTGTGTGACAGACATGTTGTTCCTATGCTGTTTCTAATCATTTGACTATAAATTTAACTGAACTAAACTCAAGTGAGAACTTTATAAAGGAAGTGAGTGTAATTCGGTCAGTATGTTTTGAGAGATTAAAAGCATGTTTACCTACTTGCAAAAATATGGTGATATACATATATCATTTGCCTTTATTCTAGTGTAATCATTGTTAACAAGACTTAGTAATATGATTAAGCTTATGATTCCCACTCCACGCCTCCAGAGGGAAAAATCCAATCGTAGCCCAGGTCTTTTTCCTGTTCCTCTTGAATGTTCACTGTATTTAGATGAATCACTGCAACGATAGGAATGTGAACAAGCAAAGTATTTAGCTCTACCACCTGTGCTTCCCTGAGTACTATCTTTCCAGCAGAGCTCTCAGTCAGCCTTTCAGGTTGGTGGTATTATGTTGTGGGGCATTAAGACTGCACTCTCTATTTAGCTACTCTTTGTCTTTTTCCTCAACCCCTCCTTTCCCAAGCTGCCACTCTCCTGTGTCTCCTGTGCCTGAGAGCCAAGTGGACTAGTCTGAATGGCTGTTTCCACATGTGATGTCCCTGTTCTAAGGAGTGTTAGGACGTTGCTCTTGGTTACAAGCAGTCAGGCGGTGTCTGATTACCTCACCTTGTGGAGTCACTCTGTTGTATTGTTAACCATTTGAGTAGAGACCAGGGTGGAGAACTTGGGCCAGGTTCTGTGTTTGCTTTGAATCCTCTTTGGGTTTCAGCAGGGGGTTAGAGTTCAGCAACCCAAAGCGTGTTTTTGCACCTGCCCAGAATGTTTTTTGGGAGCATGGACTAACTTCAAAAAAATCATCTCTGTAGGCATTGGTGATTGTTTTTCAAGGCTACTCTTAGGCTTGTTTTACAGAATTTAGACTTTGATCTCTTGCTGTTCACGTAATACGAAGTGTCGCCAACTATGGGCGATAAAGCTGATAAGGCCAAGGTGGGAGTCAACCCCTAAAGGCATGGCAGTAAAAGAATGATAGACCAAATAAATGATGACAATATTTCCTCACACTCGTTCTTTTATGGGCTAATTGTGATCAAGATGTAGATATGTTGTATCATTACAGCAATAGTGGAAATTATCATATCCCAGTAACAATGTGATTCTAATTTTATACAACTGAATTCCTGAGCACATCTGTGTAAAATGAAGCAAAATCCCTAATTAATTTTTACTGCAATTACTGCTCTTTCATTAGTTGTGTATGAATTGTCAAAACATTTAGAAACAGAGTTAAATTGGTTGCTCACAATGCTGTTTTTTGTGCTCCCAGCGCCTCCTTTGTGTGACCACATGAGCAACCCAGCCTTCTTGTTTTTCTAGCTGCATCTGCTGGTCTGTTTATCTGTCCGTGTGCTGTGTGTGGTGGCCTAGCTTGTTCCAGCAGCCTGGGCACAAAGCACGCTGTGCACGGCAGGCTAATGAGAGCATTCTTAATGAGGAGGTCCAGGTGGATTCATCTATCATCTCTTGGCTCTTGAGCAGCGACTGGATTTACACACCTATGACAAATGGTCATGCATTGGAAATTATTGGAGGCCTTCCCTTTTTTAACCACACTAAAGAGCCCATGTTGAACTTAATTAATTTGTGTAATTAATTACCTGACATGAGACATTACTGGATTTGTAAGGCAGATCTGTGATAAACCATCTGTTCCTAGTGTCATTAATCAGCCTAAGGATTCGCTGAACCTTTCCTCTATTCACTGCAGGGATGACTAAGACAGAGATTTCAAACAATTTTCCTGTGAAATGAGAGCAGGATCCAGCAACCTTTTTGGCTCCTTTATTTGACATGTTCAATACCTCGTTGACCTTGGGTGTATTAAATTTACAGATCAAAGGGGCAGTATACGCTCAGGGACCTATTTTTAGGTTTTTGGTGACACAGATTGTTTGTTTTTTCCATTGCAGAGTATAGTCGCTTTGAGTCCAAGATTCACGACCTTAGGGAGCAGATGATGAATAGCAGCATGAGCTCAGGATCAGGCTCCCTGCGCACCAGTGAGAAACGTTCCCTCTACGTCAGGTAAGGCTGGAGCACACACACACAACACACGGTCATGCTTGCACTCACAACATTAAATAATAAGATCTGTAGCCAAAATAGCCACTCTGTATAATAAACTTAAACCTGCCTGTGGGGGGAGAAAAAAGCCTAAAAGCGCATGTTGTTAAAATCATCCACACTGTCAGAGTGCACCAGCATGACATATATTGCATTGATCATATGATAAAACCTAATACCTTCACACAAACCTATGGTAGCGTAGCATTTAATTTAGGGCACTGAGTTGATACTTTCCATCACCATCAAAAAAGTGGATAGACTGGCACTCCCTGTTGTTGTTTCAGTGCCTCGTATGACATTGACTCTTTGTGTAACATAAATAGACTCTAGGGCTTGTTGAAGTGACCTGTGTTATGACACTTTGGGCCAGTTGCCAAACTGGATGGAGGCTCATTTAGGAATTAAAACAGGTGGCATCCTTCTGCTCGCATAAATGGAGCGAGTCACAAAGGACTCACAGGGGTCAAGGTGAAAGGACTGTATGATGTAACACCATAGTCAAAGTGCTTCACCATATTTCTACTGAAGCACTAGTGCGCCTCATTAAACCTAAGCCAAATAGCTGCATCACTAGATTGAGTTAACTTCAGTTCAGTAGCGATGGGCCTTATTCTAATATATCAAACATATGTAGCTGTTATCTCATTGGTTGGCCGCTATAGAAAGAGTGTTTACCTGTCTGACTCATGCTTCTCTTATATACTAGCTCCTATGAGGCATGCAGAGCCTAGCCTGCGCCTGTGCGGGTGACTAAGCCCACAGTTATGTTGGAAAAGCTGTCTTATTAGCCGGCTGATGCAGGAGCTGCCATGTCCTTACAGCCGAGCCTCAGGAATGTGGAGGCGTTAAGCCTGTAAGGTGTTCTCAAAAAAAAAAAAAGAGTAGAAAAAAACAGTGTCACATGTGCTCACACACTCTGAAACTAAGAAACGCCATGTAAGTATATTAAGTTGCCATAACATGGTTAAGGTTTTGATTTGACTATCACTCGTCAACCTACATGAAAAGTGCACTTGTTTCCCAGTAAAGCTACAGGAGCAGATAAGCTTCTCTGAGATTGCATCAGAACAGTTTTAAAAGTACTATTTACTTCATGCCAGCTGCAGTTTTAGCTGTCAAGAATACTACAGTAAAAATTGTTACTCAGGTAAGGAAATGTGTGTTTTGGTTACTACATGTCTTCAACTGACCAATGGTGTGTGGCTTGTAGATATAGGCTTGTAGGTCAAGATTAGTTTAAACCTGTAAAGCAGGTTTTAATACCTCTTAGAAATGACTCTGGGTTTACTTGTCGAGCAAGATAGTGACGCACTCAGGCAGACAATAAACTGTAAATGTTTGTGGTGCAAAGTATGTGGCAACAACATTTGGAAATGTCAAGTTGAAACACATGAATGGCATTCTTCAAAGGGGACCTGTAAGGCCTCTTTCCAGATGTATATTTGTATTGTGCATCCTCACTGTAGGAGATTTGTCTGATTCAAAAATCAAATTTTATTGTAGAACTGGCCCCTTATGCATCCTGTCACTTTATCCTCTGTCGGAAAAAAGCAATTAAAGCTCCTGTTTTGTCCAAGCCCCCTCCTCCTTAAAAGCTCACTTTCTTCTGATTGGTCAACTGACAGAGGCCTACCTGAGTGGAATCACCCAGTGTTTCTGAGCACTGCTTCAGCCTCTTGTTAGTGTGCCAGGCATCATAGTATTATGAGGCACTGTCAAGGTGAGGCTGGGCAATAGAATGTAAATAATTAAATTAAATTTCGTTGTTTTTCAGCATTGGATGTTGCAGCTCGGGCTGGGCTTCACATACTACTGTTCAAAAAGACAACTTCATAGCCCATTCACTGACTTTGGTTCATCTAGATCATATTTTATGAACAAAATAAATAAGTAGCTGAGTTAGCCCTATAGCTTGTGTTGTTTGCTGACAGTGCTGGAGGCTTCTCCATTGGAGGAGGTTTTTTAACTTTTGCAGCAACTAATAATGTGCCTGGAGCTAATGACAAATAAAACAAGCTGACAACAACATGTCACTGAAAGTGGCAAAGATTTTAGAAAACTAGCTTGAAGGTAGTCTGAAGCCTTAGCTTTTTGCTATCGGGGATTACGTTTACATATATTTACCCAATTATTTTACACTTTTGCCATGTTTTAATATATATATTTTTTACATTGTGTAATTGACAAAAAATCTGGAAAAGCATAAAAGAACCCCTTTTATATACATGTGGGAGAGAAGATGCTGTTCCAATAGAACACTAGAATGCAATTAGTAAAATTAGCATATTTAATAATGTTACCGTAATTTCCATACATTACTCTATATTCAAGGGAAGTAAAGGGTTAATAAAAATAACAGAGACCAATAATGTAATGGAGGAAATACATAGCTGCCATTTTGTGCCAAGTGCGGACATTTGATCTTTATGCATGTGGAAACTTTGCGCACAGGCTCAAGATAAAAGGAAGGAGCTAAACAAAGCTTTTGTTTCTTTGTAGAGCTTTGTTTGACTATGATCGAACGAGGGACAGCTGCCTCCCCAGCCAAGGACTGAGCTTCTCTTATGGAGATATCCTCCATGTCATAAATGCGTCTGACGACGAGTGGTGGCAGGCAAGGCTGGTCACACCGCATGGAGAGAGTGAGCAGATTGGGGTCATTCCAAGCAAGAAAAGGTACACTTACTCTTCATTTGCAGGTGTGCTGATGTGACTACTGCCATTCATACTCAGCCTTAACTAATTTCTTTTTGTTTCCTCCCTCAGAGTGGAGAAGAAGGAGCGGGCCAGGTTAAAAACAGTCAAGTTTCATGCCAGGACAGGCATGATTGAGTCTAACAGGGTAAGTGTAGAGGGCCAGCTGCTCCCTGCCCTGGTGCCAGAGAGGCTGTCCTCAGAGCTGCTGCTGGGCTCCCAGGGAGATGGCCTACTTCCCCCCTGTGTGTGGGAAAGAGACCAGCACCTGCTCACTGAAGCGAGCACAAAAAGCTCTCATATTACTGTATAGATTACACAGAAGCTCTGTGGAGATGAGAAGTGTCTGTGACCTCCACAGCTTGTGCACTCAGTAATATTAAGAAATGTGCACTTACAAAATGTCTGCACATTTGGCAGAGGTTGATCTGTCAAGTGTAATTTGCAAAGTATAAGCAAGCTGTAATGTTGTGTATCTGTAATGCACACAGATTCAATGTAATGAAAATGGACATGCTTAGTCAGTAAACAGAAGCCTGTTTCCTACACGTTAATGTGCCATTCATCATCACCCATTACTTGCTTCTTATTTTCATTATTTGATGTGCATTGTTTGTTTACATTTCATTTTTTGCTGTTTTTGTTTTGTTTTGTTTTTTTGCATGGGTGTTGAGTACCTTCATTGAAACCCATTCTGTTTTTGTTTTCACCCTCTCATTGCCCCCCTCCCTGCCTTCTCACCCACACGCAGCCGGTCAAAGTAAAGCGCAAAAAAAGCTTCAACCTCTCACGCAAGTTCCCGTTTTACAAGAGCAAGGAGAATATTGTGCAGGAGATGGTGGAGTCTGAACGTGAGTACCAGCTGTGTGATCCAGGGGGTGGGGTGTGGTTTGTTTTCCGTCCTTTCTCCTTCATGCTTCAGTTCTGTCCCTCAACTTTCATCTTTCCGCCCCCCCCTTCAGGGATGGTTTGTGTGAAGGCACCACTCTCATCCCTTTCTCACCGTCTCAGAGAGATGCCCCACATGCCAAGCCGGCATCAGGCTGGAGATGTGGGGTTCTCTCTGGTGTGTCTGTGCATCTGTCTATGGGCTCCAGAGGAGTGTCCAGCTGTGTGTGCTGCCAGCTGTGTGTGTGTGGAGCAAGTTCTTGGCTGCAATAACACACAGAGCGTCTAACACTGTGATGCTACTCCTTGTACAAGTCCTGATCAATTCTCCAGTCAGTCACTGACCCACAACAAGGAGAATCTCATTAACTGGACTGAAGCTTTAACACTTAACAGGTCAAAATCCCATTTTAATGGGATTGGGCTTGTGTAATTAAAAGGCTGTGGCTTACTATGAACAAAGTGGGGCTCAGACTTAATGAGTACAGCACAGTGCCATGTGTCAGTGGGCCTGGCAAGCACTGCACAACTCTCCTCTCCCTCTCTGCCCCAACTCTCACTAACCTCTTCTTCCTTCTGTCTGCTCTCTTCTCTTGGTTTCTGCTCTCACCTGTCGGGACACCTAGGACTTCCCAGGGTTAAGCGATGACTTTTATGGATCAAAGAGTTTGAGTAAGTGTGTGGTTGTACTGTGTCAAGCAGCTGTCCCCTGAGCTCAGAGAAAAATGCTTTGTCACTGCAGACCCAGCTGGGAATTTAAAACCACACACATTTATATTGACTGACACACACACACGCAGACCTATGTGTGTGCTCACACGACACACGCACGCAATCCTACTCAGATTCACAGTACATATAAATATGCATTCCCAAGGGAGGGTGAGAAAGCGTTACACTTATTCTGCATGTCTCATGGGGTCTTTACTGTAAATGTTTAGCAGAGTTTTGTCAGTTAAGGTCATACAGAGCAGGAATATATCTGTCACCAGAGCAGGCCTGGCTGGAAACACTTTTTCCTCCAGTTCCCCTGAGTCAGCCAGCTCCTGCCTCCCACCCACTGTATGGCGCAACGCCTGTATGTTTTCTTTGTCTTTTCCTTGATATGAGATCCGCTGCCACAGGCACAGATCTGGCAATAGGAAACACTGGCAGGGGAATTGCGGGTCATTTGGGATATTGTCACAGGAAACACTTAATTTCCTATTGCTTGTACCTAAAACCACTTCCCTAATAGTGCGAGAGCGTGTCTGCTGCAGCAGACAAGACTTCTGCTTTCTTTAAACCCCCCCTTCCTTTTTTTTTAGATGGTCTAGATGTTGAGAAACAGATTTCCCTTTTTTCTTAAGACTGTCGAGGCAGGTGAAAAGAATTTTCACCCTTAATAATTTATTTGAATTTAGTTGTGGCTTAAATGTTTTTGTGATTACCTGCAACTCCCCCTCTTGTGCTTTTGCAGAATGCCTGACATCCAATACAAGCGACAGTGAAAGCAGTTCGAGTGAGTCACCTTGATTTCTCATAGACTTTCTGGTTTGTTTTACACTGCCCACATAGATGAATAACATGGTAGATGTCTTCAAATGAACCTGGAAAATGACATCTGCGCATTAATATTCCTCTTGGCTCTTATCAGCCAGAATTATTTATTGTATTTTTATTGAAGATGTAAAATATCTGATGTTGTTTTGTGTTATTACAGAGGGACAGGAGGACACAATTCTTTCCTATGAGCCAGTCATTCGACAGGAAAGTGAGTGAATCACCTCTCCACAATTGAAAAAAAACACAAAGCATTAGTCTAATTATGGATGATGTATTTTTACATGTATCCTCAAATTTCTCTTTTTCGCTGATGCAGTCCACTACACAAGGCCTGTGATCATTTTGGGTCCAATGAAGGACAGAGTAAATGATGACCTCATCTCCGAGTTTCCCCACAAGTTTGGCTCCTGTGTACCCCGTGAGTTCAGAGCACCAAACACACTCAAACAGAACACCAAACACACTCAAACAGAACACCAAACAGACGAGCAGTGACAAAAATAAACCTGTTGCATTCTCCTCTCCTCAGACACGACTCGTCCAAGGCGAGAGAACGAGATGGACGGCCAGGACTACCACTTTGTTGGCTCGCGAGAGCAAATGGAGAAAGACATTCAGGATAATAAATTCATCGAGGCTGGCCAGTTCAACGAGAACCTCTATGGGACAAGCATCTTGTCTGTCAGAACTGTTGCTGAAAGGGTACGCAGTCAGACTCGTGCAACTTTGTAGGATTTAGTCACAAGATGGGGTTTGGTGTATTTGGGGTATAATCAGAGCCACATGAGATTGCCAGCTGTATTAGAAAGTAGATATATGTAATTACTGTTCCAGAAATTGTTAGTTTGCAGTAGTCATTTATGCAGCAGTAACAGAAACCACAATCAATCTGTCATGAATATTTTGTCTTCTTGTTGGACAAAAATTTAAAAGTTAATTTTATTTTTTTTAACAAAAGTAATCTCTGCCCGCCTACAGGGGAAACACTGCATTCTGGATGTGTCTGGGAATGCCATAAAACGACTGCAGCAAGCACAACTTTATCCGATTGCCATCTTTATTAAACCAAAATCCATTGAAGCCCTAATGTAAGTTTGAGCTTTTTTACTTTCTATAAAATATCATTTCATGTATCTGTTCTTGTGATACTAAGTGTAGGTGCTTTCTTTCAGGGAAATGAATAAGAGGCAGACGTACGAGCAGGCCAATAAAGTCTTTGACAAGGCAGTTAAGCTGGAGCAAGACTTCGGGGAGTATTTCACAGGTTGGTCTTACTGCCATTTTGATTTTAGGTCACTAATAAATAAAGTTACGATTTGGGCTGTAGCTTATCATTTTTTAAAATTGTAGAATAATTAGGGTTTTTTTTGAATTGCTTGGTAAGTGCAAGTGGTCCTAATGCCAAAGTTACATCTTCAAATCACTTGTTCTGTATGACCAACAGTCTGAGGGTATGCAGTTAATACTGTCCATCTATCACAGACAATATAAGCCTCAAAACCTTTCAACATAGAAAATGTTTGAAGATATTTGACATATTTAGTTGACTTTTATATGATTTACGCCAATTACTAGATAATCCGTTACGAATTAAGTTGCAATAGGTTTTCTGTCGATCAGTTCTGATCGATTTTATTTCGTCACAGTCATGGAGGAGGCATATTTTGTTTTTTTTGTTTTTTTTTTTAAAGAGAGACAACTGATTAATCCTTACATTAAAAAAGATGTAACTGGCAAATTTTCAACATTTATGCCAAAATTGTTGCAGATCAATTACCTCTCAACTTGATAAGGGACCTATTGTTTCAACTGTGGTATGATGCAACCAATAAACAATATCTACCTCTGTGTTTGTCTCCAGCTATTGTACAGGGTGACTCACTAGAGGAGATCTACAACAAAATCAAGCTAATCATCGAGGAGCAGTCTGGTCCCTACATCTGGATCCCCTCCTCAGAGAAGCTCTGAGCTCCCTGCCGTCCCCTCTGCATCGGTGCAGAGCTCCCCTCCTGCCTCCCAGAGATCCTTCCCGAGCCCAAATAGCCCCCCTCCTCACCTCCTTTTTGCAGATATGTTTCATATCAAGTTTTAGTGTCATCATTATGTTACTCTCTAAATGAAAAAGAAGTCTTATCACCATTACTGTGACTGTGCACACCCCTGCATGAGTTTCTCAACAAATCCATTCAAGACTGGAAATGCCATTCCAAAGGATTCTGTCAAATGAAAACAAAAGGGAAAAGGAAAAAATCCTTTTGTGAACTGGGACTGATTGAAGATCAGAATGTTTTACAGAAATCTGGAGAGAGGAGTTGGGATTAAAAAAAGAAGTTGCAGGGAAACAGAGACAAATCATACCAAGTTGGAACACTTTGTAAATGTTCATCAAATCACATTTAAAAAGACACGTGAGATGAGAAGTAAAGACCAATTAACTTTTTTTTTTTTTCTAAAGAGACTGGATAAAATCGAGCCCTGCTGATGGTACTGTTCAAGGAGTCATCTCTCTTGTTTATAATGACTGAGGAAATTAGTGGAGCCTACAAACTGGTGATCTATTTATCACAAACCAGCTTGCTGTTTGGTCGTTTGCCAGTTGTCTGTGCTGCAGCTGATAAAGACATCTCGGGAGGCAGATCAAGAGGAAGAAATGCGTTGTGAATCTCTACATTTATATTATGAAATCACAAGATAAATGATAAAATCCCACTGAGATTTTAATACATATTAAAAACTACACATTTTACACTTCACTAGAATTGTCAATTTGGAGGGCTGTTAGATTCATGTTATTATTATATTATTTTTTTTCTCTTTGTGGGATTTTTTTGCTTGTGGTTTTTAGCTGCTCTGTGTAAAGGATGGGGGTAGAGACGTGTAACTGGGCTCTCTGCTAAACACCAAACTGCCTTACATCAAATACAAATTCTGTTTTGTGACTACCTGTTGTCTGTTACGGAGGCCGCACACAATTGAAAAGGAAAAGAGAGGAAACTTTCTTATCTTTTCTTCTTTTTTGTGTCCTCCAACTGCCAGGGGGGCTGACTTGAGTGCAATAGATAAAACAGAGGCTGACCTCTGTGGGCGCCTTTTCTCCCCTGTATTTCAACCTTCCATCCCGTGTAGTTAAAGGCATAATATGCAGATATTTCCTTATTATAGATTATAGACTCCTACAGAAGTTTTCTCTCTCTCATTTATCAGTTATGACCCACTAGAAGTTTAGGTGGTGTCTATATCAGCAGAGACGCTGCCTTCTGTCTGGATTTTCATATTTTCTTCTATTTTGCTATATTCAGGATGGTTCTAGGTGTCAGTGCTGTGTAGCTCTCAGCCAGTAACAACACTAGGTTGGAGCAGAGCTACCAGGTTACAATGCTGTCGCCTCTTTTGTGTCATGAGCTTTAGGTCCGTGTGTCAGTCACACACACACACACACACACGAGACAAACAGTGAGAGAATGAGAGAAGTGTTTCCGCCAGCTGAATTTACACAAAATCCAGCAAAACGGCAGATTTCTGTAGAGCTGAGCAGAGTGTGTTGAACAGTGCTTTACAACGTAAGTAATAAGTACCATTTTTATTCTCTGATCCATTGCTTTTTTTCTTGGTAAATCTGCTTGTCCTCATTCATCAGTTGGTGTTTGACCACCGCTGCTCTGTGTAGTTGAGCAGTGAAAGAGAGGCCAAGTTTGAAAGTTGTGTTTGCAAACAGCAATGGACATTTGCTGCATATTATGCCTTTAAATAAGAATTTTGCTATTGGATTACAATTTGGACAGCCAGAGCCTTCTAACTCATGTTGCGCAGCAGACCACCCGATTACACTCTCTGCCTTCCAAGAGGATTCTCTTCTGATTGAAATGGTCACATGGTACTGTCCTATCTGCCGCCATGATGGCGGCCTTAAAACGGGTAGAACAAGACAATAATTGTATTGGATGTCCTAACAATTAAAGAGTCAATATAACCTGTTTTTTGATTGTCCCCTGTCCCCCTACCAAAAATAACACTAAAGTTGGGTTTGATTAAACCTACATGCTTTGTGTATCTATAAACGTATGATTTTCTTAATGAATCTGTTGTTGGCAGGTGCTGAACCACTGTGCTGAGCTCTTAGTGTGTCTGGGGTGAGCCAGACCAGCTCAGGAATTTTAACGTACAGATACCATTTCTCCTGTGACCGAGAGGCCATGTTTGGGCGATGACACAGAGAGTTCATAGCTGTCAAATGTGAACAAACAAGGTAGTTAGTTAAAGGTGTTTTCAACTAAACCATATAATCGGGCTGTACTATGTGTCTTCTCTTTTTCGTGACTCGAGGAGCTTGTTAAAGGCCATTGGTGTGGTAAAACTTTGCGTTGGCTGCATGGCATCACCAGGAATGAAATGACCTGCTCCACCCTCCCTGCAGATCTTGGCACCGTATTTTAATGAGTGCATGTTGGGAGAGCACGTCTGAAGAAGGAGCTCTGTGGCCCCTGATAGTGAACAGTCTCGCTTTCCTCCTCAGCTTTTTTGACAAGTGCAAAGGGATATTATTCTTCTCAGAGAGCCAGACCCAACAGGAAGTGGTAACCTCAACCTCTGGGTCCCCTGCTCTCTCCCACCCACAGAGAACCTGTACCTGCAGGCATTTTCTGAACAGGTATGCCCACCTGCCAGGCACCACTGCTAAACCAGCTATCATTACCTGTGTCAAAACCAGAGTTCAGGGAATAACCGAAGGGAACAGAGCCATTTATAAACTGCTTGCAGACTGTTTCAAAGGGTGTGGTAGCTGTACAATGTAAATAAGCCCCCAGCAGATCCCCCTCACCTGTGCTTCATGCATGTGTGAATCAAACTGGGACAAACATGTTTTATAGACCACAAATGTCAGGTAAGTAAAGTTTGAGCTACTCTTGAAATATAATTTCCATACAAATGTGCTGTATTGTTGGTATTTCTCTTCAAATGCCTATTGGAAAACTTAACTAGTCAGTTGGGAAGTCACTTCCCTCAAGTAGGGCCTGTCTACATGTGATTTCTTGTGGAACGTGTCTGGGTGTATAGATTTAAAAAAAATATATTGTAAAATAAAAACTAAAAAGAGATGCAGGCAGAAACCTACACAATATCACAGAAAACCAGGAGCGTTGATCAATACATCGTTAGAAGTTTAGAATTGGTCCTCTCTGGTGTTTAGTTGAAATACAGCTGACTGTTAACAATGTGTGTGGTATTCATACCTCAGTCAGCCATGTCAAAGCCCAAAGAACTTGATTTCATTTTACTCTTTCCATTGAGGTTGTGGTATATATCGAGATGGAACCTGAATGCCCATGTGTGTGTATAATTGATGAGGGTCTCTGTTCTGATGAGAGAAATGATGACATATATGCTTTTATTTTTTGGGTGGGGGGGTCAAGGTTCTTGTTTGTACTTTTGGGTGATGCTGTTTATGTTATAGCACATCTGTGCAGTAAGTGCTTGCAAACATGAACCCTTTGATTGTACAGTAGTTTCCTTCCTGTCACACTGCAGGTGGTACAGCCTATCAGGACACTTGGCCTCATGGTCTTCCCTGTCCTAGTCATGAGGGAACACAGTCCTGCAACTTTTGTTTGGGTTTTATTTTGGGACTTGACAAGAGTTTATTTGTTTGAAAATAAAATATGTGACTCAGTTATGATTTTGATGTGCTTGTTATTCTGCTTTAAATGACTCAGTGGCTTTGAAAGTAATTAACGCAATTGCACAGATTTTATTTTTGAAAGATTAGTTGACAGGAAACATGGGGGTAAGAGGCGAGGGAAGTGCACCAAGAGAAAGTCCCAAAACTTAAACAAATGTTTTAACCAGCAGTCCACTGGGACGCCCAACAAGGAAACAGATTTAAAACAACAATTTATCCAACTGAAATATTTGATGAACATTTTACCACAACATTTACAGCATCAATAACACTGCTTCAAACTGAGTCAACTTAGATTCACCCTAAGAACGACAGCTGACCCGGCTTGTGGCTCGGTTCAGTCATTCCTCCATGATGAGGTTCCTCTTGGCCTTGTCCAACCTGTCCAGGACTTCACTGTAGAGACCAGACATCTGTGGGTACACAGGAAACAGCTGTAAAACCTCAAAAAGGTCTTGGCTCTTAAGGTTTACAGTGGCGGTCTTATACATAATTCACTGTAAGTCCTGAGTGTTGGGAAGATGATTCAAAACTCTATCATGCTCCTGTGCTACAACCACCCCAGTCTACTTCATCCCTTCCTGTCCTCTCCATCAGCTCTGTACCTGTTTCTCGTAGCTCTCCTGCAGGGACCCCAGGTGGCGGACGAAGCTCATGGCGAGGCCACACCACCTCTCAGCCTCGGGGTACTGAGCCAGGCTGTACAGCAGTATCCCTGCGTTCCAAGCGCGAGTCAGCAACCAGAGGGTTTCCATCTGTGGGAAGTCGTCCGGCTACAGAGAAGAGCAGGAAGATGTTCAAAAGGCCTTTCAACGGAGGCCACCTGGGTAACTCACTTGATTGAAGTAAGTGAAGTATGAAAGGAAATATGTTTTTTTTGGGGGGGGGGGTTTTAGTGGGTAAAGCCTCTAAGTAACTTTCATCCAGTCTTATTCTTCTGTTTTTTAACATTTACTAATGCTTAGGACTTTAAACAGACCGTAAACAAAATCGAAGGTCTATCATTTATCAAGTTTTATTAGTTTTTCAAAACACTTTAATCTCAGGCTTTCACGTTGATCCAAAGAATTCCACAGCTTTCGAGTAATAACTCAATATGAAAGGGGAAATATGCGCTGCCTCTAAGGCAGTGTAATGTCTCAATAATTTGATGCCTCTTTCAGAGCTGCAGCTCACCGGCAGTGTGATGACTTGTACTGCACATTAACATTCAAATTGGCAGGAAGGGGGTGGTGAATGGAAGCATCTGCTAATTGAAGTGTGGCTGAAAGCCCATTGATAAAAAAGAGGCTTCTAGAACAGCATGCCGGCATGGAGTGGAGGAGAGGGGGTTAATTATATAGCAGGGAGAAGTTCTGTTTGAGGGAACAGGAGGTGGGAGCCGAGGGATGGCAGTGTGTGATTGGTGCTGACTCACTGCGGCTGCAATGATGGACAGGGCCTCCTCATAGTAGTCCCATACCTCCTCGAGCACATGGGCCTCCACCTCTGATACGCCACTCGGGAGGGACAGATTGATCAGGCTGTGAACGCATTTGCTAAAACAGGGACAAAAAAAAAAAAAATCAGTCATTCACTTTGTGAGAATGGATCGTTAATGAAATGTCAATGATATTTTCACGCAGAGAGGTGATGGGTATGCCTGCAGCGGGTCAGGTCAGCCTGCGGTTGTTTCTTATGCAGAGAGAGAGCAACCCTCAAGGCCTTCTTACACAGCAGAGGGAAGTGGGCTGGAGGCTCCATGGCTAAGGCTACATACAGGGGAAAAAAACCAGCAAACTACAAATACTAGAACATGTTTGTCTCTTAAGGCATACCAGCAGAGATATTATTAACAACACAGTAAGGTTGTTTTTGTTTTTTTACCTGCAATAGTTTCTAGCACTTTAACTTCAACATTTTCAAGCTCCAACACAGACTCGAGTACAGTCTCAACTTTGGGGTCATTCAGTTTAGCACGAGCTTCAAATTCATAGAGCAGCAGCAGTGTATCTGTTGGGTCTATTGGGAAGTTTCCTGTAAGTACATGTCGAGAGTACTTTTCATTAGCTCCATTCTGAGTCATGTTAAAACATGCAAATAAACATGGTTTTTATTTGAATAGGATAGCTGAACAAGATACCTGATGCTTTCAGGGTTTTCCAGACCTCCCAGCAGATCTGAATGTGCTCCAGAGCCTGAGTGAGCTCCTCAGTCTATGAAAGACAAAAACAGAAACTAAGCATTTTGGATTCATCATCGCCATCTAGTGTTCACTTTCCCTTCAAAGGCAGAGGGATTAAAGTGAAACACCTACGCCAGCACCAGTAATGTGGTTAGTCACCTCTCTTCTCCACTGGACTTGGTAAATTTCCATCCATGTGGATGGAGAGCGTGCTAAATGTAGAAGATAGGCAGAGGGAGTGGGTGGCACACCTGGTCAGAGAAAGGAGACTTCCTGCAGAGCTCCAAAGAGGCAGCAGCAGCCATGAGCAGACATGTCTTCTGGCCCATGAGCAGCGTACGATCCGGAGGGCACAGCTGGGATAACTACAGATGAAAACACATGTATGACAGAGAACAAATGTGTAAAAGTCTTGTGATTTTGAAGGTGATTTTGAGAGGACAAACTGGAATATTTGTGATATGGAAATATTGGAAAAAAAACACATTTACTCTCATATTTCCACAGCTTCCCTGACATAAAGTAGTTAATCTCAATTTGTCTAAAACATTTATTTAAGCTCCAAAAGCATAAGCTTGTTACTTTGAAGGACTGTTCTTAGGCATGAATGTATGTACTTAAAGGCACAGTATATAATTTCAGCTTTGAAAGTGCTCTAAATTAAAAAAGAAAGAAGACAAAAGATGTAGATTCCTGTTGTCATGAAGTAGTGAAGGGACATAATGTATTCTGTATTATGTCTGCATCATACTTTACCAACTTCTTTCCTCAGTCAACTTCTCATGGAGGAATAAAGGTTGAAAATCCATGTGCAATCACAGGTATTTGGGTCAATATGATGTCACTTGCCTGGTAAGAGAGCACAAAGAAATCCCTCATCCTGTCAGGGCAGCTCTCACACTGCAGAGCCGAGTTCCAAGCTGTGAAACACACACACATGCATGCCCACACAACACATATAGAGGAGATGAAGGTGCTGCAGGATATTAAGTGATAGCATCCCAGGTCTGATTGAAGTGACAAGGAGAGAAAGAGTTTTAGTACCAATCTTCCTGAACCAGTTAGCTTCTTCTGTGCGTTGCTCAACAGTCATGCAAGACTGGTGTGAAACTTTCTGCAGAGCTGCAGTGATGGCAAACAAAACATTTGTGGGTTATGATGCACAGCAGATGCTGTAGCTAAGACTTTACTTTCCAAAATGCAATGTAACCACTGATGCATTTGTACTCACCCATTTTTAGATATGGCAGCAGGACGTCCAGATTCACATTACTGCATGCAGTGATGTAAGGTAGTTAATTTAAGTCTGTGTTGCGATCTAATTAAAAGCAGCATCAGTAATACTATAAAACTGTATGAGGTACTCCCTTCCCCTCACCTCATCTCATCACTTGATTTTTCTATTGTGGAGAGCACAAGTCGAACCAAACACCTATAAAAAGATGAATGGAGAAACTGGTGGTGACCTCCTTTATTTCACCTACTAACTGAATTATATAGAGACACACTTTCAGTGGAGAAGCAAGGGGAATATAGGTCAGTGGATCATAGAGGTATACGGAAAACTAACAGACTTGCTACCATATCTCAGCACATAGGCCATTTCTACTAAATGTTGACACTTTATGTGTGAAACTCCACCATCAATGTTTTGTTTACACAGTCTCAGTACATGAACAATGAATGCTGCGACATAAACTAAATATAAATGTGGTATACGAAATTCAGTATTTCTGTTCTTAAAGCAATCTGTGACATACTTTAGGGGTTATTTAAAAGAGCTTTGATTTTGGTTCAATTCAGCTGCATGGAAAGCAAAGGATAAGGCAAAAATGTTAACAACAAAGGACAAGGACCCAAACTTTTAACTGAAAAAGGCCTCTGTGCACAATACACTGATTGTCTACATGTGTCTATGTTTTTCACAGCCACGTCTGTTAAGCTATCTAAAGTACTAGGACCTCTCAAACTGGTGCATTTTGCTTGGTTCTTGCTCCTTTGCTACTGTAATGTCAAAGACTAAATACACAGCATTAAAGTCAATGATTGTGGCATTAAACCCTTTACTTTTATATTCATTGCATATGTACATACATCACAGACCTGAGAGCAGTCAGAACCTGAGCCTCATCTTTAGAGCTTTCACACAAACTCTCCAGGGCCTTCATGGCAGTTTCCTGCTGTTCGCTCTGTCACAGGGGAACAAACATCCTCATTATTGTTAAGACCCACACCCACCAGACATATTAATCACAATCACACTATACTAAAAATAGGATTCCCACACATTTTCTATTTATACAACAACATTTCCAGACCTTGTCCTCACAGACTGCTTAAAGCTATCTGTTACCAGTATTTTTGCTCGTCTACTGAGCTATTTTTTAAGGTTTTATAACTTCAGTGAAATGCTTTCCATCTGTACAATATGAACCCTGTGATATCACTATCAAAGCTGAACATCAACACATTTCTACACTTATATGAATACTTATGTGCAAAAGGCCTGTTTTGTGATGATATTTTATGTCTGAACCGATTTGATTCTCTATACCCATCAGTGTGGACTTTTTTCTTGAAAGATGTAACATGCCAAAACATCTGCTATCATGCTCCCTCCCCAGATCACAACCACTTCTGCATAGGCAAGTTTTGCTTAAATACAGAAGCAACTGATGCCTCCTACCTGTAAAGCAATCTGAGCAGCCAGACTGAGGAGATTGGATGCAGCATTTTCAGATACGAGCAATCTGTCCTCATTGACCACAGGACTCTTGGACAGAAGTCCCATCGCATTCACTGCCTCTGCAGCTGGTGCAAATAAACAGCTTTATCACCACAGAGAATATACTGTAATCCAATCTGTAACACTACAACCATGCATGTTTTTACTATATATATCACACAGAAAATTTTTTGTAAATACCTTTTTGCACATTGTTTTCCTGCACTGCAATCTTGTAAATACTGAACTGAGTGAAAATGCTGTCAGGATCACATCTCTCTGCGTCTTTAATTGCTTCCTTGGCCTGATTAGCACACATTTACATACATTAACATATCACACACACACAAACTGTGAAAATGTGGCAAGAACACTTACCACTATGGCTGATGGCACAGACAAACTACCTGGTAAGTTCTAACATGCACCACCCACTGGACGACATATTTGTGTCTCTGACTTGCTGGTGTGGCTCAGGTTGTGTCACCTTTTCCAGTTGTTTCAGTTGAAGGAAACAGGAAGCTCTGTTCCTCTGCAGTTTGGCTAAGTTGGGATCCATTTGACCCGCCTTAAAGAAACTCAGGGAGTAGTTATACCACTGAAGAGCTTCAGAGTAGTTCATGGCCTGGGAAGTGAAAGGGAACATTGAGTTATCCTTTATCTGTCCCTGTGTGGACAAATATGCCTCTGTCTTGTACCTATCCTGACTATTTAGGGTCAGTTTGGAGCTACACTGCAGGAATCTGGGACTACTGTTAGTTCTGAGGCCACTACCTTGTTCAAAGGCAGCATAGGAGTGTTCCTTCTGTCATGCATGTCTTTAGGCTTTAAGGAAACCATAGCACCCGAAGTAAACCCACATAAACACAGAGAAAACATGTCCAGCAATCCACAGAGATAGGCGGGCCAGCAGCAACCCACCAGCCTTCTCACTATGCAGCAATAGTGATGATCACATGCTTATGTTTATAGAGACTATAAAATATCATGGAAATTAAGGATAAACAAGGTTGCATTAAGCATACCTCAAAGTGTTTAGACGCTTTATCCCACAGCATGACATGTAGACATGTGAGAGCCTGTGGAGTCAGCTGTTTTCCTGTATAATGGCCTGTGTGGGTGAAAAATTAATATTGCTAAAAATGGTTATACTGATACAGAGCTACATCTGAAGAGCATTGCCTGCATTGCTATTAAACTCATTATGTAATTTTAACTAAATTCAGAGTCATTCTGAGATAGAAATGGAAAAATTAAGTACCAGTGATGATATCTTCTATCTTTTGTTTGCCCAACAGCTCTTTGCCTCTCTGCAGCAGCAGCTCAACATGCAAAACGAGAGCAGTTCCCAGGTCAGGGGACGACTCAAAGTGCTGACATACACGTTTCAAATACTCAAATGACAGCACCTCTCTAGAAAAATACAAACAGAGTCAAATAATATGCATCTGGGCAATCCTTAATAGGAAATGTGTATAAGTTCATGACAATTCATGTGTATGTCTGATGGATTTATACAAAGAGCTCAGTCAGAGTGCAGAATGTTGAACTTTTTACCTGTCTTCAGATATGAGTAGTTTGACTGTGTTCAGACAGACTTCAAGAGAAACCTTAGATTCCAGCATCTCATTAAGTCCTAAAAACATATTTTTATGATCTGCTTTAAAATGTGCATTCAACTCTGCTTCAGTCACCCATAGACATGCAGAAACACTTGAGAAGGTAAAATGAGCAGCTCTTCTGCCCTGCCCTATCTAGCAACAGCTTGTAGGTTGCTGTTTATTATTTACACCTAATACTTCTGGAGAAATTAAACCCCTCAATAGAATTTTTTTTAGGTATCTCATTCTTTAATCTGTTTCTAACCTCTCAGCTCATGACAACCCACTGCTGCCTATGTTAATGAAGTTCTGTATAAATAATTGAATGAGGTTGAGTGTTAACTAACCTGCTCTGATATGATCGTCTGAAGCTCCACATCTCAGGAGTATTCTGATCTTTAAGTACAGCCCTGAGGCACTCACACATTCCTGCCAATTGACACAGTGCCCTTAGGTACAGGGCATCTGAGCTTTTTTATAAGTGCAAGCTTCAAAATTATTACAATGTGAAAAATAATTCATCATATCCCACCTTGTTGGCTAAGCTGACAGCATGAAGAGCCTTTTCCCGAAACCTCTGACAGTCCCACTCTAAATACACAGTGGCAAGGAGCCTCAAAACCTTGGCCTATTTAGAGGAAATTGAAGACAGTGAAAAAATATTTAGTTTCTTTATTTGTACCCATTATTGCACTCAAGTTTGAATTGTACTGTCTTACCTGGACTTCAGATCCAGGAGCATATTTCAAATTCATTTTCCCAATGTCATAACTTTGGCTACAAAAAAAAAAAAAGTACAGTTACCTTTTAACACTGCATTCATTTTCAGCACTTATCCATAAAAATTAAACATCATATTTACCTTAACCAGAATGCACTGTCCTCAAATTTTCTCAGACTGTATGTGTCTATGCCAAAGTTGTAGCACATAAGGGAGAGGTATGCAGTCTGCATTGAAAAAATACATTCCTGGTTAACATCCCCCACACTTTCAAAAGCAATATGTACTGTAAATATGAAACAATATGTAGTGTTGTTAGAGTGATTAGAGGCGTTTTTTACATCCTTTGGTAGCCGCAGAAGCATGTCTTTACAGCGCTGCATATAGGCCACAGCTGCTTGGTTATCCTCTTGACTTAAGGCCTGCAAAAAACAGACTTGAACCTCCTATTGAATGTCAAACAATATAACATCCCTTCTTAGCACAGAATGAGATTCCCCCATTATTGTTTCTCGGTTCACATTTTAGCTGTCTCACACTTCACACTGCAAGTCTGTCAGAATAGCACTTCCTCAGCTGCCAAATATCACAAGAACAAATATTCACATTGAAGGTGCTGAACATCACATGTGCCACAGCTCACCGATTCTGCCTGGAATGAGATGATTCGAAGTAGATCCTTCTCTACATCCCCTTTGGATAAAGTGATATCAGCCGCTCCGTCACCTCTGGACAATAGTCGGCTATAGAGGAATTCCAGGCTCTAGGGAAATTGTATGTTGATTAATTTGCAAAGACATCATATTTTTTTTGCTCTATCAGCTTGAGTGTTTTTTTTTTTCTTCACCTTGACAGCAAGTCTTAAGAAGTTATCTGCCATCTGGGGATTTTTGCAGTCCAGCCAAGTCCTCCCTGTTTTGCTGGCCATCTGTAAAGATTAGACACTGAAATACAGACCATGTCCTCTTGTAATGTTGAACACTCACACAGGGTGCCTGCAGTATTTTTTTTTTTTACCAGAATTTGCTTGCGGATGACGCCCTCTGTTGGAGTCTCAGGCTCATAGCAGTACAGCAGACTGCATGCAACATGTCTCACTATGAGGATGGTAAAATCATTTGATGATGTGACAGTGCTTGCTTGCTGTGTTGTGTTAACATGCAAAATTATAATGTAGTGAACACTGAAATTAGTGTACCTCTAGCTTTCTGATTTTTACTTAAAGTCGAGCCCACATTCTTCGTAACTGCCCAGTTCCACAGCTGGATGGCAACCTCCTCTAGCTGTAAAATGAGAAAGAAAAAGAAAACTGCAGGTACAATAAGGCTATATTTGAAAAAATATATATATGTGTATCCTTTTGTTTTAAGGAATGTCTTTGAAGGAATATTTTACGAATCTGTTAAAGTAGTTTTATATATTTAAAACCAGACAGAAAAGTTACATTAACTTACTACATTAACTTGAAGTGAAAAGACAAAACAAAACTACCAAGCTGAGATAAACGTGTTGATATTACATATGGCAAATGTTGCGTTCCAAGGGTACTAGCATTTACAGCCAAACTACAGAATAGTCAGACTCTCACACTCTCAAACTTTATCTACCTGTGGATCTGGTATTTTGGGGAAGTCGTCCAGGCTAGAGAATTTAGAGAAAAGTTTCTCTATCAAATCATCATAACCTGTCGGTTGTGTCTGCAGCAGGTTCTCTGTCAGACCTGTGTATAGGTAAAAGCTAATCAAATCATGTTTACAAGCAATCGATAAGGCAACAGAAAGCACATTATCTACACCATTGGGCAGTGATATTCTACATATTATAGCATTTATATCCCAATATTGCTTAGTCTACTGAAAGCAACCGTCCTGTCCCCATGAAGGCAATCTGTTATCTTTTTACCACCTACTGGTTGCATTAAGAAACAACACAGATTAAGCATACCTGCTAAAAACTCAGTCAAATAACGAACATGAAGCACCACTCTACAAAGTAATTTTTGGAGCAACAGTGTACTAATGAAAAGGAAAACACTCAGCATTACTCTTGAAGTAAGTCAAATCTTTTCCTTGCGAGTTACAATTGAAGTTTTACCTCTAATGTGTCTCTTGTGGTACTTTTGCAAAATAATTTTGATGTTCTGTTGCAGCTTATAGTTGGACTACCATGAAATTACTGTTAAATATGAACATGTTAATGCTGAAAACTTATTGATAAGTTATTAAGTCTACTTATTCAGAATTACAATGCATGGCTAGTTTTCAAATCCCAGAGTGTTCCTCACCATGAAATAAAGAGAACAAATAATCAAACGCTGAGAGGCTTCACTAGCGATTTTTGTAGCTGTCCAATGCTTTAGGTTGGGTGCGCCCTCTATTGGTCAATTAGTTGTTAGTGCCCTTTTACTACACAGGTAATGTTACAGTAATATGTTTAAAAAAGCTTAGCTGCCATTTTAATGTATATTAAAACGTTTGTGGCTGTAATTTGGTAATGACTAAGGCCACTTAAGGTTTGTAAGACGAAAAGGACGGGTCATAATAAAAACGTAAGCCAACCTAGGTAGTTAGCCTTCTTAGCTAATGTTAACCTCACCTTGCAAGCTAGTTAGAAGCTCAGCAACTTCAGGTAACTTTTACAAGTACAATTAGTTGTTAAAACACAGTCTGAAACTATTACACCACATAACAAATAGTCAGACTAAATGAAGGGGACAGTTACTCACATTTCACAGTTGAAACAAACTGGTCCATATTTCAAGTTTACCTCCTGTCTTCAGCTAACTTAACATTAGCTCCTCCTCACGGCCTCTCGTTTGATTGACAGCTGTCTAAAAAAGCCCGCGAAAATAGTTTCCGGGGGAGAAGCGCCTGAAGGTAACAACAAAGTGTTAATATTAACTCTGAACGACCTTTTGTTCGTCATGGCTAATATTTATAGTCTGTTCAATTTTAGTCAGACTGTTTATAATACTTAGGTTAGTTAAGTTACAGTTAACATAATGTGACAGTTAAGAATTAAGCTAGCTTACCTTGCTGTTAGCTTAACTAGCATTGGGCAATGTTAGCATAATATTGAAATATGACAATGGAATTTAAATTTTATATCTCCTCTGCGTAGATGTGGGCTTACTTCAGGTCATCATTTTGACTTTAGAAACAAAGCTGCAGCAAATAATTTTACTAATGTAAGCCCTATATTTAGTGTCTGTACTTGCTGGCATGTTAGCACACTCACAAACTGTTGGATGGAAAGATGGAACAGCGCTACCATTAACTGTATTGGTCAAAAGTTTGCTTTTTATCATTGGACTTTTATATATTTTATTATATTGTCCTCAATTACAACATGTGCTTCATGTGCTCAATATCTTTTGGAAAACAGTAAGTTAACCTTTATTTGATGCAGTCTTTCTCCATAGCCCTTGCCTATGAATGACAAATTATAACATAATCATGTTGCAAGAAATTGTTTTAACATCGTATACTATAAATTTTATTCTTTTTTACCAACATTTACTTGATAAAATTATGTTCCGCTTTCAAAGCTCCACAGTGGTGTCTACAGACATTAACACAGTTTCTTATCAAGACTACAGTCATATGATTAAGAGGGCAGGCAGTCTGACCCCGTCCACCTCTTTCTATTGGTTCATTTATCCAAAAAGACTTTGTTGTTTGGGCAAAGGGGACAGTGCATGCTGTGTGTGTAGAACAGGTAAGTTCCCCACAGAGTGTTTTAAACAAGAGTTTCTAAAATAAAACACTTTAAGTCTAACCCTCACAGCAAGCAACTTCCACCAATTGTTCATCAGGAGTCTTATCTGCTGCCCTCTCGGCCCAGTGGGAATGTCTCCTTGGCTTAAGACTTGAAAGTGAAGACATGCTAAGAAAATAGTTGATGTAGACAAGGCAGTTTCATACTAACTTCTCTTCCTTGTGCATTCAGTGACCTGATGTATTTCTCTTAGCATAGCATATTAACCAAAGTGCCAAATATGCTGGTTAATATTTGGTTAAACTGTATGGCCCATGTTTTATAGCCAAATTCTTGGGATTGTTGCTGTTTGAGAGTTTAGTCAATGTCATGCCATGTAGAGTTGATTCCTAAGGGATTGTTTACCATTGCTTCACAATAATGTTGTAATAACATCAGTAAAGAAGCCAGCAGCCTGTACACCAGCTTCCCTTTTTGGAATTAATGACGCAAAGGGCAGACAGCTTTTGGGTATTCTCTTTCTAGCCACCCACATATGTACTTTGCTTTGTGATTTCCTCAAATGATTCCATGAAGAAAAACACATACAATTAAACTTCTGTAAATAGTTAACCAAACCACTGATAGTGTTCAGGAAATCTTTAAATTCTTGAGCTATGACTGTTTGTTCTCAGAATCCTAAAAAGCAAAAGAACTCCCATAACTAGGATGTTATAAATTGTTTCCCATGCACTCATGTAACATTTCAACGTTTTCCCCTGATACAGGAATGGAAGAATGATGTTCATCACATTTCATCAGTTGTGCTGTTTTTCAGCCAGCACACAGGCCTACTCTACATACAGTCCTCAAGACGTTTCAGTCCTGACATGGGCGGAAAGGTGAGGGCAGGATGTTCTTATTTACAATGCCTGCTACTGTGAACTACTGCACCGTTATTGTTGTGATGATAAAAGAAAACAGTCTGCAGCACATCCACACACTGCAGGGTACAGCTGGACAAAAGAGGATTATTTACATTGATATAAAAAGCAATGTATCCTGTTTCTGGAGTTAAAATTAAATCCAGCAAATATTTATTTTAAACACTCAGGGAGATAGATTGGATTTGATACTGCAATGATTGTTTACGATTTAATCTTTTTTCCTCCTGAGACAAGATAACCGCTGTTACCTTTAGCCTCAGTTATATGATAGGTTGATTTTATCAAAGGCAGTGTTACATGCTAAGGTCAGTTTAATGATCTACCATATAATTTAACTTCAAACTGTTGTCTAAGATACTCTGACCACAGATCTCCAAGATGAAACTGAAATTAATTGAACCTTTGGCTTGTACAGTGATTGCAAAACTGTTATAAATTTCATTCAGGTTGAGTTGAGTTTCTTGAAGGTTAAGTTTCCACTAGAATAAAATCTACATTAGGCCTACTGTGATATCTGTTGCATATTTTTTTATGCCCCAGTTATATAACTTTACATCCTTGTACCAGTTCTAGCTGTTACCCATCATATCAGTCAACAGGATTGTCATAGGAATGCATAGTCATTATTGTATCTCCTCCTCAGTACCCTTAAAGAAAAGAGTATGCCCCCCCTCCATAAAAGTGACGTTGGGTCCCTCCTCTGTGTCTCTTTAAAACGTGCCTCACGCATGGACTCTCAAGTGTTGCACAGAGGAGACGAAAAGGGAAGAGAAATTGTTCAAAGCGCGCACGAAAGGCCGGAGCTGATTGATCTTGCTTTTGTGTACTGCACCAGACACAAGTTAGAGACTGTATATACTACTAACTCAACTTCTGTCTTTTAACATTCATTAAATTTAATTCATCTAACTTTTGTTTGAGAGCACCTGCACCGAGGATACAGCGGCTCATTCGTCTCCTCATTGCGGGATCGGGAGCTGGACAACTCAGCTGCGCAGCAGAGCTCCCCTGCGAAACGCGTCATGGGATACGGGAGTATCACCGCCGCTTTTTGCATGTGCACCTGAGGGATTTTGTGGATTTACGGCTCGGTTGTCAAAGAACATTA
This sequence comes from Acanthurus leucopareius, assembly GCA_029814765.1. NCBI lineage: Eukaryota > Metazoa > Chordata > Actinopteri > Acanthuriformes > Acanthuridae > Acanthurus > Acanthurus leucopareius. The sequence goes on along the minus strand of JAQMCX010000058.1, from coordinate 15,754,054 downwards.
GGACACATTTGATCGCACTCAGAAGAAACTTTTGTCAGTCACGCGGAATTATAAGACTCTGCAAGGGAATTTTTATTACTTTATTTCTAACACACGGTTTGGATCTCGGTAAATACTTGTCAGGATGGTTTCATTTGACTGCTTCAAAGTGGTCGTTGTCATCTTTTGTTGCTCATCACTTACAAAAGGTAAGATATCATTCACGCTTATGCAGTTCCGTTATTTACGCGCAGTTGAGTTTTATGCATGAAAGAACAGGTCAGCTATTTGATTCGTGTGAGTTAATGTTTGAGTACATAGCTTTATTGTTCTTACAAACAAGTAACGTAATTAACTGTGCGTAAAAAAAACAGAAAGTGACTTTGTATTCTTCTTGATGATAAAAATGAACTTATTCTTCCTCATTTTAATTTAACTCTAATTAACAAGTAGATTTTTGTGATAGTTTTTTTATTATCTTAACTTTTGAACTTTTTTATTGAACATTTTTATTTCAAGTGGGTAAGACTTTTTTAAATTTGCATGTTTCAGAAAAATTATACTGTTCGAGACTGCTGTTGGACCTGCAGTTCTCGCTTGAACCACTAGAGGTAGCCTTGTCCCGTTGTAATTGAGTGGTTATTAACAAGTCAATAAAGTATTGACTCTGACAGGTAACTGGAACAGATGGAGAGACATTATATTTTAATAGCCTACGAGACTATTTAATGGATGAAACTATTTATTTTGACTTTTTTTCTTAAATATTCTAAAATCGTGCAAATCAGCCACTTGTTATAAATTATGAAAAAAAATATTTATTCCATCAGTTGTTATCTGTTAGTGAACAGGATTAAACATTTTGGAAAGAGACTGCAAGTTTCCTCTGACAGTACAATCAACTCTATTGTCTCAGTGTCATTCCACAGAAAAAAAGACAGAATATAAAAGGTGGATGTTAGTCCACCTTTTGCCAGGTCTAGAGGGCAACTGACATACACAGTAAGCCTTACACACCGTTTTCAAATAAACAGCCCATCCAAACAAAGGCAATACTGTTCATGTTCACCCAGCCCCCCACCATACACACACTTGTACACACTTTCAGCCTATGAAGCTTTGTCTATGATGTTTTCAAGTAGATTTCCTTCACTGTCCACACACAAAGCGTGGGAAAGACACAAGGAGGAAGCGGACGTAGGGGCAAGAGGCAGCCTGGAATTGTTCTGGCTAGTAAAGGTCACGGAAATGTGACACGCTACCTGAGCAAAGATTTCTTCCCGGAGCTCCTTGTGCTCATGTTGAGCTATGTCAGACTCCATCCACAAGACAATGGCAGGGAGGAAAGGAGGGTATTGTTTCTGCGTAGGATCCATTGGCTGGTAGAGCCATTAGTTATTGATTATGCCTCAAATCATTATTTATACTGAGGCATATTCCAAATTTATCCTAATAATAAAACAGAGCTTTACAGAAACAGTGCATATTAATTAAGATCCACGTTGCAGCCTGTTGGTGATGGTGCAGTGTCATAATATCAAAGTTATGACTATATTATAGAGAGACATGTAGAGAGATTTTTTAATCATAAAACCAACCGAGACCCATTTCTTTTTTTTTTTACATTTTAACCCAGTGATTGAGAGTTTGACACTGACTAAAAGATAATCTGACCTATTGATTTATAATAATATTAAACTTGGAGCTGCTTCTTTTACTTATTTGTGAACATTTGACACCAGCTCAACTAAAGCATGACGACTCAGACTGAGGGAGAGAGTCTTTTTGTGACACAAGTCTTGAATTTCAGATTTGCTTCAGTAAGCCTCTGTAAAGATGATAGACTTTTTAGCCATTTGCATGTAATTCATAGTGTGGAGAAAGTAATAATATTGATATTGTGAATTATGTCTGTGATTTTCTAGGTTTCATACTATAATCAGGTAGTTTATGAAAATTTATTTTATTGAACAGGTGAAATTGTCCTACATTTATGAGACAAAACCCCAGGAACAAGTTCCTTGTGTAAAGTAACATTGCTTTAGTCAGCGGTGTTTTAGGGCAGATGGCAAAATGTGGAATAAACAAGTGAAGCAAACTGATGATTAAAAGATGAAATGATTGAAGAAGGGATTAAATTTGAACCTATGAGCTGCCATATTTTTTTGTTTGTTTACTTGTTTTTTTCACTTTATTTTTCGGTCTAGACATCTCTTTCTCCCCCACAAGTCGGTCGGTTTTGAGGTTGGCTCCCTAAAAGACTGAGTTGACGTGGTTTCTAATCTGTTTTGGAGTCATTTTTTCTTTCCTGCTGAGACACTTGAGATGGAGTGGAAAATGGGAGTGATGAGAGGTCAACCAAGTGCAGGGGGACTCATTGCTCACCGGCAGTGTGTCTGGGTCTATGCAGGCAGCACAGGAAAATATCTATATGCACCCACTCACCAGGATTGGAGTCTTGCCTGCAGAGCAGTAAGAGTAATTCCCTTACACAGAGATATTTAACTTAACAAATTGTTTTGTGTAGCTGTTCTTATAGGATGATTGCAGCATCTGGTCCATAGTAGGCATATCCAACCTGAGCTAGCAATCTATTTTCTTTGAATCCTGCATGAGATTTCAATTTCGAGGAGCTTCAGTATGCCTACTAGTCTTAATCATACATTATGGAACAGAAATCTTCTGGGTTTACCACTTTGGACTTTCATGCAGGAGATTCCTATTTGTTGGCTCTTGACAGCTTTATATAACCCAGAATGGCCACCCATCATGGCCAGATGTTCTGTTATTTTGCTTTTTTAAGAGGAGTCTGGGGCATTTTGACTCCAAATCTCCAAAGGCTAATATACGGCTAATAAAAAAGGCACTCTCCCTAACTGTTGTCTTAACCTTGCGTTTGGCGAAGTGGAGGGGTTCCAGAAGGTCTGAGTGGGGGAAAATATTCTCGAACACATAGACCATATAACGCAGCCAGAGAAGTTGTAGCTACTTCTTATTTGGCAAGTGGTCCTATCCCAAATCGTGTTGTCATCATTTCAACTTTTTTAATTTACGAAAACCTTAAGTCACTATCTATTGCTGCTGGTGATGGAAGCCCTTGTATTTGCTGGAACTGGGTCTCTATTTGCAACACTGAAGAGAAAAATCACAAGTGGTGCACAGTCAGTCACGTATTTTCCATCATCAAGGTGGAACCAACCCTACAGACTCGCTCTTCAATTCAATTGTGTGTGAAGTGGTGTACTGTTTTTTCAGTGTGAGTTAACTTACTATGGCCAAACAAACAAAGCAAAGATAGATGACTGCAGACAAAGAAACTTCAAAAACAAGACCAAATTCAAAGACATCACACAGACGACACTGTTTGGAGGTCTGGGAAACAAGTAACAAAAACACACTTAAATTAGGCCATAGGTTCAGCCAAAGAGAACAAAAAAAAGATCTTCACGTTTATTACTTCAAGCCTTTTCTGACATTGTCTTTTGTTAATCTAGAGAGTCTGAACCTCAAGGAAACTTAATATAAAATGTAACTTGTAAACAATCACTTATACAGCAGAGTATTTGTAGCTGTATTGCCATGCAATTAAACAAAAACTCTGAAAGGTGTGGTTCTTCAACTTACAGAGATGCAAGATATAAGATTCATTTATTGTCATTTACAATACAAGGCTGTATAATTAAATATCCTTAGTTCCTTTATCCTGCCTTTATCCTGCCAAGAAAAACTGAAAATTATATAAATGTATCAATACTTGATGAGTTCATGAAATTAAAACAGTTGTTTAAGTTTGAATAGAGGATAAAAGAAGAAAAAAACTCTCCCAGCCTGAGGAAAAAGCTCCTCAGTGGTACAGCACAATACTTCTGTATCTCTTAGCAGACAGCAGTTGGATGGACAGACTATGGCTAGGGTTGGTAATGTGTATGGCCACATGACGACAGTAGTGCATGCAGACGCAGCGGCCAGTAGCTTTGCCATATCTTTGTTTTAATTTGCCATTGACCTCTATTCCTACACACAGCAGTACATACATCAAAGCCAGAAAAGGAAATGCTGTGATGAGATGCCAATAGCGTCTCCTTAACAATCCCCAAAACTCAGATGAAAACTTAAGTTTCAGTCCAGTTTCTTAAAGGTATGAGTGGTGGCATATCCCCATTTCAAAAAATATCTTCGGACTAATCATCAATAGGTAAATTGAAAACACACTGATGTGTAGTGTGTTAAAAGGGTTTTTAGTCATTATAATTGCTAGTCGGTCAACAGGCTTTATAGATTGTGTGCCATCCCTCACCTCAGTGGCTGCTGCACATTGGCAAAGATGACTCACCAAAAGTGACCCTGCTTTCTTTTGTTAAGCAGTAATTCACTCTCCACCCTCTTATGTTTTTGTTGTTACTGACATTCAAGGAATAAAGTGGCAGAGTTAAACAAAGGAATCATGTACTACATTGTTACTTTTACCTTGAAAACACTGAAAAAAGATTTTCTTTCTCCGACTCTAATACTGTCACGCTGTTTTATGACAGGACGGGAAATACTAAGAGATAAAGGTCACTAACTGCAAAAGAAAAGGGAATTCCGTACATTATTTCCCGCACTTGAAGGATTGTGAATTGGGGTTTCCCGTTTAATCCATGGACAGTGCAGCCATCTCATACAGTAATAGTGGTTTTTATTACGCAACACCATGCAAAAGCTACTGGAAGCATGCTGCAACCGCAATTTCCTCTTACATTTTCTCTCAGCTTCTCTATTTTTGTTCACATACTACTCATTTCTAGACTTACTTGTTGTATCCCCAACCTTTAGTTCCTAAAGGTTATTGTGAAATGGTAACTTTGTGCTTTCAGATTGCTACTAAAGCACTGAGTCCCAAATAATATTAAATAATGCCAATAAGAACTATACTAATAATGTAAAATTAACATTATCCACCTTGTATTTAAGGACTTTTTTCCTCAGCTCATTTCAATGTAGTTTTTATTTTTGTTACATCATAATATATTAAAAAATCTATGCTTTTAGTCTAAAAAATCATGTTTCCTGACCCTGTCCTTAAAAAGCAAGCAATTAGGGTAGTCAAGGGTCAACAATTCCAGTTGCATTGCTGAACCTCTGGCTGAGGTTTATTCAAAGTTTCTTTTGGTTTTGTCATTGGCTGTTCATTGAAAGAAAATATTAAAATATAATTTTCTGGGCCTTTGCAGAATTGTGTAATTTAAATCCTCGAAAGCAGCTTTGATTTCTTAGTCTTAATCTCCTGATTATCAGTCAACCCATCACCAACATTTTCAAAAAACTACACCCTGTCCCTTCATCAATGCCAAATGAGGACAAAGAAATGTGGTCCTGGTCTTATTTTGGTCCTTTGTCGGTAATCACTTAGAAGCCGTGTGACTGGCTCAAGACCACATCATCTCTTTACTGAAAAACTGAATCAGAAGTCACACAGCCTCTTTTTCCCTGACTCTGTTTTTCTATGCCTGTCCTCCTCCTAATGGCTCTTAATGAGAACCAACTTCAGGGCTCTTTGAACCAACACCATAAGCACAATTTTGGCATTTTTTAGGCACTCTGCTGGAGGAAAGCAGTATACAGCTGTTGCGGGGGATTCGGCATGCTGGGAAGCTTGTCGGGGAGGCAGTGGGGCAGGTGGGAATTTTAAAGCCTCGGGTGAAGAGAGACAGCATTTTCTTACTGTTCTTTTTTTCTTTTTTTTTCATATTTTTAGTGGGCTGCTGTAGGTTCCAGTTGATTCATCCACCTAAAGTGTGTTATTGGGAAAAATAAGTAAAATTGGCCAGTTTTATGAGATAAGCTGCTTACCAATGTATGTCAAGGTCAGACTTAGGGTTATAATTATTGTAAATGTGTTATTTGTACAAGCATATTTTATATAATTGCCGCTTTTCTATTTTTTTTCTATTATTTTTTTATTCATGTTGACCATGAATAAAATGTCTTACAGACAGTTGCAAACCAGTTTTATAATACTTTATATTTTGCTATTTGTATTTAACGACTCCCAGTGGTCAAATTCAGTTTGATTGATTATTTGAAAAACTTTCATATCTAGCAAATCTCTCGGAACACTCTCTACCAATTTGCAGATGTGAGGCAAGAAAAATTGTCTGACAAGTAAGAAGAAATCAACAGCAGATGGTTATTCTTGTGAATTTTAGATTCTGTGAATGTTATTTGAGGTAAGGAACCTTGATTTTTAATAAATCTACTATACAGCTGAAAGGACGGGGTATCATAATATGAAAGCGTATTAGCCACATCCCTTCCCCTCTACATAACCTTGAACAATAAAACAATGATATTCTAATGTTTTGGGAGGAAGTCGATATTGAGTGCCACTGCCAACACTGGCATCGTCAGCTCATTCGTAGCACAACAGCTGTTCTGAATAATAGAAAAAAAAGAGTAAAATGAATGTGAGCATGTGTTTTTCTGTGCATGCGTGTTTGCATTTGGAAATGCAGGTGTACTCGTGTATGTGTGTGGGTTTCATTTTGCGTGTGTGCATATACATGTGAATCCATCATCTGTCAGTCTGGCAGATGTATTGTATTGTATTGTATTGTACTGTATTGTATTGTATTTTGTATTGTATTGTTTTTGACGATTCTGTGCTAAAAATGAAGCTGTATTTAGAGACTGTCACATGTAGTGGATGGACTTAATAAACTTGCTTTTTAACCACAATGACAAGGTGTTTAGGGAGCCCAATGAAAAGAAGGAAATCACAAATGGGACTGTGACATGTCCTGAACAGCAGGGAGAATCACATTGTTTCCTATGTTGATCACTGTTTGAGGGACCTCTCAACAGATACAGCTGGCTGTACACCAAGTGGAGGCCACCTCTGAATCAAACATTTCAACCTCATATTTTCCCTCATAATGATGTAACAATAGTATTTAGATTGCAAGGTCAATGGTAAATGAAAAAAATACTTGTTGCTTAAAAAAAGGAAGGGAGCACCCTCTAAAGGAGGTTGAGCAATAGATTTAGAGGAAACACATGCAAAGAAACTCATCAGGGTCTGCCTCGGTTCTCCACAATTCTGACTATGGTTTAACCTTTCCAGCAAAGTTGCACAGCTGCTACTCATATTGTCCTCTTCCTCACTCCATTCTACTTCTGTCTTTCTTTATTTCTGCTCATCCCAGACCGCTGTTTGTTTCAACAACCTGCCCTTCCAGTACTGAAAACACCCCTAAAGCTCTCACAGTGGTGAATCACTTTCATAAGAGCCAGGATCAAAGCAATGAATCCACATGTACATAACTGAAGTTATTTAAACAATATTTAACACTTTGTTGTTAAGTATGATCATGGCTGAAAATAACAATAATTAGAAGGTGTAAATGTATATGGTTGATTGCCAATCTCTCTAAGTTGGTGAATGTATGTGTGTGTTTTTAACAGGTCATTTGGAGAAAGAGCACTCGCCCAAAATTCTGCCGTCTGAAGATCCCCTCATTCATCATAAAGACGATCTGTTAAACCTCATATGCAGGTATGCAACACAATTATTTATGGCAGCACAAAGTACTTTTGTATTTGTAATTCTCTTAAGTATTATTACTCCATTTCAGATGAAATATTACACTTCTTGCTCAACTGCATTTATTTGCATTTTAGTCACTAGATATTTTACAAATTCATATTTAGCAAACAGAAATGATGAGCTTATAACATTGTATACATTTTCACAGATTAAACTACCCAACAGAATACAATCAGATATTTGAAGTGACTCCATCTCAATCAGTTACAACATTAAAATCCTCCTTATGCTACATTGCATCATTAACAGAAATCCAAGATTATAACACGTGATTCTATGACATTTACAGGGGCCATTTTTTTGTGCTGTTATTTTCAATTCAGTTCATTTTTGTTTGTCAAGTAATTTTCAGAGATTTGAGCAAGTTATTATTTTGTAGGTCAGAAGTAAGTCTGAGGTCTTAACACTCAAATACCAAGTTAAAACAGGCAAGTCTCAAGTCAAGACTGCTGATCTTATCTTCAGGCTTGGGGATGGTATCAAGTCTTCTTAAGTCAAAAGTCTTGAGTTCACAGTTTTTCTGCCAGTCATTTTTGAATCTAAAGTCATCAAGCTTGTAACTCAAATCTAACAGTCCAAATCATGTAACTAGAGTCCACATCTCTAGCGTTAATACTTATTGTCATGATACGTTCAGTTAATTTCACTTATGCATTAAATTCTGCTCTCAGTGCAAGAGAAGGGAAAATAAATGGGACGTGCCTCGGTCTCAGGACACTTGCTGGCCACAAAGAAGCTGGGACAGTCCTGAACAGGAACAAGTGGTGGTGGTCCAAGTTTATCAGTCTGTTGCTATTTCCTTTAGGGGTGGTGGGACCCAAGTGTGCTGCATTCACATTTGTTAGGAATTTGGAGGGTCTTGCATCATTTTGTAGGCCCGCAAGGAATGTTCAGGAACTCATGTCTTTCTAATGCAATGCTTCCCTACAAGGCCATATGTTACGACGCCTGGCCTATACAATGCTGTCTTTTTTTTTGGGACTGGATAAGAGCTGGACATTGCTTGACCCAAAATTCTGCAGGCGAAGGCATTGGTATGCAAGACATGTTTGATGTTCCTCTGGGATCTCTTTAATGAGAGTTTTAAAATTGATGCTGTGTGGAAAGAATGTGTTGAATGAGCACATCATTCAAGAGAAACATGTTCCCATGTGAAAGTTCAAGTTATTGGATGACTCAAGATTAACTCAAAATAAACTTCAAAATGAACATCAAGTGAAGAAGTCCCAAGGGGGAGGCTTCTGATGCCATCCTAAACCAAAAATGTTAAGGGTTCATTGACAGCTGCGACACTTTTTCTCAAAATAGATCCACTTTTTGGATGCAGTTCTTTGTTTCTGGAGAACAGAGTTAATTTAGTGTGATTAATCTAATACTGACCCTTACTGTCTTCTTCCAGAGGTCATGGCCCGCTGCACTGGACACTTGGTGACCCCTGGCGATCCATCTCTTCAGAGGGGGTGAAGGTGGAGCCGTGTGATTCCAGAGATCACACTCACTCACACTGCAGTAAACTGACAGTCAAACACTTGAGTGCCAAAGACACAGGAAAGTACAGCTGTAAAGATGGTTCGGACCACATGACCTCTACTTATGTTTATGTCAAAGGTAAGTCCTGCAAGGCGCTCTGACCAGTTCAGATTATAAGTCTTTTTTTATCAAATAGACAAAACCTTTTGGTGTTGAGGAGCAGAAACCTGTTAGGTCTCTGCAAGATTAATGACACTGACATTATCCCATCCAGTTCAGAATGTAACTAACTTTTCCTGCATGAGAAAAACCTAATGAAATGTTGTTCAGAATTACAAAAAACTGTTTTAAAAAAATGGTTTAAAAACCGATAAGAGTTCCTTCTTTTGAATTGATTTGTTTTTCTTTGATCTGGGATTTAACTGTTTGTATTTGCAAAAGTCATGGAAGACTTCTGATAAAAGAAAGGTTTTTCACAGGGTAATTGTTAATCTGCTGACGCAAGTGGAGGTATCTGGTGTTGACCTGGGCCCAGAAAATAGCGGTTAATGGCCTTGATGAAATGGTAAATGAGTAATCCGATATTTCCCACAAGATATGAAAACTTGAAAGCATCCAGTTTAGCAAAAAGGAAAAAAAATGAATTAGTCAGCAAGAATTTAAAAATGGAAAAAGAATAAAGTTGAAAAAAGGGAACTAAGTCCCTGAGGTGAAAGGAAGAACAGAGAAAAAGAAAATGACTAATTTTCACAATCAAGTGCATTATGCACGATAACAGCCATTCCTTCCATGCAACCAATTTTAATCTACATGCATTCAAGCTCAAGGGCCACAGCTCTCCTTCTCAGAGAAAGGAAGTGGTTTCATTGGTACTGTGGTTTCTTCTGTAAATGGAAGACTGAGCGTGATTGCAAAGGAAGCCCTCATCATTGGCTGTGATTTCCTGCTCCAGCTACTGTTTTCCTAAGTCTGCCCTTAAAGGTCACATGGCACCAGATACAGTGTCATTTGAATGGAGATTGTTTGAGCAGGAAAAGGAGAGAAGATTTTTAGTGTTAGTCAGCCACAACTCATTGGACTTAGACCTCTCTTGGATGTGTTTGTTTTTCAGACTTAAAAACAGTTGGTTTTAACAGTTTAATTAAAATTAAAATCATGAAATATTTGCCTCAAGTATGTCGATAGTTGTAGACAATGCATGCTAACTAAGCTAAATCTAGATTACTAAATGTCTATCAGGCAGTCTGCTGTGCCTGTGTTTAGTCTAACACTCTTTTCAAAGCCCTTCAGCTGTTTATTATATCATTGTCCCTGCTTACATTTATAAATAATAGGTCCTTTATCACAATACCTAATGACCTCAGACCAATTGCAGACTATTTGTGTAGCCATGAAGTTCCCACAGCAGTTGTGTGATTACTGGTCACCCATCAGGGACATCCCACTTGCCTGATTGCTCTGTTTGTGCTCTGCTGCCTCTCTAAACTGATCTGAGATTTGATTCTGTGTTGGATGCCCAGACATCACTCTTATTCAATTGCACTGCTAAACTCAGTTCTAGCATAACAATTTTTTTTAAACAACAGCTGTAAATTTGCTACAAAACATGGTTCACCCAAAGGACAAAATGCAAGGGGCCACAGCTGCTTTGAAATGTGATTTCAGAGTGACTTGTTCTTTGGATCTGGTATATTTATGTTTTTTTTTCTTTTTTATTGTTCCCACAGATCCTGACCAACCATTTGTAGAGCCTCATAATGTGACACCTTATGTCCTCGGCATCTACAGACATGAGACCAGTCTTGTGATCCCTTGCCGGACATCCTCTCCTGATACTATTGTAACACTGGAAGGAGTAAGACAATCATTTCACTCTTATTGCTCTCACCTTTACTTGTAGTTTAAGCTGTTTTGTTGTTCTGTATAAGTGTAGTACCTTTTGAAACACGACTGTGTGGAACAGGTCAGTTGTTTGGCCTCTGGTGATACTACTTGAAGTTTTCTGGAGGACAGCTGAGCCAGACAACTTTGCACTCAAGACTGTGCTTCCTTTGGTCCTGAGCAGTACTCGTGCAATGGCATAATTGCCACTCCTAGCAATTCTAGAGTATTACATTTGAGTGGTAGGCCCCAGATTAAACATACTTAAAAAGTGCAACTTGAGGTGATGGTAGTCCCCGGAGCAAGCTGGAACACTTTATCCATAATACCTGGAGTATCACAAAGATAGAAGAATGGCCAACAATCAACACAAACTATATAGGGGAAAATTTAATCAAGAACATGAATTAATCTATTGGCTGCTGTCATCGCTTACAGTTAGCTATTTTCGACCAGTCTGTTTTAGAGAACAAAAGCGTCTATTCCGTTCCATCACTCAAATCCTTGAAATGTTTGAGTTCAATGAAACAAAATGACAAATGTCTTGTTTGACATGGACTTTGAAGAAAATGCGAGATTGCTATTAATACCACAGCTTTCTTGTCGTCTTGGAAAAAAAAAAAGCCAACTCTGTGCTTAAGGCGTTTCACTGGTTCTCACACACTTTCCGTGTTAGATCACTCTAGCATACAGAAACAGAGCAGAGACAGTAGCATGTCTGAGGGAAGCTCAGGGGCGGCAAATGGAGTCATCCTGTCTGCTTCCTGTAAGAGCAGGAAGGAGCTCCAAGACAGTTTTTCTCAAAGTAGACTCCTAGACTAAATTTAGTGCTTCTTACAAACATCAGGAAATGCGATAGAAAAAACAGTGCACACTGAGTCCAATCACAGGAAACAACAGGTAAAGTATCATTAAGATTGTAGTATTTGATACGAGAATGCAGCAGAAGATGTAAGCAGGGGACATCTCCCATCTGTGATGTTTTTTGCACAATGCTCATGTTGCTGTGCCAACAAGAAACGTGTTGGTTTTTGTCATATCCTTAGCATAGAGTCAAAACCATTTGACATAGTGCCTACTGTGGATAAACAATTCTGACTCAGATGGCACAGATAGTGGTTGTGTGACCTTCCTGCTATTGGTATATCTATGGCACTCCTCCTTCCTGCTCCCTTTCCTTCCTTCCTTCCCTTCCCTTGCCTCCTCTCCCAGTCCAACTCCTGGCACAAGAACAAACATCGGAGACACGTACATCCTTTTCCGAGTCTTCAATGTTTTTCACTCCATGGCTTAAGTAACTACAGAGGTTACACTCCACAAAAAAAAAAAAAAACTAATTAGATTTTCACTCTAGCAGATGTCTGTCCTCAGCTGAGCTCAGCTGAGTGTGAGATGTCAGCACATTACACCTCAGTTTGTCTGGCTCAGTGATTTTAATGAGCATCATCACATGTGTCACCAAATATCTATGAGTACTGACATAACATCTCTGCTCTACTCTGTTTCACTGCAGCACCCTCCTTTCTCGAGCAAGATTGCAGATGGAATGGTATGGGATCCAAAGGTGGGATTTACGATTCCCTATGGTCCCTACACTGCATTTAATATGATCTCCTGCATCACTGTGGTCAAAGGCCGCAAGGTTAAGTCAATGTACTTTCCCAAAAGGCAAAGTGAGTCTGTTGTGTTTCTGTCTAATCCTTTTAAAAATAAATGTGTTGATTTCTTTCTGTCTTGAGCATTTCACATTCTCTATATCTGTTTTCAATTTACAGCCCATGTTCTTGAGAATGTGAAGATTACACCAGATCGTATCAAAGTGTTGGTTGGAGACACCCTCATCCTCAACTGCACTGGTGAGACCACCTTTAATGGAAGAATCGACTTTATATGGGATTTTCCAAAAAGAAAAGTAAGTAATGCCTTTACTGTTTACGCTGTACTACTGTTTGTTAAAAGGACCCTTACAGGTTAGTGTTAGATTCAATGGCATTTCCTCCGTCCTCAGGAAAATCGACATTATACGAACAAGACCAAAGGCACACCAGCAATACGTTTTGTAATGAGCAAGGCTTTATACTTGCCAAACATCACAATGGAGGACAAGGGGATGTACCGCTGCAGAGCTGAGATTGAACCCACAACACACAAGAATGCCTCAGCAAAAGTCCTTGTATTTGGTGAGTATCCTCGTTAATCTCAAGGAACAAAAGTACAACTAAAGAAGTACTTCTGCATCTAAATTACTGTGTCAATCTGGTGATAATATAGCACCGTGGTGACGACTGTACTTTAATGTCATGTCTGTAATTCTTTGTTTCAGAGCATCCATACCTTAATGTCACCTATAAACATGAGCGTCCTAGTACTGTGATTGTCAGAGAAGGTAGAAAAAAGCTTGTGTTTGAGCCAAAAGTCAATGCTCTGCCACCAGTAGACATGACAGCATGGTAAGTAGGGTTAAGAGTACAGAAAAAGCTTTGTAATTCAACTTTCTATTCACTTTCACTCATTAATTCTAATTGTACTGTTTAAAAAAAACTGCCTTACTCTTTTAGGTATAAGGATGGGGTCCCTATCAAAAAGAATTCCACCTGTTACAAGATGTCTGGTTTCAACTTGATCATCAATGATGTGCAGCAGAAGCATGCTGGGGTCTTCACCATAAGCCTGGGCAACCAAGCGAAGGGCTTGCACAGAAATCTGAGCTACACTCTGGTAGTTCAAGGTAAGCTGTTGCCATAAAACTGATAATGACTGCTGATCCAAAGGAAATGAAGCAGTGCTTTGGCTCTAGCATTAGGCTGCCTCAGCACTGTGGCTGTTCTCAGTACAGTTCACTGGACGGCAGGTAGCAGCTCTAGTATGAGAGGAATTTGGGGGCTTGTTGATTCCAAGGCTGGATTGACGTAGCAGGGGCAGCTGTTGTTGATTATTGGGGCTCTTTTGAAGGGGCTTGGAGCAGTGTGTAAATGGCCCAGGCTCTATTCTGCACGCAGACTCCAGCCGCTCCAGACCCCCCCAGTCCCCAGCATTTATTTGCATCCTCACCATGTGTATATGTAGTGCGGCTCATATAAACAGCATGTTCTATGGAATATGCACAGAGCTTGTGGAAAACAAGGACTTTAATTCATTGTTATTGTGACATTTCTGGTAACGGTGTACACTAGATGTAAATTATGTTTTTATATTTAAGTGTAAACTTGAATGAAGTCTGTTTACCAGTTACTTCAGGCTTACTATGGGGGGGGCAGAGCTTTTTCATTGCATTCTTTAAGCATTATCTAGGAATCCTAATAGCGTGCCAACTAGTGAAAAAAATCCACCCCCTTCTGGCTTGTATAAGCTTAATTTATGCTCCTTTACTGTCACAGAACTAATTTATTGGAGTAGAAACTAAAACACATAGACACAAACAAACACAGTCAAGAGAGATTCCTGGGATCAATTAGGGAACTATTTTAAACTTTGTTCATCGGTTGTTTAGAGCGGTCACTGTGCTCAAGATTATGTTGTGTTCCACTCAGTGATTTGTGTGTGTGTGTGTGTGTTTGTGTGTGGTGGCTTTCAGGTTTTTATGGTTTGCCAAGCTATGTGCACACTATGTGTGGCTTGATTATTTGAGCTGTTCATATGGAGAGAATGGCTGAGTGGTTGACTGCCTCCTGAAGTGGCACACAGATCTTTGTCTCATGACATGGTTGATACGCTGACCTGGGCATGGATCACACTGGGCTCACTCTTTGACCTGCAGCCCCAGGCTAAGCAATCATCCTGCCATTCTTCTCTTACACAGTGTCTAAAGGACAACTGGTGTCAATGGCACCCTTTTCATGGCTATCCATCATGACTGTCACAACTTATTATAAAGACTTTATGAAATTCCACATTGAGCTGGGTAAGGTTAGGCTGGCAGATGATGATCTAACCTGTTGTCTCTCTGTCTCTTTTTTCCTTTTTATCTCTGTCTCCCTGTGTCTTTGTGTGTCCATGAACTTGTGTGTGGTTATGTGCACATCTCTCTCACAGTCAAGCCAACTATTTCAGAGGCGGAGCTCGCCTCTGTGGACGTGCAGCCCTACATGTTTGGCAAGCAGCATCAGCTAACCTGCACTGCTTATGGACTGCCCTTGCCAAACATCGCTTGGTTTTGGCAACCGTGTCACTCAGACTCTACGCTTAAAGAGTGAGTCACCATCTCACTATGTTGCAAGCATTGATGTGTTTGATCTAGGTTTTACGCATTCACACTTGGTTAACTTCCTCCAATTTAAAAGAATTAAAAGCATATCCAAGGTGAAGTTTTTATCTTATCTTATCACAAATTTCATCATTTATCATGAATGCCCAACACTACATACTTCAAAATCAGATTCAAGCCAGTATCTGTAGTGGTGCTGCATTGAGTGTGGTGTTTCACTTAGGTAAATGTTGTGTACTGTACTGTCAATTTTAGCTGCCAGTTTACATCAAGATTTAAAGGTTTAAGTTATCCTCAACCCCTAGAGTTTCTCCTCATTCAGAAAATAGTTAATGCAGTTCTTTTGGTTGTTACCTGTCCAGCTGACCACAAACATAAACTGACTTTACAGCAGAAAAAGTGTAGGGATAAGAGCCACCCCTACATATAGATCACACTATAGCAAAGATCTGCACTGACTTCATTCACTCTGGTCCAGAATGTGAGACACTGATCAAAGGAATGCAGCCTTCGAGAACTGCCCTGCCCCGTGGTCAGTGGCTTTATAGACTGAAGGGGAAACACTGGGGGAGATATATTAATCTCAGATTCCCTAAGCTGTTACTGAGCCAAATAGAACTAAATGTATGAGTGATTGTTCAGGAATGCCAGCCTGCTAGTGAACCCACAAACAAGATGAACAGTCCCCGAGATCCCGGCTCAACAGTGACAGCATGAGACCTGTGAGTTGTAAGATCAGGAAAACAATGGGCCATTACCCTTGGGTTATCAGTCCCCACCACCATTAGCAAAAACAACATTGTGAACTGCAGCACAAAAGAGACTGAATTATGTCACATGTTCATTGCTTTTATTCTTCTAGTGCCTCCATTATTTCATTTATAATATTATCTCAAACACGGTACTTGCCAGATTTTTGATATATAATAGCAGAACGTCAGTTGGGTCAAAGCAATTCTTCCTGCAAGCCTAAAGATAATCAGGGCTGGCACTAGGAACAGTGGCTGGGCTGTGGCAGGCAGCTAATGAGACAGAGGAACTGCTGTAGCCTGGTAGGAGGCCAATTGTGCAAACTGTTTGTTTTATACAGCCCTGACCCTGTAAAGTACCTGTCACTGTAAATCCAACATGTAGCCCTTCAAGGTCATATCTCATCTAAATCTTAAGGAGGTTTGGGAGGTGGGGGAAAAGGGGAAAAATGGGGAGGTTTTGGAATTGGGGGAAACTTGCTGTGTTGGATGTGCAAAGAGGCTGATAATGTAGAAGCAAAAATATGGGGTGTCTTTACTGGCAGGTTGAGAAGTTATCAGTTGTTACTCTGTTGATCACTAAGGTTTTGGGATCAACCTTATCTCCTCTGGCCAGAGCACAGAGGGGGACGGGGGGGTTGTTTCCTGAACGAGGTGACGCACAGCACAGCCCTTCCTGTCGCTGTTGCTGTTTCCTCCTCTGCCTCTCCACTCATCAGGCTGATTGTTCCCCACCCCAGGCGGTGAGGAGTTTTGGGGGTGGGGGTCAAATCAAGGCTTTCTCAAGGTTTTATAATCCAGAAGAGCTGGTCTAGACCTGGACTCTACACAGATTAGTGTCAGTGGTCTGATAAATTGCCCTCAGCTTTTCAGAATCTGAACTTTTACAGTAGGATAGTAAGTTGTACATTATAATACTGTGATCTGAGCAGGATATGTTTTAATGTAACACCAAGTTTCCAAATTGAAAACACATGATGTCTACTTTTTCCTTCTATGCTGTATTGTCTGCTGTCCAACACATGTACATCCATCTCTGCACATACTGGCAGCATGATCAGACAGCCAATTTTATTGTATATCTTCCGTCCTACAGTTGCATTTATTCCACAAAGCCAATCCATGTCAGTGTTGATGGCAGGGGAAATTACTCTCACAACTGGATCAAGAGCATAAATGTCAAGCCTGAACTGGTTAAAGGAAAAAACAAGGTATGTGGTTTTAACTTTGTATGTACTGTTTCCACATTTTTTTTCAACAGCACTCACATTTGTAGAGTATTTTCTACACCATGAGTATGTTTGACAAATAGTCACTGACCAGCTTGATAGCATGATTTGTGAGTACTGGAGAGAAAGATTGACTAGAGGACAACAAAATATCCAATAGCTCTCTGATTCAAATAGTAATCTTCCGTGACTGAAGATTGAAAGTAAGATTCAACATCTGAAATCCATAAATCTGACCATATTCCTCCTTTTGGCAGTGATTCAGTACCTCTCTTTGCTTAAAATGATTTTTTTCGGCTTTATTTTGACTTGTACTACTGTGACCAAAACTTATGAAAAGGCCCTTGGCCGTCCCCTTTAAGCCCTTAGATCCACCAAACCAACATCAAAGAACTAGCAGCAACGAAGGTGGACTGTTTCAATGCCTCACATTCCCCGTGTCCTAGCCAAAAAGTGGCTCTTGAACACAACACAAAGAAAACAGTCAACAGCCAAGTAACACATAAATTCTGTGCCTGTGTGAGAGGTAATAACTCTCCATACCAGCAGGTGGTGGTAGTTTGTATTCATCATTCAAAAAGGGAAACCGGAAGATTTAGGATTACAGATTGTTGAGAAAACGCAACGTTTATCTACCATATTTCAATACTGACCTCTCCTGAATCATGCTGATCAGCTGTTCTTCAGTTTTTTTATTCCAGATGGCCATGATGTTTGTTATTTGTGTACTGGAATAATCAGTGATAACTGAGAAGAAGATGGTATTATGCTTACCATAAATTTCAGCACTTGTCCTGTTACTAAAAATTCACCATGAACATAATTAAGAGTATGCTTTCACTGCCTTACAAGAGTCTGTGTCTAGGATTAGGCTAAAGAAACTGATCACAGCAGACTGGGTCAAATTAGGGCACAAATTTGTTGGCATAAAAATTTCCATCAGGAGAAGGAGTCAGTGATCATTCTTCATCCAAAGTTTTTTTCATCTGTTTTCTGGTCCAAATCAGAATATTTATTGACTCCTGCTCTCTGATTTGGCACGGACAGAAACTTAGATTCATATCAAGTCATTGCTCACCAAGTAATTGTAAATTTTAGCCATTTTTACAAGGCATCAGTTCTAATATGTCTCTGACATAAATAGGGAGGCACCACCTATTTACAAGTACTCGTGGCCAAACGCTGGTGCTTTATGAGGGCGAGGACTAAGGGTCAATGATAACAAGCAGCAGTTTGAAAGAAGAGGATTTGTTGGAACTGAATTCCTCTCTGTCACCTCACATAAATCGCGTTGGCCCGTGAATAAGAACGTAGTCAGGGCCAGGCCTCTTCGTGGCTTCTCAGAAAGCCCAGTAGAGAGGGAGACTGGTCCAGGTCATAATGTAAAGAAAAGACAAGGGGGAGGACATGGGCACAGAGGTCACAGTGCGTCTGGTCAGGTCATCTCTTAGGGACTGTGCGTAATCATTTAAATGACTGTTTTTGAGCTTGGGTTACTTTTTGGTGAGCAATAGCTGTAACATAATACCATAAGGCCACTCTGTCAATGTTTTGACAAACGTCACATCAGCATGAATAGGACAACATGATGTAAGTTTTTAACACTTATTCTTTTACTGCTTGAATGTTTGTTTGGTGAACACTGCAAGTGCGGGGAGGCTGATATTGTTTCATTGCTTCAGCTGTATGTCTGAGAGTCAACACAATAGCTCCTACAAGCTCAGGAAGTTTAGTCCACCATACATCCAGACAATACACACACACACACACACACACACACACACACACACACACACACACACACACACACACACATCATTCATTCTCTTTGATGTAGTTAACTGCCCCCAAGAAACACATGTCACCATGAACGCTAAACAGAGCCCCACGCCCTCAGCCAAGTTTCACTTATTATTTTGTCTTTGTAAGCCATTAAAATGCTGTAGTGGTGCAGTGACTAAATCGAGTGTGGCATTAGAAGTGCTCTCCAGGAAATGGACATGGAGCCCCAGCACTAGATCTATAGCACAGGTCAGAACGAGACGCAGTGGGTTTGAAACTCCAGATGTATCCTTTCATTAATGTGACACGCTGGAGAGTATAAAACAGACCAGGCCAGCTCCAGACCTCTCACCTGCCTGTTAACAGTGACTCACTGCTCTGATGGTGATTGAAACCCCCAAGTATAAATCCCACTAAAAGTCATAGTTGAGTGAATTATGATGCTAAGCTATTGTTTTTTTTTTTAACCTAAACCTGTTTTATTCTATTTTAAATAAGTATTAATAATTACCTGTTTGATTCCAATTAGACGGTGAGCACCTTGGTGATAGGAGAAGCTAGCGTATCGGGACATTACTCCTGTGTGGCCCAGAATGAAGAGGGCCAGACCACAATGACACTCCCTTTCTACGTTGATGGTAAGTGGGTCACTGGAGTACCACAACTGAAATATCAACATTTAAAGTTTAACTGCTATAGTGCGCCCAGAAATACTCTGCTGAATTTTATTGCAATAACAGCAAGGCGCTCTATAGCATGCACTGGATACCTCCAAATGATCTACACAGTGAGAGCTGTAATTAATTGCAAGAACAGCAAAGGAATGTGCAGATTGTATTGTGCAATAAAGAAAGCAGAGGGGGGCATTAATTGAAACCATCTTCCACTGTAGTGGAGCGGCCTTAGGGCGGAAGAGCGGCAAACATGTCCTGAGCCATATGGAGAGCTATAATGGCACGCGTTTAAAAACAGCTATGAATAACTGCATTCCTGCTTCACTGCCAGCAGGTCATTCCTCTTTCTCAGTGAGCCTTCTGCTATGAGGATTTACTTTTTTATGTGCCGCTGAGCATTTTCCAAGTGTTCCAAAATGAATATCCACTGAGACAGTTATGCAATGATAGCGAGGATGAGGTGTGACTGCACACAAGTATATATGATTTACTTTTCAACAAAGTGAACCACATTTCCTTAAAATCTAAGTGAATCAAATCCCCCAAGGGTGAAGTATTGCTTTTGGAGAGGGTTGGATGTAGGTGAACCCATAACTGAGGGGATGCCAAGCACTTGAAGTTTGACTCCCAGAGTTAGCGAATTCCCGAGAGAAATTGTGCTCCCTTCCAGAGGTGAGGAAGACGGAGAATGATGGAATGCTGCTAGAAAAGAGGACAGGATTGTAATAACAGCTGTCCTCTCTTACGGAACACCGAATGCTTTCCAGCAATCTGAATAAACAAGCACAGTCTGGTTCCCCTGGGGCCTAGACTCAGCTTCTTTCCAATTGGATGAATACAGGAGTCCATCAGCGATGCTGTCAACCAACAACGTGCTTCCAATTAACAGTGATGAAACAGGAAATAACTGCAAATTTGACATTCCTTAGCTTGCTACGAGCAACTTTGTGTCCAAAACCATAGTCTGAAATAGGACTTCAGGCCAGCATGATACGTGTCTTCATTCATGTTTTTAAAACAGATTAAATGGACTTTATTTTTTACCCTAGATCATCCTGAGGAAATTACTATCAATCCTCCGACAGCCATCGAGGGGGATGACGTCACTCTGACTTGTCGAGCAGCTCGCTACCTCTACACAGACCTACAGTGGTTGGATCCTTCGAATCAAACAGTCACTTCCAACGTGTCTAGTCTCAAGTTCAACAGCTCCTCGATTTCTCTTTCTCTCCATCTGCATAATGTGTCTCAACGCAGCACTGCAGGTTATAAGTGCCAAGCATACAAGCTCCACAAGAGGGTTGAACTTAAGAGTGCTGCACTAATTGTGGATGGTAAGTTAGAGAGGGGTATGATAAGATGATTGCATTTATATGTTATTGATTACAAAGGCCATTTTCATAAATTGTGCTTATTACCAAACAGTCAGATGATGTACCAAGATAAAATTAGTCATTCTAAAGAAATTTAGTCATGTGATATCTGGGCATGCTGCTGCAGGGTTGGCACATACAGGAACGCAGAAAACACACTTTCAACATTTGATGACTTGCTAAAAGATGACAGTAATAGAGAAACAGAAACTCAAACAGAATTCTTTTTTGTAATTTCGTTTTGTGCAGTGAGAAAACGCCCCTGGCTGAGTCAGAATCTGACAAATCAGGATGTGAACAGCAGCAGCACCCTGATGCTAGCTTGCTTCGCTCTGGGAGTTCCTCGTCCCAACATCACATGGTACAAAAATGGTGCTCAAGTGCACGAAGGCCCAGGTAACCAGAGAACAGTATTACTTGTGCTATAACCATTTGATTAATGAGAATGAAAATGAATACATGTTGTTTTTAGTAAGACTACATCATCAGCAAGAGAAGCTATGATTTCCTTTGTAAGCCACTGACAGTTTATAAGTATACGAATGGCCAGGCTCTCATTTCTGCAATTACTTTTAGTATAATGGAGGGTATTTAAATTATTATTGCCTGTTAACAAAGTTGCATTTATATTGTTTTATTTGTATTTACAAGCAACTGATAATGCCACTACTTCAAGTTCTGTGAAAAAGTTAATGATAATTGTCTATCAAAGTGATTTAGTTTTCAGGCACAATTTTCACAAGCTCAGGTCCCTAAAGAAAATAGCATTTCAGCAGCTTTTGCACTACTGCCAGTGCAAACTGTAAAATGCCAGAATTTTTTAAACATGTTCTCAGTTTGACTAAGAGGTTGTGTGCTGCAGGTATCACACTGGAAGAGGATGGACTTCTGATCATCGAAAGGGTGAAGAAAGATGACGAGGGTCTGTACGAGTGTATAGCCAAAAACACTGAGGGCATCGCAAAAACAAGCGCTGCTGTTAGGGTGTTTGGTAAGTCACTCAGATACCTTGAGATATTAAAAACCTAACCATTACTCTCCAGCCTGCTGTATTTACAATACAGGGTTCTCAGTGTGAAGTGGTTTGTGTGTGTCCAGCGACCACATAAAATAAACTTTTCATCATTGCATTTCTCTTAATGTTAAATCAAGAGATCTCAGAGGCCCTTTTGACCTCATGTTTTCTTGTCACCACTAGAAATAGCTGTGGTCTTACTTCAGTATTAAAAGTCTCCCCTGACAGAAAATCTGTGACTGCCAGGAATGCTGAGTGAATTCCTTCTCAGGTTTTATGATGAGGGCCATGGCTGAGGGTCCATACCTTGAGGACATGACCTCTGTGAAGTGTTAAGAGGTCTACTAATGAGTGCAGGAGATTGACTGCCACAGCAGTCGGGGCTGGAAACACATCGTAGTTAATTGCAGTAGAAGAAATTTCTCTTACTGTGTCTGTTTCTGTGTACTTTACATGTAAAATGAACTGTATGTTGAGGATGACAGTGTAGGTGAGATATTAAACAAACATGTTTTTCAACATCCGAAGACTTAAAGGGACTCTTATCAAAAATAAAAATAAAATTTCTCTTTTGATGATCAGTTTTAGAATGTATTTTTTCCATTGCTTTTTCAACTCCAGATATTTCTCCAACAAGTTATGCATGTTTTGCTTTTAATGTTTAGTTAAGGATTGTATCAGTCTGCAAAATTATGAAGATTGAAAGGATGTTAGCTTTGAGAGTGTTTGATGGTTAGAAAAAGTGTTTGAAAGAATACTCTATAGGAAAATGTGTGGTATGCATGCCCCAAACAAACCAGAAATAAACAGCAGTGTTGTCTCCATTCCCTTTTTATATACAGTCTCTCAGAGACATAAAAAAATAATGAATCTCAGCATATTCAATCAAAACACGAGCTCTCTGTTTGTAAAGTTGTAACAGATTGTTTTCTTTGATCAAAAATCTTCACAAATCTTAGTCAAAATAGTATGACAACTCATGAAAAGCATTCAAGATCTTTTGGGGGGGGGGGGTTTGTGAGTGTGTGTGTTTTTAGTTGTTTTTTTTTTTTTTTGGCTAAAGTGATCCGGTAGTTAATGACTGTTCTTCTCTTCCAGAGAATGATGGGAAGCCAAACGTTGAGGTAATCATTTTGGTGTGCACAGGAGCTGCAGCCACGTTCCTCTGGCTCATGCTTATCCTCTTCATCCGCAAGCTACGGAAGGTAAGTTTGTTCTTCCTTTTCTCAGAAACCACATTAGACTAGCATATGCAAGGATGTGGGAAGTTCAAGCAGTCAAACAAGTTACATCGCTTTGGTAAATTTTTTGCAAATCTGTTTCAATGAATTCGGCTTCAGTGACTTTGAGGAAGTGGCTGATTCATGTTTCTTGTGAAATACAGTTTAATGGAAGGATAAGTTTAACCCATGTTTATGATTTCCACATTTTCTCATGTTTCTATGCACAATATGACCTCAAAGGAGAACATAGTGTGCTTATTTCTAAAAAAGAAAAAAAATTAAAGAAGAGGAAGCATTTTTGTGCCTTTAACCTAGTGCAAAACTCTTAAGCCATATTAACATTTTCATTATCTGCTGATCACGTAAAGTGAAACATAACTCTGCATCTTTTCATGGTTGTCATTGTGAAAAAACTCCCTTATCATGATGAACAAATTCATATTTGTCCTCTAACACCTTCAGCAACCAGCACACTATAAGATGGGTCCCTCTATCATCATTGACCCTGACGAGTGTCCTCTTGAGGAGCAGAATGATCTTCTTCAGTATGACAGCAGCAAATGGGAGTTTCCCCGTGACCGCCTGAGACTAGGTGAGCTCTGTGTAATCAAAGTAACTTGAGTTATAATGTTTTATATTTACATAGTTTTATCAAGACACATGCAGTTGCTCGACCTCCCCTCCCTCCTCCCCTTTGAATGAGATGGTGTAGATTTTTCAAAAAGAAAGTAATTTTACTTCAGTGGTTAAGTATTTTATGGTAAGGATATACACAGCCACATTAGGGTAAATGGAATAAATGTCACCTCCTCATTACTTATCATTGACATACTCTGTCATCTAGACCTAAGTGAACTATACGTTTACTAGAAAAAACTGCCCTGTGATCAGAGCCCCAGCATGTTGTTTTAATTACAGGCCCATCGCTTAGCTGACAGGGACTCCAGATTGATTTTCACCCGAGGGACAGGAAGCTAATGTTGTCCTACTTATCAAATATTTTTTTCCTTTGCTAGGCAAAACTCTTGGTCACGGAGCTTTTGGAAAAGTGGTGGAGGCCTCTGCTTTCGGAATTGACAAGCTCTCAACCTGCAAAACTGTTGCTGTCAAAATGCTTAAGGGTAGGATTTTTCTATACTTTATTATGAAAAAGAAATGTGCATTAGTTTGCAAAACCTATGGGTCTTTTTCACATGCCTGTTGGCCCCTGTAGTTCATCCTAGAGACACCACGGCTCATGATAGACGGAAAAGCATTTACACTGCACTCACTCGTATGCATCTCAGACATATAACACATATCTGGCATTTTTGCAGAGGATTTATTTCTTATGCGTATCACTGACTCATGAGCTATAGCTCCACATGTGCCTGCAATTAATGTTTGCATGTTGTAGCAAAGTATGCAATGTCTTTTCCTCACTGAGTGCAGTCAAAGGTAAAGGCTCAGGCCTCAAACCCTGTCCTTGATGAAAATATAGATCCTATGCAGATCCAAAGCTTTAATCATTCAGTTCAAATTCTGCATATAAAGATGTGTTAAAAAATTGTAAGATACAAGAACAAAATGAGCAATACAAATGTGTTTATATTTGACGCATTGTAGCAATACTATTGTTACAAGACCAACCTTGGTCTCCATTTTTGGTTTTTGAGAGGAATTATTTATAATTCAATTACAAAGTCTATCCAAATATTCACAATAAACCATAAAAGTTGAATGAAGATGGAAACAGGAAAACCATCGAGCCAAAAAAAAGTTTAAACTACAGATGCTGAGATATTTTATTCACCACAGCTTATCTGTTAAAAAGAGACTGTGGCTTTTTCATAACAATAGATGCAAACTGCAGGCTATCAGTGACTGTGGATGTGGGGATGTCTCAGTAAGGATGAAGTACAGGGCTGTTGGTTCGACGTCGTAGTCACTTTCATACCATTCATCATGTCTCAGCATAAATCACAGGCTCTCAAAGAGGAAGAGACTCTCTGGCTGTTGTGAGTTGTAGGTCAGAGTTAATGGAAAGCAGCAGGTTTCCTCAAATTGACCGTGGTATAGCTGGAGACTCCCTGACTGTTTTAGCTTCTAGGTCATAAATATGTGGTTGGTCAAAGAAACATAAAACAATCTCTGAACCTTGATTTTTCTAAAATTATGTAAAGATCAGGTTTTTAATGTAAGTACCTCTCGTTTTGTTACTCTAATTGTGTTGGCACTTTTTTCTGAGGATGTCCTCCAAATGCTGTTTCTCATTACTTGGCTTAAAGCAATATCCATTATTTTTCCATCAAACTTGATAAATTATCAAAATTAACTTCCCCAGAAACCAACCAATGTTCAGGCCTCTTTCCTGCTTCCCCTTTATACTTAACTGCAAAGACAATATTTCCTCTTAAAATGTAAGGCAAGTCAAGAAAAACATCCTGGACTAGATCTTCAGGTTTTATATGTACACATTGTTTTATAAGTATTTCATATATTATCTCAAAACTACATCAGAAGTATAACATTTTAGAGTTAGTAACTTAAACAAACTTAACTTTATAAATTTCTGTTTTAATCATTATTTGCAAAAAATGTTTAGTTGTGTTTACTGTCCTATCTATTTAAAAATTCTTTTCATGTCAGTGGAAACTCTTAGGCATATACAGCAACAACAAAGACAGCACAGTAAACTGTAAATATAAAACAGTGCCCTAAAACAACATTGCCAATAATAAGAAAGAACAACAGAACTAAATGCAAAGAGTAATTCTGTAATCATACAAAGATCTTGTCTAGCAGAGCTATACTGGAAGGTATGGAGGTTTGCCAGGCATAATTAGAGCACAAAGAGATTACATTTTTTACATTGAAGAGGATGTGAGACATCGTTTAAGATTGCCTGCTGTTTCCACAACACTTAACACTCACAAAGCAGCATCGTGCTATACTGTTGTTGACCTGCAGTCTTACTGGAAATGTTAACGACTTTATTAAGCTTGTTCTAGTTTACTGCGGATAGTGAGAAATACCAGGCAATAAAACATGAAGATAGAATATTCATCAATGAAAGAAAACCGGCATTTATCTCTCTAGTCTGAACTGTTAAAGCTTGCTCATGCAAGCCTTCATACGTCCAAAAGTTTCCAGCTACAAAAGGACAATCTTTACCACAGATTACAGAGAACAAGGTCCTGGAATAAAGATCAGGATAAACTCTTCTGTCCCCTGAGGGAAATTTGTCTTGGGCAACAGCAGCCACAAGCAAACATGCAAATGACAACCTGACAACAAGCTAAGACATACAGTCTGCACCATTAAAATGTGTTTCACATCCCTTACAAGTGAGAAAAGAAAAAGGAATCAGTCTCAGATAATGCGAAATGAATAAAAATGTTGGAAGAAAATGCAAAAGAGCTGTTAATTATGCACCAAAGCCACTCAAAGTAAAGCTAATAGATAGTTAAACCACTGGATGTAGCCCTGGATGTATTTCATTATTCTCAAAAAAAGTTTTATGTTTTATTTTTGTTAAGGTCGAAATGTTCACACTATTTAAATATTTTGTGTGTTTGCGTGTTGTATAAAGTCTCTGCCCTACAGTGCATGAAAATCATTTTCAATTTTAGATCAGATCTGTGCAGACTTGCAGATGATCCCAACTGAATTTTCCTTGATGAGATGAGATGGTCTCATTTTGTTGAATAAAAAGATCTTGTCTTCCACCATTACCTCATAGAAGTGAAAATCTGTTTCTTTTTACATTTCAAAGGAGTTTGAACTCAAAGCATACAAGAATGTAACAACCCCTGGAATGATTTAAAACAAAAATAAAGAACTTCAAATCAAAATCTAATTTATTGTGATAATGTATATACTTTAGTCAAAATGTTTAATGATAAATGAGTCAGCGCTGAGCAAGTTCTACATGTGTTTGCATTTACAGGAGGTGCTACGTCAAATGAGCGGAAAGCTCTAATGTCAGAGTTAAAAATCCTGATCCACATTGGCCATCACCTAAATGTGGTCAACCTGCTGGGAGCCTGCACAAAGCCTGGAGGTGAGCTTTATTACTGATTATCAATTGTCAGTCTAACTTCAAAGTTAGATGCCTCTATCTTTCTTATCTGTCTTTTCTGTGAAAATAGGAATAAACATGTTTTCCATTTTGCAGGCCCTCTGATGATGATAGTGGAGTTCTGCAAATATGGCAACTTGTCCAACTATTTAAGAAGCAAGAGAGATGACTTCGTCGTCTATAAGGTGAGTCACACGCTGCATGATTCTGGCACTCTAGCTTTTACATTATTCTGGCTTTTAACATGATGTGAGAAGGGAGTGACTCTTTTGACAGCCATATAAGAAAGCCTCATACATGTCAGCAGTGCAGTTTTACCTCATTATTTATGATATATGTGTGCTGGTCAGAGCCAGGATGGTAAGGAGGTGTCGTCAGGATCGGGCTGTGAGCTGAGCGAGCTGATGAAACGCCGCCTGGAGAGCGTGGCCAGCACCGGAAGTTCAGCCAGCTCTGGCTTCATCGAAGATAAGAGCTACTGCGACTCAGAGGAAGAGGAAGAAGGTAAAGGCCAAGCACATCTTGCTTCCCTTCAACCCCCCCAACATCCCCACCTCCCTCTGTTTGCCCCTCCTGCTGTCTCCCTCTACCTCTGCCCCACCCCCTCAGCCCAGGAATGAAAGCTCCCTCAGATTGTTTTCATGCCCGAGTCTGATGGGACGTTTCCTCCTCCTGGTCAGCAGTACAATCACTACAGCAGGAGCTACTGTCACCCCACTGAGTCTGGGGAGGCGTCTGTTTATTTCCCGTCTTGACCTGAGTGTTGCTTTGCTCTCGGGCTCCAGCTCAAGCACCGCACGTCGGCCTTGTTGTTCCTTATGTGTTATTTCTGGTTTGATTGGCTGTTTACTCAGGTGGGCCTGTGGAGGGAGTTCCTCTCTCATTCAACGCACGTTTCACCTGACGTCTGAAAAAAATTGGAGGAATTGTAATTTTTTTTTTATCCCTGGTCTGTAGAGGATGTTTTAAAGACAGGGTGTGTGGGAGGATTGTTTCAATGATATATTTTCATTCAGGCCTCTACATTTGCAGTTTGCCCATGAGGATTTTTACTGTTTCATCTTATCTGATTTATTTGACAGGCATAGAGAGACCCTGATTACACTGACTGTACACAGAAACTAGATGAGGGGGATTATAGTCCTAAATTTAAAGGACATATACATCCAATATGAAAAAAGCAGTCACACAGGAAAATCTTTATGTTCTTTTGTTTCACAGAATCTGAGGATTTATATAAGAGAGTCCTGACATTGGAAGATTTAATTTGCTACAGTTTCCAAGTTGCAAAAGGCATGGAGTTCTTGGCTTCACGCAAGGTACTTTTTTTATTCATGTTACAGTTCTGTTCTTTGTTCAAAGGCCATGTTATTTTGATTTAAATTTGGATACATTGTGCTCTCAGTTGAGTGTAGAGTCACAATGCTCCCACTTCTTTAACTAATGCATTTAAACCAGAAACAATAACAATGTCCAGTTTGAAGAAAGCTGGTTAACACACAAACTACGTAAAAGTAGTCAAATCTTTTAAAGTTGTCGTGCATGGAGCTCATGCAGAAAGTTTCTGCACTGTTAGTAAATAAATGTGCAGCAAAAGGCAAATTAAAAGATTTTGCTTTGCTTAAATTAAAGTGTGAACCACTTTGCTTCCTCTGTGACATACTTTACTCAGCCATTAATTTGTTTGTTGCCCTAGTTTCTTTTTTAAATCACTCTTGATCTTATTCTTTTTCAAGTCATTCATAATTTTGGCGGAGGCCGGATGGGGCTGATTAGAGAATGAAGCCATTGTTGTAAATAACCTGTTACAGACCATTTCTTAGCCTGGATATGGAACACATCATCTCCTATTGTAATATCACTGATGACTTGACCATGTGTTGCTTTGCCAGCAGCCATTCCTTATAGCACGTAGTGTACCATTGTGAGGTCAATCACATGCATAAAACTTGAATTTATACATTTAAATGTCACATTAAATAAGTTTGTTTTTCCCCATTGTTCAACAGTGCATCCATCGTGATTTGGCTGCACGAAACATTCTGCTTTCTGAGAATAACGTTGTGAAGATTTGTGATTTTGGGCTTGCCAGAGACATCTACAAAGACCCCGATTATGTGCGCAAAGGAGATGTGAGTTCATTAAAATCTAAAATTGTTTCCAGCTGTCAGGTATTTACTTACAGAAAAAGTGTTTAACATGCAAAACTCTAAGCTACCACTCACTCGGCAGAAAAACACTGAATAATTTTAGCAGATCTTGGAGATGTAACAAAAGGTAATTGAGATTAGTGTGTTTGTTTTAATTCTAGATGAAGGGAAGGAGCTGAAACATTAGGCTAAGCTAAATCAAAAGTTGCATTTGGGTTTGAACAGATATGACAATGTAACTAGTGAGAAGTGCACTCAGGCGTGATATGGAAGTAAATAATTTTTTTTTTTCTCATACCTGTACAGGCTAGACTACCGCTCAAGTGGATGGCACCTGAGGCCATTTTTGACAAGGTCTACACGACTCAGAGTGATGTTTGGTCCTTTGGTGTTCTTATGTGGGAGATCTTCTCTCTGGGTGAGTGTAAATGGCACCTGAGGCTACTTCATATTTTATACTTCATATTGTTGAATATGAACCGAAGCAAAGGAGCGCTGTTTATGCCAAAGACACACATCCAAACTTATGTGGACATAAACAACATTTTTCTTTTATATATTATATACAATTGAAGATTTAGATATTTAAGTTTTATTTGCCAACACTGCTACAAAGTTGGGTCGTGTTAGTTCGATGCTTAAGAGCAATCAAACAGGTTTGACAGCTGGTGTTTTAATGGGTCAGGTTCAAAGCAACAGGAGGCAACTAACAGAGCTTGTAAAAAAAATCCATGTTATGTTAAGACTGACAGCTAACCCAAACCCCGCAATGAGTTAGGCAGCTCTATGGTAAAGACCTTCATACTGTGGCTCCATCTGCCCAATACTGCGCAAATTCTCGCTCCAAAATTAATCACCAGTGCAAGACAACAGTGCCTGAATCAGGGGAATTTTGCCGTCATCCTTTTCTGTTGATGCATCCAGACTGTCGGTGCGTCAGTCAAAAATGCAAAATTAATGAGAGGTAAATAGCAACAACATGTAAAACACAGCCTACAATGTAAAGACAAATATTAGGCAAAGGTTTAAACAAGCTTATAGACATAACAGCAGTTAACAGTGGTGATTTATTTTCTAGGTTAAAACCTGTTTCTTGAAATAGTAAAAATATTTTTCATGCCTTGCATACAAAAACATTTTAAGTACATTCATCTGTAAATAGAGGATACTGTTATTTCCTTGTGAAATCAAAACATTGACATTTAGTTCACGTTTACAAGCAGTATGTGTTTATTCTTAACATCCTGTTACATGCCTAAAGGCCAGTATTTGAACATGAAATTCTGTTATCAGAGATGTTCAGTGAGAGCTTGGTGGACCCTTTCGGTGCCCCTCGGCTGTACAGCTTCACCAGATGCACTGGGTAATAACTGTCTTCTTCCACTGTGTAATTGTGCCTTCGGGACAAAGGGCTTGGACCTGCATTGTC
The DNA here is from genome assembly GCA_029814765.1 of Acanthurus leucopareius. Taxonomy (NCBI): domain Eukaryota; kingdom Metazoa; phylum Chordata; class Actinopteri; order Acanthuriformes; family Acanthuridae; genus Acanthurus; species Acanthurus leucopareius. The sequence continues at coordinate 15,723,251 of JAQMCX010000058.1, read as the reverse complement.
AGCCTGAGAGAACTATTTTAATGCCACTCATGCAAAAAAAAAACCTTGTGAAGTTGGACTGTGATTTTTAGTGCCGGCATGGGACATTAAAACGAGAGAACACCTCCTATTTAAGTTACCCGTTTTCTTCCCAGCTTGCAGCACAAACTCACTGTAACCGAGCACTGTAAAATTGTATCCCTGCTGTGAAACCACTGTAGCCTTTAAGACAGCATTGTATGTCGGCCTGTGATTGCCTTTGCACCGTAGCACAGAGCTCACCACACGTTTCTATAGCAAGACTCAGTGTGAAATATTGTATGTTTGAATGTCACCATGGGAAGCGCGGGAGACATAAGAGTAAGTGTGCTATTCTGTACTTTCTGACTGTGCTGCTGTTGAATCACTGCCATACCTTGTCGTCACCCACTGCAGCTGAAAGAAAAGTGTGTCAAATTGCACATTCTTGTAGATGTAAAGCACACTGACGTCAGTATGACACTCTCCCTTTGTCTTTCTTTCTTTCTCTTTCGCTCTTTCTTCCTCTTCTTCACTCTTGACACATCATCACCACATTTTCCGTTAAAGAAACACTTGCACATCTGGGTGGTGTTAGCAGGGCCTCAGAAAAATAAATCAGGAAACAAGGATACAAAATGACCAAGAGAAATGGCAAAGAAGTGCACTTTGCAACCTGATCTTGTTTGGAGGTCAAAAGTTTCAGGGTAACTTAAGTGTGTTTTTCGCATTGCTCCGTGAACCAGAGTGTGTCAAGATCATTTTGTGGTTTTTAATACCAAAAGCTTGCTGTATTAGGCCAGCATGATGTTTGTCATGCCAGATATCCATCAGTATCAGTTCGACACTGAAAAACATTAAACCAACATTATATAGAGCCAGAAATTTAAAAAAAAAATGTTCCATTGCATCATAAAACAAAGTTATAGTATTGTTGGACTCTACATATATTTTATGCCATGATAATACACAATAAGATAAAATGAGAAAATTTTATTAAAAATATTTTGTAAGTTGTTTTTAGTGGTTGCACCATAAAATGCGTGTAAAGCATACATCAATTATAATTTTTGATGTATATTTCTTGAAAAAAGATTTTTAAAAAGAAAGTGTACATTTCATGGATAAATGTTAGACATTGTATGTATAGCTATCGTTACAAAGGTTTACAATTAAAATAATATGGACCATGTACACAGTAACAGTTGGGATTTAAATGTATTTTTGTGCACAAAAGATTGTGTCTAGTAATTATTGAATAAACTATTTCTTTGGAGGTATTCAAACACTTCGCCAAGCTGAAGCCGTGGTGTCTCTTTAAATGTTGGTAGCCACAAACTTGAAGTTTTATTACATTTGTGGGAGTTTAAGCAAACAAAAAAATTATGTAATGACTCCCAAAAAGACTGAACTTTATTCTCCAAAACCAGCAGAATTGATCTTGGATACAAGCAGGTTCGGTGTATGTTTTCACAGGGAACGAGCACCAAGTAGACTTTGGCTCAAAGTTTAAATTTAACAACCAACATTCCAGTTAAAAAGCAAATAAAATTAGCAGCGGTTTTGGTTAGTGATCCATTCGACAGATTCATGACTCAGCCAATTCAACTGTAACATTACACATTTACTGTAAGTCGTGAGTAGACCACAATTTCGCCTTGAAGCCAAATCTTACAGAAAATCCTTTATATTCAGTTTTCTAGCAATTTGTTTAGCAAACATGTACTGTATGTACTGTATACAGCAGCTGTTACATAACTGGCAAGAGCTCTTAAACAAGTCTGGGAGATATTTTCATGTAGATTACTGAAGCTGGGAAACAGCTCGCACTCACCAATAAAGTGATTTTACTGTTCCCAGTTGGGAATTGAGAAGGCAGCAGAGACAGGGCAGGTGTTGTCTTTGTAACTGCAAAATAATCCTTTGAATTCTCTAAATGTCAGTCACTCAGTCTGTTAATCATTTTAATAGCATCTAAACATAGTGAAGAATGTGAACTTATGTTTTTCAAAATTGTTTCCCTGCATTCTGGGAACACTTTCTCATGCAATATGTGTCAGTAGTTTGAAATGTACATTAAGCAGAACCAGCTTTATAAATAATGGTGCCCTAAAGATTTACTGAACATTTAAAATACCTCATCAGTTTATCCAGGTACTAACATTATATGGAAAACACTGTACTAATGATGTGATCAAGCTCTTAAATGTCTTAAAATAAAATATTCTTATAATTGGATTTTACAATATTAATATCATGGAACCTTACATAATAAAGCTGATGGAAACTTCTTTATACAGCACCTCCATGTTTCCTACGTTAAGATACATTTAAATTCAAACAAATGGGCTGTGAGTGGCATTTTTTTTTTTACCCACAGCAAATAACTCTGAAATAAACCTCTCCCCCTCTTTTCTCCCTCAGGTGCCTCCCCATATCCTGGCGTCCAAATTGATGAAGAATTTTGCTGCAGGCTGAAAGAGGGAACCAGGATGAGAGCACCAGAATATTCCTCCTCTGAAATGTGAGCATTTCTATAAACCTTACTTCTGTTAATAACAAATTAAAGTTAAAAAAAAAAAACCTGCATGCTGTCTGACTAACAGAACAATGAAGTGGACAGTGTTTTTGGGACTCTGTTCTATAAATTATTAGTGTTCATACTTTGTTGGAAAATAAAACAATATCAGAGTTAGATTAATCAATAAGACAAGGCCTGATATGTTTATGAACTATCACTGCATTCAAATCTTTGTAAATCCCTTATATTGTGAGTCTTGTTTTTCTCATCTAGCAATCCTGTACCCCCAGTTGCATGTTTTCTCACAAAGGTCAAGAAAATATGGAAAGAAAGTAAAAAGTTCCTATATCGATGGTCAGCTCAGAGGAGGCATTGTGTCTTTCTGGCTCTCTGTGGTTGCACCAGCAGGTCAGGGGTGCCTGATAAGAATCATGGGTAATCTTGCTCTAAATGTTGCGAGAGGAAACATTAGCTACTGATTAGCTCTGTAGTGGCGAGTTGAAGCTCTGAAGCATTTTGTGACTGACAGTTTTGCAGCTGTAACTGAGCACCATCATCAAATACGATGTCTGAGGTCCAAGTTCCCCCAGTGACGAGAGCCAGACTGGAGATTTTTTTGAGCAGCAGCATGTGGGAGGTGCTGGACATAAATACCTGTGGGAGAACAGAGTCCTGAGTTTTTGGTATCAATGCTGTCAGTCACTGATGCACCAAGACAGACATTACAGTTGTTTTTTTTATTAACTGTACTTGGACTTTTTTGTCCACCGTACAGACTATCCAGACCCAGAAATCACAGTCTGAGCTCTGCAGTTGAGTTTAACTCCTACATGTGTGCATACACTATGTCTGGTTTTAATTTAAAATGACTCATATAGTCCACAAATCTTATTTGTTTTGAGAGCGTAATGTTGCACTTCTGCTTGATAATGATGTGATATCAAAAGGTCGAGAGTTTTGAAGCTGCTTGTGCCAAGTAAAGCTAACTGAATGGATTTATCAGCCTTACAAGGGAGACGGTGATTGGAAATGATACTTAAAATCTACTCCAGACTCTAGTTTTCAATCAGAGCAGCAGATCTGTAGATGCAGACCTTCTGGTGCCAAGAATCTCTCGTACTTTCCATCTTGGTTCAGCCAGTCCATTGACGAAAACATAACTGCCAGATTGCATATTTTGCATGCTTATGGCTGTGAGGCCTGCTGCTAATTTGGAGCTAAGATAAGACCTGCTGATATCCATTTAAATGGGATGCACAGTAATGCACTGGGGGAATTCTGCTGATCCCCTGCAGAGGTCTGCAGTTGATCACATGTCTCTGTAAACCCAGGTTTTGACACCTTGACCCTCACCCCAAACTCGTAATATACAAATGATGAAAAGCACATGAGGTTCCAGGCAGTGCTGAGCCATTATTTTTTTCCTCTGCAGCACTGATTTAACCAAAATGTTGTTTGTTCACAATATCCCGTCATCCTGATGCATGATAGAGGAATTTAACGGATGCTGCACAGAGAGTGGGAGGACAATAAATAGGATGCTTACTTCCCATCCTACCACACTTGCTGAACCAGACAAGAAAAGTTCAGTTCTACAGAAATCCCCCCTTCCCCCTCAAAAACACCACACTCCCTCAAGACCCGAAACATGCGGGGGTAGGCTATTTATTCTCATTGTGGACCAAGCAGGAAATGTGTTTTAAATTCTGAAGTCATACAATGTCTACTTCCCCCCTTAAAGTTATCCATAAAGGCTGTGATCATGCTCTCCACATCCTGTCACCGTTTGGAGGGCTACCACCTGGACGAGTCTACTCTATGTTCATTAATCTACTTGAGCCCATCTGCTTTCCCAAATCCTCAAGCTTGAGATTGACTGCATGTAATGCCAAAGCAGCTTCATAATAGTCCTGTTTACATTAAAACTTAATATATCTATGGGGAAAGTGGTGGTTAATGCTGGAGAAACAGGATAGGGATCCATCAGCAACCAATCCCAATCATTAACACGCTGTGAATGTAATTTAAACAGCAGCCGTGGTGCTCTGTTTCTAAATTCCTTCACATAATGAGACAAACCACTGCGATGGAAACCCACACAAAGGCTCTGAGTCTTCCCACATGGGCGGGGATGCTGACAGCTTGTCAGAGACCTGAGTGAGGCTCTGTGCTCTCTTCACACCCAAGACCAAGAGAGAATCAGATGCAGCCACAGAGACCCGCGATCACTTGAAAATTTGAAACATGTACAAATACTCTAGATGACAGTTCATTTAAAGGCAAACCAGATGTTGTCTCTTAGTGCAGAGAGGTTTGTGTATTAAAGATAAAAAATAAAAGGGATTATGAACCCTGAGGATGGTCAATTCTCCTCTCAAATGTGCCTTGTCATAGTTTGCAGTACATCCATAGCATCAAAAGTGTCCCATCAGTATGCTGAGGGTTTGAATCTTGCAGTTTGTGTTCAGTGGTGTATTCTCTCTTGCTTAGATATCAGACCATGTTGGACTGCTGGCAGGGAAAGCCACTGGAGCGGCCAACCTTCACTGAGCTGGTGGAAAGACTGGGAGACCTGCTTCAGGCCAGTGTGCAACAGGTATGATGGACAACAAAGTCTGATTGAACTCTACAAAATGATAGATATCGAGCTGATATCGGTGTGTAAAAAATCCCCCCAGTGTTACAGGTTTGTTTCAAAAATAGCAGGAATGGACTGTTAACCATCCACAGCTGTTAGGATCTGGTGTGAATTTAAACCAAAAGTGATACACAAAAGGGATTTATGGAAATGTTTTCTCAGTGACCAAAAAATGCTGGAACTACATTCATATTTCAAATTAAAATGCTCTAATGCTACAAGAATCCTGACCAGATCGGAGCTTCATAATAGTGTGTAGCTCGGCAGAATATATCACAAACGCTGAAAATATCCAGGAAGCAGCGGTGCTGATCAGAGTCCTGCAGTTTAAAGAAGATTCAAAGCAACATCTCGCCCAGGGGGGTTGCTCAAGTGACTGAGAGGGGAAGTAACACTCAACACAAACGCTTGGCTCCCACTGAAATGGCACCATCAGTCTCGTAAAAGAAGCCACACTTCAAAAACACATGGAAAAGCAATGTAATTGTTGATGGTGTGGTGACACAAAACATTGTCTGGCATGAATGCTGTGAAATGTCACAACCTGTGAGAAATTTGAAGTTTTTTGGAGACTGTTAGTGAGGTTTAACAGCTGTTTGATCCTTTCATTTAGAGGTTTGTGTGTGCATCTATATGTATATCTATGTCTGTATGTGTTTTTATGTATATATATTTATGCATGTGCCATCATTCACCTCTTTCAGTTTTCCCTAATTTTGTTCGTGCTTTGAATTTTTTCACCTTAAAAACACTCTCTGCTTATTCCTTTAAAAGTGATCTATAAATTAAGTTGTAATAGTAATAGTAGTGCCATTATAAGTGTTATCTTCATCACTATTTTTTTTTACTCACACCAAAAAAAACATGTGCTTGAGGAAAAATCAATATTTGAACACTAAGAAAACTTTTACAGTGAAGGGCAAAAATACTGATTATTTCCACCTGATTAAGTCCAATAGGCCTTTTTTCACAACTGACATCTTGATTTAGTGGAGGTCAAATGGAGACCTGACCCCAGGGGGTCAAGCTGGTAGACAAACTGAGTCTAACTGGGTCAGTTAGGGTTTCAGGTCTGTGAATGAATATGTCTAATACAACAGCGTATCACAGTGGACTCACTCTGTTCTCTAATAACAATGTGTGTCATGATTAACACAGATTAAAAATTTTATTTTCAAGAGGAAATTAAAAATTTGAAGTCTGAAGTGTAAGAAATAAATGGTTTAGTGAGGGTCTCCATAGCTCTGTTTCAGATGGGATGGATTGAATACCTCTAGTCCTATTCTTTGTTAAAATAAAGTATTTAAAGTCATGAATGTACACAATGCAAATAAGAAAAACACTGAAATTTTAAACTAACAAACAAATTTCTTGGTGAAAGAGTAACAGGACTATAAATTGTCCTGTGTAGTATTAAGATATAAAGACAAGGACACACATCCCATCACACGAAAACTCAAGCATATTGCATTACAAATGAGTCTGTGAAAGCTGTCTTCATGAGGAAAAAGTTCAGACTGTATAGAAAAAACAGTGGCGGGGGTTGACTCTTATTAATGAAGCTATTGTTACAGTGCAGGAAGACTGGTCACGGTCTCTGCTGACTCCATCAGCTTTGTGAACGTTGTATTGGATTTATTTGGCATGACCTTAGTTTCTTTGGCTGCTCCCCCTAACCTTGGGATGTGTGTGTTTGCATAGTGTCCACACAGTATTGAGTTACTTTAGGCTCTTCACAATTTACATGATGAAAGTATGAGGCTGTACTCTAAGATGCTGTGTCTCTCGTTTGGTTTATTTAGGAGGGGAAGCACTACATACCCATCAACACAGCCCTGCTTGCTAAGGTTGGAGACCCCTCTTCCACGGTGCCATCAGAGGAGACGCCCACACGACCCATCTCTCACCGCGACTCAGGGAGCACTTGGTGATTATTTTACACTTGAAACTCCTTTTTACTTTCTGAAAAATGTTACTATTACATTTGTTCTTCCTGGTGCCAAGTTGTTATTTAGCCTGCTGGTGTGTCAGTCGTTTAGTCCACCGCTCTCGTCCTGGCTGAATTATTTCAACAACTATCAGAAGGGCTACCCTTACATTTTGTACAGATATTAATGGCCTGCAGACATTGTATGAATAGTACTGACTTTGTGGATCTCTGGCCTGTATCTTTTTCCTTTCATGGCCCATTTTAATTTTCTAACAGCCTTCAAGGGTCAGACTAATGAACTGAACACATATATCTCACTAACCTCCATACGATGACTGAACGGCTTCTCAGGCGAGGTGTCTAATGTCAGATAGTTATGGTGATGGTGGTGTTTGAGCAAGGTTTCCACGTTTGTGTCAGTCAGTAGGTTGTCAGGCACCTTAGTTGGTTCCACATTAAACAGCATAGAAAATATGTTCATTTCCTTTTGTTTACTTTACATGAAATAACTCACCAAATGTCTGAAGGAGTTTTTGTAAACTCAGCAGCATATTTGCTTGTCAAAGCAGACTTTTGTTCTTGCTGAGAAGGAAAATGTACAGTTTTACATCTTTCTAGTTGCATTCACCACAGCTTTAAACACACTTCAAATTATTTCACAGTTGAAAGCAGAGTGGAGATGCTGGTCTGGACCTTGGAGCTTCTATTACTAAACTGCATTCCTTTATTTCCATTCATTCTTAAAACAAACTGAAAAAATTGTACTTCTTCAGAAGCTCAGCAGTAACAACGTGGTACTTTCAACTTCTTAGTTATTAGCTCACTTACCATAAGTCTTGTCTACTCATCACTGTCAGAATGGGGTCTTGTTGGCACTGGACTGTGGTAGAGAGCAAATTTGTCCATGTAACTTGTGCAGTTTAGTATGTTTTAAGCTGCACTGACTCACAAGATTAACACACTGTTTTGCCTTTTATGTTTGTCCAGTTCCCTTGAAAAGCTTAACACTCAGCACCTACTTTTCTTTTCTTAACAGTCAACATGATTCATATGATGTCACTGATGACTCATAACTGCTATGTGGGCTTTGCTTTCAAATTCATCTTTGAACTCCGTTCATCTACGTCCTGTTTATTGTTTAATGTTAATTTCTCTTATCCCAAGGACAGACGTTGCTTTATAGAGAATTTTTTGTATTTCTTAACTATCTCACAGGCTTAATCATGCAGTTTACGCAGCCCAGATAAGACCAACAAACTGGGGACTCCCCACCTCTGATCTACAGAATGAAACCACACAATACATTGCACTTTTGCTCTCATGCCAGCATGTGTTTGGCATTTGTGGTTATGAAAATTTTGAACTTTTGAATGAGCTGCCATTAAATTCAACACAGACATTCATGTTTTCTCTCTTTTAATACCTTTGTCACTTAACTTTCCAGCACCATCATTTGGTAAAAATACAGATTTGTCCACAACTTTGGTTTATGGTAATAATCTGAACCAAAGAATATTATTGAACTGCAAGACTACTAATTTCCCCATTTGATAAAATGTTGAGGATAGTACACATTATACCTGCTAAACATCAGCACGTAAGCATTCTTATTGTGAGCCTGTTAGCATCTGATGTTAGCATTTAGCTCAAATCATTACTGTACTTACAACCTGTCCCAGATGTTAGTTGGCTGTGAACTCTTTATCTTGTTGGCTTAAATCTGTTACCCTTAAATATGAACTTGTTGAGACACAGAGAAGGAAATAAACCTCCTTATCTTAAAGATATGTAAACCGATCCTCAGACTGTTTAAGTCAAACAGCAGAGAGTCTGTTTTGCAAAGGAAATGCCTAAATTTTTTCTCCCACTTTGCAGTGATTAATATCCAAAACACTTACAGTTCCTGTGGCGTTCAGACTAAACTCAGCCAGGAGAACATGTAGCTCTGACCTGAGGACAATGAAAACCTGATTGGCACATGATAAGAAATATACACACTGCAGCTCGCTAGACAGAGAACTTTCAGTATTGTGGCTCCTGTAGGGAATTTCACCAAATCCATAAAGCCAGCTTCAAGATTTCTGTCCACTTAACATAATATTTGTTAAGCTCTCGGGTTTTCACACGTCCTCCAAGTGTGTTTATTGAGAAGGTGTTGAAAAGCGGTAATGACAGTTACTCCTTAAGCCAAATTAAGCAGTCGTTTTAGCCTGTGAGTGTTGAAATGCAAAGTAAACAAGGTGTGTTTTCAAAGTACAATGTTGTAGATGCCACACATTGTTGATTTAAGCGATTAAGTTCCTGAAGTTTGTTGCTGAACTTTGCCTCTTGGCTCCAGTGTATTCAAAGGATTTCTCTAAACAAAAAGGGAACAATTTGCGGTATTTTGGAGACTTACCCTGAAAATATTCTCTTGCCAGGAATATCAAGATCCGTCCTGCTAGTGTGAAAACCTTCGACGAGGTTACCATGGGGAATGGTACAAGTGAGAACCATGGGGTAAGTTACTAATTCTGTGTGCTGTGTGTTCTGGCTTAGTTAAGCAATTAGTTAGTTCTGACAGTTTGTCAGAAACTTCACCTTGAAACATGTCAGTGTCGTTAATTATAGTGTCTGGATTAAAAAGCACAATGGGAATATATAATTTACTTGCAACATCGTGGTGTGAAAAGCTGATAACATTTGGTAACTAGATTTCTTCCATGGCTATAATGTCTTTGGAGATCCACAAGGCTCTGTATTTGATCCTATTTATAGTTTGTATCTGCTACTGTATGGCCTTATTCATTACTCTAACACTGTGACCAAACCTTGTGATGCTAGTGAAACTTTACAGTTAAAAATCAGTTGAAAATCTTTAAAAAAAATGATTTTTCTTTAATTCATCTTTCTTCTATCAAAGACTGAATTATCTACCACTTTGATTTTCAAATTCTAATCAAACTGAAGTTCTTGTGATTGATCCTGATCATATTTCTAACAAAATTGACCTCCACCACTGAAAAATGAGAAATCAGAAATACTGCTGAAGACATTAAAGCAGCAACATGTTGCTGGCAAAGCTTTTGACCATCACTACACACACAAAAAAAGATTTTTAAATGGCTAAATTTCTTTCCTTTTTTAACTTTAAATTGAGATTTTGTTGATTACTTTTTAAAGACTTTGTTGGTTTTGAAGAATTTCAAATCTTTTAAGTATGTGGGGTGTGACAACTGTTAGAATTTCTTTGGTCCAAGCTCAAGACAATGAGGGTTGATGCTTTTACCTTTTTGCTTGTCAAGCTTTGAAAGATTCAGAAGAACTAAAAGTTATGAAGAAAAATACTTGAAATATGAGTTTTTAATTATTTTTCTTTTTTGTCTGTCTCTGCATCATCATCATCATCATCATCTTCACCATCACCATTATCAGGGTGGTCAGTCAGACAGCGGGATGGGCCTGTCATCTGACAACATGCAGACACTGAAGCGCCTCGAATCGTTGGCAGGCCGACCTCTGAGCATCATGGCTTTGGCGTACGTTCACCACACCACATATTCCTTTTCCATGTGCTGAAATCAAAATGACTGATAAGTTCATGGCCCAAAGTAGAAGGAGTAAAGTTTAGAAAAAGCAGCACAACTGTCCTTCAACTTAATCACCTCCTACATTTAGAAACTTGGTTTAGCATATAGATCCCTTCGCATACACAGCAACAGTGACATGATCATTGCTGTCAAAATGGCAACTACTGTGCTCCATCTTCATCTTGAGGAAGAGGCTCTACACCCAGAGTGCCAAATCAGAGCGGTGTTGAATGGTTTATGGATGACTGCACTGAGGCTGATGTGCTATTTTCAATTACCTGTAACAAAAATACAACAAAATCTATTAACTTCTAACTTTCTGCAAGTTAAACTGTGTGTGTAAATAACAACAGCTGTATAACTCATCTCCTTCTACCTCAGGCTACGAACTTATCAATCTCACCTCCCTGCTTGGAAACCTCCCTGCTGTGCTGGAATGTAGATGGTGTAACTGTCATGCACTCACATGCACATAAACACACACAAACACACACAAGTTACCTCTGCTTTAAAAAGACGTCAGCAGCTAGTTTTCCCTTTTGTCTGGAGAAACCATGAGATAGAGACATGGGCACAAAGGAGAAGTGGAAGGCAAAAAGCTTGAAGGTGACAAACTGAAGGACTGAGCACAAAGGCAGAGTGGCTGCGTCACTTGAGGTTTGGCTGTTTTAAGAGCGCACACTAAAACCCTTTTGTTTTCACTAAATAGCCCTGAATGAAATACCTCCCCAATGGATTTAAACTATGAGTCATGGCTTTCTAATATGATGGTAAAAAAAATCGCACTATTACCACAAATATATGGATCATTTGATGGCCTTAAGATGAGGAGCCTTTCAGGCCAGAGTTTGAAACAGTCATAAAATGAAAAACACTGCAGGAGTTATTTAAGGACAAAGTCAAAACTAAGAAAAATATCAGTGGATCTTTTTCTGGTCTCTGTAGGTATTTAAAGGCTTACATATTAAGTTAACAGCAGCCCAGTGGTAGGGTCAATTTATAGGTCAAACTTCTGAACTCAGTAATTACACTTTAAACCTTGTGGTATTATTCTGCTTCCTGCACAGGAGCAACTATTCATACTTCTTTAAAGTATTGAGACTCCCGCTTCAAAGTTTTAGAGGAACAGCAGTTTAGTAAAGGGTCCTAAAACAAAATCTCCACATTTCCTCTTATGAGTCAAACAGGAAACAGTCTAAACTTTCAAAAAGCATCAAAAAGCTTTTTGTATTGAGAGGGTTCATGCAAAAAAACCTAACTCACAAAATCTACTTTTACAAACACCCACACTGACTCGCTGTGTTTTTGAGATTTCAAAACTTAAAGTCAAGGCCACTGAGACTCATCACAGGTCTGCTTGTGTCATCAGAGCCTCGACAATGAGGAGGGAATCAATCCAGGCATTCAGAGAATGATCTGCATTTTGAAGGGAGGAGCTCCTTGCTGGGCCACTGCTCAATCACTGCCACCTTTGAACTTAGGAGATTTTACCAGAGCCTCCCCTGTTAGCTTTAGCGCTGTGCTCCTTTTGTTGAGCTGAGGTCCACCTGTTGCTCCCTTGGCCTTAAATACTCCTCTAACTCAACTGCTTTTTGCTGGTATCACTCAACACAACTTTGATTTTAAAAAATTATGTCAAGAGAGCTGCCTCAGCAATGGTTTAGTAGATATTTAGTACACAACACTGCAAACACTTGTCCTGTTTTATAAAACAGTCAGTCTAAACCCCAAAGATTTCCATTTAACTATCATAAGAGTCTAAGAGGAACAGAAGCTGGAAAACATGACTGTGACTCATTTTGCTTCCTGCTGCACAATTGCCAATTGTACCTGCAGATTGGCATTGGCAAGGCAACACTGCCCTATTGTTAACTATTTTGGATCTGTAGTCCAGCAGGTAGTTTATTCATCAGAGCAACATTCCAGTACAGCGGCATCACTTGCCCCCGCTGGGTGCTGACCCTTTGGCCTCCAGAGAGGAGCTGTGGAAACCCATAGCAACCTCCAAAGACAATAAAAGGCAATTACTCATATTCTGGGCATCAAGTGAAGCAGAAAAGGGGATGATTGATTACATCATATTTAAATAAGGAGAGGTTTGTCTGGTTTTACAGCTTCACAACAGCTTTTGGTAAATCCAAATATCAAAACAGGTCCCTGTTGTTGGAGCAATCAATTTACAGCCTGAAAAAAACGGCTAAATATTATGCACAACAAGTTAAAGTGCACAGCAGGTTGATTACCCATAACCTCTTTTTCAGAGATCCCAAAATACTACCATAACAAGGACCCTTCTTTTCACTGGCCCTGCCTTTTTTACACTGAACAAAACAACACTGACATATTGCATAGTGCTTTTTTTTACAATAGCAATGTATAACATGGCGATAAAAATAATTTACAGTCCAAATTTGCAGACATTTTCAGTTGCTGTTCTTCTTTGAATTGGTGGCTAACTGCTGCTGGTTGCTTCTCAAATCCCCAAGTGGTGGGTTGAACTCACAATGTCTCATCACTACATCACACCCTGCTGAATCACCTTTTCACACATACGTCAATTCAACTCTGTTTCTACCTTCGCTGACGTCTCAGAGGCAGAACAACAGTATCCCCTCATTCTGTTTTCATACGTTTGATACAGAAACAGGAGGCTGAACAGACTCTGTAAAAGGAGCTATTGGTTCCTCCAGTTTCCACTCTGAGAGAAAAGCCCTGAGGAACTTTTGTTTCCTTTGTTATTTCTCAGGAAGTTAACTGATCATCCTGTCACGTCACACTGATATGATGACTCTCTTGTTGGAATTGGAAGTGTCCTTTTATTGTACAAAGCTGATAATGTGGCCATTATCCACTTACACTGCTGCCTCTCCATTGACAGAAAGCTGAGCAGAAATGCATGGATATAGAGCTCCTACTAATGATTGCTTTTATTACTTATCCATCTTTTACCTATAAAATAATAAAAATGGTGGAAGATATCCATCACTGCTGTAGCCTACAGCGATATCTTCAAATGTTGGGTTTCTGTTTTGGTCTGCAGATAGTTGATTAATCGGTTCATTGCTTTAACTCATACGAATATGTTTCAACATTGTGATCAGAAGAGATAGACATCTTTCTTTTGCTTTAAATGAGTCACCCACAATTTTATGTCAGTTTATATGTTTGCAAACCAACTACTCTTGAATTTCCTCTCAAATATCATGCAATTAAGATGAATTTAGTTGTGTGGTAACAGCCAACTTTAATCATGTTTCCCTGTTGTACTTATTCTGGATTTTTCTTTTGGTTTTCAGGATGAAGGCTGTGAGTAAGAGTAAAGAGTCTGTCCTGAGTGAGTCAGAGAAGGAGAAGTTCCCACCCACAGTCCCCTCTCTTGACTTCAGCCTGGACGACTCGGCCCTGGATGCCGATCTGGAGTGTCACAGCCCACCGCCTGACTACAACTCTGTGGTTCGCTACTCCACCCCTCCTGTGTAACCTCCTGCTTCACCTCTGCAGAATCTGACTGACAGCCTCGAGGCCTTTTCCTTTGTCCTCCTCTGTTTTGGCTCTTATCTCTGGACTGTTCTGTGGCAAAATTTGAGAGGAAAACACGTGACATTCCCTCTTAAAGTGTTTAGAAAGGACGCCCTGAAATGAATCCTGAATCTACTCGACTGTAACTTCTGCATCTTCCAACTTTAAGGGCGTCTGCTGTGCAACAAAAGGAAATCTGTAGAGTTTGAATCCTTTCCAGTTTTCAGACGTAGGCTGATGTTAATGCTGCTGGTTCGTTCCACATTCACTGTGATGTATCAAACAGCTGAAAGCAGGCTCAGGTATTTCTTTCATCTACTGTGAAAACAAACCACATTGATTCCAACTTTACCACAGATCTGAATAAACTGCAAGCTTTGATGGTGAAGAATAACAAGCAGGAAAAAGAGAGGATAGCCTAGTTTATAACAAGACTTTTTTTCAATTTTGTTCGTAAAGTGAAAACTATTGAGGAAAAAAAGAAAGAAATCAAAAAGAAGTTGCATCTATAATGTGGCTCACATAAAATTCAGCTTTGCTCAAAGCAAAAAGAAAGCACAAAACAATGTAAAATTGCCTATTAATTATAAAAAACTGTCCAATTTGTGAGTCGTTGATCCTGTGATACAATTATCAAAATATCAGCTCAGCCTTCTCAGGTTGAGCCAGAGTGAAATGTAGCGGTTTATGTTTTTAAAACTATCTCCTATGTTTTGGAAAATCACAGGTCAATGGAGAGTCAGGGTAGAGCTGAGAGTAAGGCAGCTTCAGATTTAAAATTACAGCTCAACCATGAAAGCAATTAAATGAAGAAAAGAAATAAAGAGTTACTGTACAGTTTCCTCATCCTGTCCTAATGTTGTATCAAAGAAACTGAGTTATTTTTGTTTGGTCAAAGTAAAAAATAAAGTGGAAAGAAAATAGTTTTGTTATAGTTAGAAACATGAGATTAGAACAAGACTTTATAGGAGCAGTTTATTCAAAAAGCACCAGTAAACAAATAATGTATTTATTCAGATTGTAAACACTGTTACTTAGTAATCCTGCTTGTTCATATAAAATCATTTTTAAAAGTTATCTAAAAGTTTTTCCAGCTCAGTCTTCCTGACATCAGCATGTAATATCCCAACATTCCACTCCAGATGTGTATGCTGTGTGTGCTGCTGTATGTGGATCTTCTCCAGTCTGTCGTCTCAGGCTAAGTGTTAGTAAAGCTTGCAGGGCAGGCTACAAAAGCTTAGCGCCAGTCTGCTCTGGTTCACTGTTATGTTACTTGTTAACATGTAAAATCTCCTCGTTTTAACATCATTTTATTTGTCATACCCAATGTATTGAAAACACTGTGGACCAAAAACCTTTGTGCATGCTTGTTTTAACATACACACCCGTAGAAATGCAGCTAGCTTGTGCTTTTTGACCACTAGAGAGTAAACAGTATTTGTCAGTGTAATGTGGATATTTTGAACCCCTGTGTATTTGTTCGTGACCAATTTTGTTATGTTTTTGTGGAGAAGAAGTGATTATGCACTGATACTTTATATCAAGTATAATTTTTGTATTCTAAAGGTATATAATTATGAGACAGTGTTGAGGGTCACATTTAACAGAGTTTTCTGATTTATTTTGTGTTTTTTATTTAACTCCTTACATTTATTTTGCATTTTTTATTTAACTCTTTATTCTAGTGCATAGTAGGAAATTAACAATTGCAGAAATTTTTGTATTTTTTTCTTGCCAGGCTAACATAATGGACTATGTTCACTTCTTATTTTATATCTTATTTTATTACAATATCACAATTACATTCAAACTGTTCAACCTGAATACAAAGCTAAATGTGTTTGTATTTAATTGCATTTCTTCATTCCTAACCATGAGTAGTGAGACCTGTAGCAGCTAAAACATCCTCAGTTTGGTTCTTGTAGTGTAACATGTTAGTTTTGATGAAAGTAATGTTCCCCAACACTGTTAACTGAGCATATGAAGCAAATAATTGAATAAAGATCTATATATTTATACAACACTTGCGGTCTTAAATCATAACTTTCATAATAGTGTAACAATGGAAACATTAATTCTTATCAGGCGATACACTGCAGCCCGGCTCATGAATGTTCCTCCATACAATCATGATTCCCAGAGGATTAATCTTAATTACTTTTATTATTTCTCGACTTTTCTGAGTCAAATGTCCCAACCACAAAGTTTAAAATTGTGGAACTCTTTGTTTTTCTTTACCGTAAGCATTCTAACCCCACAAAGCTGTCAGCATGGCTGCAGACTCTTTTCAGGATATGACCATGCTGAAGTCATTTTGCTTTTTTCAATCTTAAATTATCAGATTAAAATTACGACAATAAAGATAAAAGCCTGTGCACATTTCTTTTTGTGCTTTGGACTAGTTTTGATGTAAAACTATGGTTTTCATGGCTTCACTCAAAGACAAAAACATGTGTTCAGGGTTCTTTAATCGAGTGAAGATGGTGTAGAGCCAACCCTTTTCCTGATATTCTACAGCAGGAAAACCAAACTTACAGCATATGTAATCAACTTAATGGGCTTCTGTAAAACAACATGTTGCCAATAAGTTAAAACCCGTTGTATGACTGATCAGTGAACTGTTGCACAGACCTGTGGTCCTTGACCTTTTCAGCCTGTGACCCTTAAAAGCAAAACAAAGTTGAAGTGGAAGAAACATCTGCTTATAACTCCATATCACATGTTATATTACAACCAAAGACAGATGTTGCTTTCACAGGTTTTTGCAGTTCGGCTTAAAGTCCTAAAATTATGCAGTTGCACACAATTAAAAAAAAAAAAAAATCAAAGAAACAGAATGTGTTGCAAATTTTTTATTTTCCTATTTATTTCCTTTAAGTCATCTCACGACTTCTCACATTTGTCTTGCAACTCCTTAGGAGCTCCCTGAGCCAGTGGCGCCACCATTGGGAGCTAAGGTTGACAGTCACTGCCCCCTCACTGGTTCACTGAAAGTGCATGTGCATCTGTCTAGTATTCTACATTACTCTACCATCAATTTAAATCGATAATTTCTATTATTTTGTATTTTATTCTTTGCATTTTATTTATTTTATATTGACATAGTGTCCAACCAGTCAAACAGCATGACAGATTTCATCAACTCAGTAATGACTTTTGGTTTCAGTGTGCCACCCAAAGATTTCAGTTTTCCTCTCTGACTTCCCCTGATGAAAAAGTTTCACAAGGGCAACACTGAAAAACCTGCACAAACAAACACTATTCTAAACTCTAATCAAATTGATTCGTAGGATGAATGCTGCTCAATTATTCCCACTTGAATCGTCAAACTCTAATGAAAAGGTCTGTTTGGATTGGACTGAGTCATTAGCAACTCCGCTGCTCCTTGGACTGCGAGAGACTCACTTCCTTGACCAGGACAAGGTGTCGGCAGCCTGTCTGACAATGCCCCCCCCCACCCCCCCGACCAGGAGAGGAAGGAACTCTTAATCATCCTGCTCACGACCGGAGGACGCCGCACACACGGGGCTTCCTATGGGGATGCAGTGCCCCTGCTTACCGGCACTGGGTGTGTCAGAGGGGACACGGGACAGGTTGGGCACTCGACTGTCTCCGCTTGTCCTCATAGGATTTACTGTGTTTACAGTAAGGCGAGCGCCCAACATTACACCCAAACTCATATCAACAACCCCTGACTGTTTCCAGAATATTAGATACAAACAAACAAGGGAAGGATGTCGGAGGGGGAGGTTACTCTTGATTGTCATGGTTTTTTTTTCTTTTGGTGACAAACAGGTTTGTGTATCCACAGTATTTTTCCATACAGGCAGAATTATGAGGACTGGCCTGATCTTTTCTTTCCTGAGGGGCCACAGTGGCTTGAAGCAGCACTGTGATAGGTAGTGAAGGTCCAGTGTGTAAGATTAAAGGGGATCTATTTGTAGAAAATAACAAATATTGAATATTCATATGTTTTCAGTGTATCATCACCTGAAAATAAGAAATGTTCTGTTTTTATGACCTTAAAATGAGCCTGTCATGTCTACAGAGGGAAGAGGTTCTCCTCCATGGACTCCTCCATGTTTTTACAGTAGCCCAGAATGGGAAAACCCAACAGTGGCTCCAAAGACAGCCTTAGGAATAATCAGTGGGATGCAATCTGCAACCTAACCACTAGAAGCCACTAAATCCCACATATTGAACATTAATACCTCAAACTAAAAAAGTAATGAAGTGCAGTTGTAAAATGTAACTGAATAAAATGTACAACATTCCCTCTGAACCGTAGTCAAGTGGAAGTCTAAACTAGTAAAAATTGCTAATAAAATACTCCAAGTACAAGTATCTCAAGCTTGGACTTAAACACAGAAGTGAAGTCAATGTTCTATTTATTAAAGTTTTGAGATTATCGTAACAGAGGTCACCGAAAGGTGATTTCTAACAAAAAAAAGAGTGAAACTTGGAAAGAAATCTGTTCTTGCATAACTTTACTCAAGTAAAAGCACATTTGGACATGAGGGTTTTGTTTTGAGACAGACTCAAAATGTGAGTCTTTCCTCTATCTGAGTCAGTGTTATAAATCCAAGTCACCAAGTGATAAACAAACGCAGCTGAGCAAAGAAGTTAATAAATTGCAAAGCCATGACCGAAGTAAGTAGTTTATATTGTTCTGCGATCAGAAATACAACAAATGAAACATGTGAGGATATAAATCAGTCATCAGGGGAGTCGAGAGCAGGATATGAGTCCGATGGAATGTGACAAATGTTGTTAGGTGTTTTGGCTTTAACTTCAATCCTTTAAGACTTTAGTGAAGTCAGTTTTCAATTATAAAGGCCAAAGTCAAAAGTCAAATTTTTGAAGGAGGGCTTTAAGGTTTGTATAACACACGATAATCTCTTTCCTTAGAGTCTTGATTTGGATAAATTCACACAAAAATAAACTATTACACCAAGGGGAGAGCAGGAGGAGCAACAGCGGAGGGATCCCCCCCCCCCCAGCATCTCACCGGTCAGTCTGGATTTTTTTAAATGCCAGAGAGCAAAGACTGTGCAGTGTGGTTTGTTTTTGTTTCCCTCATTTAACAACCACATTTATGAAGATGACCTCTCCCCTCCTTGAACACTTCCACAGCTTACAGCTTCTTCCTTAAACAAACAGAGCTGCAAAACAAGCAGTGATTCACTGAAAAAAAACACATTAATGAATTCAGGAAACCTCTGAAACTTTGCCAACATGCAACTGAACCTGTGCAGCTTGAAATCCAATCACACACCGACTTAAGGCCGTCAACAGTAAAAAGCCCCAACCCCTCCTCTATGTAAATGGCCATACAATGCTTTTCCCAGACCCCTGCCCAAGAAGGTGAATGGTGGGTAGGCCACATCCGCGCCTCTCACCTAAATGTACAACAATGAGCCGGATACTGTCCCTTAAAATACCCAACTTCAGCCTGCTTTTAACTAGCAGAGACAGAGATGGATCCAACAACACATGCTGATAAATACAGATGCTTCTGCACCAGTTTGGTCCAAAGGGCGAAAAACAGACGTCAGATCAGCAACAGGTTCATTTATTATCACGTGTATGTGAATGTCTGACATGATGAAGGTGCTAAAGGCCAAAACCATTTGAAATGACAGCGGTGAATGAAATATTATTTGTGGTGTCCAGCAGCACAGTGAAGATTCAGTCCCAGGTTTGATTCCCATTGTCATATTTGGTTGCATGGACTCCAATTTCTCTCCATGTTTCTCTGCATCCACACTGTTACTATTACATCATATAATGCTTATCATACTCATCATCTCACTGTAGCTTATTGGCAGGCTAACAGAGGAGAAGTCAAAAGATCGCCAAAGTCAGCAGGATTCATCCTCTGGGAATTAAAATTTTGGCACAAAAGTTAATGAAAATCCACATGATACTTGTTGAAATATATTTCAGCATCGAACCCACTTCATCATCCTTTGAGCCGTGATGCTGGAACAGATGAAAGCTGCACACTATGACTAAAGAAAGTATGTTTTTTTCTTGTTTTGGTTCAAGATTTTGACAAAAATACATGTGTACATACAAAAAAACAGATTGCATGCTTTTAACAGAAATATTTGTGTTTTAGGTGTAGACCAATGTGTAGCATATGAGAGCTGCAACTATTTACCCATCCAGTCTTGGGCTGCTAAATCATTTTTACACAATAATTGAACTTTGTATCTTACTGCAAAAAACTATAATAAATGTATTTTTGTTTCCTAATTCTTTTTGTTTTGTTTTGTTTTTTAGCCTTGTAGTTTAGTTTTAGCTTCTCTGAAAGGGTGTTGTGGCTTTTTAGCTTTAGTTCACACAATAACCCTGGTATATCCAAAAATTTGACTTTCCAGAAAAGGAAAAAAAAAAGTTTTTTAACATAATTGAAACCTGTGTTATCAAAGTTTTAATGTGTCTTTGTATGTGAGAAAACACTTTTGTGTCCAAAACCATATGACAAACACAAAGAGGCTAATAACATTAATTTACTGAAAAACTCATGAAAAAGTTCAATTTGGCTCCACTTAATAACACCTGCTGTGTGTTTTTTGTAAAAATGATTCATAAGGATCCGAAATGTGTCCAACAATTCTGAAGAATATTAAAACCTCTCCAGGAAATTTAAGAAGTGACACTTTATTCATAGTGAGTCTCTCACATGTCGGGAATTAACAAGAACAGTCTAAACAAAGTGAGTTTCTCAGGAAGGCTTTGGAAAAAACATCAGGAAACTTGTTATTTTCCTTTTTTATTAAATATTCTGGAAATGTTGAAAAAAATTGCACAATGTTGAAGTGGTTTATCACATATGTTTATTGTCCGTCTGTCTGTCTGTCCATATTTTATTACTGAATCAGAATAAGACGCATCTGACCACATTCTGCTTCCACTCGGCTCAGAGATAACATGAGCTGCACACAGTCGACCTCTATCTGATACTGCAACAAAAATATGTCAGCTCTGCATCTGCATCATGTTGGGAGGCTTCAGCTTCATCAATGCCCATTCAAAGGCAAAAGTGCAGTGGAACCAGCTCACCCTCTTGCCCCCTTTGTTTACCTCTCTGGCAGGGGGTGAGGGGTGTATGAGTGCTCGTACAACAGGAGGGCCTGGGAAAAAATGCTGCTCACAGTGGCACGGTTAATGTGAGCGTGGTGGGGTTATTTTGGATCCAGATGCATGTTTTTCATGTTAATCCCTTTTATGTCCGGTTCTGGTGCTGCCGGGCGTCTGTGTGGCCTTCCTGCTGCTTGGAATTCCCAAATATCCAAAACCAGAACCTCCATCAGAATCACCTTTCTGCTGCCACCAGTGGTTTTCAAATGCGGCTTGGATTGTGGCCTTTTTGTGTTGCTAGTTGTAACTCATATCGCTCATCATACATAATAAAAAATGAAAGCCCAAGTTGTTTTTTTCTTTCTTCAATCCTTGACTGTGCGAAACAGAAGTGTAGGCCATTGTTTTTTAGTTAATTTTTATGTTTTCAGACACAATATTGCAGTTGATTAGTTTATTGGTCCACCTTTTTGTTCCAAACTGAAATATCTCAGCAGCTTTTTAGATGGATTGGCTGTGAAAGTTGGTGCAGATGTCCCCTGACACAACTCTGACTTTGGTGATCCCCTGACTTTTCCTCTAGCACCACCATGAGGTTGTCTGATGTATAAATGGTTTGCCAGAAACTTTGGTCCACACACTCGCTCCCCTCAGGATGAATTGTAATAACTTTGGTGAGCCCCTGATTTTTCCTGCAGTTCAGCCATGAGGTTGACTCTGTGGCTCGTTGTGGAACGTCTCAAGAACTCTTGGACTGCTGAGGAGTTTGGTCCAAACACCCGCTGCCCTCAGGATGAAATCACTTTGGTTTCTACTGACTTTTAATTTAAATGTCCTGTCTCCAGCGCTTCCATTATGAAATATCTGCAAAACACATTACATTCCCACCAGCCTCAACTGAAGCTTGTATCTATTACTTATTAACATTTGTTAATACAAAACCACACCAAACTAAGATGGGGAACATTGTCTGAAGAACAGTAGGATCAGTATGGTGGAAATATGTGAAAACTTTATATTCATGACAAGATGATTTTCACTTTATAACCAGATATTACAAAACATACATACATCATATTTGACAAATTTATCAAGGCTTAAAAAACAAACTCATCTGGTTATAAGATTGTATTATCTGTATTGTTGCACTGTGAAACCTTTGACATGATAATGTGATGATTAAAATATTTCACAAGATGAAACGCTATAATTTGATGACTTAGCAAATATTGTTATGACCTGAAACTTATGTTTGAATAACAAACTATGGAGATAACAGATGAACTGAGTCATTGACATGATTTGATTCAGTTCTACTCTGTGTTTGAGCACAGAGGATGATAATATGATGAGTACATGTAGACAAATGAGGATTTTAAATGACATGGGGCTGCACAGAAAGAGGGAGTTCAACCCTCTACAGGTAGCATCATCTCTCATTGATCAGCTGGAGGGGCTTGAAAGGCTCAATGGATACCAGTGACACCATCTCAGCTGCACTCAAACTGGATTTGTTTGACCAAAGTACAGTGACGCATTTGTCAGAGTTTACAGATAAATGGACAACCTGTCTGATGCAACACACATATATTAACCCTGGGTCTAATTTTACGTAACATCTTGACTCAACAAACTAAACCCATGTGAGGAATCTGTGTTTCGGGCCGTTCATCCACTGCTAAAGGCCTGGTGCCAGTTCACAACCCACAGGGAGTCCACCTCTGCCAGAGAGGCAGCAATACACTGCCATAACTCTGTGCATGTTAACATAATAATGTCAGCATTTAGCTCAAAGTAAAGCTGTACAGAGGAGCCTTGAAAGGTGCTGGCATGGCTGTAGACTCTTTGTGTTGTGTAATGAAACATGTACCGATGCAGTGCTGTATCTTGTTTCCTTGTCTGAGTCACAGGCCATAAATCATAAAGACTGTAAAAAGTGAAAAAATATATTCAAAAAGAGAGCCCACTTATTTCTGTAGGCTTAAAGTGGACGTCTTATTAAAATATTGTTACTCTATCTTCAAATGATTATAATGCTGCATTGATAAAGTTGAATTCCCACACTTTTTCCTCCATAACCTCTGAATCACCCCCACCACAAGGATTTAGAAAAATGTTCTCTCACTGTAAAAAAACAAATTCCCAGTAACAGCTCATAAACAGAAACACTTTTCACAATCTTGCCAGGATCTATTTCTGTCATATCCTGAACAAATGAATCAAATTACGTGACTCTGACCCGTGTTTGCAGTATCCTGCATTACATGTGTTTTGCATTACAGACGACAAACAAAGAATCTGTGCCTGTGTGTGAGCATGTAGGCGGTTTCTCTAAAAATAGTAGCAGATGGTCTTGTTTTACATCCCCTCCTGCAGAAAAACGCTGTGGCCACTTCAAAAACATCAATGAAGTTATGCAACAGGCTGAATTCTTGGGCTGCTTCACCGCTGACTGTCACTGATCTGCTACGTACACACTGTGCTGAGCTCAGGGAAAGATGGGACGTTTGTTACTTTTGCAAATTCCTCTCGTTGTCTGCACCTTTGTCAACACTCAAAATGGGACACAGAGTGTTCTTGACCTCATCATTTCATGTTGTGAAATGCAAGAATGCAAATTCAGTCCCTGCAGAAGGTTTAATGATACTGAAACAATAACTTGTATCGCTGTATATAAGTGGTTCCAAACATTGGGGTTGGGCTCCTCTAAAGGGTCACTAAATAAATCTGACAGGTCTTCAGATGATCAGTCACAGTTTTGATACAAAAATGTTTGTATTTTTTTAGGACTTCTCTCCAATTTCCAATTTTTTTGTTCAACATAAACAAACTTGTCCAAAGAGCTGATTGAGCACAACAGTGGTGAAGAAAGTATTCAGATAGTTTACTTTAAATGATACAACAATGTAGAAATACTCTGTTACAAGTAAAAATCCTGAATTCATAATATTACTAAAGTAAATATAGAAGTATTCAAACTATATAAAAGTCTTACTCATTTCAAAAGAATATACATTATATACTGTAAATGAATTATCAATATTGATGGATTAATGTGTTCTTTATGTTTCTTCAGGATACATCATCTTAACATGGAAGCTCAGGAAAACAGTTGTTTGTGATTGTTACCTAAAAACAGTGGAAGGCAGGTTGTAAGCAGGTTTAAAGGCAGATTTTACACTAATTTTTCCTTTATGGGATTATTAAAGTAATTACTTCTCATTCAGAATATTCCAACAAAGCATTTTAGTACTGGGGTCTACAACATGGAATATGTCATTGCAGGTGTTTTGTTAGTGGATGCTGCCCTCTTGTGGTAAAACATTTGGTGAGAGTTCAGCTGTGTTGAGAGGCGTCCTCAGATCTTTGACATGAGTGAGAGTAGCATTGCTAGAGTATACGACTACTGTATAATAATAAAAGTATTTAATTTAATTTCACTGAAGTAAAAGGATAAAAGTTTGGGCATCAGTGTTTGTTTAAAATAGACTTTCCAAAGGTTCCCTTTGTGCAGAACGGACCATTTCATAATTGTGCATATTATGATGACGGATGCATTAATATGTACTTAACTTCAAAGTAACAGCTGGTAAAAGTGGAGCTATTTGAACTATTTAGAGCTCGTGAAGACTCCTTTCCCATCTCATCAGACACTGTAATTATACATCGCAGTTTTTTGTTGATATATATCTTATTATAAATCTGCAAATTAACTAAAAACTGAATTATCAGATACATGAAATGAGGTAAAAAGCAGAAGCTGACTATCTATCAATTGATTTATCTATACATACATAAACACATACTTATAGGCCTTTTTATGAATATCAACTGCACTTAAAAAATGCCTAACTTTTCTTGTGGTTAGTTCTGCAGTATCCACAGGGGGGCAGCATTGAATCTGAACAATCAATCTGAGTAAATACAGAACACAGCGTCACCTCACTACAAGAACAGCAGGCCAAGGAAGAGGTGATGTAATACGGTCTCAAGTGGATGACTGACTTTTTAAATTTCCTCAAGAAGGATGACATAAGTGAAAACTCGTTTATTTGCTGGATGAAGTCTTAAAACCAAGAAAAAAATCAAAGAAGGCACTTTTTAAAAAGCCTGAGGTGACCAGTCTTCTCTCTAGTGAGCCTTGCTGAAGTCATGATGATCAGTATCCTTTATAAACATCACCCTGAGAAGAAACTCTCATATGTAGCTGTGCTTTAAGAGGAAGTGCTTGTTGACAGACAGGTTTAGAAGTGATTTTAACAGTCCGATACAAAACCACAGTGTGAAGTCTCTGTTGTAGCCATCACATATCCAGGGAGCTGAACTGTAGCAGCAAATCAGAGGGGTGACTGGCCCTGGACTGCAGAGGCCGACTCGATTAGACTGTCTCATAAATATTTTGTATAGTCAATAAACAGATACCGCACAGACATCCTTCACTTTGAGACAAGCCAATTAGTCAGTTTTGCTTACTTGTTGGTCTTAAGGCCCTGAGGCACCTGCCAAGGTGATCAGAAAAATACCAAGAAATTACTACATATGAGAATAAGAAGTAGTGTTTCCTCCTAAAATGGTGCATAAGGTTAGAAACACAAGAGTAAAGCTCAAACTGGAGCCGAAAATCTAAATGTTTAAAGGCAAAATATGGACTCTTCAGATAAATGGTCAGTGTATTATTAATGTATTCAACACTTCGGCCTGGTAGTTTGTGGCAGTGCAAGGTTAGAGGCAAACATGGTGACATAAAACTCTTGAGGAAATGCGTCCAAATGTTTTTTTAAAATTTCCAATTTTCACCTGGCTGTAGTTTTTTGGGACTTCTAACATGTTGGTCTTTAGGACAGGGTCGCAGAAAAATAAATTCACTGTAATTTCATGGGACGGTGACTGATGTGTGGAGGGCCGCTGTTTGTCACAGAGGGGGTTGTTGGAGTTTCCTTGTAACCGGAATTAGCTGTGAAGTGCGACCTTGAGGTGTGAACACGGAATACGAAAGGTCCGGCTTGCTTCAAGAGAAAGTCTCTCATACTTTGCACCTCGTTTGCAAGTGAATATCTTGACAAATAAAACGGGATCTACGCGTGAAGCGTGGTTGGAAACTGGTGAATTCCCACATTAACAAGTTTTTAACCCAAAATGCACCTAAAACGTGTTAGATGATCCCTTTTTAGTCCTCAAAGATTAAACTCTGGGACCTTCGGTTAAAATAATTTGCTATCTATGTTCTTTTCAAAATGTATAAGACTTCAACTCAATAAATGCTTACTAGAAAGTGAATGTTATTGCAAGATCTTTATAATAAAAATACATGTGTGCGTAATTACGCACGGGGCTTTTAACTTGGTGCATTTGTGGACGTGTTGCCTCGGTTTATTGCCGATTCGTGCAGCATGTGCAGCTGATAGGCCGTGGTGTTAATTTATTCATGGAGAGGAGAACTCATGTTCAGGATAGGCCCACCGTCAGGTGATGACGCGCTACGGGACAGGAGCAAAGGGACAGCTGTGCCGGCAGCGCCGGTCACTCTCATTTGAATGCAAATCTTCAAGTGCTGAGGAGTCGGCTGACGTCAGGAAGGCCTTAGTATACCTTTACTATCTTGTCAACAGAGCCACATCATGTGAGACTGGAGACAGACTGGGACTACGGCGCATTTCACACTGGGAACCCATTTGGACTATATAAACAGCAGAAGGATTGTTTTTTTGAACAGTTTCAGGGCAACAATGTCGCCTCTAAAATAGGCTACATCACCCCCGTTTGCTGCTTTTGTTATATTCAACTGTTTTTCTGTGCAAATCATGTATGTGGGATACCTTCTGGATAAAGAAACCGGCATGTATCACCAAGGGCCAGTAAGAAGATCGAGCATCAATCTGCCTCCTCAGAACTTTGTTTCTACACCACAGTACCCCGACTTTACTGGATACCATCATGTGCCAAACATGGATACGCACGCACAGTCCGCAGGGAGTTGGGGACCTTCATATGGCGCTCCACGGGAGGACTGGGGTGCATATAGTCTGGGACCACCAAATACTATTCCTACACCCATGAACAACTCCTCTCCCGGTCAGGTTCCTTACTGCTCGTCTGAATACAGTCATATGCATCCTCCAGGATCTGCGGTGTTACAGCCGCCTCCGGAGAACGTTACTGTTGCACAACTTTCTCCAGACAGAGAAAGGCGCAATTCATTCCAGTGGATGAGTAAAACTGCGCAATCATCTTCTACAGGTGAGTTCATCCTCTAATAATAATATTGAGCAAAATACATTATCTTAAGCTCCGCGGTCATTGTCCATATCTGCAATAGAAATGTTTTTGTGCACACAAGAATTAGTTTTTCTGTGAGTTACACTGGATTTTACTCAAACATTTTAATTTATTTTTTTCCTGACAAGTCCATGTGATTTTAAATTAAGTTTCCAATCGAAACTGTCATTAAAACAGGTAGTTTAGGATCAACAAGTCAAACTTATTGTTGGACAAAGTGGCAAATAAGAAGTGCAAGAAAACTCGATAAAAACTGGATAAACAAATGAAAAACACGACTGTTTGACACTGAGTTGCTCATATTTAGACGAACAAAAGTGTAAATGTCAACGAAATTAACGGAATACGAATCGATAATTATATTACTCGCACATGACTCTGAAAAGTAACAAATTGCATCAGACTCGCTGCAGAAAAAATCCGTCAAACGTGTCGTGAACTAATTTACATATCTCATAATTTAATGGGAAAATGGACTAAAAGTCAGCAGCTCAGTCCACTGTACTCTCTCCTCTGGTGGAAATAAAAAGAAAAAGGTGTGAGGAATCGGCGCCAGGCCCAGTTGTGATGTTAATGTCATTATTCCTGGAGATGTGAGGTTCACTTCCCTGTCACATTGTTTGGTGTTTTGAGTGTTGTCCGTCATATCCAGGCGGTGGCCTTTGCTTTCAGCACCTCTTCACTTTGATATGCACCAACCTTCCCTTCCTCTTCAAGAGTTATATTGCCGGAAAGAGTGACGTTTTTCACAGCCCAGTGTCTCAAACGTGGATTATACTGTAGGCCTTTACAGAAGCGTGAATTACACTTTCAGTTTTAATGTTTGTTTTATTATGAGAGCCTGAAATAAAACTGCCCTGCTGTGGCAAACAAATTTATATTCACCAAATTAATCCCGTTTATAGCTTGAAGTGAAATTCTGGGGGTCAAATATATTTTAATTGATTAATTAGTTACAATTTTTTTAAATAACAGATTTATATTTTGATTAGATGTCATTGTCAGAAATTTGGTTTTCACATTTACATACAGCAAAGTTTAAAGTAAATGCGAATGAACCAGCGGGCTTTTTGGATGCCTTTTACGCAGAATGAGGCGCATCAATGTTCCAGTTTCTACACGTTTTTCTTATCTCTTGAGTCGCGTGTTTCTTTTTAGCTTGTCAGTGGAGGATCTGCTCGCTGGCCGTTTGAAATTCACTGTACTACAGCTGACATCAAAGCTCAATTTGCGTATCTGTGGTCAAAGCAAAGAGATGTGGATTGAAGGAGCAGCTAATAAAGATGTTATGTGCAGATAGGCTCGTCCTGGCATGCAGCCTGCTCCAGTTCAACCACCCGGCTGCAAAAAAAAGAGCAAAATCTGAACGCTGTGTTTTTTTGTTTCTTGTCGCCTTCGCAGGTAAAACAAGAACGAAGGAAAAATACAGGGTAGTTTACACAGACCATCAGAGGCTGGAGCTGGAGAAGGAGTTTCATTTCAACAGATATATCACCATCAGAAGGAAGTCTGAACTGGCTGTTAATCTCGGTCTGTCGGAAAGACAGGTAAGACTTTTTCTGTCTGTTTCTGTCTGGTTCATTTTCATCACAGCAAACTTCAGTAAATTATTTTAACACATGATATGGATGTGTAGCTCATTATATGGATGGACAGAGAAATGTTTTTACACAAGTGTAAGCTAAAATATTTTCGTCAAAATGTTATTTCTCCAAATATTTATATTCATGAGACCTAAATACATTTGTCTTGGATATACGTATATTAATCGATAAACATTATTTCCTGATAGTTTGTAGTTAAAAGTATTTTTACGATGCATTTAAAAATATTTATAAATTCTATCAATTTAAATTTAAAACGGAAATAGTAACAAATAATGGAAATATATTCTTTAAACTATAATAAGTAGCCTAAATGATTTTTCAAAATTCGTTTTTAATATTAACTGGCTCCAACTTTATCTAAGAAATCAGGACATGGAGACAAAACAGTGTAGAACACAAAATAATATTTACAATATTTATCATTTTAACTTTTTGCTTGGTCTGGCTCATTATTTCATTTTACCTTAATTACAAATGGCTGTCTTGTCTTTTTATTTTTATATTATTTTTCTAAAGGCTAATAGAATAGACTATGTAACTTATGTCATTTTTCCTGCATCTTTTCAGGTGAAAATCTGGTTTCAAAACCGCAGAGCCAAAGAGAGGAAACTGATAAAGAAGAAGCTGGGTCAGTCAGACGGCAGCGGGGGATCTGTGCACAGTGACCCGGGTTCAGTGAGCCCTCTGCCGGTGCCGGGCTCTCTCAGTCCCACAGACATCCACGGCTCTCTGTACCCTCCTCAGGGAATGAACACCTTGCCATCTATCAGGAATATACAGCAAGTGACTGTGACTCAGTGAAACATTCACCCTCTGGACCATCTAACATAACTGAGCACTCCGACACGCGGACAGGACACTTGATAGGCAGCTAGAGGATCTGAACTCTCGTCCTGAAGCACAAAGCTGTGGATAAAGATTTGATTTATAGCAACGAAATGCTGGAGGCTCTTGAAAAATATTGCTTTTTATAGAATAGTTCTAATAACGTGGAATTTAAAAAAAAACGAAAAAAATCGAAGTGTTTCAAACTTAAAAGCTTTAAATTGTTTGTGAGTTATAAGATATAAATATCCTTTTTTTGTATGTGATGAAGTGTATGTGAATAAAATGAGAATTCAGGGACATTTTAATGAAGTTTCAAACTTGTAAGTAGCTCATCTCACACTGGACAAACTGCTTTGACTTGACAAATCATCTACACACGTTTTTTAAGCACAGTTTTAATGGTACGGGTTGTTTGATGGCAACGCTGAAAATGTAAATAAAAAGGTTTTTTTGCAGTACACCTGTCATTTCTCTTATATCCAAATTTGGGGATTTTGTAAAGCTACATATGTGTTTAAATTATGTATTTAAAAAGTTTTTTGCATTCAAATGGCTATTCACCAGAAGGCCTGTGGCATGTATACCCAAAACACAGTATTGCACGTTTCAGAGTGAGGTAGGCCTGAGAAAAACAGTAAATAGTCCTTATTAGGCCCACAACCAGCTGAAAGTGCAGTCACAGGAACAATGCATATTTGGATGGTGTTTTAAAAGTTAAGAGCTTAGTGACAAGCAATTCTTCGTCTAATTCAGCTGTAGAAAAAAAAAGACAGGACCTGAAATGGATTGCGTCAATTTTGCAGCGAAAATAACTGACTTTGCATTGCATTTTTGGCATATATGCAAAGTTAAACATTGCTTCACTACTCGGGACTATAAAACCGACCAGTGTCCGCAAATTGAAAATGCAATTAAAAGAAGGGGAGGTCATCTTTCACTTCAGATAACTTCACGCTGCTCATCTTGCCCAGCTTTTGTTACACTATTTTTTGGCTGTTTAACATAACTTAAATAGGGAAGCTTCTTAGTCGTAATTAGGTGCATTTTTATTTTACATTCAATCACGTCATGGAATTAACATTTAATAGACGTGACACGCAGAGGTAACTGGAGGTGAGGCGGGTTCAAGCATTTAAAAAAATGAAGGTTCAGGTGTTTTCAGATAATTTGCTGAAGTGCCATGTCCTGTATCTAGATTGGCTATGTTGGTTAGATGACTTTTCCTGACTTTGACCATGTCTGAGGAAATAATTAATTATCCTCATCCCTTATTTAGCCTAAACTGTGGGGTCCTTTGAAACATTTTATGCTATAATATAAGACTATACATGCAATTTTCAAGGTTTATGATATGTCAGGAGTGTAACTGAATCTAGTGATCTACATCTGTCATCATGTCTCACTCATGGTCGTTTTGATGGTAATATTCAGCTCGGGTCTCTCCGGACGCAAAGGGGCGACGATCGCCTGCACAAACTCTGGATCCGCGCTCCCGCTCGAGCGTGCCGTGCGCGGCCCCGTAAAAGACGTCATGAGCGTCTCACTACCCGACATGGCGGACTTTGATACGATTTATGAGTTGGAAGACGAAGAGGAAGAGCACGTAGTGAGCGAGGAACACTTGCCCAGATATTGTCCGGAGCCCGTGGTTATGCGAGGGGCCGGGCACATCACAGTGTAAGCGGAGCCGTGTTTGTCCCCTCTGTCTGTCCGGAGTGTCGCTTTGTTGTTTTGGTGTCTTCATCCTTAGCCCGTTTAGCTAATGCTAGCCTGCTAGCTAACACCAAACACAACAACTAACAGTTAGCCATATGGTTTGTGAGGGGGGTAGTTCGTCTGTACAGTGTTATAACGACAAAAAAACCGTTAACAGTTCTAATGTCGCCATGGCAGCCGTTAACGTGGTAGACTAGTAACTGATATTCATTGGTAGACAAGTTTGCATGTGATGTCACGTTATCGTTACCGTTAGCTGGAAGTCTGTGACTATAACGTCATTTTGCGAGCAGACCAACACATCATCAACAGGAATTTGTCGTCGACACAGACATTATTAAGTTCTGCGCCCAGTCGACACAATGACACAAGTGTAATCGGCGTCGAAGCCAAGTTTCATCATTGTTTATATGGGCAGTCAGCTAAATAGCTGCATTTTTATTGAGGCTGTTGTCCTTGTGCCTCTCATGGTGATAACCAGAGAGGAGCATAGAGCTTAAAGCACCAGAGACCCCTCCCCATATGACGTAATGTAGTAGTTCATTGTTTCATGCAGACGAAATTTAAAAAGTTGTGAAGGTTCATTGCTGTCATCATCATCTTCTCTCACCTTCATACCATGACAGTAATTTGACCGATGAACGCGTCAAAATCCTTCTCAGGCTTATGACAGCCAACTTTGCACAAATAGAAAAGTAACTTCTCAATGTCAAAACAACAATCCATCTGTCTCTGTTCACATGTGCATTGTTAGAATTGATCTCTCCAAGAAAGATATGTGAACATACAAAGGTCACATTTTTAGCTGCTCCACCAACAATTTGCAACTGACCACATTGCTTTAAGTACTCCTGAGGCACGAGCACTTGAAATATACTTCTGCAGTGCTATCTTGTCCTAAGTCTTTCTTTCCTTTCCTCTTTTGTTCCTCTTTCTCAATATATGTTTCAGCTTTTTACCCAGGAAGTTCTTCCTCTGATAAAAATGAGCATGTGAAAACATCAGTGTATATATATATATATATATATATATATATATATAGTGTGGAGAAGCTGTGATAACTAGAAACATCTTGTCTG